>CP125976.1:105495810-106095810 GCA_030063025.1 Avena longiglumis | reverse complement strand
ATTCACATATGGACGACTCTCCAGGTGTTCAGAACAACACTTGGATAACCGGGTTATGGAGAGACACTGGGATAACAAAGGAGTTATTATTCTGTTTAAAGAGGATCTTTACAAAACCATCAAACTAGACATTACAAAAACACCTCCAATGATTAGAGACATCAAGACTTCTCGTTAGTGATCCACTACCCATTAATGTAATCTCGTTTTGTTTCACTATAAAGCAAGACTAGAGTCCTCGATGAGGGGGTCACATATTACCTCATACTATCTCCATGGATGCATTTTGTAATCCACGAGAATTAGGAATAGGGTATTACCTCTATTGTGAGGGGCTGAACCTAGATACATCGTTGTGCCATTCATGTTCCCAGAACCTCCATGTAGGCTAACTCACACTTCTCATCTTCATCCTATTCACATGGGTAATGTCGATGAAAATGCACGATGGAGGGTGGGATACAAATGAGTGGGGGATGAATTAAATCATATCGTCTATGGAGCTTATATAAAGTTTGTGTATCCACTGTTCGTTGGTGCCAACTTAGTGAAGGATTTATTAGATGAAAGCATACTAAATGTACAAAATCATGGTGTATAGTATTAAAGTAAATGTGGGGTACAAAGAACATATACGTTTATGGGAAATAAATAAATAAATGTGCCTCTCTCATATGTTATTTGAAATCCACCATCATGGAATTTCTTGAAATGCCATCTCTCTCAAAATTTTGCAGCATATGGACACGTGACGATGATAAGGAGCATAAATTTGGAGATAGGAAGCGATGAACAAACAGAAGGGTTGAAACTAAAGTTATCGAGGAGTAACTACCCACATTAAGAATTTTTTGAGCTCTGTATGATTCTCTGTTGGAATACCAAGGTCAAGTAGTTGACCTAAACTTGTATCTTTGATCATATCACTAATTAGGCCACGGTGTAGGGTTGTTTTTCACCCTGAGACCGTTATACCACTTTATTTGGTTTGGTATATCACATGAACATGCTTATCCCTAGTATCTATAGTGATTCTTCGGGCCTTCCCATGGTGGCCTTTGGTGATATAGGCATCGTAGCTTCAACATTATTCTAGGTACAACTAAGGATGAGATGACACAATAGGAGGAACCCGAACATCCACAATATCATAATTTGGTGACATTGATTTGGTAGCATGTGGAACAGGGTGGTACGATTGTCAATGGGGGAGAGGGTGTGTTGGAAGCGATGAAACGATGGTGGTGACAACAGTCAACAAGAGTGACAATCATCAAAGATGACATTTATTGTAAGGCATTGTTGATCTACTTCAAGGGTGTGTGTATGTGTGTGGCAATGGGATTATGAGGAGTTGCATATATTTGGTGGCATGGAGCGATACCAAGAAAGAAAAAGGGAAAGAAGGATTGTATAATTGGATTTGGTAGTTGTGAGAATTCTAGTACGATAATAGCATTTGTTGAACATCAAACATTTCTCCATGTTACTTGCCAAGAGGCTATGTAAGGAGAGAGCATAGATGATCTCATTGCATCGTGTAGTGATAATTGTGCTATCTTCTCTTCCGTTCCTTATGTTGTCTTGTATCCTACTCCATTAGTGTGATTGCTTGTTGGTTGTGTACTTTCAACAACGTGTGGTACATTCTGGTTTCTTCTATAACCACTTAGACACATGTACTTTTATGGAGTTTGCTATGTGAAATACATCATACTTTCCACGCCATCCTTTTCATTCAAAAGCGAGTACAATCCTACCACCATGTTTTACCTAGTGTTATTTATAGTTCCCTTTTTGGGAAATATTGTTCTTGATAGTTTCCATGTTAGCACTTATAATTTATTCTTGGTAATTACTAGCATATTTATGATGTACCTGCTATGTTCACATATCAATGTGCCAAACACATTCAATACTCATGTTCATGATTCATATGTATAAAAATATTGTCACAAGTGCTAAATATTCCAGTAATTTTATCTATAAGTTAAGACAATGTTTCATTGTTGCATGGGAGATAAAAGTTGCTTTTTGTGTAGCAAATGCCGTCTCTTTCTTTCATAAAAGGTCGCCATGATTTCTTTTTAATAGAAACTAAAATTTAACATAGGTTGTAAATGCTCATAGCCATGCGTTATGTGTAGATTAAAATAAAGTTGCAAGTTCTAACTATTCCAACAATTTTATTTATAGTTTAAGACAATGTTTCATGGGGTATGCTTGAAAGAACCATTGTTTCATGGGTGCCTTGCAAGTAAAAAATTGCTAAAGAAAATTGTGTTCGAGTGATCTCAAGGTGTAGTATGGGGTTGTGTCCATTTTTTGAAGTGGTCATTTATGAGATCTTGCCCCCTTGGTTTAGCCAAGTATATATAGTAGTCATTGCAAATTCAAAAATCAGCACAAAGCATCTTATTTTGTAAGACTTGAGGCATAATGTAGTTATCGTATGGCATTCAGGATTGGAATCCTCATACTACTTGCATGATATATCGAAACCACACGAGCTACTACAATTAGCCACGGATGCAAAACTTTGCAAGTTGGTGTTAGCCAATTTCCACTTGAATCGTTTGGCGACTACTGCATTGGCATGGGTTCATATATACCCGATCGACATGCTAGCCTGTTGCAAGAAGAAGTACATTATTAATAGAAAGACAACATATACACATGGTGTACTTCTTATACTTCGATGTTCATACTTTGGACTTTGGTAATATTAGTGTACAATGGATGTGTCGGTGCCAAACCTATGACCATGTAATTGCATTTTTTAATTATCCTACTCCAGAATATGAATTTTTTAAGTATAGAACTTTGAAGTGTGATTTACATAAACTGTAATGTCATTTGACATCATGGTCTTGTGTGCATGACCTCCAGGCAGTCACAAGATTTAAAAATATCAGATATTTGGTCCATATCAATTTGGTTTCAGCATATGGCACTGCAACAAAAAATCTCCTAAGGATCTTACCAGCTGGGATCCCCGCTACATGCAAAGAGCGCACAACGTCCAAGGCCAATGGCCTTTCCCTTGTTGCATGAAGGTTTTGTAAATAATCAAAAACCATTTCCTTGTCCAAAGGAGCGCCTCCTGTTGCCGGCAGAACCAACATAACTCGACGATGGGTCTGCTTGGTGGCCTTGGCATGCTGCATTCCCCTCATCTTCCTCGCCTGAGGTTTGTTTCTAGTCATCTTTCCTTAGCATACAAATAGGTGAAGAGAATGAGAAAGATGAAGAAGAATAGGAAAATGCTTTGGTATACAAGACTTTTTCTCCCTCCCCATTTATAAAGGAAAATCTTTATTAATTCCTCGATAAAACTAATGTGTGTTCCCAATGTGCACCCAATGACGAGAAGCATCCCATTAATACCGCCCTACATCGAGGAAGCATCATCAAGGAGGACGACCGTCTCGCTAATCCAGATGTATAATCATCCGACAGACATGACAAGGCATGTGCTAGAAGACTGCAGATGAAAAGACAACACGATGAAAAGGATTCAACTAGCAACGGTCATGACTCCTTTACGAAGACGGAAATACCTTCTCCTTAATCTAGAAAATAAAAAAGAACCTTCCTAAGGAAGTATTATCGATGACCTCTACATTTAACTAATAGGATTGTGACAAAACCCAGGGATAATGGTATAGATGTTCCTAAGAGGATGATTCTCAAGACCCTCTATGAGGATAAACAACTTATCACACAAGAAGGACAATATGTGGTGATGTGTAAAGAGGGTCATTACAAAACCATCAAACCGGACGTTATCGAAATGCCTCCACTACTATATGACTATAGACATTTCGAAATGCCTCTAGACGTTATTGGAATGTTTAAAGAGCTGTAGCTTGTGGTTGTTTCCATTGTTGAAGTGGTAATTTATGACCTCTAGGCCCCAAGGTTTAGCCAAGTATATATATTAGCCATTACAAATTAAAAAATCAGCACAAAGCGTCTTCTTTTGTAAGACTTGAGGCATAATATAGTTAGCTTCTGGCATTCAGGCTTGGAATCCTCATCCTACTCGCATGATGTATCCAAACCACATGAGCTACTACAATTATCCATGGATGAAAACCTTTGCAAGTCGGTGATAGCCAATTTACACTTGAATCATTGGCGACTACTGCATTGGCATGGGTTCATATATACCCGATCGACATGCTAGCCTGGCGCGAGAAGGAGTAAATTATTAATAGAAGGACAACATATACACATGGTGTACTTCTAATAATTCAATATCCATACATATGACTTTGGTAATATTAGTGCACTATGGACGTGTCAGTGCCCTCCTACTCCAGAATATCAATTTGCCGAGCAAGTATATAATTTTGAAGTGTGATTTACAAAAACTGTAATGTCAGTTGACATCACGATCTCGTGTGTAGGACCTCCAACGACGGCGAACACAAGATTTAAAAATATTAGATATTTTGTCCATATCAATTTGGTTTCATCATATGGCACAAAAAAAATATCCAAAGGATCTTACCAGCTGGGATCCCCTGCTATGTTCGAAGAGCACGCGACGTCCGAGGCCAAAGGTCTTTCCCTTGTTGCACAAAGGTTTTGTAAATAAGCAAGAACCATTGCCATGTCCAAAGGAGCACCTCCGGGTGCCGGCAGAGCTCCATCCTGAGGCATCACTTTACAATGTGTCATAGATGACCGTTACGAGTAAAATGGACAAAGTAAAGCTACGTTCCATGGTCTTTTCGATTCTTCGCCGGCTTTGTCTGCCCTGTTCTTTCCTGGTGATTGAGCATCGATTAGGTAATACGCATCATTGTGCAATGCTTTGCTCACGATGAATGGTCCTTCCCATGGAGGTGACAGCTTGTGCATGCCGGCTGTGCGTTACACCAGCCGGAGAACCAAATATCCTTCTTTGAACACTCTTGGATTCACCTTCTTGCTGTGATATCGTCGCAAGTCCCGCTGATAGATTGCTGATCTTGATAGCGCCAGCTCTCTGGCTTCTTCTAGCAGATCGACATCATCTTGCCGAGCTACCTCATTTACTTTAGCGGTTGTATACTGGGTCACCCTTGGCGAGTCATGTATTATGTCGGCTGGAAGCACAACTTCTGCCCCATACACTAGAAAAAATGATGTATAACCCGTTGATCTGTTTGGGGTAGTCCTGAGACTCCATAGTACTGCTGGTAGTTCCTAAATCCAACATCCTGCCGACCTTTGCAATGGTTCGACGAGTCGTGGTTTTATTCCGGATAGTACTAGTCCATTAGACCTTTCTACTTGCCCATTGGATGCTGGGTGAGCTACTGAGGCAACATCCAGTCTTATGTGCTTTTCTTGACAGAATCTAGCGAAGGCTCCTTCTGCAAAGTTTGTACCGTTGTCTGTAATAACACTGTGTGGGTAACCATATCTTAAGATAATATCCTTAAGTAATTTTACTGCTGTGGGCCCATCACATTTATTTATTGGTTTCACTTCAATCCATTTTGTGAATTTGTGCACCATTACCAATATGTGGGTCACCCCGCCTCGGGCCGGCTTAAATGGTCCCACCATATCTAAGCACCATACAGAAAATTGCCAAGTAATTGGTATAGTTTTTAACTCGGACGAAGGCATATGTATTTTGCTGGCATATCTTTGGCAACCATTACATTTTTCGACCAGTTCTTTGGCCTCTTTCAACGCTGTTGGCCAATAAAACCCATGCCTGAATGCTTTGGCCACTAAAGCTCGGGATGAGGCGTGATGTCCGCACTCTCCTTGATGTATATCTAGGAGGATCTCCCGGCCTTCCGCCAAGCTCACACATCTTTGCAACACACTCGTGACACTCCTTTTATACATCTCATTATTTATGATTGTATAAGCTTTAGCTCTTCTCACTGTCTGTCTTGCCAATATCTCGTTGTTCGGCAGAATTGCATCTCTAAGGAAAGATAATATGGGTTGTGCCCATGGAGGTGTGATTTTCTCTGGTGTAGTCTCACTATCTATTTCCATATTTTCTGCCGACATAACTACCTCGGATTTTTCCATACTCATCCTTGCATCGGCTGGTTTTATTTTTGGAAATTCCGAGTTACATTGCTTGTCAATTTCCATCGGCACATTGTCCTCTCTTGATTTTTCCAGAATAAAGATGGATTCGGACTCTGGAGACGGTGTTATTGATGGCTTCCTCAGGTGCTCTAGGGCGATACCTGGGGGAATTGACTGTCTGGTTGATCCGAGTTTTGACAATGTGTCTGCGGCGTCGTTTTCTGCCCGAGGTACATGATGAAATTCACATCCATCGAAGTATCCACTGAGTTTTTGCACATGAAATCTATACAAAGCCATATTGTCATCCAATGCATCCCAATTGCCTGAGACTTGCTGTACTAATAGATCTGAATCTCCATAGCACAAGATTCAGCGTATGCCAATCTCTTTCGCCACCTTCAATCCATGGACTAATGCTTCATATTCGGCTACATTGTTTGACGCGGCAAAATGTATTTGCAGCACATATCTCAGCTGGTGTCTTTTTGGCGAGGTTAATACTATTCCTGCCCCCAAACCATTTCTTAGTTTGGAACCGTCGAAGTGCATCGTCCAATAATTCGGATCTGGTAATGGTGGCTCATATTGTACCTCGGCCCAATCTACGAAGAAGTCGGCCACAGCCTGAGATTTGATTGCATCTCTCCTATCGAATTGCGGAGCATAAGGTGACAACTCAATTGCCCATTTTGCTATTCGGCCACTTGCATCTTTGTTGCTCAATATGTCGGCTATGGGTGCTTCACAAATCACCTTGATGGGGTGCTCTTCGAAGTAATGTTTAAGTTTCTTTGCTGACATGTACACCCCATATGCCATCTTCTGATAATGCGGATAATTTTGTTTTGAGGCTGATAGTACCTCGCTTAGGTAATACACCGGCCTTTGTACTGATTTATCATCTTCAACTCGTTCCACCACTATCACAGCGCTTACTACTCGGTTGGTGGCCGCTATGTAAAGTAACATAGGCTCTTTCGATAATGGAGAAGCCAAGACCGGCGCTGTGACCAACATCTTTTTCAATTCATGAAATGCATTGTCTGCTTGTGGAGTCCAAATGAAATTATCCGATTTTTTCATCAGTTGATAAAGTGGTAATGCTTTCTCTCCCAGGCGACATACAAATCGGCTGAGCGAGGCTAAACAACCTGTGAACTTTTGTACGTCATTTAGACATTTTGGCAATTCCATCCTTTCCACTGCTTTTATCTTAGTTGGGTTGGCCTCTATACCTCGGCTAGATACGAGAAAACCGAGCAATTTTCCCGCTGGTGCCCCAAATGTGCATTTTTCTGGGTTAAGCTTCATTCGGAACCTTCTCAGGTTCCCGAAAGTCTGCCGGATATCATCCAGTAGCATTTTGCTTTCTTTGGTTTTGATAACCACATCATCTACATATACTTGTACATTTTTCCCTATCTGGTCATGTAGACATTTTTGCATGGATCTTTGATACGTTGCTCCTGTGTTGCGCAGGACGAATGGCATGGTGCGATAGCAATAAGCCCCGTACGGGGTAATAAACACAGTCTTTATTTGATCGGCCGGATTTAACGGTATCTGGTGAAAACCAGAATACGCGTCTACAAATGATAATAGTTCACAACCAGCGGTCGAATCAATGACTTGGTCTATTCTAGGTAAAGGAAAAGGATCTTTTGGACATGCCTTGTTCAGGTTCGTGTAATCGATACACATTCGCCATACAATGGCTACATTTGGATCATCCTTCTTCTTTTCTACTAGCACCGGGTTTGATAGCCAATCCGGATACAATACCTCCATGATGAACCCGGCCGCAAGGAGCCAAGCTATTTCATCTCCTATTATTTTTCTCCTGTCCTCGGCGAAGCGGCGGAGAGGTTTCTTCACCGGCCTTGCTCCTGGCCTTACATTCAGAGAGTGCTCAGCCAAATCCCGCGGCACACCTTGCAGATCCTGAGTTGACCATGCAAAGATATCCCGATTCTCACGGAGGAAGTTGGTGAGCTCGCTTTCCTATTTGGCATCTAGGCCGGCACCAATAGTGACGGTGCGCTCTGGGAATTGCTCATCTATCTGGAACTTTTTTGTTTCTTTAGTCGGCTGAAAGGAGACGCTTCCATGTGGGTTGGCTAACGCCGGCATATTCAGCTGTGCCGACTGAGCGAGGGCTGCTACCTCCTAAATCCTTCTTTTTTCTCTTGCTATTACCAATGATTCGGCCAGATTTGACCCGGCTGAAGCACATTCCATTGACTTCCTGTAATCCCCTGGTACTGTTATCACCCCTTGTGGTCCGGGTAATTTCATTTTCAGGTAAGTTACGTGGCAGCTGCTCATGAATTTGGCTAAAGTTGGCCGTCCGAGTAGAGCATGATAGCAACTCTCTATATCCACCACTTCAAACTCCAAATTTTCTGCTCTGCAGTTATCTCTTGTGCCGAATAACACATCCACTCAAACCTTTCCAATGGGTTCGCATGAAAGTCCTGAAACTATCCCATGGAATGTGGTCCTTGTGGACTGCAGCATGTTCTGCGATATTCCGAGCTTATGCATTGTATCTTTGTACATGATATTGATACTGCTCCCATTGTCAATAAGTACCTTTGAAAATTTCACATTAATGCTTGGTCCGACAAATGTCGGATCTAACACGAGTGCATATGACCCCGGACTCGGCATTATCTTGGGGTGATCCTTTATGCTCCAAGTTACTTCTTGATCCGACCAAGGCACGTATCTTGGTACTGTCGGCATAACTGCATTTACTTCCATATGCGTATGTACAATCTGCTTGTCTTCTCGTTACATTGTGAACACGCAATACGACTGATGATGTTCTCTGTAATCATTGCGTCCATTATTTCGTGGATTGGTCCTTCCATCCGGACCTTGGTTTATCACTTGATGCGCCGCATCTCTGCGGTCCGATTTTTCATACCTCAGGGGAGGAGGTGGTAACATCAGTTGTTGTGCATTTGCTCTAGTCAACTGTGGCTGATGCTGTAGATGTGCCTGGAGAGGCACTACCTATATTCCTGCGGGGTTACCCATTGCATTTTTCATCCATGCACATTGGCGGGTTGTATGGTTGGCCGGCCTGGCCGGGTTTGACGTGTGAAATTTACACGGCTGATCTAACATAGATTCAAATGTGTACTTCGGCCTCTCCTGCCACTGCCTCTTTTGCTCTGGTGTCCACTGTTTTTTCCCTTCATTCCTTGGTGTCCATTGCCGAGGACCATTCTTTTGCCGCTGAGTATTTCCGTGACTCGGCTGTTCTTGCACTATTGCTGCCACCTGAGTCGAACCATATCTATAATCTGGTCTTTCTTCTCTTCTTCTTCCTCTGAAGTCATTGCGCCTGGATGACCCGGCCACATCTCTTGCATATTGATCTTGATGCTCCCGATGGTCTGCCGACATTAATTCTGGTTGCGTCGGATCCCCCAATGCATAGGAATCCGCTATTCTGATGGTTTCTGCCAATGTGGTTGACATATCTCTTTGCAGTCGCTGCCATAACACACTGGCATAGCGGCATCCTTGAGCGAACCAAGCTATTGCTTGTGATTCTATAACTCCTTCAAATGAATTTCTCAGGTTACACCACCGAGTTAAAAACTCTCTGTCCGTCTCATTCGGCCTTTGCTTGCACATGCCTAGCTGTTTGCAATCTGCTTTGTTTGGCCTCTCTGTAAAATCTTGGTAAAGTTGCTAACGAACATTTCTTCAAAGTCTAACCAATATTTGATGCTGCCTGCTGGCAGATTATTCAGCCATACTCTAGATGGTCCTTCCAACATTTGCGGGACATACCGCACTGCCCATCGTAAGTTTCCACCTGCTATTTTTACAGCGGTGGCATAATCGATCAACCAATCCTGTGGTTTGGTGCTCCCATTATATGTTTTCGTGCCTCTCGCCAGCTGAAAGTTCGGCACAGGTGGTTCGCCCATGATCCGTGGTCCGAAGCATGTTGGACCCGGTGGACCCTGTTCTTCCAGCAACTCGGATATGTATAGCCGGTCTAGCTTTACTCTGGCATCATTTGACGGCAAATCTCTGTACAGGACTCTCTCCTGCATTCCATAGTGGTTATTCCCACCATGGATCGCGTATTCCATCTCGGAATAACCATCATTGTACCTTTCATTCACCTGATTATGGCGAGCTGGCCTCGCTTCTCTTTCTTGCCGAGGTTCATGTCTCGGCTGTGGGTTGAGCGGCGGTTCTCTCCTTACTTCAACCGGGATATTGTTCTCGTGATTGCCTCTTCCGAGTTCTCCTCTTCCGAGATCTCCGTTGCCTCGGCTTCCGCCGCCTTTTTCAGCATGGCCGGGATTCCTCTCGCCACTGTTACCTCGACTTCCATTGCCTCTGTTCTCGTTTGCTTTCCCGGCTATCGCCGGATCATATGGAACAATTTGCTTGTTTCTCTTTCCTGAAGTTACCGCTCTGTCTTTTCGTGCATTGTTTCCGGGTGAGGATGCTGCTGCCACAGATAAGGCAGGTGCTGCTCCAGTCGAGTGAACCATTCGCGAGGCCCCTGGCCTCGCCGGATCTGCTCTGAGCATTTCTTCATTCTGCTGGTTTGCAATGCACACCAGCTCATTCACTCTTTCTTGCTGTTTCTGCCGGGCTTCGCCGGTCAATCCCTCTAACTCTAATGCCGCTCTCAGGTTCTTTGCCGGGGTACTATACCTCGGCAAGCCTAAATCAACCGATTCTGCCTTATGAGCATCATGCTCCTTGTTGATATCATCCATGAGGTTCTTTCCTATTAATCTCAACTCGTCAACCCGTTCGGGGGCGACGTCAAGCTTGTTTGCTTTGGCATACTCTCGTAGGGTCCTGTTTAAGGACTCCCGCAAGGCCGACACCTTTTTTGCCTCTACCAGCACCTTTTTCCTGGTTTCTTCCAACTCTGCCTGATCATTTGCCGGATCAAGTATTGGCGCTACAGGTGTAGTCAGGTTATCTATGGTTGCCCGAAGAATGTTTTCTGATCTTTCCAGAGGTGGCCCTCTTACCCTTGGTACCTTTGGGGTTGTCTCCTGCACCTCGGCCTGGTTGGCCACTGAAGGGATTACCTCGGTGGGTGGTGGAGCTGTCTGCCTGGGCGCGACCTGCACACCCGCCGCTGGGTCTCGCTGATCCGCGCCTTCTCCCGCTTTGCACCCAGCGCGACCATCACCTCGGCTGCTGATCGCGGCATGGACTGCTCATGATCTTGAGGGAGGTTCTCCTGCAACCACAACCTGGTGAGGATAAACGCCGGAGATGTCGACGCCAACATAAATCTGGTGCATGCCCAAGTTGATGAAGACGTCGTTGCGCGGAGGAGTTTTTCCTTTGAAGCTGCCTGCGTTGTCGCTGATGTAGTCACAGAGATCAAGTCTCCGGACCAAGCCATAGACAATGCGCTCGCCAGTGTTGATGAAGTTTCCCGTCCGGATCATGACTCCAGCTAGCACCGCTGCTGGCCCCACGGTGGGCGCCAACTGTCGTGGTGGTGGCACGGCAGATGCCATGGGTAGGCTAAAGTATGGGGCCAATGGATGCTAGAGGGATCTGGGGAGGGAAGATGCAGTTGATTCTACACACAGAAGACTAAGGCAAAGATCTTTATTTCTCCTTCCTTGGGCTACAAGTGCTCCTTGAGTTGTATACAAGGAGAAAGGAAGAACTTTACCAGCCTAACGGTACTAATTGAGCCGATGCCCTCCTCAGGGTCCAAGCCTCCCCTTATAAAGGGGAGCCTTGGGTTCCTTTAGGGCTGACGTGGCAAGCATATTCGTGGAATATGCTTGTCCCAATATAGTAGTTCGGCGGCCTCCTTTCCCTGTCGCCCTTCTAATGACGGCAAGGCTCCAGAGGGCCCCTCCTGCGTGCCTCGGGCTTCAGGACTGTCACCTCCGTGACCTCCTTCTGCCCCTCTGTCGCTCTGCGCCTTTGTCCCTTGTGCTTGGCTCCGCTCAGATTCTCCCTAGCCTGCGGCTAGAGTTTGACTTTAGGCTTCTCCTTCTCCTGCAAGCTTCGTATCATTCGGCCCTGCCTCGCGTAACTCGGCTTGTCCTTCACCTGCATTAAGATTACTCGGGCTAACCCGGCCGACTTATTCAGTATCTCGGCCGGGTAACGCCTTGCCATTATTATGAGGGTCCTGCCCTTTCCTATCTCGGCCGAACTGTACAGGATTCGGCCGACTCAGACTATAACTCAGAAACTAGACGGGGAACACCCTTCCATTTTTCCCCATCTTTACCCTATCCAGGGTCACCTCCCCAACACTTCTTCTTTTTCTTCTTCCGACAACCCATGTCGAGCTCTCATAGCATCACTGCCGTTGGAGAAGAATAAACAGTCACCGCCTCGGAGCACGGTTCCTGGTAGGGGTCTACAGTGACTCGGCGGGAGATTGAGTGGCTCATCAAGACACGTCGCATTCCCGCCGAGGTAACCTGCCGATTACCCATCCCAGAACTCGCCCCATTGTTATGCCGGGTGAGTTTATCATCTTCCTTTCTCATTTTGCTAGAGGGTTCGGTCTCCCCCTTAGCGACTTAGCCAAGGAGTTCCTAGAGTTCTTTGGCCTCCGGCCTCACCATTTGCTGGCTAATGCCATTGCTTCTCTGTCAGAGTTTATCTCGGACACCGAGGGATACCTCGTCCTCTGGCCTTCTATAGTAATTTGGTCCAAATCCGAGTGAAAGTGGTGCTAGATAAAACTCTGCCTCCCTCTGAGAAGTCTTTGACTCAGTGCGGCGCCGCGTCCATTACGCCCAAGAAGAAATCTGCCTTTCCCCGAGTCGTGGGCCTCAAGTCATGAAATAAATGGAACAGATCGTTCTTATACATGAAGATTCGCGACAAAGAGGACAAGATTCAGATGCCGGCCTTTTCAGTCGGCGTGCCCAACAGGAAAAACTGGGAATATGACCCTAAGAGGAATGACGCACTTGCCGAATCAGTCAAGCTCCGACTCAAGGAACTGACTCGGGCCAGGCTGCACAACAATGATCTTATGGCCGCCTTCATCAGTAGCTGAATCTGCCCATTCCAGAATCGCTCGCATAAGTTATGCTATATGAACGAGCCCTTGGATCTGAATCGTATCTCCACCATCGAGCTCGACGACGAGCAGATTCAGAAGTGTGTCCGGGCCATATTTAAGATGAATATGGCCAAAGAATAGCTGTGGGGCATGAAGCCCTTCACCCGCGACAACCCTCCTCCCAAGGTAATTCAACTCCGACTTGATTCTTCTATGTCATATTTCACTCCTACTATATCGAGTAGCTGATTCCTTTTGTACTTGTATTCTTTATAAATTCGAAGAGCAAGGCACGAAAGATGACGAGATTCTTGCCCTTCCTTGGGGCAAGGATCACGACACTCCGGATAATGGCGAGCCTGACTCGGATGAATTCATCCCAAAGCCCGAGTCGTCCCCTGCCCGATCTTGGGGTAAGGGTTTCAACCGAAATGAGGATGATGACTCAGACAGAGTTGAATTTCTCGAGGTAGTTGACATTGTGCCTATCTCTTATGCATATCCGACTCATTTCCCCCAGCTAACCCGGATGGTCAGGTGTACGAGGTGGAACCCCTTTCTATGGGAGATCAAGTGCCGGTGAGGAAATGAGCCGCCTCGAAAGATCCCTCGGCCGGTGTAAGACCCCACCTTTTAAAGGTGAAGGCCCCTGTTATTGCAATGCTAGTCCCTGGATCAAATGCTATCATCCATAGTTTAAGATGAAGTACACAAATATAAAGGTCATTATTACATCGTCATTCCAGAGATAACATAGTCTTTACAACTCAATAGCCCAAGGCTATTACATAGAGTTCATAACATAAAGGAACATAACTATAAGTCTTCATCTTCATGTGCCCCAGGCAAACATGTTGAGTGTAGACTCACAACCCTAATCTCTATCAAGGTAACCTGCAACATCATAAGTTACATCCACAGTGGGTCAATACATTTGGAATTGTATTGGCAAGTGATATCATAGTAGAATAGTAGTATCTAACTTCTATATGAATTTGGCTAAGTGTAGCTTAGGCTTGCTTTTCTTAATAGGTTTTTCTTATCAGTTGAAAAACACTAAGTTTTTGTTTGTCAAAAACGCCCAAGGAACCACCAATAGACATTGGTGAACCTTTACCCTTGTTCAACCACAAGTTTATTAGGATGAGGAGATCCTTGATAGCTTTAATGTTTTTGATGCTCTAATTGTCCGTTGCCGGGGACACGGCTAAGTACTTAGGTTTACCTTCTCGAGAGGTGGTGCACTTTCCCCACAAGACTCGACATGCATCGAGACGAGACTTTTTAGTAGCTTTCCCTTAGACCACCATGGACACGTTCCATCCTATCACCCTACCACAAACTGTCCATCTGTCTAAGTTGTTGCAACCTATTTGGTCAAGGCAGAGCCCATATGCCATGTGGTTGCATTAGAAGCTTCTCAACACTAAACATCTCAAATCCCTTTGTTCCTAGGTGGCTTTCCACAAGTGTGATAAAAAAGGTAAACCATAGACATGGGCCTTGTGTAACCACTCAACATAAACCAACATTCCATTCCATCCAGGTGATTCATTCACATAGTTGTTTTATTAATCAAAACACAAGTCATAAACTTAGCAAAATTTCATAGCATGAATATTCCTCCCTTGTTTGCTACTAGCTAGGCTAGGCATGATAACATAACAAGTTTTCTTAACTTAGGGAAAATCTACCAAGTCTACAACTACTAGGATTTCCCAAGGCATAGCATAGTATATAGACTTAGAAAAATACCATGCAAGTCCTACTTAAAATATCACTAATGCATAGTAAAAATAATAGGACAAAAATATGTAGCACCACTTGCCTTGGTAGTTGGGAGAGTAGCAACAGTCCTCACAATCACAATCACCAAAATCTACACATAAAATCATAACACTAAAATTACATTCAAATATTCAAACAAGAATATATATGAATGCATGCAAATGCAATGAAATGATTTTCTACACTAAAAAATGAAACCACAAACAGTATTGAACACAAAGTAAACTTTCTAAGGTTCAAATAAAACAAGTTTCACTCTAAAACCATTTTTAAAACATTTTATATAGTCAAAATAAGCCTATAATTGGTTCATTTTCAGAAAAAAATACAAATTCAAGCCCACAGTAATGTAGGGCTTAATTTTCTGAATCCAATGATATATTATTTGCAAATTTTGGAAAAACATAACTAATGTTATGAATTTTACAAGTTTAAACATTTAACAGATTCAAAACAGATTTTAAATCTAAATTACAGATGCGTGGCAGCGCCTGATTGGTCGATACCGTTTCGTGCGGATCACGCTTCCGTGTTGTTGGATCAAGTCAGATCCAACGCGCCAGATCTAAACAAAATGGTTCACTCTAGATCTAATCTACATCGTGAGATCTAAATCCTACGACCCAGGATCAAATGACCACAAGTGGGCGACGCAAATGGCACTAGCAGCGATAGCGCTTCTGCTGACGATGCTCCGGCGAATCCAGAGGGGGCTAGGGGTAGTGTTGTGGCTTACCAACGTCGCACAGATGCGAGGAAGCTCAAGGTGGCCTTGTTCTAGACAGGGGCGTGTTGCTGCGGCCATGGGGGCTCGTCGGAGTTGCTGCTGGCGTCGGGCTTCTGCAAACAGCGATGGAGGCGACGACCTAGGCTACCGAAGCACAAACAAAGGGCATCAGTGGATGCACAAGGACACGGCGCACATACGGGTTTGGACTAGAAGGCAAGGGGCGTGATGACCTGAACGGAATTACTCGGCGGAGTTGCTCAGAGCTTCGCATGTTCGCGGTGCTTGACGGGGCCGACGACCTGAGGCAGTACAGGGCGAACCAGAGGCAAGGTTGAAGGGAATATGCCCTGAGAGGCAGTAATAAAGTGTTTATTATGTGTATTCCAAGTATATGATAAATTTTTATTTTGCATGCTATAATTGTATTAATACGTAAACGTTAATACATGTGTGTTTAATAAACAAACAAAAAGTTCCTAGTTATGCCTCTCTCATAAACTAGCTCGTTGATTAACAAGATGATCACAGTTTCCTGATCATAGACATTTGATATTGTTAATAACGAGATCACAATATTAGTATAATGATGTGATGAACATTCATCCGAAGTATAGCATTACGATCAAAGTCATTAAGTTTATATTCCTATAAACAACTTACGAAGTGATCCTAATCCTTAGACCATGAGATCATGTCAATCACTAACACCGGAAGAGTTTCTTGATGACATCAAACGTCACACCATAACTGGGTGATTATAAAGATGGCTTCAGAACGACTTAAGTGTTACGTTGAGACTCATGTATCAAGAGTGGAATTTGTTCATCTTGTTGACGGATAGATATACTCTAGGCCCTCTCGGTGATATCATATTAGTTAGCTTGCAAGCAAGTGATTTGATCACTAGAATGTTATATCATGGGAACGATAAAAGAGTGCATGTCGGTAACGAGATCAAACTAGTTATGGAGATATCGATGATCGGATCTCGGACATGTAATATATCGTGAAACAAAGGTATTAAGATACTAGCATAAAAGGTTCCGACGATCATAGGAAAGTCATCGTTGAATGTGTGGGAGTCAGTATGGATCTCCAGGTCCTGCTTCTGATTATTGATTGGAGAAGAGTATCGATCATGTCCGCATTATTCGCGAACCGTAGGGTGACACACTTAACGGACACTGACATCCAATTGGAGCAAAAGTTTCATGCCGGAAAGAATAACAAGCGCATGAATTTATTTCACTAGATACCGAAACAGGTTTTCGGGTGAAATTGCAAAAAGTGTTTTTGCATGTGAAATGTAATTCTAGCAAGGGGTTATATGTTAATGTTTGTCATTAAAGTAATTGATAAAATTCTGAATAAATAAAAAGAGTTTTATTTAATGAGAGTTTGCATTAAATTTGGTGGAAATTCAATAGCAATTTTGAGTAGGATTTTTAGTGGAGGAAATTGAAGAGGTTTTTGTGAGTGGAGTGTCCACCCACATGAATGAGGGGAGGGCAAGGGGTCAGCCCCATGCGCCGGCCACCCCCTTGGGGTTCCCCCTCTCCTATAAAAGGCACCCCTCTCCCTCTCTCTCACTCACACCTCCTCGTGAAGGATCTCTCTCCCCCTCTAGAATTTATCCCCCATGGTCTCGGACTAGCGAGATACATGTTCCCGGTGGCTATTCGGCAAGAAAGGGTTGTGCTTCCGCTGCATCGCTGGAGCGAGGAGGCAGAGGTTGCTCGGTGTCTTGTACGTGTGTGCGAGCACGGATGCGCTGCTGCTTTGCGGCGCTAGGACTTCCTCTCGATCTTGAGATCGGAAAGAGCTTGTCTACATCAACCACGAGTTCAACTCGTTAAGCTTTGTCGGTCTTCAAGGGTATGTTCTCTACGGATATACATCCGCCCATTATTTGTATCTAGTAGATAGATCTTGGTACTTAGTTCCCATCGTAGGAATTTTTTTGTTTTCTATGCTGCGAACCCTTCAAAGGTTAGAGCGCCAGAGGATGGTGAGCACGATAGGGTGAATCAGAAGGCACGGGGTGGACGGAGCTCACCGGAATCACTTGCCAGAGATGTTCGGGTCCGCGGTGGTGCAAGCACGATTGTGGGTATCCTGGGGGCACTTGGGTGTGGAAGTTTGAGGGGGAAATGGCCGTGACAGAGTGGTGTTTAAGTAGCCAGAGCAGGGCGTAAATTGCGTGGCGAATCAATGGGATTTAATTGGATTTGATCGCGATAGTGAATGGGGAGGAAACAGCGGCGACAACATGGTCTGCGCGTGGGGTTTGGGGGCGATGACTACGTGCATTGTGGCCACTGGTCAGTGAGAGCGGGGTAGGGTTCACGCGGGTGAGAGAAGGGGCAGAGGGAGTGTGGCCCCGGTGGGCTTGCTGGGCCGGTTCTGGCGTTGGGCTGAAAGGGTAGCGCTGGCTTTTCTTTTTTTCTTTTTCCTTTTTCATTTCTGTTTTGATTTTCAGGAATGAATTTGAAACCCTAATTCAAACAAGTTTGAATTCAAATTTTTTCTGGATTTTTGTACTGTGAACCTTGCACTCAAAAGTATGACAAATGCATCTGTTCACTCAACCACACCTTAGTCTTTTGAAAATAAAAATAAAACCATGCCTTATATGAATATAATAAAATGGGCATAAATATGGTTTTATTTGGTTTCAAACTTTGAAATTTTTTGTGCAAGCTCTAGATGCTATGATGATATGAATGCAATGCATGCTTTTACAATTCATGATTTTTTGGGATGTTACAAATCTAACCCCCTTAAGATGAATCTCGCGCTCGAGATTCGGATTGGCTAGCAAATAGGTGTGGGTGGTCTTTCCGAAGATCATCTTCTCTTTCCCAAGTTGCTTGTTCTTCGGTATGATGATTCCACTGTACTTTGCAGAATTTGATGGTCTTAGTACGAGTAACCCTTTCTGCTGTCTCAAGAATCTTGATAGGTTTCTCTTCATAGGTGAGATCACTCTCCAACTGAACCTCTTCCAAAGGTATAGTGTCCTTTAATGAAGTTTATTCCATCTTTGGATGACACTTCTTCAACTGACTCACATGAAACACATTGTGAACTGTTGACAGTGATTCGGGTAATTCAATCTCATAAGCCACTTATCCTTTGCGGCTCAAAATCTTGAATGGTCCAACATATCTAGGTGCAAATTTTCCTTTGACTCCAAATCTCTTCACACCACGAAGTGGTGAGACTCTAAGATAAGCTCTATCACCTACTTCATAGGCGACTTCTCTATGCTTTGGATCTGCGCAGATCTTTTTTCGGGACTGGGCTATCTTCAACCTATCCTTTACCAATTTAACTTTCTCTTCAGCTTCCTTGATCAGTTCTGGTCCGAACAGATTTCTTTCTCCTACACCACTCCATAGCAATGGTGTAGTACACTTCCTTCCATAAATAAATTCAAACGGTGCCATCTCGATGCTTGCTTGATAGCTGTTATTGTAAGAGAATTCTGCTTAAGGCAGACTTTTATCCCAACTAGCACCATAGTCTAGGGCACATGCCCTCAACATATCCTCCAAAATCTGATTGGTCCTTTTTGTCTGTCCATCAGTCTGGGTGTGAAAAGCTGTGCTGAACTCCAACCTTGTCCCCAATGATTCATGTAGTTGTCGCCAAAAATGCGAAGTGAACCGAGTTCCTCTATCAGACACAATACTCTTAGGTACTCCATGCAGACATACAATCCTGTTCATATAGATCTTGGCTAACTTAGCACTTGTATAAGTAGTCTTCACGGGTATGAAATGAGCCACTTTAGTTAGGCGATCTACAACAACCCAAATAGAATCATATCCGGACCTAGTCCTTGGCAATCCGGTGATAAAATCCATACCAATCTTATCCCACTTCCAATCAGGAATAGGTAGTGGTTGTAATAACCCTGCCAGTTTCTGATGTTCTGCTTTCACTCGACTTCACACATCACACAATGCAATATGTTTCGCAATATCTTTCTTGAGATTGTTCCACCAAAATATTTATTTCACGTCCATGTACATTTTGGTGTTACCTGGATGAATAGAATATGGTGAATTGTGTGCTTCTTGCATAATCAACTTCCGAAGTTCTGGATCTTGTGGAATGCAGATACGCTTTCCATACCATAAAGTACCTTGTTCATCTTCATGGAATCCTTTAGCCTTTCCTTTTCTAATTTTACCTTTAATCCCCTCTATTTCCTTGTCCAACTTTTGGGCTTCTTTGACCTTGTCCAACAATTTTGGTTGAACGTCCAATGACATGAGATATCCTTCAGGCACTATCTCCAATCTGAGATCTTTGAATTAGGCACAGAAATCATCTACCAATTCTCCTTTAATAAGTCCATTCACATAAACCTTACGGCTTAAAGCATCCGCTACAACATTTGCTTTACTAGGATGGTATTACAAACTCAAGTCATAGTCTTTGATGAGCTCTAGCCACCTTCTTTGTCTCATATTGAGTTCCTTCTAGGCGAAGATATATTTCATATTCTTGTGATATGTGAACACTTCACAATGCTTTCCCAAAATATAGTGTCTCCATGTTTGGAGTGCATGGACAACAGAAGCTAACTCTAAGTCATGAGTAGGGTAATTCACTTCATGAGTTTTGAGTTGTCTCGAGGCATAAGCCACAACTTTCCCTTCTTGCACAAAACTCCACCTAATCCTTGGTGAGATGCATCACAATAGACTTGGAAATCCTTCTCTAAATCTGGCAGACATAAGACTAGTGTTGATACTAGTCTCTTCTTCAATTCTTGGAAACTGACTTCACATCTTTCAGTCCAATCGAACTTCTTCTCTTTCTTAAGTAACTCCGTCATTGGCTTAGCTACCTTTGATAAATTCTCAATAAACCTTCTATAGTATCCTGCCAAGCCTAGGAAACTACGAACTTCCTTAACTGACTTGGGAGATTCCCATTCAGTTACAACTGACACCTTCACAGGATCTAAAGTTATACCATCTCCTGATACAATATATTTGAGAAAACCAACTTCACTCAACCAGAATTCACACTTGCTGAACTTGGCATACAGTTTGTGCTCCCTGAGTTTCTCAAGTATCAAACACAAATGTTCTTCATGCTCTTCTTTGCTCTTGGAATAGATCAAAATGTCATCGATGAATACGACAACAAACTCGCCAAGAAACTCCATGAACACCTTGTTCATCATGTTCATGAAATAAGCTAGTGCATTTTTCAATCCAAATGACATCATGCTATACTCATACAATCCATACCTAGTGGTAAAAGCAGTCTTAGGTATGTCTTGCTCTCTAATCTTTAGTTGAAAATAGTCTGATCAGATATCAATCTTTGAGAACACACGGGCTCCTTCTAGCTGATCAAATAGATCGTTGATTCTAGGCAAAGGGTACTTGTTCTTTATATTCACCTCATTGGAGTGAACGGTAATCTATACATAGCCTTTGACTTCTATCCTTCTTCTCAAGAAACAGAACTGGTGCACCCCAAGACGAATAACTTGGTTGAATAAATCCTTTCTGCAACTGTTCTCCAAGTTGTTTCTTGAGTTCTTTCAACTCATCAACTGACATCTTGTAGGGTCTCTTTGCTATTGGTCCAGATCCTGGCAGTAAGTCAATCAGAAACTCCACATCACTATCTGGTGGCATTCCTGGCAATTCTTTCGGAAACACATCCGGATACTCCTTCACAACTGGTACACTGTCTATGCTAACCCCCTTAAGAGAATTTAGCTTACTCCCTTTAGATTCAAAATTAGACTTGAACCTAATCCTTTTCTTATCCGGGGTTGTGAGTGTAACAGTACGATTGGCACAATCCAATACTCCTTCATACTTAGTCATCCAATCGATGGCCAAAATTACATCCAATCCTTGGGAATCTAGGATTATCAAACTAACTGGAAATTTATACTTTCCAAATTCTATCACTAGATCATGACATCCAAAATTCACTATCATATCTCCGCCGGGAGAGCTTACTTTAATAGGACATCCAATAGTTTCAGTTGGAAGTCCATTTTTATCAACAAATGCTCTTGATATGAATGAATGCGATGTGCCGGTATAAAAAAGAACAAGTCCTGGAAAAGAATTAAGCTTGAACTTACCAACCACAGCATCAGATTCCTCATAGATTTCCTCCACATTGATGTGGTTCACTTTTCCCTTCTAGAAAGGGTTGGGCTTGTTAGCTCCATCAACCTTCTTTTCTGGGCATTCATTTGCATAGTGCCTAGTTTTCTTGCAGTTAAAGCACTCAACCTGACTGATGTCCCTTTTTGCAGGCTGACTTCCATTGCCATTCCCGCTGTGGTGGCTCTTGTGTCCACTCTTGTGGTTCTTATATCTATCATTGTCATGACTGTGGTGGTGCTTGTTGTCATGGTGACAGTTACTGTTGTGGTGGCTGTTATACTTCCCATGCTCGTGGGACCCAGAACCTACACTATCATCACCATGGGAACGCTTGTGAGACGATCCCGAGCTATGCTTGTCAAAGAGATGCTTCCTCTTCCTGTTCTCAACTTGTTTCATCTTGCTTTCCAAGATGGTGGCCTTGTCACACAGTGATTGATAAGTTGGAACATATGCAACAGATAGTTGCAGGTTCATCTCATCATTCAGCCCTTCCAGGAACTTTTCCTTCCTCTTAGCATCAGTGTCAACTTCATTCAGTGCATAGCGTGCCATATTGTTGAACTCCTCAATATATTCTGACACACTGCAGTGATGTTGCTTAATATTGTGGAACTCTTTCTTCTTCAAATTCATCACTCCTGATGAGATATGGGCAGTGCGAAAACCATCCTCAAATATTGTCCAAGTTACATCCTCGATAGGAGTGGTGATCTGGAAGTTATCCCACCATGTGGCTATTGGTCCTTCAAGCAGATGTGCTGCAAATCTGACCTTTTCTTCATCTATGCAGCCCACAGTGACCAAGTCCTTGTTCATAGAGCTTAACCAGTCATTGGCTACCATAGGATCAGCGGTTCACGAGAACTTGGCTAGCCTCAACCTCAAAAACCTTGTAAGCATATCAAAGGCTGGCGGGTTGTTTTGATTGTTGTTGTTGTTGTTGTTGTTGTTGTTGTTGTTGTTGTTGTTGTTGTTGTTGTTGTTGTTGTTGTTGTTGTTGTTGTTGTTGTTGTTGTTGTTGTTGTTGTTGTTGTTGTTGTTGTTGTTGTTGTTGTTGTTGTTGTTGTTGTTGTTGTTGTTGTTGTTGTTGTTGTTGTTGTTGTTGTTGTTGTTGTTTTGATTCTGATTTGCCATGAACTGGGTCATCATCTGCATCAATTGAGTTTGAGCTGTCATCAGTTGCTGCATCTCGAGATTGTTGTTATTGTTGTTTTCGTTGGGATTGGCACGATGGGGAGGCATCTGTGGTTTCAATAAGGATAAGTAATGAGATATAACCCAAAGATGCTAACATGCACAATACATCACATAGCAACAACCACAATATAATCAAGCACAAGATAAACTTAGAGTTTTACCAACGTAAACAACAAGTTTTGGAAAAGTAAACACATTAGCAAGCCATCCACATGTTGGATGATCATTGTGACTCGATAAATAAAAAGGATGATAGATAAATAAATAGCCGAGTAATCAACACTACTCCTCCATGTCGACCTCCACGTCCACAAGAGTAAGTCCGGTTGTCTCCATGGCTGTCTTGTACTCCTCCAAGCTGGTGGTCAAAGCCTCGACCTTTGCTCGGAGGGCTCTCTTCTACGAACGCATCCTCTTTATCACTCCCTGTTGGGTCTCTAGCTCAAGGTCCTTGATCTCTAACTCGGCCCTCTTGTCCTTGATTTTCTTGTTTCTATCATGCACTCTCTTCTCCTGATTCTTGAACTTCTTGTCCTGGCTCTTGAATCTGGCCTCCATCTCCTTGACGATCTCGTCCTGCTCCGCAAAGAGCTTGTCCTTATCCCTCAACTAAACCTGAAGATCGTCATTACTAAGCATGACCTTGGTACTATCAGTGTCGAGGTGTCTAACGAGGCTCTCTAGGTCCTGGAGGTAGAGACGAACCGGCTCGATAGTCTCTCTAGAAGCGTCATCATACACTAATGCCTCTCCCTCCTCATCACGTCTCTCAAATGGGTGGAAGTAAAGGCCCCTGAGCTCGGTGGAGTGACGTCCAACAAGGCGTCGAAGTAGCTCCTGCATGACGATGTCGAGTACCTTCTCCTTGTCATCGTGCATCAACTTGAAGGCAATCTCCTCGGTGGGTGGCTCTGACTGTCGTCCAGGCTGTGAGACTCTAAAGCCCCAAAGATCCTTCCTCTCGAACTTCATAAGCTGAAGTCCCTTAATACTAGGAAGTGGGAGGTTGAGCACACTAGTGAGATCCACAATACGAGAACCAAAATGAGTTCCCTTGAACTCCTCGACGGTGCTGATAACAAAGCTAGGCATCTATTGCATATGATAGAGAAAAATTAGGAACAACACAATTAAAGAGAAAAACATAAGGTAGGGAAACAAAAGCCAAAAGCATGCATTCATAAATAATACACGCAAGTCATGGCATACCATATTCAATCACAAACACCAAGGTTCAAATGACTTAGACAATTTTTTGCCATACCACATAGGTTGGTATGATCAAAATTTCTTAACGCGAGAAAAACGATAAGTGTGGTGGTCCAACTACTCGAGTATGTCACAACTCTCACTCACTTGTCAAAATAGCTATCAAGGCATCCTTGGAGGCAATCTGTCTATCCTGGTCACAAGACTCCAAGGCCAAATATATGATATCTTCCCTTAGACGTTGGTTGGCAGCCTCTAAGTCTAGGGTATGCTTCTTCTCCACCCTAAGGTCATTTTGAGTGTAGAGCATTCTGCACTTGAGTCTATCACCAAGCTCCTTTGATGGCATACCTAGCTGCATTCCTTGTAGAGTCAAAGAATGACATGTGCATTTTAGAGTTGCCGACCATGCAGAATCCCGACTCTTTGTGAATGAAGTTGTACCCACCAATACTCCTCTCCTTCATCCATCACGGGGAATCCTTTGTACACTACTGCACCATGTATCCACATGGCAACCATAAGGTCCTTGAGTGCTTTGGGAAACTCCGTCTCACACTCCAAAGTCAAGGTCATGAGTGGTCCCTTCTTGACGGCTTCGTTGATGGAGTTCATCTACAAATGGAGATGAGAAGGAAGATTAGAAAAGTTTATGTGGAAATTTGTAAAGAGTTGCATTTTTTCCCCTAGTGGTTTCCTTAGTCTAATCCATATTAGGGTCATAATCCTACAGGAAACACAGTGCTCTGATACCATCTGTAAGACCCCCCCTTTAAAGGTAAAGGCCCCTGCGATTGCAATGCTAGTCCCTGGATCAAATGCTAGGTTCCATAGTTTAAGATGAAGTACAGAGATAAAAAGTTCGTTATTACATCGTCATTCCAGAGATAACATAGTCTTTACAACTCAATAGCCCAAGGCTATTACATAGAGTTCATAACATAAAGTAAAATAACTATAAGTCTTCATATTCATGTGCCACATGCAAACATGTTGAGTGTAGACTCACAACCCTAATCTCCATCAGAGTAACCTGCAACATCATAAGTTACAACCACAGTGGGTCAATACATTTGGAATTGTATTGAAAAGTGATACCATAGTAGAATAGTAGTATCTAACATCTATATGAATTTGGCTAAGTGTAGCTTAGGCTTTGTTTGCTCAAAATAGGTTTTTCTTATCAGTTGAAAAACACTAAGTTTTTGTTTGTCAAAAACACCCAAGGAACCACCAATAGACATTGGTGAACCTTTACCCTTGTTCAACCACAAGTTTTTGTCTTAGAAATTGGGATGAGGAGATCCTTGATAGCTTCAATGTTTTTGATGCTCAAATTGTCCGTTGCCTGGGACACGGCTAAGTACTTAGGTTTTACCCTCTCGAGAGGTGGCGCACTTTCCCCACAAGACTCGACATGCATCGAGACGAGACTTTTCAGAAGCATTCCCTTAGACCACAATGGACGCATTCCATCCTATCACCCTACCACCAACTATCCATCTGGCTAAGTTCTTGCAACCTATTTGGTCAAGGCAGATCCCATATGCCATGTGGTTGCACTAGAAGCTTCTCAACACTAAACATCTCATATCCCTTTGTTCCATGGTGGCTTTCCACAAGTGTGATACACAAGGAAAACCATAGACATGGGCCTTGTGAAACCACTCAACATAAACCAACATTCCATTCCACCCAAATGATTCAATCACATAATTGTTTTATTAATCAAAAGACAAGCTATAGACTTAGCAAAATTTCTTAGCATGAATATTCCACCCTTGTTTGCTACTAGCTAGGCTAAGCATGATAACATAACAAGTTTTCTTAACTTAGGGGAAAATCTACCAAGTCTACAACTACTAGCATTTCCCAAGGCATAGCATGGTATATAGACTTAGAAAAATTCCATACAAGTCCTACTCAAAATATCACTAATGCATAGTCAAAATAATAGCACAAAAATATGTAGCACCACTTGCCTTGGTAGTTGGGAGAGTAGCAATAGTCCTCACAATCACAATCACCACAATCACCAAAATCTACACATAAAATCATAACACTAAAATTACATTCAAATATTCAAACAAGAATATATATGAATGCATGTAAATGCAATGAAATGATTTTCTACACTAAAAAAATCAAACCAAACAGTACTGAACACAAAGTAAACTTTCTAAGGTTCAAATAAAACAAGTTTCACTCTAAAACCTTTTTTAAAACATTTTATATAGTCAAAATAAGCCTATAATTGGTTCTGAAAATAATCCTATTTTTCGAGAATCAAAATACAAATTCAAGGCCCCAGTAATGTAGGGCTTAATTTTTTTGAATCCAATGATATATTATTTGCAAATTTTGGACAAAACAGAACTAACGTTATGAATTTTTACAAGTTTAAACATTTAATAGATTCAAAATAGATTTTAACTCTAAATTACAGACTCGTGGCAGCGCCTGATTGGTCGATACCGTTTCGTGTGGATCACGCTTCCGCGCCGTTGGATCAAGTCAGATCCAACGCGCCAGATGTAAATAAAACGGTTCACTCTAGATCTAATCTACATCGTCAAATATAAATCCTATGACCCTGGATCAAACGACCACAAGTGGTCGGCACAAATGGCACTGGCAGCGGCGCTTCTGCCGGCGATGCTCCAGCGAATCCAGAGGGTGCTAGGGGTAGTGTTGTGTCTTACCAGCGTCCCACAGATGCGAGGAAGCTCGAGGTGGCCTTGGTCTGGACAGGGGCATGCTGCTGCGGCCGTGGGGGCATGTCGGAGTTGTTGCTGGCGTTGAGCTTCTGCAAACGGAGATGGAGGCGAAGTCCTAGGTCACTGTAGTGAAAAGAAAGGGCATCAGTGGCTGTGCAAGCACATGACGCACATACGGGTTTGGACTAGAAGGCAAGGGGCATGCTGACCTGAACGGAATTACTCGCCGGAGTTGCTCAGAGCTTCGGGTGTTCGCGGTGCTTGACAGGGCCAACGACCTGAGGTAGTATAGGGAGAACTAGAGGCAAGGTTAGATGCGCCAGAGGGTGGTGAGCACGACAGGGTGAATCAGAAGGCACGGGGTGGACGGAGCTCACCGGAATCACTCGCCGGAGATGTTCGGGTCCGCGGCGGTGCAAGCACGATTGTGGGCAGCCTGGGGGCGCTTGGGCATTGGAGTTTGAGGGGAAATGGCTGCGGCGGAGTGGTGTTTAAGTAGCCAGAGCAGGGGCGTCACTCGCAAGGCGAATCAATGGGATTTAATCGGATTTGAACGCGGCAGTGAATGGGGAGGAAACGGCGGCGACGACGTGGTCTGCGCGCAGGGTTTGGGGACGATGACTACATGGCATTGGGGCCACTATTCAGTGAGCGTGGGGTAGGGTTCGCGCGGGTTTGCATTGGGTAGCTCTTGTTTTCCTCTTTCCAACAAGATTGGTTTCGGGTCAATCGGATTTTCCAAACTCTAGATATCGCCATTTGAAGTTTGCCTCTTATTTGGTCCAGACCGGAGTCTCCGTTCTGCGTGGACCGGAGTCTCCGGTCTGCCTGGACCGGAGTTTCTGCCGGTGTCCCCACTAGAGGCATCAGGAACCTGGCTGGGACATCTGTATGGGGGTGTGGAGTAAGGTCTGGACCGGAGTCTCCGTTGCTGCTGGACCAGAGTCTCCGGCCCACCTATCTCACAGAAGGTCTGGGTCGTACTGCATACTGGTCCGGAGGCTGGTCCGAAGATGGACCGGAATCTCCGGTGTAGACCAGAGTCTCCGGTCCTCACACCGAAGTCTCCGGTCTGACCTTTCCCCAACGGGCAGAAAACGGTCAGAAATTTGTGGGCCTATAAAAAGAGGCCCTTCTTTCCCAATGACACTGCTCAAGTTTTACAGGCTTTCTCCTCCATTCTTGACCCTCTTTATCTTGCTCCCCCTTGAATCCCTCCCTTGATTCTTGCATATACTTTAGATATTTGAAAGAGGAGATCTAGATCTACATTCCCACCAATCCATCTCTCCTCTAAGTGAGGGGAACATCTTGGGATCTAGATCTTGGAGTCTTTTGTGGATTTCCTCCATTGTTCTTCCTCTCTTATCACCCCACAAGCTTTTGTAGCTTTGGTGGAATTTGGGAGAGAAGGATTTGAGCACTTCTTGTGTTCTTGCCATTTCATTTGGTGCATAGGTTTGAGTTCTCAGTGAGAATTCGATTGAGTGAAAGGTGAGAAGCTTTTTACTCTTGGGTTCTTGGAACCCTAGACGGTTTGGTGGTATTGCAGGTACTTGGATTACTTGGGGCCTCCAAATTGGTTGTGGAGCTTTCCCCAAGCTAGTTTGTTGGGAGCCTCCAATTGAGTTGTGGAGAAGTTCCCCAACCTTGTGAGAGGTTCCGGATTTCCACCGACAAGTGCACCCATAGTGGAAACGTGGATTGATCCCGTTGGGGTGAGATTCACAGGAGAATAAGAGGGGCCTGTTGTGGCGTTGGTGGTTTGATACCACCCCCTCTCCAAACAAGACGTACTCCATGTTGGGAGGAACTCGGTAAAATATCGTCGTCCCCGCGTGCCTCGGTTATCTCTATACCCGACCTCTTTACTTATGCACTTTACATTGTGATAGCCTTCGTGCTTGAAGTAATCTATATCTTGCTATCACATAGTTGTTTGTCTTGCTTAGCATAAGTTGTTGGTGATCATAGGTGAACCCTAGTTGTTCTAGGTTGTGCTTGACAAAGTAAACGCTAGTTTATTTCCGCCTTTGTTGAGCCACTGTCGGAAAAAATTTAACCGCCTATTCACCCTCCCTCTAGGCGGCATCTGTATCCTTTCAATAGCAATGCAATACTAGACATTCATGATCCTATGAGATTTGATTGGGCCTTACAACAAGATACATAGACCGCCATCCAACTGCATCTATGACTAGTAATCCACCTTCAGGTTATCATCCGAACCCCCTCCAGTATTAAGTTGCAAGCAACGGATAACTGCTTTAAGCAAAGTGTGTAAGGTAAATAATCCACTTGTTCGATGAACAAGAGATAGTTATTTTCTCCCTAGTAGCAACATCACATCTACAAACTTAGAGATTTCTATCACTTCCCTAGATTAAATAGAGGCATGAACCCACTATCGAGCATAAATACTCCCTCTTGGAGTCACTAGCATCTACTTGGCCAAGATAGCTACTAGAAATGGAGAGCATGCAAGATCTCAAACAACACAGACATGATAGAATCAACAAGATAGAATGATTAATCAATCTGACATAGTAATCTCAATATTCATTGGATCACCACAAACACAACATGCATGATTACAAATAAATGATATTGATCATGAACGGAGCTCAAAAGATCTAAACATGGTAGCACAAGGGAGGAGAAACAACCATCTAGATAAAGTATGGACCCATAGTCCAAGGTGGAACTAATCACGCATCTCACCTAAGGCTGGCATGGTGATGAAGAAGGCCTCTGGGATGATCTCTCCCCTCCGACAGGGTGTCGGGAAGAGCTTCAGATCCCCCCGATCTAGGGACGATGGTGGCGGCTATGGACTATTTCGTGGAAGATTGATCGGGTACTTAGGGTTTTGGTATCAGGGGCATCTTATAGGCGAAGAGGGAGACCGAGGGGGTGCCCGAGGTGGCTGCACCCCCAGGCGCGGGCCAAGCCTGGCCGCGCATCCAGGGTTGTGCCCCCTAGAGAGCCTCCTCCGTCTTGTCTTTTGGCTCCGTGTTCCCCACGATAAAACATTGACTTTGGCTTTTGTCCCGTCCAATTCCGAGAATATTGATTTTCTGCCTTTTCTGGAACCAAAAACAGAAGAAAACATGCAACTGGCACTGTGGCATATTGTTAATAGGTTAGTCCCAGAAAACATATAAAAATACCTCAAAGTGTAGATAAATCAAAGCAAAGTAGATACTAAACAAGCATGGAACATCAAAAATTATAGATACGTTTACGACGTATCACCGAGGTGTATACAATGAATCGTATTAACTTAGACAGAATTTTTCATAACTTCGAATATCTAGCCACCTAGATCCGGATCAAGTCTTACTTGGTTCGAATCTTTTAGTTTAGTTTCGATTATCCAGCCACCTAGATCCGGATCAAGTCTTACTTGGTTTAGATCTTTTAGTTTAGCTTCGATTATCCAACCACCTAGATCCGAGTCAAGTTTTACTTGGTTCAGATCTTATGGTTTAGCTTCAAACATCCATCCACCTAGATCCGTATCAAGTTTTACTTGTTTCGGATCTTATGGTTTACTTCAAATATCCAGCCACCTAGATCCGAATCAAGTTTTACTTGGTTCGGATCTTACAGTTTAGCTTTAAATATCCAGCCGCCGAGATCCAAGTCAAGTTTTACTTGGTTCAGATCTTATGGTTCAGCTTCGAATATCCAGCCACCAAGATCCAGATCAATTCTTACTTGGTTTGGATCTTACAGTTTAGCTTTAGAGTAGTTGTTGGATTGGAAGTTATCAAGTAATAGAGTAGTTAATATAACCAAGTATGGATATGAGAAGATTAGGAAAGCTTTAGTGTCAAGCTCATTGGATTTATAAATAGATTTAGAAGAATAAAAAGGTGATAGAATATTCTTGCAAAGTAAAGCCCATCATGTTAGCACATGGTGATGGATATGAAGAAGTAGTATATCTAGGAAAGGAATTCCTCAAGTAGAAAACAATAATTATAAAGTGTGGAGGATAGGAACTCTTGATAAACACTAAACCTTCATTCTATAATCAACTTAATAACCATTTTATCTGTTGATTTATCATCCTCTTTCTCATTGGTTTATAGGAATATTTTCCTATAGTAAATCATTTAGGCATGTCCTTGTCATTTCCAATTATCATAACCATATGTGATTAGGAGTTATCTTTATCAATCCTTTTCCATAAGACCTTCCAGAAAACAACTTTCTATTTTGAAAAGGTGATATCAATAAAGATCACAAACATAAATACAATATGTTTAGCCATTAATCTTTACTCATATCAACAAAAGAAGGTAAGTATAATAAGTACCCCAAACCCTAGGGTAAGCATTCATAATTAAAACCCTAACCCTTATGTTAGTTATAATAAAATATTTACATTGCTATTTCCTAAATTCATGAGAGTAATATTAATCATATTATATTACTTAGAACTTTATGTATCATTTAATAATGAAGGATCACCATATAAAAGTTTCTTTAATACTATAAGTTAACAAGAATGAAATCTCATGAAATAATAGTAATACATCATTTAATAAGTTTATGGTATGATATATAGATTAAATTCATAACAAAGGTTATTACAAAATATTAAAAAGAAAAGGACTTATATAAAGAAACTATAACAGTATATAATAAAAGCTCAAAAAATGATTCTAAATATACCTCATTACTGCAGCAAACAATTAGCAAGTAATTCCTATAAAGAAATATTTAACCAATTGTGCAAAATTCAAATCTGAAAATAAAACAGGAAACAGAAAATGGAAAATAAACAGAAAGAAAAAATCAAGGAAAACAGTTTCTGGTCGCAGCCCATCTTTCCTTCTCTTTATTTGCTACTCACGCGCAGCCTATAGCAGCCTACCTCGTCCCAAGAACCAGCCCGACTCTTCTCACTCTTTGGATGCCGGGTGGGGCCATGCTAGGGACCGCGGGTTTGATTCAAAGAAGCTTATGAAGGGAATATGCCCGAGAGGCAATAATAAAGTGGTTATTATCGTATTCCTATTTATGATAAATGTTTATTTTACATGCTATAATTGTATTAATACGGAAACGTTAATACATGTGTGTTTAATAAACAAAAGAAAGTTTCTAGTTATGCCTCTCTTATAAACTAGCTCGTTGATTAACAAGATGATCATAGGTTTCCTGATCATGGACATTGGATGTTGTTAATAACGAGGTCACAACATTAGTGTAATGGTGTGATGAACATTCATCTGAAGTATAGCATTACGATCAAAGTCATTGAGTTTATATTGCTATAACAACTTACGAAGTGATCCTAATCCTTAGACCATGAGATCATGTCAATCACTAACACCGGAAGAGTTTCTTGATAACATCAAACGTCACACCGTAACAGGGTGATTATAAAGATGGATTCAACTAATAAAGTGTTATGTTGAGGCCCATGGATCGAGAGTGGAATTTGTTCATCCCGATGACGAATAGATATGCTCTGGGCCCTCGGTGATATCACATTGATTAGCTTGCAAGTGATTTGATCACTAGAATGTTATATCACGGAACGAGAAAAGAGTGCATGTCGAACGAGATCAAACTAGGTATGGAGATACCGATGATCGAATCTCGGACATGTAATATATCGCGAAACAAAAGGATTAAGATACTAGCGTAAAAGGTTAACGATCACAAGAAAGTCATCGTTGAATGTGTGGAGTCGATGGGTCTCCAGATCCCGCTTCGATTATTGATCCGAGAGGGTCTCGATCATGTCCGCATTATTCGCGAACCGTAGGGTGACACACTTAAGAGACACCGACATCCATTTGGAGCAAAAGTTTCATGCCAAAAGAAAAGGAAAGCGCAGGAATTTATTTCACTAGACACAAAACTGCTTTCGTTGAAATTGCAAACGTTCTGCATGTGAAATGGAATACTAGCAAGGGTTTTATGTGAATGTTTGTTAATTAAAGTAATTAACAAAATTCTGAATAAATAAATAAAAGAGTTTTATTTAATGAGAGCTTGCATTAAATTTGGTGGAAATTTAATGCATGTGAGCGGATTTATGAGTGGAGGCTTTTAATGGGAGTGGAGGCTTTTCATTTTTGAGTGGGAGCTCCACCACATGAATGTGGAAGAGGTGGGGCAGCCCCATGGCTGGGTGCCATGGCCCTTGGGTGCCCCTCCCTATAAAAGGCCCCTCTCCTCCTCTCACACCACACCTCCTCGTGAAGGATCTCTCTCCTCTAGAATTTATCCCCATGGTCTCGGACTAGCGAGATACATGTTCCCGTGGCTTTCGGCAAGAAAGAGTTGTGCTTCGCTGCATCGCTGGAGCGAGGAGGCGAGGTTGCTCGGTGCCTCGAACGTGTGTGCGACTCTTGGCGCTTAGGACTTCCTCTCGATCTTGAGATCGACAAGAGATCGTCTACATCAACCACGAGTTTGGACTCGTTAAGCTTTGTCGGTCTTCAAGGGTATGTTCTCTACGGATATACATCCCGTTGTTTGTATCTAGTAGATATATCTTGGTACATAGTTGTTCCCATCGAGGAAAATTTTTGTTTTCTATCTCGCGAACCCTTCAAAGGGTATCGAGCCGGATCTATGCGTAGATGCTTTGCACGGTAGTACACATATGAGTATGTGGGCGATGATCATTTTATTGCTTCTTAGTTGTACTTTGGATATTGGTGGCATAGTGGGATGAAGCGGCCCGGACAAACTTTACATGTCCTCGCACATGAGACCTGTTCCACGCTTGACATGCAACTAGTTTTGCATAAGTGGCTAGCGGGTGTCCGTCTCCTACTATAGTCAATATCTAATTTGCAACGAGTTGTCAACAATTTGGTTATCCTCGTGGTTCATGTTCGTAGGTAAGAACGGTTCTATCTTGAAAGCCCTAAGCCACGTAAAATTTGCAATGGATAAATTAGAGGCGTCTAGTTTAGATTGTTCTGGCTAGTGTTATGATATGGTGATGTTGTAAGTAGAAGTATGAGATGATACTCTTACAACATACATAACGTAAATTCCATAGACCTTGGATTTACACATAAAGGTATGATAGTGATCATACCACGATGCACATGATAGAGATCATCTGGGAACCATAACATTTCACTAATAAACATGTGATGTTTGATAGCATCTTATATTGCTTGTTTGCTTTTATTAGCATAATAAGATGATCCCTCATTTAAATATCAAGATAAGAATGTGTTCTTCCTTAAGTATGCACCGACAATGTTTCGTCGCTTCAAGACATCACGTGATGATCGGGTGTACTTGAATCCATGAGCATATCTCGGTGTAAGAGTTACACACGAATACTAAGGTTCTTACTTGACGAGCCTAGCATGTAGACATGGCCTCGAACACGGACCGAAAGGTTAAGCATGAGTCATATGTTTTGATATGATGACCATATGGATGCTCGCTTTGAAACTACACCGACTCACGTGATGATCGGACTTGGTGTAGTGGATTTGGTTCATGTAATCACCAAAAAGACACGAGGGATGTCGTTTTTGAGTGGGAGTTCATTTCTAATTTGGATTAGTAGAACTCAATTTATCATAAATTAAATCAAAGTGAATTTGCATAATTTGTTGTAGTCATTGGCATTCGTTCACCACCTTATGCATAGTTGTAATTGAGATAATAGAACTATAGAATTCTGGATATATACTTTACGAACTGGTATCGTTTTGTGTTGAGTGTCAATCAAAGTTTTAAGTCCTATTGCAAACTTTCAGCAAACTCTATTTACTCCGTGAAATTTAATAGTTAGTATTAAATCGAGAGTGAAAATTACAGTGTTAGTATCTTAAGTATCATGTTTGCCTCCATGATTCTTGATTGTTTTAATATCAAGTTTATCTAGGAGCTGAAAGAATTGTTTCAGAAACCATCATGTGTGGCAGATATAACGATATCTGAAACAATGTTTGTTGCAATATGATAGAGTATAATATATGTTCTCATATTGGATGAGAATTTACGAAGGTTGGAGATGCTAGACATCCTAATCATCCAAAAGGGTTTTGGAAAGTAATGTTATACTCACGATTCGCCTTTATAAGCTAAAGTAGCTTGATCATGAAAGTTGTCATGATAAGGGTGAATAGAATATGTATGTAAAATGTTTACTACACTAAAAGATTACTAAAGAATGGATTTTGAAAGAATACCGATCATTTTGATGATGGTGATCTACTTCAAAGTGCAAGTCCAAAGGTATTATTATTTGAATATACACGCTTTGGACTATGTGTCATGTATATGGCGCCACTTTTGATGTTGATAAATTCTTTTAAAAGGAAAAGGAAATGCTGAAAGAGAATCTATAAAATATACTTGGCGTAAAAGAAAAGATTGGAAATATCCAATTTAGGTATATATAAGATATACATGTTATGGTTGTATTCTTTGCTTGTTAAACAATGTGGTTCTTGGGTATTGGATACCGAATTGGTTGGTATGAAATTTCATACGAATGACGCAATTCATGAACCACAATGGCCTAAGTAACTAGCAAGAGAATATGTGATGATGTTCATCGAAAACAAACAAACCGTTGTTTGTATTTCTCGTTGACATCAAAGCTTGACTTCAAGATTTGTTTTAATAATTGTTATTTGAATCGTATTATAAGAACAAAGGTTGTTCAAATAATTACCGTATTCCATATAAGATGGAAGATTTAAAAATCTAGTTGACCAACTAACATACATAAAAGCTCATGCTAAAATGTTGCAAGACAAATGATTGAAAGATAACTTATGAAGTGACATCATTTAAATTATATTGGAAAGAAAACATGAAGAATCTCCATATTCATGGATTTTGGAGTCTTTGATTTGATCAAGTGACGCTTGTGAGACTTTCCACGTGATAATTAAAACTTCGTTCAAAGGCCAAAGAAGAACGAACGACTAAATTATTGGAATTTATACATATCGATGTATGTAGTCCATTATGTGTAGTCGTAAGCGATGGGTTTCAACTTCATATGCTTTCTCCGGAATTTTGAGTGAATGTTCACTTAATGAGAAAGAAGTATGAAATATTTGAAAATGTTTCAAAGACTTTCAAGATGAAGTGGAAAATCATTGTAACAAGAAAAATAAATGAATTATGATTTGATCATGAAGGGATTTATTTGAGTTACAAGTGTAACAAGAAAATAAATGAATTATGATTTTATCATAATGGGATTTATTTGAGTTGCAAGTTTAGCAAAACACCTAGATTTACATATCCAAACACCATAGGAGTATGGAGTGTTTGAGATTTGTAATGAAACCTTGTGAGACATGGTTGGATCAAAGGTGTTATTTATAAACTGCCATTATGTTTTAAAAGATTAAAGCTTTAGAGACTACCGCTTTTACCTCGAAAAGAGCTCCATCTAGATCCGCTGAAATGACACCATGGAAGTTATGGTTTGGGGTAAAACCCAAGTTGTCATTTCTTAAATTTTGGTATACTAAACATAAGTAAGATGTTTACAACCAAAGTCGGATGAGCATGTCTTTGTAGGTTATTTCAATAACAATTGGTTATTCCTCCATAACACCGAGGACAAAAGGGTTTGTCGCTTGAAATGTAAAGTTTCTTGAAGAAGGAATTTTTCATAAATGTTAAGTGGGAGGACAATAGAACTTTGATAAGGTTAACGAACCTTAGCTAAATGTGCTGAGGAAATGGTTACGAGGCTGCCATAATGCTCATAGCTTATGTGCCTCAAAGGTTGTGGTCACGGAGGTCTAAAGTTCCTATTGAACCAAGAAGGTCGGTTAAACAATCAAATGCTAAGATTTGAGAGTAAATCATTATTGTTTGACAATGATGAACCAAATACATACAAAGAAGCGATGATGGGCCCTGACTCCAAATGGCTTGAAGCCATAAAATCCTTGATAGTTCCATATACGAGAAATCAAGTTTTGAACTTGGAAGACCCTCCTAAAGGTGTAAAACCTATCGGTCGATTTGGATCTATAAAGAAACATGGATGTCTCACATCTATGAAATATTCGACATGTCAAAGTATTTTATGATAATGTTCAAAGAGTTGACTATGACAAGATTTGATCTTTCATAGCGATATTTAGTCTGAACGGATTAAAGTAGCAACCACTACATATAATTTGGTATATGATAGATGAATAAACAAAACAAAGTTCTTCTAATAGAATGGTTACCTAGGACGTGTACATGACACGATCCAAAGGGTTTTGTTAATTCAAAGGATGCTAAAAGGGCATGCAAACTTCAATGGTTGAAGTAAGCATCATGAGTTGGAATCTTCACCGTGATGAAAAGGAGTTTTCATCAGGAGACGATGAAGATGCTTGCATTTGCAAGAAATTAAGTGGGAGCGCTGAGACATATTTCTAATACATTATGTGAAGGACATCTTGTTGATTAGAAATGATGTATCTTTTATTGACAAATGTTAAGAATTTCATTTCGATGAAAGACTTAGGCGTAACCCGAATATTTAGAATGAATGTCTATAGTGGATAGAACGCTATTATGTTTATGCCAAACGTACATATATGAGATATTGAAGGAGTTCAATATAGAAACGACAAGAAACGGTTCTTGTTGCATGGAAAGGAATTGAATCAAGATTCAAGTGTATCGACACTTGATAAGTGAAACAAGATTCAAGTGCTTTGACACTTGATGAGTGCAATCACGAAAATGTTTTGATCAATCATACCATGATATGTACACATCCAGATATGTCCTATGCTCTAAGTGTTATGAGCATATACCAGAATGAATCATAAAATGATCATTGGACGATAGTGAGGATATTCTTATGATCTTTTGGAAGAACTCAGAATATATTTGTGTAGAGGTGACAAACAATTACAAATAGTTCATTGTAAAGCGTTACATTGATACTAGTTTTGTCACAAGATACAAATTAAGTTTATCTCAATTTAAACTATGGGTGGCACAATGTAATGGAAAGGAGATTGCATGATGGATTTGGAAGAGTTCCAAAGTTAAGACATTGTGACGAATACTACAACAAAAGGCTAAGTATATGACTGCTATAGTAGCGAAAGGAGGAATTTGTGTCAAGTAGTTTGTTATCAAACTAAGGTGTGGTTATAGCGGGCTAACACTAAAGATATATTGTATGACAATAGTATCGATGTGTTTTAACCCCAAGGAACTAAAGGTCTCACCAAAAGACCAAATTTATACAATGCCATCTCATTGGAGAATGAGTGATGCGTGGAATCGCAAAGACATGCAAATACACACGGACCAAGCCGATCCAGATTATGTTAACCACTTGCAATTGCGTATTTGGAACACCGTAAAGCCATAGGTGTTCAATACACAAAGTTTTCAAACTAGATTATTGTCTCTAGTGCAAGTGGGAGATCAAGGAATATGCCCGAGAGGCAATAATAAAGTGGTTATTATCGTATTCCTATTTATGATAAATGTTTATTTTACATGCTATAATTGTATTAATACGGAACGTTAATACATGTGTGTTTAATAAACAAAAGAAAGTTCCTAGTTATGCCTCTCTTATAAACTAGCTCGTTGATTAACAAGATGATCATAGGTTTCGATCATGGACATTGGATGTTGTTAATAACGAGGTCACAACATTAGTGTAATGGTGTGATGAACATTCATCCAAGTATAGCATTACGATCAAAGTCATTGAGTTTATATTGCTATAACAACTTACGAAGTGATCCTAATCCTTAGACCATGAGATCATGTCAATCACTAACACCGGAAGAGTTTCTTGATAACATCAAACGTCACACCGTAATGGGTGATTATAAAGATGGATTCAACTAATAAAGTGTTATGTTGAGGCCCATGGATCGAGAGTGGAATTTGTTCATCCCGATGACGGATAGATATGCTCTGGCCCTCTCGGTGATATCACATTGATTAGCTTGCAAGCAAGTGATTTGATCACTAGAATGTTATATCACGAACGAGAAAAGAGTGCATATCGTAACGAGATCAAACTAGGTATGGAGATACCGATGATCGAATCTCGGACATGTAATATATCGCAAACAAAAGGATTAAGATACTAGCGTAAAGGTTCCGACGATCACAAGAAAGTCATCGTTGAATGTGTGGAGTCGGTATGGGTCTCAGATCCCGCTCGATTATTGATCCGAGAGGGTCTCGATCATGTCCGCATTATTCGCGAACCGTAGGGTGACACACTTAAGAGACACGACATCCATTTGGAGCAAAAGTTTCATGCGAAAAAGAAAAGGAAAGCAGGAATTTATTTCACTAGACAAAAACTGCTTTTGTTGAAATTCAAACTGGTTACGCATGTGAAATGGAATACTAGCAAGGGTTTTATGTGAATGTTTGTTAATTAAAGTAATTAACAAAATTCTGAATAAATAAATAAAAGAGTTTTATTTAAATGAGAGCTTGCATTAAATTTGGTGGAAATTTAATGCATGTGAGTGGATTTATGAGTGGAGGCTTTTTAATGGGAGTGGAGGCTTTTCATTTTGAGTGGGAGCTCCACCCACATGAATGTGGAAGAGGTGGGGGCAGCCCCATGGCTGGGCGCCATGGCCCTTGGGTGCCCCCCCTCTCCCCTATAAAAGGCCCCCCTCTCCTCCTCTCACATCACACCTCCTCGTGAAGGATCTCTCTCCCCCTCTAGAATTTATCCCCCATGGTCTCGGACTAGCGAGATACATGTTCAGTGGCTTTTCAAGAAGAAAGAGTTGTGCTTCCTGCATCACTGGAGCGAGGAGGCGAGGTTGCTCGGTGCCTCGAACGTGTGCGAGCACGGATGCTGATTTGGCGGCTTAGGACTTCCTCTCGATCTTGAGATCGACAAGAGATCGTCTACATCAACCACGAGTTTGGACTCGTTAAGCTTTGTCGGTCTTCAAGGGTATGTTCTCTACGGATATACATCCGCCCGTTGTTTGTATCTAGTAGATAGATCTTGGTACATAGTTGTTCCCATCGTAGGAAAATTTTTGTTTTCTATGCTGCGAACCCTTCAGCTTAGGGGGTTTTCTGCAAAGTTATTGTCGTCGTCATCCTCACGCACACAGGCACCTGCGTGCGTACCGTCGATGCCGTCCACCATCGTCATCAAAATCTGACCGCCGTGATGCTCGCCGTCGACCCTGAGAGGTGTAGATAAGACCGTCGCGTCCTCCTCTATCCTCCCATACTTATCTCATCTTCTCTCGTGCCCTCTAGACCTACCTATCTCCCTCACCCGAAACCCTAGCTCGCCGGTGTCCATCGTTCCGGCCATGTCCAACCACCCCTTGACTCGCCGAAGCCACCGTTATAAGCTCCATCGTGTCCTTGTTCGCCTAGGACCAAGCATGGAAGCTTGCGCACCGTGAATCGGACGAAATCGAGCGTTATCTTCTATCGGCCGTCGTGACCACTTTCGCCGATTCGCCGTCGTCACGCCTCCCCACGCCTCCTCGACCTCTCCATCGTCATCAGTGTGGGCTCCTGGATCTTCCAGTACTCTCTAATCGCTTTATCTCGCCGTAAATCGCCGTCGCACCATGCACCACCGTCGGCCACCGCAGTAGGTCGTTGTCGGAGCAACTTCGGTGACCATTCCCGAGCGGCGCAACCACTATGAGGCTCAACGTTGAGCACTGAGTCGAACGCAACCAACCCCACGTGCCCGCATGCTCTCAATCCGAAGATCAAATCACGATCTGAGGATCATCCATGGGTGATGTCAGCGTGACATCACGCTGATGTCATAATTCTATTTTAGAAATTATGTTAATATTTTCTATAATAAATAAAAACCTTAGATATGATGTGGCATATGCCCCACTAGTCAGTGACTGGGGGTAAGAATAGACCTGGTGGGAAAAACATTTCACCCCATGCTGACATCAGCATTACATCATAAACTATTTAGTTTATTAATTCCAGAAATTAAATAAAATGATTCAATCTTATAAAATCAATAACTTATGTTTTATAATTCAGAAAAATACATTTAATATATGAAAATTTTCAGAAAAATAAAATCTATAACCTAATTGTATTATCAAATATTATTATGTTAAGTATTTACATAAACATTATTTAATAAAGGTTTTATAAGTAATAACACTTTGATAATTCATAATTAAATAATGGTAAATGATAAAAATAAAAATAAAAATAAAATACCAAAAATCTTAGGAAAATAAAAACTATAATTATGCATTATTATTTCACTTAATTAAATGTTCATTATTTATTAAGTATTCATAAAGTAATAAAATCTTATAAAAATCATATTTTATTATTTATAATAAAAAATGTAATATACCAAAATAATCACAAAAATAATACCTACATGTTAAAAATATAATATTCCACTTTTGAGGAAAATAAAAATTTAAACACTTTAATAATTTGAATTTAAACCTATTTCCTTAGTTAATAATTCATATAAGGGTAAATAAAAAATTGCTAATAATTCTAAAAATTTGCCAATTGAGTCTAATAACTAGTATTAGTCTTAAATGTTGATAATATGAAGTCAAAATGGTTCAACACATTTTTAATACAGTTTTGAATTATCATTCAACCCTATGTATAGTTTATTTTCTAAAAGGATCTATATAAAGTATAAAATCTTCAAAAATAATTTGGAATTAAATAAAACCTTTTTACTTCCCTCAAACCTCAAGTTTATAAGCAAATCAAAACACTATAATGAAACCATAAGTAGTTAAGTAATGTTATTACCCTAATTACAAATTATAACCATTCATTCACAAAAAGATAAATGATTCTATTCCATTATAAAATCAAGAAACCACTACTCAAATAGAAGTAATACCATTCTTAAATTACTTTAAGGAAACATTATGAAGTGAACAAAGTATAAATATAATAAGCAATACACCTAAAGTCCATCTATATTTTAAAGTTAACTTTAGTCTACAAAACTTTAAGTATTATACTAAAGATATGGCTATGTGTTTCATAGTTAACTTTGGTCTGTTATAATTAAGTTATAAAGCATCTCAAATCCAAACTGTTCTAGTAAGCACAAACAACATCGACCACCTCTGATTAACCACAAGGATTGTTTAAACCTTAATAAAGAAATCTTTTCTTCAAAAGTTATTCGTTTTGCCACTTAAGTCAACAGATGACAATTAATCGTAATCACATTACTTTATACTTTACTTGTATACTTAGGATTTATAACACTTAAGTTCTTTATAAGTAACATTACTTGTAAAGTAAAATTTGAAGATAAACAATTATAGTGTAAACAATCTTGAGTAACATTTCATATGTGTGTATCTTATTGTTGTATAAATACATGTTGTTCACACACACTCACAAGCCTTAGTAAGATGCACAAATAAGAAACTAATCTAAAAGGGAAACACATTCTAAAGAAACCAATTCCAATATCCAAACCCTAGAACAACGTTATCCCCCGGGATTCGAGTTTATTAACTTGCATTACATTACTTATGCATAAAAGCATCTTGCTTCTTTAAACATTAGTCCTTACCGGACCAATGATGCTGATTTCAGATATTGGATCTTATATTGTCTTCAAGACCATGAGTGCATAATCTTGCAATCACAGAAGGCAAGTTCACACTTGCTCATGTCCTTTGATTATTTTCTGTAAAGTATTTTCCAATGTTGTCATCATCTGCATTTGAAAAAGGTTAGAAAACACTGTTTTCATAATAATATGATTACAGGTTATTTACCATGAGGTAATTACCTACTATGAAAGTTCCGGTGGTAAAGGAACATACTATCTAGGACTTAACAACCAATGTTGCTAGTGGTTCTTGCGCCGTATATTACGTGTTAACCATGAGTTTTGGAATGGGACGGTGAAGTCAGTTGTATCCTTCTCCTCTCGTATGGAGGCAAGATGACCTTAACGTGACATTGTGATTCCTTGTGCGGATCCAACATATGGGTGGGCACCCTTACGCCCCACACTTCTGGTGTCTAGATTATCTATGAATGGTGTTTAGTGGTATAGTCCATTTAATATGGCACTTTCCAGGGCATCACCAGGTCATAGAGTCTCGTCAGGGTTTTAGCCTGCCCGAAAGGGGGCTTAACGGAGGTGAGCCGACCCTGAAGGATTGTGCAGACATATGAGGTCGTGGAGAAGGCAGTGATTGGCTTGGATCTTAGACTGGGCCCCATACCAAGGAAGTATGGACAAGGTCATGACTTGGTTGTGCAACAAGGCTAAGGCCTCTCATGGGTAAAGTGACGCACCTCTGCAGAGTGTAAGAACTGTAACTTTTTACTCCCTTTTCCGGGAAGGAGCTCGAACGTTGCGGGAAAGGAACTCCATGAAAGTTCGGGTAAACCCGTGAAGGCTGACGGACATAGCTTTTTAGAATAAAAGCAACCTTTGAAGAAATGTTCATGAAAACTTGCATTGCCTACGACCTATGGTCTGTGGCTGTAGATATAGTGCATCAAACACTCATTTTTTAGTAAACTTGCTGAGTACGCTCGTACTCAACGTATTTCTTAACCCTTGCTAGATTCTGAAGCCAGTACAAACGACGTCTACATCAAGTTATGCTCCAGGAATCATCACCAGAAGCTAAAGTTCTTCAATAAAGTCAAGAAAGTCAACATATACATCAACTCAAGTGAAGACGAAGTTACTAATTAGATAGGAATATAATCTCTAGCCATAGAACCTATTTCTGTAGTGTATTGCAATAGCAGCAATGTTAGACCATTAGTTAAGAAACTAGTATTAATAGTATGATCGTTTGTTTAGTTGTTTATTTCTGATTCTTTTGTGTAAGAAGTTTCTTTCTCTCTCTTTAACCTAGAGTGTTTTCTGGATCTTGTGAAAAGAGTTGAGTTATAACCTATAGCCATGTCTTGGACCCGCTGTGTTTCTGTTGTACCACTCTGAGGGATATAATACTAGTGAACGGTGTTTCACCGGTGTTATGTCTATGACTATAGTATACTACATCATGTAGTGGTATGCTGGGTCGCCGCAAACCTTTATGGCTTGTGTCTTTCGACTAGCGAGAAGGTGTAGAGTAAATGCATATGGTGGCTTAGAGAGGTACTAGAAAGAAAAGGGGAAGATGGAGGATTTTATTTTATGGTTTTATTGTTTCGAGAATTCATTACAAAAGATGGTGGTCCTAAATGTGTCCAAAAAGTTGGATTTACCCACAACCACTCTAGGCAAATTTCAATGCACAAATATGTTGGATATTAGGCATAGTTGGATATCATTTATTGTATCCAAATATGTAGAGCTTAAAGAGTGTAATTAATGCATTGGACTTAATGAGTATAATTAATGTTACAATTTGTTAGGATCATGTCATACCTAAATATTGAGCACTTAATGAGTGAAATTAATGTTTGTTATTTATTGTGACCACTTTGTATCTAAATATATTGCAATCAATGAGCTTAATCAATATTTGCTATTGAATATTTAATATCAATATCTTTACATTTTTGCGGTGAATTCATCATGTTTTTTATTGTCTATGTATAATTTATTAGGATTATTTCATACCTAAATATTGAGCATTTAATGAGTATAATTAATGTTTGCTATATATTGTGACCACTTCATATCTAATAAATATATTGCAATCAATGATCTTAATCAATATTTGCTATTAAAATATTTAATATCAATATCTGTAAACTTTTGCGGTGAATACATCATGTTTTTTCTTGTATATGTAACTTACCTTACGTGCTTCTTCTATAACATTTAAGCATTGTCTTAAGTTTCTAGCCGGGACCAAGGTGGTATTTGGTATTGCATTAACAAGTAATGTGTCAGTTATGATGGTTAATATAATAACATTTCTATCCTAATTGTGCAAGGAATAATACTATTCTAATGCCAAAATAATTTGATGAACATTCTAGAGGATATATATAAGCAGAGGTGCAGTGAAGGGCTTGTTGTTACAACGGCTAATGGAATAACATAAACATTCATTTGTGCTTAACGCATGAATGTTTTATAGTTTCAGATTTTTTAGGGAATGTTAACACCACAATTAATTTATGAATGTTGTGCGTATCTACACGTCATGGTCCAAGAGGCTAGATACAAAAGATTATGCACACGATCTCTCTAAACATACACATCGTGGCATAAGGATCTTGTTCAAACAGACCTCTGTAACAAAACGTTACCAAACTCTTCTCGAGGCTTCACAGAACAAAAAAATGTGAAAAAGTAACGACCACAATGGTAGAACAAATGCAAGGAGATGGTGTATTAATTTTCACCACTCTTTTCTATCCAAACACCGGATGTACTTATGGAATACTCTCAAAAGAGGCTATCACGGTCGAAAGAGGTACATTTCAGCTCTCGCATGCTCTGGCTAGGTTAGAAATACCACTCGTGAAAGGATACATTGAGAAGTCCGAGACTAAGAAGGCTCATAACTCAATTCACATCGACTTACTGGGGACTACATTCTTCAGACATTAACGCTATGATATGCAAAAATTTAGAAAGTTATAATTTGACGCTAGGCCAAAGGGTTGGCTCAAGATAAGGGCTTAAACCATGTGGGCATGTCGTAACATACCACCATATATTTATCGCAAAATAAATCGAGACCCAAGGGCTACACCATGCAGACATTAACGGTATGATCTACAAAAATCTAGAAAGTTATAACCTAAGTCAAATGACCAAAGAGTCATTTCAAATCAAGGGCTTAATTAATCCTTTGGGAATTTCATAACATAACATCAAAAATCATCTCGAAACGAAACAAGACGCGGGGGCAACACCTTGTAGACATTTACGTTATGATCTGCAAATTTGTAGAAAGTTATGGTTTGAGCCAAAAGACCAAAGAGGCGACTCAAGCTAAAGGCTTGACCCGGAGATCATATTATAACATACCACCATCAGTTGATTTCAAGCCAAATAGAAACTTGAAAGCTACACACTGAAATAATGAGTTACATGACCTACTAAAACCAAGGATGGTTTCTTTGGTCCTCGATCAAGTAATGAAGGAAACACATCATTTGGCAGAACAAGACTTTGAGCTATTGATTGTTGTGATATACAAAGAAGATACCAAGTCGACACATGAGAAAATTAAATCAAGATTACATACACCAAGAATAAAAAAAAGACCAGAATCAACTCAACATAAACCAAGTGAAGACTCGGGGGCTATGGAGGACCATTAATTTTAGAAATGTATTTATCTAAATCTTATTCAAAGACAACTCTTTGACATGACAGTTGAATCTAAGGATGCCAGATCTAAAGAAAATTGGAAACTGGTACCAAAGTAGACAACAAACACACAAAAGTATTGATAATAGATTATGAGTCCAAAGTTACGGCACGAGGACTGAGACAACACAAAATATTATTCGAGTCCACATTCATAAAAGCATATCAGTGACATAAATAAGATATCATCGTCCCTTGGATAGAGTCCCACCATGGAATTACTATAGGGAAAGAGAGAGGGATTTCCCATCCTGGGCACGAAGCAGGGCAATCTCCCTAGTATCTGCACGATGAGCCTCCTCCAATGACTTCACGACCTCCATAGAATAAACCTTCTCTTGAAGAAGCAAGTGAGCTTTATCCACGTCCTGGACATGGAGATGAGACATGGTTTTGAACACAAGCATAACCTCCTGAAGCTTGGCCTCGACTTCAGCCTTTTCCCCCAGAATCCTCAGCACCTGCGCCTTCTCCCGAGCGATCTCCTCCTGGAGTTTCACCTTTTGAGCGGAGATCTTCTGGAGATCTGCAATGTTCTTATTTTGGATCTCCACCCAATCTTGGTTCTGCCGCTCTAGCTTAGCGCACTCCCGCATGGTCCTCGTTGCTAAGCCTCGGACGATATGTAGGCTTTCCTTCTCCGCGATCAAACAAGACTGAAGACAGAGGCATTCTCGGATAAGAGACTCCCGCCTCGCAGTCTCAACACAGAATTCTCCCACAACACCTGCAATGGTGGCCTGGATCCGCTCATAATAGTTCTGAAAATTGACAACAAAATAGAGTATTTGATCGGTCCATCAGCACGAGGAAGCATGGCCTAGAAGTGATTAAAAGCTCAAGATCTATAACCAGTTACCTCAGAAGGTTGAAGGATAGACTGGGAAGCCTGATTCAGGACACCCTCCATGTCGGAGGAAGGAATGATCTCTTGAGGGAGTAGGTTCCCTGGAATTCTAGACCCCATGGATATAAAAAGCAAGAAACATCAAGAACAAAAGCACCAAGAACAATTCGAATACAACACAAAAATCTCCAAAGGATCTTACCTTCTAGGATCCCCCATCGTGTCTGAATATCTCGTGATGTTTGAGGCCAAAGGCCCCTTACTTGCCACAGGGAGGTTCTGCGAAGAAGCGAGAACCCTCGCCTCATACAAAGGGATGCCTCCTAGCGCCGGCAGAGCCAACACAACTCGTTGATGAGTATGGTCACTGGCCTCGGCACGCTGTGTCGCCCTTGCCTTCCTCGCCTAAGGTTTATTCCCGGTCATCTTGACAAAGAACACGAAAGGTGAATAGAATGGGGAAGAGGAAGAGGAAAGTGTTTTGGTAAAGAGGAAAGTGTTTTGGTGTATACAATTTTTTCTCCCTCCCTATTTATGAAGGAAGAATCTAGAGTAATTCTTTGACAAAACTAATGTATGTTCCCACTGCGCACACATTTATGAGAAACATCTCATTAATATCTCCTCCAATTGTGGCGCCATCATCAAGGAGGAAGGAATGTGCATGGTCCCAAGATGACTGTCTCGCTAATCCAGATGTCTAGTATAATTAATCTGATAGACGGGACGAGGCGTATGCCAGAAGGATATAGACAGCAAGACAAGACGACAAAAAGATTCCACTTACGATGGTCATGAATCCTTGAGGAAGCCCAAAAGACCTTTGTAACCCAGGAATGGACGAGACTCGGACTCGGAAAAGAATACAGAGCCTTCATAAGGGAATATTATCTGTGACCTTCATTTAAACAAGAGGAACATACAAAACCTGGGGGCTAATGACAGTGATATTCATAAGAGGTTTATTCTCAAGACCCTCTATGAGTAGAGATGACTCGTCACACTGGAAGGACAACAAGGCATGATCCAAATCATTCACATATGGACGACTCTCCAGGTGTTCAGAACAACACTTGGATAACCGGGTTATGGAGAGAAATTGGGATAACAAAGGAGTTATTATTCTGTTTAAAGAGGATCATTACAAAACCATCAAACTAGACATTACAAAAACACCTCCAATGATTAGAGACATCAAGACTTCTCGGTAGTGATCCACTACCTATTAATGTAATCTCGTTTTGTTTCACTATAAAGCAAGACTAGAGTCCTCGATGAGGGGGTCACATATTACCTCATACTATCTCCATGGATGCATTTTGTAATCCACGAGAATCAGGAATAGGGTATTACCTCTATTGTGAGGTGCTGAACCTAGATACATTGTTGTGCCATTCATGTTCCCAGAACCTCCATGTAGGCTAACTCACACTTCTCATCTTCATCCCTATTCACATGGGTAATGTCGATGAAAATGCACGCTGGAGGGTGGGGTACAAATGAGTGGGGGATGAATTAAATCATATCGTCTATGGAGCTTAGATAAAGTTTGTGTATCCACTGTTCGTTTGTGCCAACTTAGTGAAGGATTTATTAGATGAAAGCATACTAAATGTACAAAATCATGGTGTATAGTTTTGAAGTAAATGTGGGGTACAATAACATATACCTTTATGGGAAATAAATAAATGTGCCTCTCTCATATGTTATTTGAAATCCACCATCATGGAATTTCTTGAAATGCCACCTCTCTCAAAATTTTGCAGCATATGGACACATGACGATGATAAGGAGCATAAATTTGGAGATAGGAAGCGATGAACAAACAGAAGGGTTGAAACTAAAGTTATCGAGGAGTAACTACCCACATTAAGAATTTTTTGAGCTCTGTATGATTCTCTGTTGGAATACCAAGGTCAAGTAGTTGACCTAAACTTGTATCTTTGATCATATCACTAATTAGGCCGCGATGCAGGGTTGTTTTTCACCCTGAGACCGTTATACCACTTTATTTGGTTTGCTATATCACATGAGCATGCTTATCCCTAGTATCTATAGTGATTCTTTGGGCCTTCCCATGGTGGCCTTTGGTGATAAAGGCATCGTAGCTTCAACATTATTCTAGGTACAACTAAGGATGAGATGACACAATAGGAGGAACCCGAACATCAACAATATCATAATTTGGTGACATTGATTTGGTAGCATGTGGAACATGGTGGTACGATTGTCAATGGGGGAGAGGGTGTGTTGGAAGCGGTGAAACGATGGTGGTGACAACAGTCAACAAGGGTGACAATCATCAAAGATGACATTTATTATAAGGCATTGTTGATCTACTTCAAGAGTGTGTGTATGTGTGTGGCAATGGGATTAGGAGGAGTTGCATATATTTGGTGGCATGGAGAGATACCAAGAAAGAAAAAGGGAAAGAAGGATTGTATAATTGGATTTGGTAGTTGTGAGAATTCTAGTACGATAATAGCATTTGTTGAACATCAAACATTTCTCCATGTTACTTGCCAAGAGGCTATGTAAGGAGAGAGCATAGATGATATCATTGCATCGTGTAGTGATAATTGTGCTATCTTCTCTTCTGTTCCTTATGTTGTCTTGTATCCTACTCCATTTAGTGTGATTGCTTGTTGGTTGTGTACTTTCAACAACGTGTGGTACATTCTAGTTTCTTCTATAACCACTTAGACACATGTAATTTTATGGAGTTTGCTATGTGAAATACATCATACTTTCCATGCCATCCTTTTCATTCAAAAGCGAGTACAATCCTACCACCATGTTTTACCTAGTGTTATTTATAGTTCCCTTTTTGGGAAATATTGTTCTTGATAGTTTCCAAGTTAGCACTTATAATTTATTCTTGGTAATTACTAGCATATTTATGATGTACCTGCTATGTTCACATCTCAATGTGCCAAACACATTCAATACTCATGTTCATGATTCATATGTATAAAAATATTGTCACAAGTGCTAAATATTCCAGTAATTTTATAAGTTAAGACAATGTTTCATTGTTGCATGGGAGATAAAAGTTGCTTTTTGTGTAGAAAATGCCGTCTCTTTCTTTCATAAAAGGTCGCCATGATTTATTTTTAATAGAAACTAAAATTTGACATAGGTTGTAAATGCTCATATCCATGCGTTATGTGTAGATTAAAATAAAGTTGCAAGTTCTAACTATTCCAACAATTTTATTTATAGTTTAAGACAATGTTTCATGGGGTATGCTTGAAAGAACCATTGTTTCATGGGTGCATTGCAAGTAAAAAATTGCTAAAGAAAATTGTGTTCGAGTGATCTCAAGGTGTAGTATGGGGTTGTGTCTATTTTTTGAAGTGGTAATTTATGAGCTCTTGCCCCCTTGGTTTAGCCAAGTATATATAGTAGCCATTGCAAATTCAAAAATCATCACAAAGCATCTTCTTTTGTAAGACTTGAGGCATAATGTAGTTATCGTATGGCATTTAATATTGGAATCCTCGTACTACTTGCATGATGTATCAAAACCACACGAGCTACTACAATTAGCCACGGATGCAAAACTTTGCAAGTTGGTGTTAGCCAATTTCCACTTGAATCGTTTGGCGACTACTGCATTGGCATGGGTTCATATATACCCAATCGACATGCTAGCCTGTTGCGAGAAGAAGTACATTATTAATAGAAAGACAACATATACACATGTTGTATTTCTTATACTTCGATGTTCATACTTTGGACTTTGGTAATATTAGTGCACAATGGATGTGTCGGTGCCAAACCTATGACCATGTAATTGCATTTTTTAATTCTCCTACTCCAGAATATGAATTTTCTAAGTATAGAACTTTGAAGTGTGATTTACATAAACTGTAATGTCATTTGACATCACGGTCTTGTGGGCATGACCTCCAGGCAGTCACAAGATTTAAAAATATCATATATTTGGTCCATATCAATTTGGTTTCAGCATATGGCACTGCAACAGAAAATCTCCTAAGGATCTTACCAGCTGGGATCCCCGCTACATGCAAAGAGTGCACAACGTCCAAGGCCAATGGCCTTTCCCTTGTTGCATGAAGGTTTTTTAAATAAGCAAAAACCATTACCTTGTCCAAAGGAGCGCCTCCTGTGTTGCTGGCAGAACCAACATAACTCGACGATGGGTCTGCTTGGTGGCCTTGACATGCTGCATTCCCCTCGTCTTCCTCGCCTGAGGTTTGTTCCCAGTCATCTTTCCTTAGCATACAAATAGGTGAAGAGAATGAGAAAGATGAAGAAGAATAGGAAAATGCTTTGGTATACAAGACTTTTTCTCCCTCCCCATTTATAAAGGAAAATCTTTATTAATTCCTCGATAAAACTAATGTGTGTTCACAGTGTGCACCCAATGACGAGCAGCATCCCATTAATACCGCCCTACATCGAGGAAGCATCATCAAGGAGGACGACCGTCTCGCTAATCCAGATGTATAATCATCCGACAGACATGACGAGGCATGTGCTAGAAGACTGCAGATGAAAAGACAACACGATGAAAAGGATTCAACTGGCAATGGTCATGACTCCTTTACGAAGACGGAAATACCTTCTCCTTAATCTAGAAAATAAAAAAGAACATTCCTAAGGAAGTATTATCGATGACCTCTATATTTAACTAATAGGATTGTGACAAAACCCAGGGACAATGGTATAGATATTCCTAAGAGGATGATTCTCAAGACCCTCTATGAGGATAAACAACTCATCACACAAGAAGGACAATATGTGGTGATGTGTACAGAGGGTCATTACAAAACCATCAAACCGGACGTTATCGAAATGCCTTCACTACTATATGACTATAGACATTTCGAAATGCCTCTAGACGTTATCGAAATGTTTAAAGAGCTGTAGCTTGTGGTTGTGTCCATTGTTTAAGTGGTAATTTATGATCTCTTGACCCCAAGGTTTAGCCAAGTATATATAGTAGCCATTGCAAATTCAAAAATCAGCACAAAGCGTCTTCTTTTGTAAGACTTGAGGCATAATATAGTTAGCTTGTGGCATTCAGGCTTGGAATCCTCATCCTACTCGCATGATGTATCCAAGACACACGAGCTACTACAATCATCCACGGATGCAAACCTTTGCAAGTCGGTGATAGCCAATTTACACTTGAATGATTGGCGACTACTGCATTGGCATGGGTTCATATATACCCGATCGACATGCTAGCCTAGCGCGAGAAGGAGTACATTATTAATAGAAGGACAACATATACACATGGTGTACTTCTAATAATTCAATATCCATACATTGGACTTTGGTAATATTAGTGCGCAATGGACGTGTCGGTGCCCTCTTACTCCAGAATATCAATTTCCTGAGTAATTATATAATTTTGAAGTGTGATTTACAAAAACTGTAATGTCAGTTGACATCACGATCTCGTGTGTAGGACCTCCATCGACGGCGAACACAAGATTTAAAAATATTAGATATTTTGTGCATATCAATTTGGTTTCATCATATGGCACAAAAAAAATCTCCAAAGGATCTTACCAGCTGGGATCCCCCGCTATGTTCGAAGAGCGCGCGATGTCCGAGGCCAAAGGCCTTTCCCTTGTTGCACAAAGGTTTTGTAAAGAAGCAAGAACCATTGCCATGTCCAAAGGAGCACCTCCGGGTGCCGGCAGAGCCAACACAACTTGACAATGGGTCTTCTTAGTGGCCTCGGCATGCTGCCTTTCTTTTGCCTTCCTCGCCTGAGGTTTGTTCACAGCCATCTTGCCGAAGAATAAAAAGAGGTGAAGAGAATGAGAAAGATGAACAAGAAGAGGAAAGCTTTGGTATACATGCCTTTTTCTCCCTCCCCATTTATAAAGGAAAATCTTGATTAATTCCTCCATGAAACTAATGTGTGTTCCCAATATGCACCCAACAACGAGCAGCATCCCATTAATATTTCCCTACATGAAGGAACCATCATCAAGGAGGAAGGCATGCACATGGTCCCAAGACGTCCGTCTCGCTAATCTATATGTATAATCATGTGACAAATATGATGAGGCATGTGCCAGAAGACTGCAGACAAAAAGATAACACAATGAAAAGGATTCAATTGGACACGGTCATGACTACTTTACGAAGACAGAAATACCTTCTCCTTAATATGGAAAATAAAAAAGAACCTTCCTAAGGGAGTATTATGGACGACCTCTATATTTAAATAATATGATCGTGACAAATCTCGGTGATAATGGTATAGATATTCTTAAGAGGTTAATTCTCAAGACCCTCCATGAGGAGAAACAACTCATCACACTGGAATGACATGATGTGGCGATGTTTAAAGAGGAGCATTACAAAACCATCAAACTGGACATTATCGAAATGCCTCCACTACTATATGACTATAGACATCAAGACTTCTCGGTAGTGATCTAGTTTTGTTGTACTATAAAGCAAGATCCGAGACCTTGATGAGCGGGGTTCATATTTTACCTCATACTCCCTTCAGGGAGCCCAGTTTGGAGTCCATTCGGATATACATGAGCAAACTAGCATAACGGTATTAACTCCACCGTGAGGGCCCAAACTTGGGTACATCATTGTGCAAATCCCCTTCCCAGAGTCTTCATGCGGCTTACCTCACACTTCTCATCTTCATCATTGTTCACATGGATAATGTTGTGGAAAAAACATGACAGAGAGTGGGGTACAAACGAGTGGGGAATTGGGATGAATTAAAACATATCATCTATGGAGTTTAGAAAAAGTTTGTGTATCTATCAAGTGTTGGTGCCGACTGAGGGGAGAAGGGATACTAGGGGTCCTACCAGGGGCGGATTTAGACCCAGGGCAACCAGGACCATGGCCTGGGACGCAGCCAAATTCCGGCCTACCGTCTGTGAAAAATGTTTGGTCCGGAGCGCAGCCCAAGTCTGGCCCAAGTCGTCGGCCTCCCCTCGATCGATCAGTTCACATCCTGTCGTTTTCGTCCAGTTCCTCTCGTTCGCTGAGCCAGGAGAGCGCCGACGCCGCCACGCCCATACGGCCAAACTAGCAGGCCACTCCCATCCCGCGACCTCCCAATCCTCATCTCTCCCTTCGTGTTCGCCGCCGCTCGTCCTGCTTCCTCTGGCTCATGGCCTCTAAAGTTTCTGACCGGCGAACAATTGTTGTGAGGGCATGCGGGTATGCCTCCCCTACTCCAAATTTTCTTTGCTTTGCTTCGGACGTGCTGAATTGGTGAGTCCTAGCTCAGATGCAGATCCCCTCAGGTCTCAACTAGGTAATATCTTCACCAGTTCAATTCGATAGTTGAATTTATTTCTAAGTGAATTGATTTGTTTACTGAACACTGTTTCTAATCGATTTCATGGTTAGGAACAAAAGCTTAAGAGATTTTATTTATGTTCTCTACGATCTACGATATTGTCCCGTAAAACATCTAACAATTGGTTAAAAAAATGGAATTATCCTAGATAAAAGGTTTTTTTTTGCACAAAATCATGTGCAGCACAGTCCATGAAATACGATCATGTTTGTCAAATTACAAGTGATTGCATGTCAATAAAAATCTTCACACTACTTCTATACATGGTTAGGACAATGGATTTGAAAATATATGTTCATCATTGCAACTGTACCAATATTTTTTACTATTACAAGAGGTTTTTTCATAAATTTTCTGTACTTAGTTTTTTGGCCCTGGGCTTACTCCAATTCTGGATCCGTCACTGGGTCCTACTAAGGAAATGTGGGGTACAAAGAAAAGATATGTTTATGGAAAATAAAAAAATATGCGTACATGAGGTAATAATTTGGTAAAGCAAATTGTGTTCAAGCGATCTCAAAGTGTAGCTTGGGGCCGTGTCTATTGTTGTAGTGGTTATTTCTGAGAGCTAGAGCCCCAAGGTCTAGAGCAATATATATAGTAGTCATTTGTAACATCCCAGATTTTATATTAGGATGTTATTAGTTCCATGCATCATCCTTGCATCATTGCAGTCTACAAATGAATTTTTACAACAAAATCCTAAACACCTAAACCTAGCAAAACCCTAATAGTGTTTGCCATATGTAAGCATTATTGTAGTGGTCAAGTTTGACCCTTCTAAAAACCTTGTAAAACATTAAACTATGGCCCCAGGATGACCACCTCCTTTTTACGAAAATTTAGAAGTTGGTTTCATCTCTTTTTGACTTCATATGCAAAAGTTATTTAGGTTTTACTAAAACAGAAAATGAAATATGTTAAAAAGGAAAAAAAAGAGGCAGCAGCTAACCTAACTGGGCTGGCCACCCCCTCCCGCCCTACCACAAGAAGAAAGAACTCGCCAAGCGCCAGCCCACACCGCCCGCCTCCACTGACACTCGGGACCCACCCTTGTCTTCTACCTCGAGCAGGACTCCTCCACCTGCACGAGTCCGAAGCGAATCCAGTAGGATTCGCGGCGATTCGAGCCCCCTCGCCCAAGTCTCCACCCCCATATAAACCCCGCCACCCTCGGCTCCCTCGTTCGATTTTTCTCTTGCGAAAACCCTAGCCATCGACAAATCGCGTCGCCGGGTCGACTCGCCGAGACGGTTCAAGCCCTCCCTTGCTCCTTCCTCCCTTGGAGCTTCTCCATCCACCACGATTCTCGCCGTGCCTTTCCCCTTCTCTCGCAGGAACACGCCCGATTGCTCACCGAGCGCCAGGCGGAGGATATCGGCGGACTCGCCGATAGTCGAGGAAGCAAGGAGATGGCGAGGACACGGCGTGACCGCAGGAGGACCAGGCCGCTTGACCACGCCGCCACCTCGGGAGCCACCGGAGCACCGTTCGTCATCCGACGCCATCGCCGCCTAACGCCGCCATCATGCTGTAAGTCGCCGCCTCTCAAACCGTCCGATTGTAGATGTGCGGGCAGATTAGAAGGAGGCGAAGGGTACGGCCAATACCATCGCTGCAGCGTGGCAAGTTGTCATCACCGCGTCACCCGACTGGCCAGCTGGACCAATCAGCGTCTGCCACTTGGCAAGAACTTTAAGTGAGGAGTAGATCTGTTTGCAGATTTAGATTCAACCTTGCGAAATTCATATAAAATTGAATCTTTGGACGATTTTGGCTTATAATATACCGCTGGATTCCTAATTTTATGTAGAATCCAAATATGCAATAATATTCCAAGTTTACAGTAGGGTTTTAGGTGTAGATTTTAATCATTAGATTAGAGTGTTTATTCTATTGAAAAATAATTAAAATTCTGTTTTAGTTGATTCTTGTTGCAATAACTTTGTTTCCACATTGCCTACTGAAAAAAATTATAAAACCTTGCTTAAGATCATTAGATCTAATTTGGGGCTAATTAGATGGTTTGATCTCCTTTTAACCCTAGGAATTGCATTAGTGACCCAAATAGATCTAAACCTTTGGGAAATCAATCCTAGTAACACCCTTAACACTTTTGCAACTCAACTATGCTACCTTGGTCAATCTAGAAGAACCAGCCTTGCATAAAATACCATGTTACATGCATGCATGATTACCTCTGTGATATGTTTTGAGCAAGTTGTGATCAGATCTATGTTTGTGATTCGTTAGATTGTTCGGAGTGCGCTAAGGAGTGCTATTGTGTAGAGTGCTGCTCGGATCAAGGAAAGTTACACCACTTGTTCATAATTTTGTCCCAGTTTTGATTCTATGCATGTGATCTTCAAAATTCTGTAGTATGCATGTGTAGGATGTTCCAGTAGAATTTTTCCTTAGTATTATTTTGCAAGTGCGATGATTTTTTAGTATGCCATGAGTAGCTCTATACTTAGTATTTTCCCTCCTAATAGGTTACCCCTGTTTTTGCTAAGTATTGCTTGCTATGCTACATATACAAAGTACCGTTGAGGGGTTCGAAAGACAAAGAATTTTTCTAAGTATAAAGGCTCTCTAGAGCAAACTTTTCTTCTCAAATCCACTTCAAAATAAAACTAAGTTTTCTTCTGGGCGGAATGGTTGTCGGGTCAACGAGTGAGATTTTGGTGGAGGATGGCCTTGAGAATCAAAGAAGTCTGCCATGTTTAATCAGAAGCTTCCAGGCAACCACAATACATTATGGGCTCTGTCTTGGCCTAGTACTTAGTGGGAAACCTCACCGGTACCAACATTTGGAGGTTATTGGCACGGTTGGATCCGGAAGGTAGAGGGCTACTAAGGGAAAGCCTCGCCATGGTCTTGTCTCAGAAAAGGAATTGATCGTGGATTGTGGGTAAAGTGCACAAACTCTCGAGAGTATTGCAATCGATCGATCACCGTGTTCACTAAAGTAACAACATTGAGCATCTGAAGGATGGAGCCTCTGAAGGATCTTCCTCTCTCCTTTCTAAAACAAAGTTTTGAAACCCCATGGCGTGCGTAATATCGTCAATGGGTGGGATTTTGGGGACTTGGTGAGTAATATCCAAGTGTCACTTGGTGAGTAATATCCAAGTGTCTGGTTGTTTGGACACTTGGTGCGTAATATCCTCGTGCGCCACTCGACCTTGTTTTATCTAAGCAAATGTTTACAAAGTAGGACAATCTGCTCTCCTTCTCTTTACTTAAGAAGACTAGCTTTGAGCAAACGAACTCTACAGCCTAAACCAGCCTTGCATGTAGATATAGTCTTTTCCCTCCTTGGTGTAATTTGCCAATACATTCAAAGTATTGACCCAACTTGTTGGCTGCATGTTTTATGTGCAGAATCCGAAGATTGAAAGGTGCATAGGGATCGCGAGTCTACACTCGACAAGCCTGGGGTGTTGATGGACTCAAACTGCTTTTATGTTTCCGCTGTTATTTGAGCTAGCCTTATGCTAAGCAAATTTGTAATAAATTTATACTCTGGATTCTCCGTGTAATAAAGACTTTGTGTTTTACATGATACTTCATCGACTGTGAGTGCTAGCTATTGATCCAGGGACTAGCATGTTAATCACAGGGACTTAGGATCCTCAGCGATCCGAGTTCACTACAGATGGTATCAGAGCACATCGTTGCCTGTAGGACGTGACCCTAGGATTGGAACAACCTCTAACTTATGTGCCTTACTTGCTTTTCTACTAAGTTATTTTCCGCACTTCTAGTATCTGTTCTCCTCTACTTGATTAAGTGTCTAACTTTCTTTCTTCTAACTTAAAGATGACAAGCTTCCTCTACGACACTGTCGCGGACATCGAGCCCCTTCTCTTTGGTGGATGCCTCATGGACCTACTCACACGTTTGGACCTTCCTCTCCCAACAATCCAGGGGAGCACAATGAAGAAACTCCATAAGGACGGCCGTTGGGGAGTCAAAGTCATCCAGCCAGGACAAGAGCGAGGCAAGAATCCGGAGGAAGACATAGCAATCCACATTGTTAGCGATTCCAAGGAGAAGGCCCTTAGCATCAGCTTGCAGCAACTCATTGGTCGCCTATGTGGACGTCATCATGAAGCTCTCCAAGGACACTGCGGTGACCTCTTTGGAAGACGAGATGAGGAAGGAATTCCCATGGAGTTAACCTTTGAGGAAAGAACTTCTACCAAGCGCCGAAGGACCCAATATCAAGATTTGGAGTGCCACATCCATGACCTTGAAAAGGGTACCTTCCTCGAGATGTTGAAGAACGACGAGCTATGCGCCCTCATCAAGGAGAAGGAAGAAATGATCAAGCAGCAGGAGGAGGCAATGAAGCTCCAAGAGATAAAGTTCCTGGACCAAGAGAAGAAGTTCGCTAACCAAGAGAAGAGGGTGATAAATAAAAACAAGAGAATTAGGGAACTCAAACAGCAGATCGATGGAGCTGAAGTGCAAACTGAAGGCCTTTGCAAGATAATCAATGATGTGCGTGCTTCCAAGAGGGACTTGGCAAAGCAACTTGAAACCGCGAAGAAGTCAAGCCTAGTGGAGGAGCTACAAAGCGAGAAGGAGGGACTTCAGGAGCAGATAGAAGCCACCACAAAGAAGCTGCAGGATGAGATTAAGAATCTCCAAGAGAAGCTTGAAGCCACCACGAAGGAGATGGAGTTGTACAAGACAACTCTAGAGCAGGAAGGCTACTCGTTCGAGGACGAGGAAGAGGAAGGCGTGGAAGATGTGTAATAGTTGGACCACCTTTAATTCTATAGTAGAACATTATTCGCGATTGTAATAAATACCAAGACAATTCCGGCTTAGTTAAACATGGTTGTTTTTCTGTGTTAAGATTGTGACTTGTGTGTCTTGTGTGCTTGGTGTGTTTTCATAAGGGTAGGAGTTTACTACTTAGTCCTTCTGTCTATTTCTTAACTATTCTCTTAAACCCCACAGATGCCGCCAAGACGTGCAAACTCCGAAATCCCTCCAGAAATAGCACAACTTTTGGCCACTCAGAACCAGCTGATCCAACTGCTCACTCAGAACATGCAAAACAACAACAACAACAACCCGCCACCGCCACCACCTCCGCCACCACCTCAACAGGATCGCTTGACTCGGTTTTTGAGGCTGAACCCGCCTACCTTCACTAGCAGCACTGAACCAATCATCGCAGATGACTGGCTGCGTACGATCAACAAGAAGCTAGACACCGTGCAAGCTATCGGAGCCGACAGGGTACGTTACGCCGCACACCAGCTTGAAGGACCTGCTGCAGAATGGTGGGATAACTACCAAGTCACCCACCCAGACATTGATGCTATCACTTGGGATCAGTTTGAGTTAGCTTTTCGCACTCATCATGTGGCTGCAGGTGTCATGACTCTGATAAGGCGTGAATTTCGCGACCTACACCAGCTGCACCGTTCTGTTATCGAGTATGGTGAGCTTTTTAACAAGCTAGCTCGTTATGCAACCGATGATGTTTCCACTGATGCTAAGAGACAGGAGGAGTTCCTAAGAGGACTCAATGATGAGATATCTATTCAGCTTGTGGCTCAGAAATTTGACAACTTTCAGGAACTTCTGGACAGAGCCATTATGGTTGAATCCAAAAGGAAGAGCATAGAAAACCGCAAGAGGAAGTCTAACCCTCACAAACACTCTGTTCCGTACCAGAAGCAGCGCAATTCCTCACCACCACCTTATAACAATAATGGCCACAACCACAACGGTCATAACCATGGTGGCCACAAACACAATGGGCATAGAAACCGCAATGGGAATGGCAGCAATGGAAAGGATCTCAGTGAGGTGACATGTTTTAAGTGCAACAGGACAGGACACTATGCAACCTCTTGCCCCGAGAAGAAGAATGGCAATGGTAATGGGAATGGGAATGGACACAACCATGGCAATGGAAACGGGAAGAAGCCAAATCCGTTTGTCAAAGCCACGGTAAATCATGTTTCTATGGAGGATGCTTGTGATGCGCCAGACTCTGTGATTGGTAAGTTCAAACTCAATTCTATTCCCGCAGTTGTTCTTTTTGATACTGGTGCATCGCATTCATTCATATCAAGGGTATTTGTGGATAGAGGCAAGATACCAACGGAGACTATAAACTTTCCTCTAAGGGTAAGTTCTCCTGGGGGAGAAATAGTGGCAAACTCCGGTTGCCGGGAATTAGAACTAAGGATTAGGACACACATCTTTCCCACAAGTCTAGTAGTTCTAGAATCACAAGGATTAGACATAATCTTGGGCATGAATTGGATGACCGAATATGAAGGAGTCATAGATTGTGCCAAAAGAACTGTCATGCTCACAACACCGGAAGGGAAGAGAATTCGTATCAAGTCAAATTTTGCGCTTAAGGAAGCCATGGTGAACTCTCTTAAGGGGGTTAGCTTGGAGGAGGTACCTATTGTAAAGGAATATCCAGATGTCTTCCCAGAGGAGCTACCCGGAATGCCACCCGACCGTGATATCGAGTTCCTCATTGACTTGATGCCAGGCACGGGGCCAATAGCCAAGAGACCATACAAGATGGATGTGCACGAGTTAAAGGAACTCAAGAAACAACTTAGGGAACAATTGGACAAGGGATTCATCCAACCCAGCGCGTCATCTTGGGGAGCACCTGTCCTATTTGTGGAAAAGAAGGATAAAACCAAGAGCTAGTTGTGGACTACCGCTCGTTGAACGAAGTGACGATCAAGAATAAGTATCCTCTACCCAATATCAATGACTTGTTTGACCAGTTAAAGGGAGCCAGTGTGTTCTCAAAGACCGATCTGCGATCAGGCTACTTTTAGCTAAAGATTCGAGAACAGGATGTGCCCAAAACAACATTCACCACGAGATACAGATTGTATGAGTACACCGTGATGTCTTTTGGTCTAACCAATGCCCCAGCATACTTCATGACCATGATGAACAAGGTGTTCATGGAATATTTGGACAAGTTTATCGTGGTATTCATAGATGATATACTCATATACTCTAAGGATGAGAAGGAACATGAGAAACATCTGCGCCTTATCATGGAGAAACTAAGGGAACACAAGTTGTATGCCAAATTCAGCAAGTGTGAATTCTGGTTAAAGGAAGTGGGATTTCTTGGTCATGTTGTGTCGGCAGAAGGAGTTGCCGTAGATCGTAGTAAGGTATCTTCTGTGACGGAATGGGAGTCATCCAAGAATGTGGGAGATATTAGGAGTTTCTTGGGCCTCGCAGGATATTACCGGAGGTTCATTGAAAACTTTTCCAAAATAGCAAAACCCATGACGGAACTACTGAAGAAGGAAAAGAAATTCCTATGGACCGAGGCATGTGAAGCAAGTTTTCAAGAGTTGAAGAAACGCCTTGTAACGGCGCCAGTTCTGTGTCTGCCTGATATCCAGAAGGATTTTCAAGTCTATTGTGACGCTTCTCGACAAGGACTTGGAAGTGTATTGATGCAGGATGGGAAAGTGGTATCCTATGCCTCACGACAGCTTAAGAACCACGAACACAATTACCCCACACATGATTTAGAACTTGTGTCTGTGGTTCATGCACTCAAGGTATGGAGGCACTACCTCATGGGCAAACATTGTGATGTGTTCACAGATCATAAGAGTTTGAAGTATATCTTCACCCAAAAGGAGTTAAATATGAGGCAAAGAAGATGGCTTGAACTAATTAAGGATTATGACTTGGATTTACAGTACCATCCCGGAAAGGCAAATGTGGTGGCTGATGCCTTAAGTCGTAAGGTGTATGTGAATGTACTTACCGCAGGGGAACTTCCAGAGGATTTATGCAAAAAATTCAGGGATCTCAGGCTAGAGATAGTTCCGAAAGGACACGTAGCGACTATGGAAATAGTGTCCACCTTCCAAGAGAGAATCCAGGAAGCACAGAAGGGAGATAAAGAGTTGGAAGAAATAAGAATCAGGATAAACGAAGGAAAGACTAAAGAATTTTGTCTGGACGAACAAGGAACCCTTTGGTATGGGAAGCGTTTGTGCGTTCCCAATGACCCCGATATCAGGAAGATGATTTTACAAGAAGCTCATGATTCGCCATACTCAATTCATCCAGGTAAAACGAAGATGTACATGGATGTGAAGTATAGATTTTGGTGGAATAAACTAAAGAGAGAAATTGCGGAATATATTTCTCTGTGTGATGTATGTAATAGGGTTAAAGCCGAGCATTAGAAACCGGCAGGACTACTTCAACCACTACCTATACCCGACTGGAAGTGGGATAAGGTAGGCATGGATTTCATCACGGGACTGCCCCAGACTCGCTCTGGATTTGATTCTATCTGGGTAGTGGTGGACCACTTTACCAAGGTGGCTCACTTCATCCCCGTAAATACCACGTATACATGTGCTAAGCTTGCTAAGATATACATGTCAAAAATTGTAAGTCTGCATGGTGTTCCCAAGGAAATTGTGTCAGATAGAGGCACCCAGTTCACTTCAAAGTTTTGGCGACAGCTACATGAGTCTCTTGGAACCCGACTAGAATTCAGTACTGCCTTCCACCCTCAGACAGATGGCCAAACAGAAAGGGTGAATCAAATTTTGGAAGATATGTTGAGAGCTTGCGTACTAGACTATGGGTCTAGTTGGGACGATAACCTGCTGTATGATGAGTTCTCATACAACAATAGCTACCAGACAAGTATCAAGATGGCTCCGTTTGAAGTTCTATATGGCAGGAAGTGTAGGACTCCGCTGCTATGGAATGGAGTTGGTGAACGTAGCCTATTGGACCTGACTTGATCAAGGATGCCTTAGAAAAGTTACGATAGATTCAGGATAGGCTAAAGGTAGCCCAATCCCGATAGAAGAGTTATGCTGACTCCAAGCGCAGAGATGTGGCTTATGAAATAGGGGACCGTGCGTATCTCCGAGTTGCACCCCTACGAGGAGTTAAGAGGTTCGGAATCAAGGGAAAGTTAGCCCCACGATTCATAGGACCATATAAGGTTCTGGCCCGTAGAGGAGAAGTTGCTTATCAGTTGGAGTTACCGGAAGGACTGACTGTTCATGATGTGTTTCATGTGTCGCAACTAAAGAAGTGTCACCCGGAGATGGCCGAAACACCGCTAAAAGACACCGTCCCCCTAGATGAGGTTCAATTGGAGAATGATCTTACCTATGAGGAAAAACCCATCAAAATACTGGAAATAGCCGAAAGGATTACCTGCACCAAGACTATAAGATTCTGCAAAGTACAATGGAACCACCACTCCGAGGAAGAAGCTACGTGGGAGCGTGAAGAAGACTTGTAGGCAGAACACCCACACCTATTTGCTAGCCAACCCGAATCTCGGGGACGAGATTCCTCTTAAGGAGGGTAGGTTTGTAACATCCCATATTTTATATTAGGATGTTATTAGTTCCATGCATCATCCTTGCATCATTGCATTCTACACATGGATTTTTACAACAAAATCCTAAACACCTAAACCTAGCAAAAACCTAATAGTGTTTGCCATATGTAAGCATTATTGTAGTGGTCAAGTTTGACACTTCTAAAAACCTTGTAAAACATTAAACTATGGCCCCAGGATGACCACCTCCTTTTTACAAAAATTTAGAAGTTGGTTTCATGTCTTTTTGACTTCATATGCAAAAGTTATTTAGGTTTTACTAAAACAGAAAATGAAATATGTTAAAAGGAAAAAAAGAGGCAAGACTAACCTAATCGGGCTCGCCATTTCACTCCCATACCACAAGAATAAAGAACTCGCAACGCCCGGCCAGCCCACACCGCCGCCCACCGACACTCGGACCCACCTTGTCTTCTACCTCGAGCAGGACTCCTCCACCAAGACGAGTCCGGGCGAATCCAGAGATTCGCGATTCGAGCCCCCTCGCCCAAGTCTCCACCCCCATATAAACCCCGCCACCCTCGGCTCCCTCGTTCGATTTTTCTCTTGCGAAAACCCTAGCCATCGACAAATCGCGTCGCCGCCGTCGGGTCGACCTTGCCGAGACGGTTCGAAGCCCCCTCCCTTGCTCCTTCCTCCCTCTGGAGCTTCTCCATCCACCACCGATTCTCGTCGTGTGCCTTTCCCCTTCTCTCTCGCAGGAACACGCCCGCGATTGCTCACCGGAGCGTCGCCGGGGACGGAGGAGATCGGCGGGACTCTGCCGATAGTCGAGGAAGCAAGGAGATACGGCGAGGACACGAGCGTGACCGCAGGGACCAAACGCGCGCCGTCGACCACGCCGCCACCTCGGGCAGCCACCGGAGCACCGTTAACCTTCGTCACCGACGCCACCGCCGCCCAACACCGTCGTCGCCACCGCGGTAAGTCGTCGCGCCCTCTCAAACCGTCCGATTGTATATGTGCGGGCCAGATTAGAAGGAGGGGCGAAGGGTACCGACCAATACCGCACTGCCAGCGGCAAGCGGCTGTCATCAAGGCCACACTACCGCCATTGGACCAACCAGCGTCTGCCACTTGGCAAGAACTTTAAGTGAGGAGTAGATCTGTTTGCAGATTTGGATTCAAACTTGCGAAATTCATATAAAATTGAATATTTGGCCGATTTGAGCTTATAATATACCGTTGTATTCCTAATTTTATGTAGAATCCAAATCTGCTATAATATTCCAAGTTTACAGTAGGGCTTTAGGTGTAGATTTTAATCATTATATTAGAGTGTTTATTCTATTGAAAAATAATTAAAATTCTGTTTTAGTTGATTCTTGTTGCAATGACTTTGTTTACACATTGCCTACGGGACAAAATTATAAAACCTTGCTTAAGATCATTAGATCTAGTTTGGGAATAATTAGATGGTTTGATCTCCTTTTAACCCTAGGAATTGCATTAGTGACCCAAATAGATCTAAACCTTTGGGAAATCAATCCTAATAACACCCTTAACACTTTTGCAACTCAACTATGCTACCTTGGTCAATTTAGAAGAACCAGCCTTGCATAAAATACCATGTTGCATGCATGCATGATTACCTCTATGATATGTTTTGAGCAAGTTGTGATCATATCTATGTTTGTGATTCGTTAGATTGTTCGGAGTGCGCTAAGGAGTGCTATTGTGTAGAGTGCTGCTCGGATCAAGGCAAGTTAGACCACTTGTTCATAATTTTGTCCCAGTTTTGATTCTATGCATGTGATCTTCAAAATTCTGTAGTATGCATGTGTAGGATGTTCTAGTAGAATTTTTCCTTAGTATTATTTTGCAAGTGCGATGATTTTTTAGTATGCCATGAGTAGCTCTAGACTTAGGATTTTCCCTCCTAATAGGTTACCCCTGTTTTTGCTAAGTATTGCTTGCTATGTTACATATACAAAGTACCGTTGAGGGGTTCGAAAGACAAAGAATTTTTCTAAGTATAAAGGCTCTATAGAGCAAACTTTTCTTCTCAAATCCACTTCAAAATAAAACTAAGTTTTCTTCTGGGCGGAATGGTTGTCGGGTTAACGAGTGAGATTTTGGTGGACTACTACCAGAATCAAAGAAGTCTGCCATGTTTTAGAATTCAGAAGCTTCCAGTGCAACCACAATACATTATGGGCTCTTTCTTGGCCTAGTACTTAGTGGGAAACCTCACCTGGGTACCAACATTTGGAGGTTATTGGCAAGGTTGGATCCGGAAGGTATAGGGGCTACTAAGGGAAAGCCTCGCCATGGTCTTGTCTGTAAAAGGACTTGATCGTGGATTGTGGGTAAAGTGCACAAACTCTCGAGAGTATTGCAATCTGATCGATCAGCCGTGTTCACGGAAACAGAACAACATTGAGCATCTGAAGGATGGAGCCTCTGGAGGATCTTCCTCTCTCCTTTCTAAAACAAAGTTTTGAAACCCCATGGCGTGCGTAATATCGTCAATGGGTGGGATTTTGGGGACTTGGTGAGTAATATCCAAGTGTCACTTGGTGTGTAATATCCAAGTGTCTGGTTGTTTGGACACTTGGTGCGTAATATCCTCGTGCGCCACTCGACCTTGTTTTATCTAAGCAAATGTTTACAAAGTAGGACAATCTGCTCTCCTTCTCTTTACTTAAGAAGACTAGCTTTAAGCAAATGAACTCTACAGCCTAAACCAGCCTTGCATGTAGAGATAGTCTTTTCCCTCCTTGGTGTAATTTTCCAATACATTCAAAGTATTGACCCAACTTGTTGGCTGCACGTTTTATGTGCAGAATCCGAAGATTGAAAGGTGCGTAGGGATTGAGAGTCTACACTCGACAAGCCTGGGGCGTTGATGGACTCAAGCTGCTTTTATGTTTCTATTGTTATTTGAGCTAGCCTTATGCTAAGCAAATTTGTAATAAATTTATACTCTGGATTCTCCGTGTAATAAAGACTTTGTGTTTTACATGATACTTCATCGACTGTGAGTGCTAGCTATTGATTCAGGGACTAGCATGTTAATCACAGGGACTTAGGATCGTCACCGATCCGAGGTCACTACATCATTGCAAATTCAAAAATCAGCACAATACTTAGACCAGAGACGAAGTATAGTTAGCTTCTGGCATTCAGACTTGGAATCCTTGTCCTACTGGCATGATGATGTATCCAAACCACACAAACTACTAAAGCTAGCAACGGATGTAGAACTTTGCAAGTCCATGTGATAATCAATTTATGCTCGAATCGCTAGTGATTACTACTACACTAGCATGTGTTCATGTGTACCTAGTTGACATGCTATCTTATAATGAGAAGTACATTGTCTTTAGAAGGAAAAAAAATATATTTGTGTACTTCTAATACTTCAATATTCATACTTTCGAGTTTGGCAATATCAACAGGAAATAGTAGTGTTAGTGCCAGACCTATGAACATGTAATTGCAACTTTTTTTAGACTCCTCCAACTTTAGAATATGAATTTTCAGAGTGTGATTTACACAAATTGTGATGTAAGTTGACATCATAGATACTGTGACGTTTGGGGACAAAGGCCCCTCCCTTGTTGTGTAAAGGTTTTGCAAAGAAGTAAGAATCCTCCCCTTGCTCAAGCGGATGCCTCCTAGCATAAGAAGAGCCAACACGACTCAACTATGGGTCCGCTTGATGGCCTCGACACGCTGCGTCTTCCTCTCCTTCCTCACTCGAGGTTTGTTCCCGATCATGTTGTTGAAGAATACAAAGAGGTGTAGAGAATTAGGAAAGATGAAGAAGAGTAGGAAAATATTTTGGTCTACAAGCCTTTTTCTCCATCACCGTTTATAATAAAAATATGGATTAATTCCTCGATAAAACTAATGTGTGTCTCGATGCGTACCGATCAATGAGCAACATCTCATTAATACCGCCTCCGATCGAGGTACCCTCATCAAGGAGGAAGGCATGCTCATGGTCCCTAGACGACCATCTAGCTAATCCAGGTGTCTAATATAATCAATCCGATAGATAGGACAAGGCATGTGCCAGATGACTCCTTGAGGAAGCCAGAAATACCTTCTTCTTAACCCGGAAAATGAGCGAGAATAGGCTCAGAAAATAAAAAAAGTACCTTCATACGGGAATATTATTGACAACCTCTGCATTTAAATAAGAGGATCCTAACAAAACTTGGGGGCTAATGATAGAGATATTCCTAAGATGCTGATTCTCAAGACCCTCTATGGGCAGTGATGACTCGCCACGCTATAAGGATAACATGGGGTGGTGTTTAAAGAGGAGCGTTACAAAACCATCAAACCAGACGTTATAAAAATGCATCCACTAAACTTCGATTTGATTAGAGACATCACGACTTCTTAGTAGTGATGCACTACCCATTAATGTAATATGATTTTGGTGCACCATATAGCAAGATCAGAGGCCTTGGTGTGGAGGGTCACCTTTTACCTCATACTTTCTCTATGGAGCGCACATTGTAATCCATCCACATATAAATGATCAAACAATCGGGACTAGAGTATTACCTCCGTAGTGAAGACATGGACCTGGGTACATCGATGTGCCAATCCCATTCCTATAATGCCCATGCAACATACCTCACACTTCTATTCTTCGTGGTCGCTCACATGGCTAATGTTCAGGAAAACCTGTCGTGGTGGTGGCACGACAGATGCCATGGGTAGGTTTAAGTTGGGGCCAATGTGCACTACTGGGGTTCAGGGAGGGATGATGCAGTGATTTCTACTCAGAATACATGAACTTGATCTTTACTTAGCTCAACAATGGATACACTTGCTCCTCGAGATGTATAAGCGAGAGGCAGAAGAAGATCTCTGTAATCTCTAAGTAAAAAATGAATTGATCCCTCTACTAGGAGGCCCTGGCTCATCTTATAAAGGGGTGGCCAGGTTACATCTAGGGCTGACGTGGACAACATATTCCACGAATATGCTTGTCCCAAAATAGTAACTCGGCAGGAGCCTTTCCGTTCTCCCTTCTATCAACGGCAATGACCCAGAGCCCATGACATGTGAGCGTCGGGTTCTAGGACTGTCACCTCCGTGAGGCCTCTTCTGCCCCTCTGTCCCTTTGTCCTTTGTCCGTAGTGCTTGGCACTATACAGATTCCTGAGAGAGAGAGACATAGTGTGCAGTGTTGACTTCGGGGTTCGTCCACTCCTTCTTGAGCAAGCTTCCCCATGACTTGGCCTGTCCCTGCATGACTCGGCCAAGCCTTAACATGCAGATATAAAGCACACTAGATGATATGCCGACATACCCCATATGTCGGCCGAGTCAGGTTTTAGTTACCTGACTCGGGATAACCCGGTCCTTATTTAGCCAACATTGATATAACTCGGTCGGGTCATTCTTTGACCCAGTCAACATCTTTGAGGGCTTTGCCCTTTTCCCTTAGCTTGACCCTACCCGGGGTCATCCCCCCAACATTAGTCCCCGAAGCTGGTGCGGTCCTGGCGACTTTAGTCAGCGAGGCCACATCAGGTTCAAATAATCACAGTGTCTCTCCAATTACCGCTTGGAAATTATATTCTAGTTTTGCCGACTTATCTTTCAGTCGACTCTTTGTCGAGATATATCCCAGCTCACTGTTGGTCGTTCTTCCGACTTAGTCCATTATAGTTGGAGATAAGACTCGATTTGCAGAGTCAAGTTTCTTCGTCCAGGTTATTTCCCTTAGCTTTTCTCGTAAGTTTCATCCTAAGTGTCATAATCATTACATGCTGCCTTGTTTTTCGGGCCGCGGCAGTAATCGCTGACACATGAACCGTCACCCTGCGAGCGGTGAAATAATCATAGTGACTCTTCGATTACTGCAACAGTTACAACAGTCAGATCATATCTTGTGTCGTGTAACCTTCGGCGTGGCTCCACTCGGCGGTTGCCAACGCGCGATACACGCGTGTATGCGGTAACCGCCGCATCCGCATGAACCCACTACCGCTAGCGGTTTGGGGTTATAAATGGGGGGAGAGGGGTGAAACCCTTGGTCACATCCCCCGCTCACAACCTTTGTCATCTTCCTCCTCGCTCCCTCGCTGCTGAGCTCCTTCTCTCGCGATCGCGCCATCCATTTCTGGTCTTAGCTCGCCACGCCGCGCTCTCGCGCCAAGCCCTTGCTCTACTCTGGCTGTGCTCCGCCGTTGCGATCGCGCTCTTCTTCGCCACGATGGGTTCGTGGCAATCTAGGCCTCTCCCCACCGCTAGCGTTTCTTCTTCTTTCTTCTTCCGACAACCCCATGTCGAGATCTCATAGCATCAGCGCCGTTGGAGAAGAAGAAACAGTCACCGCCCCCGAGCGCGGTTCCTGGCAGGGGTCTACAGTGACTCGGCGGGATATTGAGTGGCTCATCAAGACACGTCGCATTCCCACCGAGGTAACCTGCCGATTACCCATCCCAGAACTCGCCCCCATTGTTAATCCGGGTGAGTTTATCATCTTCCTTTCTCATTTTGCTAGAGGGTTCGGTCTCCCCCTTAGTGACTTAGCCAAGGAGTTCCTAGAGTTCTTTGGACTCCAGCCTTACCATTTGCTGGCTACTGCCATTGCTTCTCTGTCAGAGTTTATCTCGTCCACCGAGGGATACCTCGGCCTCTGGCCTTATATAGTAATTTGGTCCAAATCCGAGTGAAAGTGGTGCCAGTTAAAATTATGCCTCCCTCTGAGAAGTCTTTGACTCAGTGCGGCGTCGTTTCCATTACGCCCAAGAATAAATCTGCCTTTCCCGGAGTCGTGGGCCTCAAGTCATGCAAGAAATGGAACAGGTCGTTCTTCTACATGAAGAATCGCGACAAAGAGGACAAGATTCGGCTGCCGGCCTTTTCAGTCGGCGTGCCCAACAGGAAAAACTGGGAATATGACCCTAAGAGGACCGACGCACTTGCCGAATCAGTCGAGCTCTGACTCAAGGAACTGACTCGGGCCGGGCTGCACAACAATGATCTTATGGTCGCCTTCATCAAGAGTCAATCGCCCATTCGTAAGCGCCGCATAAGTTATGCTATATGAGCGGGCCCTTGGATCCGAATCGTGTCTCCACCATCGAGCTCGATGACGAGTAGATTTGGAAGTGTGTCCGGGCCATATTTAAGACGAATATGGCCAAAGAATTGCAGTGGGTCATGAAGCCCTTCACCCGCGACAACCCTCTTCCCAAGGTAATTCAACTCCGACTTGATTCTTCATGTGATATTTCACTCCTACTATATCGAGTAGCTGATTCTTTTGTACTTGTATTCTTTAGAAATTCGAAGAGCAAGCCGCGAAAGATGACGAGATTTTTTCCCTTCCTTGGGGCAAGGATCACGACACTCTGGATAATGGCGAGCCTGACTTGGATGAATTCATCCCAAAGCCTGAGTCGGCCCCTGCCCGATCTTGGGGTAAGGGTTTAAACCGAAACGAGGATGATGACTCGGACAGAGTTGAAGTTCTCGAGGTAGTTGACGTTGTGCCTATCTCTTATGCATATCCGACTCATTTTCCCTAGCTAACCCGGATGGTCAGGTGTACGAGGTGGACCCCCTTGCTGTGGGAGATCAAGTGCCGGTAAGGAAACGAGCCGCCTCGAAAGATCCCTCGGCCGGTGTACGACCCCACATTTTAAAGGTGAAGGCCCCTGTGATTGCAATGCTAGTCCCTGGATCAAATGCTATCATCCACAGTTTAAGATGAAGTACACATATACAAAGGTCGTTATTACATCGTCATTCTAGAGATAACATAGTCTTTACAACTCAATAGCCCAAGGCTATTACATAGAGTTCATAACATAAAGGAACATAACTATAAGTCTTCATCTTCATGTGCCCCAGGCAAACATGTTGAGTGTAGACTCACAACCCTAATCTCTATCAAAGTAACCTGCAACATCATAAGTTACATCCACAGTGGGTCAATACATTTGGAATTGTATTGGCAAGTGATACCATAGTAGAATATTAGTATCTAACATCTATATGAATTTGGCTAAGTGTAGCTTAGGCTTGCTTTTCTCAATAGGTTTTTATCATTTGAAAAACACTAAGTTTTTGTTTGTCAAAAATGCCCAAGGAACCACCAATATACATTGGTGAACCTTTACCCTTGTTCAACCACAAGTTTTTAACTTAGAAATTGGGATGAGAAGGTCCTTGATAGCTTTAATGTTTTTGATGCTCTAATTGTCCGTTGCCGGCGACACGACTAAGTACTTAGGTTTTACCCTCTCGAGAGGTGGTGCACTTTCCCCACAAGACTCGACATGCATCGAGACGAGACTTTTCAGTAGCTTTCCCTTAGACCACCATGGACGCGTTCCATCCTATCACCCTACCACCAACTGTCCATCTGGCTAAGTTCTTGCAACCTATTTTGTCAAGGCAGAGCCCATATGCCATGTGGTTGCACTAGAAGCTTCTTAACACTAAACATCTCAAATCCCTTTGTTCCTAGGTGGCTTTCCACAAGTGTGATACACAAGGTAAACCATAGACATGGGCCTTGTGTAACCACTCAACATAAACCAACATTCCATTCCATCCAAGTGATTCATTCACATAGTTGTTTTATTAATCAAAACACAAGTCATAGACTGGGCAAAATTTCATAGCATGAATATTCCACCCTTGTTTGCTACTAGCTAGGATAAGCATGATAACATAACAAGTTTTCTTAACTTAGGGAAAAATCTACCAAGTCTACAACTACTAGGATTTCCCAAGGCGTAGCATAGTATATAGACTGAGAAAAATTCCATGCAAGTCCTACTCAAAATATCACTAATGCATAGTCAAAATAATAGGACAAAAATATGTAGCACCACTTGCCTTGGTAGTTGGGAGAGTAGCAATAGTCCTCACAATCACAATCACCACAATCACCAAAATCTACACATAAAATCATAACACTAAAATTACATTCAAATATTAAAACAAGAATATATATGAATGCATGCAAATGCAATGAAATGATTTTCTACACTAAAAAATGAAACCAAATAGTACCGAACACAAAGTAAACTTTCTAAGGTTCAAATAAAACAAGTTTCACTCTAAAACCATTTTTAAAACATTTTATATAGTCAAAATAAGCCTATAATTGGTTCTGCAAATAATCCTATTTTTAGAATCAAAATACAAATTCAATCCCACAGTAATGTAGGTCTTAATTTTCTGAATCCAATGGTATATTATTTGCAAATTTTGGACAAACATAACTAAAGTTATGAATTTTACAAGTTTAAACATTTAATAGATTCAAAACAGATTTTAAATCTAAATTACAGATGCGTGGTAGCGCCTGATTGGTCGATACCGTTTCGCACGGATCACGCTTCCGCGCCGTTGGATCAAGTCAGATCCAACACGCCATATCTAAACAAAACGGTTCACTCTAGATCTAATCTACAGCGTGAGATCTAAATCCTACGGCCTTGGATCAAACGACCACAAGTGGGCGGCGCAAATGGCACTGGCGGCGGCAGCGCTTCTGCCGACTTCGCTCTAGCGAATCCAGAGGGGACTAGGGGTAGTTATGTAGCTTACGAACGTCGCACAGATGCGAGGAATCTCAAGGTGGCCTTGGTCTAGACAGGGGCGTGTTGCTGCGGCCGTGGGGGCTCGTCGGAGTTGCTGCTGACGTCGGGCTTCTGCAAACGGTGATGGAGGCGACGACCTAGGTCACCGTAGCGCAAACAAAGGGCATCAGTGGATGCACAAGGACACGACGCACATATGGGTTTGGACTAGAAGGCAAGGGGCGTGATGACCTAAACGGAATTACTCGCCGGAGTTGCTCAGAGCTTCGCGTGTTCGCGGTGCTTGATGGGGCCGACGACCTGAGGCAGTACAGGGCGAACCAGAGGCAAGGTTGAAGGGAATATGCCCTGAGAGGCAACAATAAAGTGTTTATTATGTGTATTCCAAGTATATGATAGATGTTTATTTTGCATGCTATAATTGTATTAATACGGAAACGTTAATACATGTGTGTTTAATAAACAAAGAAAAAGTTCCTAGTTATGCCTCTCTCATAAACTAGCTCGTTGATTAACACGATGATCACAGTTTCCTGATCATAGACATTGGATGTTGTTAATAATGAGATCACAACATTAGTGTAATGATGTGATGAACATTCATCCAAAGTATAGCATTACGATCAAAGTCATTAAGTTTATATTCCTATAAATAACTTACGAACTGATCCTAATCCTTAGACCATGATATCATGTCAATCACTAACACCGGAAGAGTTTCTTGATGACATCAAACGTCACACCGTAACTTGGTGATTATAAAGATGGCTTCAGAACTACTAAAATGTTATGTTGAGACTCATTTATCAAGAGTGGAATTTGTTCATCCCGATGACGGATAGATATATTCTGGGCCCTCTCGGTTATATCACATTAGTTAGCTTACAAGCAAGTGATTTGATCACTAGAATGTTATATCATGGGAACGAGAAAAGAGTGCATGTCGGTAACGAGATCAAACTAGGTATGGATATACCGATGATCGAATCTCAGACATGTAATATATCGTGAAACAAAGGTTAAGATACTAGCATAAAAGGTTCCGACGATCACAGGAAAGTCATCGTTGAATGTGTGGGAGTCAGTATGGATCTCCAGGTCCCGCTTCTGATTATTGATTGGAGAAGAGTCTCGATCATGTCCGCATTATTCGCGAACCATAGGGTGACACACTTAAGGGACACTAACATCCAATTGGAGCAAAGTTTCATGCCGGAAAGAATAACAAGCGCAGGAATTTATTTCACTAGATACCGAAACAGGTTTTCGGGTGAAATTGCAGAAAGTGTTTTTGCATGTGAAATGGAATTCTAGCAAGGGGTTATATGTTAATGTTTGTCATTAAAGTAATTGATAAAATTCTGAATAAATAAAAAGAGTTTTATTTAATGAGAGTTTGCATTAAATTTGGTGAAAATTTAATAGCAATTTTGAGTGGGATTTTGAGTGGAGGAAATTGAAGAGGTTTTTGTGAGTGGAGTGTCCACCCACATGAATGAGGGGAGGGCAAGGGGGCAGCACCATGCGCCGGCCACCCCCTTGGGGTTCCCCCTCTCCTATAAAAGGTACCCCTCTCCCTCTCTCTCACTCACACCTTCTCGTGAAGGATCTCTCTTCCCCTCTAGAATTTATCCCCCATGGTCTCGGACTAGCGAGATACATGTTCCTGGTGGCTATTTGGCAAGAAAGGGTTGTGCTTCCGCTGCATCGCTGGAGCGAGGAGGCGGAGGTTGCTCGGTGTCTTGTACGTGTGTGCGAGCACGGATGCGCTGCTGCTTTGCGGCGCTAGGACTTCCTCTCGATCTTGAGATCGGAAATAGATCGTCTAAATCAACCACGAGTTCAACTCGTTAAGCTTTGTCGGTCTTCAAGGGTATGTTCTCTACAGATATACATCCGCCCGTTGTTTATATCTAGTAGATTGATCTTGGTACTTAGTTCCCATCGTTAGAAATTTTTTGTTTTCTATGCTGTGAACCCTTCAAAGGTTAGATGCGCCAGAGGATGGTGAGCACGATAGGGTGAATCAGAAGGAACGGTGTGGACGGAGCTCACCGAAATCACTCGCCGAAGATGTTCGGGTCCGCGGTGGTGCAAGCACGATTGTGGGTATCCTGGGGGCACTTGGGCGTGGAAGTTTGAGGGGAAATGGCCACGGCAAAGTGGTGTTTAAGTAGCCAGAGCAGGGCGTCAATCGCGTGGCGAATCAATGGGATTTAATTGGATTTGATCGTGATAGTGAATGGGGAGGAAACGGTGGCGACAACATGGTCTGCGCGCAGGGTTTGGGGGCGATGACTACGTGCATTGGGGCCACTAGTCGGTGTGAGGTAAGGTTCAAGGGTGAGAGAAGGCGGAGGAGTGTGGCCCCGGTGGGCTTTCTGGGCCGGTTCTGGCGTTGGGCTGAAAGGGTAGCGCTGTCTTTTATTTTTTTATTTTTCCTTTTTCATTTCTGTTTTGATTTTCAGGAATGAATTTGAAACCCCAATTCAAACAAGTTTGAATTCAAATCTTTTCTGGATTTTTATACTGTGAACCTTGCACTCAAAAGTGTGACAAATGCATCTGCTCACTCAACCACACCTTAGTCTTTTGAAAATAAAAATAAAACCATGCCTTATATGAATATAATAAAATGGGCATAAATATGGTTTTATTTGGTTTCAAACTTTGAATTTTTTTGTGGAAGCTATAGATGCTATGATGATATGAATGCAATGCATGCTTTTACAATTCATGCTTTTGCAATGCAATGCATGCTTTTACAATTCATGCTTTTACAAATCTAACCCCCTTAAGATGAATCTCGCCCTCGAGATTCGGATTGGCTAGCAAATAGGTGTGGGTGGTCTTTCCGAAGATCATCTTCTCTTTCCCAAGTTGCTTGTTCTTCGGTATGATGATTCCACTGTACTTTGCAGAATTTGATGGTCTTAGTACGAGTAACCCTTTCTGCTGTCTCAAGAATCTTGATAGGTTTCTCTTCATAGGTGAGATCACTCTCCAACTGAACCTCTTCCAAAGGTATAGTGTCCTTTAATGAAGTTTATTCCATCTTCGGATGACACTTCTTCAACTGACTCACATGAAACACATTGTGAACTGTTGATAGTGATTCGGGTAATTCAATCTCATAAGCCACTTATCCTTTGCGGCTCAAAATCTTGAATGGTCCAGCATATCTAGGTGCCAATTTTCCTTTGACTCCAAATATCTTCACACCATGAAGTGGTGAGACTCTAAGATAAGCTCTATCACCTACTTCATAGGTGACTTCTCTATGCTTTGGATCTGCGTAGATCTTTTTTCGGGACTGGGCTATCTTCAACCTATCCTTTACCAATTTAACTTTCTCTTCAGCTTCCTTGATCAGTTCTGGTTCGAACAGATTTCTTTCTCCTACACCACTCCATAGCAATGGTGTAGTACACTTCCTTCCATAAAGAAATTCAAACGGTGCCGTCTCGATGCTTGCTTGTTATTGTAAGAGAATTCTGCGTAAGGCAGACTTTCATCCCAACTAGCACCATAGTCTAGGGCACATGCCCTCAACATATCCTCCAAAATCTGATTGGTCCTTTCTGTCTGTCCATCAGTCTGGGGGTGAAAAGCTGTGCTGAACTCCAACCTTGTTCCCAATGATTCATGTAGTTGTCGCCAAAAATGCGAAGTGAACCGACTTCCTCTATCAGACACAATAATCTTAGGTACTCCATGCTGACATACAATACTGTTCATATAGATCTTGGCTAACTTAGCACTTGTATAAGTAGTCTTCACGGGTATGAAATAAGCCACTTTAGTTAGGCAATCTACAACAACCCAAATAGAATCATATCCGGACCTATTCCTTGGCAATCCGGTGATTAAATCCATAAAAATCTTATCCCACTTCCAATCAGGAATAGGTAGTGGTTGTAATAACCCTGCCAGTTTCTGATGTTCTGCTTTCACTCGACTACACACATCACACAATGCAATATGTTTCGCAATATCTTTCTTGAGATTGTTCCACCAAAATCTTTATTTCACGTCCATGAACATTTTGGTGTTACCTGGATGAATAAAATATGGTGAATTATGTGCTTCTTGCATTCAACTTCCGAAGTTCCGGAACTTGTGGAATGCAGATACGCTTTCCATACCATAAAGTAACTTGTTCATCTTCATGGAATCCTTTAGCCTTTCCTTTGCTAATTTTACCTTTAATCCCCTCTATTTCCTTGTCCAACTTTTGGGCTTCTTTGACCTTGTCCAACAATTTTGGTTGAAGGTCCAATGACATGAGATATCCTTCAGGCACTATCTCCAATCTAAGATCTTTGAATTGGGCACATAGATCATCTGCCAATTATCCTTTAGTAAGTCCATTCACATAAACCTTACGGCTTAAAGCATCCGCTACAACATTTTATTTACTAGGATGGTATTACAAACTCAAGTCATAGTCTTTGATGAGCTCTAGCCACCTTCTTTGTCTCATATTGAGTTCCTTCTGGGTGAAGATATATTTCAGATTCTTGTGATATGTGAACACTTCACAATGCTTTCCCAAAATATAGTGTCTCCATGTTTTGAGTGCGTGGACAACAGAAGCTAACTCTAAGTCATGAGTAGGGTAATTCACTTCATGAGTTTTGAGTTGTCTCGAGGCATAAGCCACAACTTTCCCTTCTTGCATCAAAACTCCACCTAATCCTTGGTGAGATGCATCACAATAGACTTGGAAATCCTTCTCGAAATCTGGCAGACATAATACTGGTGCTGATACTAGTCTCTTCTTCAATTCTTGGAAACTGACTTCACATCTTTCAGTCCAATCGAACTTCTTCTGTTTCTTAAGTAACTCCGTCATTGGCTTAGCTACCTTTGACAAATTCTCAATAAACCTTCTATAGTATCCTGCCAAGCCTAGGAAACTACGAACTTCCTTAACTGACTTGGGAGATTCCCATTCAGTTACAGCTGACACCTTCGCAGGATCGAAAGCTATACCATCTCCCGATACAATATGTCCGAGAAAACCAACTTCACTCAACCAGAATTCACACTTGTTGAACTTGGCATACAGTTTGTGATCCCTGAGTTTCTAAATTATCAAACGCAAATGTTCTTCATGCTCTTCTTTGCTCTTGGAATAGATCAAAATGTCATCGATGAATACGAGAACGAACTTATCAAGAAAATCCATGAACACCTTGTTCATCATGTTCATGAAATAAGCTAGTGCTTTTGTCAATCCAAATGGCATCACGCTATACTCATACAATCCATACCTAGTGGTAAAAGCAGTCTTAGGTATGTCTTGCTCTCTAATCTTTAGTTGAAAATAGTCTGATCAGAGATCAATCTTTGAGAACACACGGGATCCTTCTAGCTGATCCAATAGATCGTTGATTCTAGGCAAAGGGTACTTGTTCTTTATAGTCACCTCATTGGAGTGAACCGTAATCTATACATAGCCTTTGACTTCTATCCTTCTTCTCAACAAACAGAACTGGTGCACCCCAAGACGAAGAACTTGGTTGAATAAATCCTTTCTGCAACTGTTCTCCAAGTTGTTTCTTGAGTTCTTTCAACTCATCAACTGACATCTTGTAGGGTCTCTTTGCTATTGGTCCAGATCCTGGCAGTAAGTCAATCAGAAACTCCACATCTCTATCTGGTGACATTCCTGGCAATTATTCCGGAAACACATCCGGATACTCCTTCACAACTGGTACACTGTCTATGCTAACCCCCTTAAGAGAATTTAGCTTACTCCCTTTAGATTCAAAATTAGACTTGAACCTAAATATTTTCTTATCCGGGGTTGTGAGTGTAACAGTACGATTGACACAATCCAATACTCCTTCATACTTAGTCATCCAATCGATGGCCAAAATTACATCCAATCCTTGGGAATCTAGGATTATCAAACTAACTGGAAATTTATACTTTCCAAATTCTATCACTAGATCATGACATCCAAAATTCACTATCATATCTCCGCCGGGAGAGATTACTTTAATAGGACATCCAATAGTTTCAGTTGGAAGTCCATTTTTATCAACAAATGCTCTTGATATGAATGAATGCGATGTGTCGGTATAAAAAAGAACAAGTCCTGTAAAAGAATTAAGCTTGAACTTACCAACCACAACATCAGATTCCTCATAGATTTCCTCCACATTGATGTGGTTCACTTGTCCCTTCTAGAAAGGGTTGGGCTTGTTAGCTCCATCAGCCTTATTTTCTGGGCATTCATTTGCATAGTGCCCAGTTTTCTTGCAGTTAAAGCACTCAACCTGACCGATGTCCCTTTTTGCAGGCTGACTTCCATTGCCATTCCCATTGTGGTGGCTCTTGTGTCCACTCTTGTGGTTCTTATATCTATCATTGTCATGACTGTGGTGGTGCTTATTGTCATGGTGACGGTTATTGTTGTGGTGGCTGTTATACTTCCCATGCTTGTGGGACCCAGAACCTCCACTATCATCACCATGGGAACGCTTGTGAGACGATGTCAACACCCGGATTTTTAATCCCAGATGCCTGTTATGCCATACATCGCAATCCCAGGATTACCATTTTTGCGAGACATAATAGATTTGTATACCACCGTACATCATGCATTACAAACCATACATAAGTTCTTACACAAATAAGGATCTCATGATCTAGTTCTTAATACAACTCAAGCAGCGGAAATACGTAATAATAACGGTAGCGTAGGCGAAGCTCCATGTTTGGGGTCACAGGCAATGCTGACTATGGGAGATGATCCTAGTTGTCGTAACCTTCCTAGGGTCCATCCTACTTGTACTCCTCTTCATAGTCTGGCCATGGGAATAGCCAGGGACAAAGCCACGAGTACTCTTTAAGTACTCACAAACTAATACTAACAAGGGAAAGGGTTTTTGTAATAGGACACTAAGCTCTAGGGTTGTTTTGCAAAAAGCCAGATTTACCTCTACTAAGTTTGGAAATGAAGAAATCTAGTTGAAGTTTTATAACACCTAATTAGGAACTTGTATTTCATATCACAACTCTGTTGTGGTGTCAAAATCTCAATTCATTTCACAAGTCATTTTGAAAACATCTGACGGGGGAACAGTATGGCCACTCCAACTGTCCATAACCGCGGACGTGGCTATTCGAATAGTTTGACACTCTGCAGAGATTGTACACTTTCACCACAACATTCAATACATCCGTCAGGAACAAATCCTGAATTCACCATACTCACTATGCGGATAATCAATCCAAACCTTTCAATTACACGCCCTAGTATAAGACCTCTCCTGTGAGTTTGGCCTCCCAACCATGACCAACTGTCATCTTGGGTACTGCACAGGTGGACAATCTTCACAAGGTAGCCTCAGCTCAGACCTTGGCCGTGAGGGAACCAATACTAAGGTATATAAGTTTCCAGTCAAGCCCTACCCAATTCTCGGGTATTATGGTTGTACGGTAAAATTGGAATGGTATCGCATCCAGACAACCATCAGTTTTATAAAGGGCTAAGGCTCGCGCCTCAACATTTTCATCACCAAAATCATCTGGTGTTCGGAAACACATGTCAAAACATCTCAATATAATGAACCATCATTCCAAGGTTTTCATAACCATTTTTCCACCAAGTATTCCCATCTAAAGTTGATCAAGTTTTATGCTTAGCACTAGCATCTACAAGTGGGGGTAAGTACTAATGAGGGGTGTTAAACTAGTGGAGTTTAACTAAGTTCAATCTCATGCCTTAGGATGACATAAAGATTATCTAGCTTAGGCCAAGTTTTATGCTCTTTATGCAACCTTCCATTATCTTTCTAGTATCTACAATTCACTTAAGTAAGCTCTAAGTACTAGCTTTGATAAAGAAATAAAGTATAAAGCTTGTAAGTAAAACTAGGAATGGGGTTATCAAGTGGGTAGGATCACATATGCTTAAGGCATATAGTTGGCATGGTGACAAGCAAGTATTTGCTTGCATAGGTCAACTTGATTAGTAAGGCTTGCTAAAGTAGAGTATCTTGCAAGTGTTAGCTTGCTCAATCAACTAGTAGTATTAGGCTTGCATCATTATCAGTATAAGCTTTCTAAATTGCAAGTGTTAGCCTTCAAATATTGGCTTGCCTTGTGCAGAGCAGTGGTTGAAGTTCTCCTCGGCTTCTTCTTCGTAGTATCCTCCTTCCTCCTCGTATCCTTGGTCGGTACTAGCGTCTATGAATAAATACGAGGTACACAATCACCAAACAATACTTAACTACTTTCAATCATCACACACAAGGGTTCTATAGATGATCTAGCATCATCACTAACATCACAAGAATAAGGCATTTGTCTTATTTATTTTATTTTTAGAAAAGTAATTTCTACTCATTGAAAAACTACTTAAGATTTAATATTCTCCAAACCAAACATGGGATCATGTTGACACATGTCATCACCACACATTTCAGTACATGGGAATGCGATTTAAAGTGGTGTCACAATTTAATAAGATTTAACCTTTTATTTTAAATAAAAATAAATGACTAGAAATGCCTATGTGGCATCCTTTTGTTACTTGAACATTATTTCTGTAAGTAAACCCATATGTTTTTATATATTCTGAAAGGTATGATCAAATGTGATTTTTGAGAGTTGGAATCAATTCAAAAGCTATTATAGTTTATATTTGAAAAATGTTTGAATGCAGAAAAGCTTCTGCCTTGTTATTTTTACCAAGGGTGATCTACAGATCCAAATGATTCGAATCCAACGGGCTTGGATTCAGCATTTCTAGACCTTTCTAACAAAATTGGTTTCATTCAATTTGGTTCACTGAATCGAGTTGGTTGATTTTTGAAACTAGGTACAGAACTATGTTTGAATTAAAATGGAAAAAGTTAAATTCAAACGATTGGGCAGCGCCGGAGAGACAGAACCCTAACGCGGCAGGTGGGGGTCATGGGAGGCTCACCGGGGCTCAGGCGAGGGTCGGCGATGCGGGCGAACGACGAAGTCGACGATGGCGAACCTCCTGGTACGGGCAGCTCCTCCTGGGGTGGATGAAATCGATGGCGCCCTTCTTCTCTAGAGGCGGCCTGCTCCGGCGCAATTCCGGCGATGCACTGCTCGCCTTCCTCCGGGAACGGGGTGGAACGATCAGTGAGGTGAGGCGAGTGAGATGGTGTGCTTCAATCGGCTGGGGGTCGTCTCCTTTTATAGGCTCGACGGTGAAACCGAACGAGATGGGCAGGCGACGGTGGCGACATGGCTACGGGCTGCTAGAGGCATGGCCGAGGGTGGCGATTGATTGGTGGTCTCCTGGCGATGCTCTATGGCTTTAATGCGTGTGTAGGGGCGGTGGTAAGCGTGCGAACGCCGACGTTCTGCTGGCAGGCGGCGTCTTGACGGGAGGCGGTGGCTACGAGGTGCAGGCGGTGAAATGGGCATGTCCGGCGTGTTCCTGGATCATGGCGGCGGTGGCACAGCTGCGGTCGAGGCGAGTGTGCATGCGTGCGGGTGCGGCGCTGGGCGGGCTCGGCATGTCGCAGATGCACCGGGCGTGGCGTTCTGGTGGTCCACGGCTTGCAGCAGGAGGGGAGTGGCGGCGGTGGTCTTGGATACCTCCCAGACAAGGTTGGCAAGGCTAGGGTTGCTGCTAGCTGGCCGGTGACAATGGGGTGGCATGGTGAGGCTCGGCCTGCTCACCATTGATGGCAAGGCAAGCTCACAGTGGTGCTAGATGTTTATAAATGAGCTAGATGATCTACTGAAGACTATTTGCAACCAGAGAGGGAACAAGTTAGGCCAAAACACTGCTCAAAATAGTGTTTGTGATTTTGTTGATTTGAATCTGCAAGGTGTTTGATGAAATGGCCGCATGAATTCTAGTTTTGAATTTTGAAAAGATTTTTGGTGGGTGTGCTAGGCATGTGCTGGTGAGTCTGTAGATGCTTGGGTTTTTAAAGTTGAGCTTGTTTGAGTGGTTTTTGAAAAAGTGGGATCTTCCCATATGAAATAGATTCAATTTTAAACTGTTATTTAAACTATGCATTTGAATGTTTCTGGATGATCACAAGGTGGGCCTTGATACTTTGTTATGAGTACAATCAGGGGGTGCAAAGATCCAAAAAAGTTTCTGTCAAGTTCTGAAAGTTAGAGATAGCCAAAGTAGGCATGGGAGTTAATTTGGCCAAAGTGACCATTCACTTAATTTGTTTGTTTTGATTTATTTGTCTTTGGGAAAAGTTTGGGAATTGCTTAGATGATGTTTATTTCACCTAAGAATCATTTTACAAGCAAAGAAACACATAATCATGGAAATTGAAAAGAATCCAAATTTCAATACACACACATATCAATGCTTTCATATTTTTAATTAGAGAAGTTTTTGTTAACCCTAAATTTGATGATTAGAGTTTGATGATCCAAGTTTAGTATTTTTAGGATGTTACAGACGATCCCGAGCTGTGCTTGTCAAAGTGATGCTTCCTCTTCCTGTTCTCAACTTGTTTCATCTTGCTTTCCAAGATGGTGGCCTTGTCACACAGTGATTGATAAGTTGGAACAGATGCAACAGATAGTTGCAGGTTCATCTCATCATTCAGCCCTTCCAGGAACTTTTCCTTCCTCTTAGCATCAGTGTCAACTTCATTCGGTGCATAGCGTGCTAGATTGTTGAACTCCTCAATATATTCTGACACACTGCAGTGATGTTGCTTAAGATTGTGGAACTCTTTCTTCTTCAAATTCATCACTCCTGATGAGATATGGGCAGTGCGGAAACCATCCTCAAATATTTCCCAAGTCACATCCTCGATAGGAGTGGTAATCTGGAAGTTATCCCACCATGTGGCTATTGGTCCTTCAAGCAGATGTGCTGCAAATCTGACCTTTTCTTCATCTGTGCAGCCCACAGTGACCAAGTCCTTGTTCATAGAGCGTAACCAGCCATTGGCTACCATAGGATCAGTGGTTCACGAGAACTTGGCTAGCCTCAACCTCAAAAACCTTGTAAGCATATCAAAGTCTGGCGGGTTGTTTTGATTGTTGTTGTTGTTATTGTTGTTATTGTTGTTGTTGTTGTTGTTGTTGTTGTTGTTGTTGTTGTTTTGATTCTGATTTGCGATGAACTGGGTCATCTTCTGCATCAATTGAGTTTGAGCTGTCATCAGTTGCTGCATCTCGGGATTGTTGTTATTGTTGTTTTTGTTGGGATTGGCACGACGGGTAGGCATCTGTGGTTTCAATAATGATAAGTAATGAGATATAACCTATAGATACTAACATGCACAATACATCACATAGCAACAATCACAATATAATCAAGCACAAGATAAACTTAGAGTTTTAACAACGTAAACAACAAGTTTTGGAAAAGTAAACACACTAGCAAGCCATCCACATGTTGGATGATCATTGTGACTCGATAAATAAAAAGGATGATAGATAAATAAATAGCCGAGTAATCAACACTACTCCTCCATGTCGACCTCCACGTCCACAAGAGTAAGTCCGGTTGTCTCCATGGCTGTCTTGTACTCCTCCAAGCTGGTGGTCAAAGCCTCGACCTTCGCTCGGAGGGCTCTCTTCTATGAACGCATCCTCTCTATCACTCCCTGCTGGGTCTCTAGCTCAAGGTCCTTGATATCTAACTCGGCCCTCATGTACTTTATCTTCTTGTTTCTATCATGCACTCTCTTCTCCTAATTCTTGAACTTCTTGTCCTGGCTCTTGAATCTGGCCTCCATCTCCTTGACGATCTCGTCCTGCTCCGCAAAGAGCTTGTCCTTCTCCCTCAACTGAACCTGAAGCTCGTCATTACTAAGCATGACCTTGGTCCTATCAGTTTCGAGGTGTCTAACGAGGCTCTCTAGGTACTGGAGGTAGAGACAAACCGGCTCAATAGTCTCTCTAGTAGCGTCATCATACACTAATGCCTCTCCCTCCTCGTCACGTCTCCCGAACGAGTCGAAGTAAAGGCCCCTGATCTCGGTGGAGTGACGTCCAACAAGGCGTCCAAGTAGCTCCTGCATGACGACGTCGAGTACGTTCTCCTTGTCATCGTGCATCAACTTGAAGGCAATCTCCTCGGTGGGTGGCTCTGACTGGCGACCAGGCTGTGAGACTCTAAAGCCCGAAAGATCCTTCCTCTCGAACTTCGTAAGATGAAGTCCCTTAATACTAGGAAGTGGGAGGTTGAGCACACTAGTGATCTCCACAAGACGAGAACCAAAACGAGTTCCCTTGAACTCCTCGGTGGTGCTTATAACAAAGCTAGGCATCTATTGCATATGATAGAGAAAAATTAGGAACAACACAAGTAAAGATAAAAACATAAGGTATGGAAACAAAATCCAAAAGCATGCATTCATCAATAATACACACAAGCCATGGCATATAATATTCAATCACAAACACCAAGGTTCAAATGACTTAGACAAATTTTTGCCATACCACATAGGTTGGTATGATTAAAATTTCTTAACGCGAGAAAAACGATAAGTGTAGTGGTCCAACTACTGGATTATGTCACAACTCTCACTCGCTTGTCAAAATAGCTCTCAAGGCATCCTTGGAGGCAATCTGTCTATCCTGGTCACAAGATTCCAAGGACAAATATATGATATCTTCCCTTAGACGTTGGTTGGTAGCCTCTAAGTCTTGGGTATGCTTCTTCTCCTCCCTAAGGTCATTTTGAGTGTTGAGAATTCTACACTTGAGTCTATCACCAAGCTACTTTGATGGCATACCAAGCTGCATTCCTTATAGAGTCAAAGAATGACATGTGCATTTCAGAGTTGCCGACCATGCAGAATCCCGACTCTTTGTGAAGTGAAGTTGTACCCACCAATACTGCTCTCCTTCATCCATCACGGGGAATCCTTTGTACACTGTTGCACCATGTATCCACATGGTAACCATAAGGTTCTTGAGTGCTTTGGGAAACTCCGTCTCACACTCCAAAGTCAAGGTCATGAGTGGTCCCTTCTTGACAGCTTTGTTGATGGAGTTCATCTACAAATGGAGATGAGAAGGAAGATTAGAAAAGTTTACGAGCTGAAAAGAGACAAGTGTGGAAATTTGTAAAGAGTTGCATTTTTTCCTAGTGGTTTCCTTAGTCTAATCCATCTTAGGGTCATAATCCTACAAGCAACACAGTGCTCTGATACCATCTGTAAGACCCCCCTTTTAAAGGTAAAGGCCCCTGCGATTGCAATGCTAGTCCCTGGATCAAATGCTAGGTTCCATAGTTTAAGATGAAGTACAGAGATAAAAAAGTTCGTTATTACATCATCATTCCAGAGATAACATAGTCTTTACAACTCAATAGCCCAAGGCTATTACATAGAGTTCATAACATAAAGGAAAATAACTATAAGTCTTCATCTTCATGTGCCACATGCAAACATGTTGAGTGTAGACTCACAACCCTAATCTCCATCAGAGTAACCTGCAACATCATAAGTTACAACCACAGTGGGTCAATACATTTGGAATTGTATTGGCAAGTGATACCATAGTAGAATAGTAGTATCTAACATCTATATGAATTTGGCTAAGTGTAGCTTAGGCTTTCTTTGCTCAAAATAGGTTTTTCTTATCAGTTGAAAAACACTAAGTTTTTGTTTGTCAAAAACACCCAAGGAACCACCAATAGACATTGGTGAACCTTTACCCTTGTTAAACCACAAGTTTTTAACTTAGAAATTGGGATGAGGAGATCCTTGATAGCTTCAATGTTTTTGATGCTCAAATTGTCCGTTGCCTAGGACACGACTAAGTACTTAGGTTTTACCCTCTCAAGAGGTGGAGCACTTTCCCCACAAGACTCAACATGCATCGAGACGAGACTTTTCAGAAGCATTCCCTTAGACCACCATGGACACGTTCCATCCTATCACCCTACCACCAACTGTCCATCTGGCTAAGTTCTTGCAACCTATTTGGTCAAGGCAGATCCCATATGCCATGTGGTTGCACTAGAAGCTTCTCAACACTAAACATCTCAAATCCCTTTGTTCCATGGTGGCTTTCCACAAGTGTGATACACAAGGTAAACCATATACATGGGCCTTGTGTAACCACTCAACATAAACCAACATTCCATTCCACCAAGGTGATTCAATCACATAGTTGTTTTATTAATCAAAAGACAAGTTATAGACTTAGCAAATTTTCTTAGCATGACTATTCCACCCTTGTTTGCTACTAGCTAGGCTAAGCATGATAACATAACAAGTTTTCTTAACTTAGGGAAAAATCTACCAAGTCTACAACTACTAGCATTTCCCAAGGCGTAGCATGGTATATAGACTTAGAAAAATTCCATACAAGTCCTACTCAAAATATCACTAATGCATAGTCAAAATAATAGCACAAAAATATGTAGCACCACTTGCCTTGTTAGTTGGGAGAGTAGCAATAGTCCTCACAATCACAATCACCAAAATCTACACATAAAATCATAACACTAAAATTACATTCAAATATTCAAACAAGAATATATATGAATGCATGCAAATGCAATGAAATGATTTTCTACACTAAAAAAATCAAACCAAATAGTACTGAACATAAAGTAAACTTTCTAAGGTTCAAATAAAACAAGTTTCACTCTAAAACCTTTTTTAAAACATTTTATATAGTCAAAATAAGCCTATAATTGGTTCTAAATATAATCCTATTTTTCCAGAATCAAAATACAAATTCAAGGCCCCAGTAATGTAGGGCTTAATTTTTTGAATCCAATGATATATTATTTGCAAATTTTGGACAAACAGAACTAACGTTATGAATTTTTACAATTTTAAATATTTAATAGATTCAAAATAGATTTTAAATCTAAATTACAGACGCGTGGCAGCACCTGATTGGTCGATACCGTTTCGTGCGGATCACGCTTCTGCGCCATTGGATCAAGTTAGATCCAACGCGCCGGATCTAAACAAAACGGTTCACTCTAGATCTAATCTACATCGTCAAATCTAAATCCTACGGCCCTGGATCAAACGAGCACAAGTGGGCCGCACAAATGGCACTGGCGGCGGCGCTTTTGCCGGCGACGCTCCGACGAATCCAGAGGGGTCTAGGGGTAGTGTTGTGGCTTACCAGCATCGCACATATGCGAGGAAGCTCAAGGTGGCCTTGGTCTGGATAGGGGCGTGCTGCTGCGGCCGTGGGGGCTCGTCGGAGTTGTTGCTGGTGTTGACCTTCTGCAAACGGTAATGGAGGCAAAGTCCTAGGTCACTGTAGTGCAAACAAAGGGCATTAGTGGCTGCACAAGGACACGGCGCACATACGGATTTGGACTAGAAGGCAAGGGGCATGCTGACCTGAACGGAATTACTCGTCGGAGTTGCTCAGAGCTTTGGGTGTTCGCGGTGCTTGACAGGGCTGATGACCTGAGGTAGTACAGGGTGAATCAGAGGCAAGGTTAGATGCTCCAGAGGATGGTGAGCACGACAGGGTGAATCAGAAGGCACGGGGTGGACGGAGCTCACCGGAATCACTCGCCGGAGATGTTCGGGTCCGCGGCGGTGTAAGCACGATTGTGGGCAGCCTGGGGGCGCTTGGGCATTGGAGTTTGAGGGGAAATGGCCGCGGCGGAGTGTTGTTTAAGTAGCCAGAGCAGGGGCGTCACTCGCACGGCGAATCAATGGGATTTAATCGGATCTGAACGCGACAGTGAATGGGGAGGAAACGGCGGCGACGACGTGGTCTGCGCGCTGGGACGATGAGTACGTGCCCACTGTTCAGTGAGCGAGGGGTAGGGTTCGCGCAGGTTTGAGTTGGGTAGCTCTTGTTGTCCTCTTTCCAACAAGATTGGTTTTGGGTCAATCGGAGTTTCCAAACTCTAGATATCGCTATTTGAAGTTTGCCTCTTATTTGGTCCAGACCGGAGTCTCCGTTCTGCGTGGACCGGAGTCTCCGGTCTGCGTGGACCGGAATCTCCGGTGTGGACCGGAGTTTCCGCAGGTGTCCCCGCTGGAGGCATCAGGAACCTGGCTGGGACATTCTGTATGGGGGTACGGAGCATGGTCCGGAGTCTCCGGTGTGGGTCTTGGACCGGAGTCTCTGGTGCTGCTGGACCGGAGTCTCTGGCCCACCTATCTCACAGAAGGTCTGGGTCGTACTGCATACTGGTGTTGGAGATATACCCTAGAGGCAATAATAAAAGTGGTTATTATTATATCTTTGTGTTTATGATAAATGTTTACATTCATGCTATAACAGTATTAACCGGAAACATTAATAATTGTGTGATTTGTAAACTAAATTAGAGTCCCTAGTAAAGCCTCTTTAATAATACTAGCTTGTTGGTTAATAGATAATCGTGGTTTCTCGATCATGGACATTGAGATGTTACTAACAACAAGATCATATCATTAGGAGAATGGTATGATGGACATACTCCTATAGATAAGCGTAGCATAAAGATCAAGTCATTTTAATAGTTCAATTGCTATAAGCTTTCTGATACATAGTAACCTAATTCTTTCGACCATGAGATCATGCTAATCACCATCACCGGAAGGATGCTTTGATGACATCAAACACCACACCGTAACTGGGTGTCTATAAAGGTGGCATTGAGTGTTCGGAAAGTATGGGTTGAGGCACATGGATCAAGAGTGGGATTTGTCCATCCATATGACAGATAGATATACTCTGGGCCCTCTTGGTGGAATGTCATACAATTAGCTTGCAAGCATGTGACTGGCTCACAAGGGATCACATATCACGGGAACGAGAAAAGAGTACTTATTGGTAACGAGGTTGAACTAGGTATGCAGAGATACCGACGATCAAAACCTCGGAGAAGTAAACTATCATGAGACAAAGGGAAATTGGTATCGTATGTAAGTGGTTTTTTCGATCGCAAAGTAATCGTAGAAATATATGGGAGCCATATGAATTTCCATATTCCTCTATTGGTTATTGATCGGAGAAGTGTCTCGATCATGTCCGCATAATTCATGAACCGTAGGGAGAAACACTTAAGGATTCGATGTTGTTGTGTAGTTATGGAATGTTGAGTAAGAGACCGAATGTTGTTCGGAGTCTCGGATGGGATCTGGGATATCACGAGGAGATCCGGAATGGTCCGGAGAATAAGATTAATATAAGGAAAGTCCTGTTTCGGAGTTCGGAAATGATTCCGGTGTTTTCACCAGGAATGTTCTAGAAGGGTCTGGAAGGTCCGGCACTCCGGAGGGGGAAGGGTACATTGATGTGTCATGAAAATGTGGAATGGTTGCATCATGTACTAGGTCACTTGGCTGGGCAATATGAAGAGAGAAATCAAATCCAAGTTTGAAAGTCAAACGCCAATTTGAAAAAGTCAAATCCGAAGTTTGCTTGGTGGAGGGAGAGTAGGAAACCTACCTAGAGTGGAAGTACTACTCCCTCCACCCGCCGGCCATGAGGAGGAGTTTAAGGAGGACTCCCTCCTCCCAAAACTCCTCCCTCCCACCTATATAAGGAGGGGTATGGCGCCCCCTACCCCTCACACCAAAACCCTAGCTCGTGGCGCCTCCACCACAAGTGCTGCCGCCGCCTAGGGATCTCCAAGTCGCCGACTAGGGTTTCCCCAAACCCTAGCCGCCGGCTACACCACCCCCCTTGGTGCTTATAAACCGTAGATCGCCAAGTCCCCTCTCTTACTCCACCATACTCGCTCCGGCTTAAGGCGAAGCCCTGCGGGATCTCCCCTCAACTTACGACACCATGCCATCGTGCTGCCGGAATTGCGAGGAGAGTGCTACAACCTCCGCTTCCTGCTGGAACAAGGGAGAGGAAGGTCTTCATCGAGTACCGAACGTGTGACCGACTAGGGAAGCAACCGGAACTTGTGGGAAGGATCGTCTACGCGATCTTGAGATCGGCAAGAGTACGACTACATCACCCACGAGAATCTGCTCTCGTTAACCGCTTTGGAATCTTCGAGGGTGAGTTCCTCTATCGACTCGTTGCTACAATCTGGTAGATAGATCTTGGCTTGTTTGTGTGCATGCGGTAGAAATTTTTGTTTTCCATGCTACGAACCCCTACAACTGGTTCGGAGGCTGGTCCGAAGATGGACCAAAATCTTCGGTGTAGACCGGAGTCTCCGGTCCTCACACCAGAGTCTCCGGTCTGACTTTTCCCCAACGGGCAAAAAACGGTCAGAAATCTGTGGGCCTATAAAAAGAGGCCCTTCTTCCCCAATGACACTGCTCAACTTTTACAGGCTTTCTCCTCCATTCTTGACCCTCTTGATCTTGCTCCGATCCCCCTTGAATCCCTCCCTTGATTCTTGCATATAATTTAGAGATTTGAAAGAGGAGATCTAGATCTATAATCCCACCAATCCATCTCTCCTCTAAGTCAGGGGAACATCTTGGGATCTAGATCTTGGAGTCTTTTGTGGATTTCCTCCATTGTTCTTCCTCTCTTATCCCCCCACAAGCTTTTGTAGCTTTGGTGGAATTTGGGAGAGAAGGATTTGAGCACATCTTGTGTTCTTGCCATTTCATTTCGTGCATAGGTTTGAGTTTTCGGTGAGAATTCGATTGAGTGAAAGGTGAGAAGCTTTTTACTCTTGGGTTCTTAGAACCCTAGACGGTTTGGTGGTATTGCAGGTACTTGGATTACTTGGGGCCTCCAATTAGGTTGTGGAGATTTCCCCAAGATTGTTTGTTGGGAGCCTCCAATTGAGTTGTGGAGAAGTGCCCCAACCTTGTGAGAGGTTCCGGATTGCCACCGACAAGTGCATCGATAGTGGAAGCGTGGATTGATCCCGTTGGGGTGAGATTCACAGGAGAATAAGGGAGGCCTATTGTGGCGTTGGTGGTTTGATACCACCCCCTCTCCAAACAAGACGTGCTCCATGTTGGGTGGAACTCGGTAAAATATCGTCGTCCCCGCGTGCCTCGGTTATCTCTATACCCGACCTCTTTACTTATGCACTTTACATTGTGATAGCCTTCATGCTTGAAGTAATCTATATCTTGCTATCACATAGTTATTTGTCTTGCTTAGCATAAGTTGTTGGTGATCATAGGTGAACCCTAGTTGTTCTAGGTTGTGCTTGACAAAGTAAACGCTAGTTTATTTCCTCCTTTGTCGAGCCACTCTCGGAAAAGTTTTAACCGCCTATTCACCCCCCCCCCCTCTAGGCGGCATCTGTATCCTTTCAATAAAAATGCAATACTAGACATTCATGATCCTATGAGATTTGATTGGGCATTACAACAATATACATAGACCGCCATCCAACTGCATCTATGACTAGTAATCCACCTTCAGGTTAAATCCGAACCCCTCCAGTATTAAGTTGCAAGCAACGGATAACTTCTTTAAGCAAAGTGTGTAAGGTAAATAATCCACTTGTTCGATGAACAAGAGATAGTTGTTTTCTCCCTAGTAGCAACATCACATCTACAACCTTATAGATTTCTGTCACTTCCCTAGATTAAATAGAGGCATGAACCCACTATCGAGCATAAATACTCCCTCTTGGAGTCACTAGCATCTACTTGGCCAAGATAGCTACTAGAAATGGAGAGCATGCAAGATCTCAAACAACACAGACATGATAGAATTAACAAGATAGAATCATTAATCAATCTGTCATAGTAATCTCAATATCCATTGGATCCCTGCAAACACAACATGCATGATTACAAATAAATGATCTTGATCATGAACGGAGCTTAAAAGATCTAAACATGGTAGCACAAAGGAGGAGAAACAACCATCTAGATATTGTATGGACCCATAGTTCAAGGTGGAACTACTCACGCATCTCACCTAAGGCTGGCATGGTGATGAAGAAGGCCTCCGGCAGGGTGTCGGGAAGAGCTTCAGATCCCGTCGATCTAGGGACGATGGTGGAGGCTACGGACTATTTCGTGGAAGATTGATCGGGTACTTAGGGTTTTGGTATCAGGGGCTTCTTATAGGCGAAGAGGGAGACCGAGGGGGTGCCCGAGGTGGCTGCACCCCCCAGGCGCGGGCCAAGCCTGGCCGCGCGGCCAGGGCTGTGGCCCCCTAGAGACCCTCCTCCGTCTTGTCTTTTGGCTCTGTGTTCCCCATGATAAAATATTGACTTTGGCTTTTGTCCCGTCCAATTCCGAGAATATTGATTTTCTGCCTTTTCTGGAACCAAAAATAGAAGAAAACATGCAACTGGCACTGTGGCATCTTGTTAACAGGTTAGTCCCATAAAACATATAAAAATACCTCAAAGTGTAGATAAAGCAAAGCAAAGTAGATACTAAATAAGCATGGAACATCAAAAATTATAGATACATTTACGACGTATCACCGAGGTGTATATAATGAATCGTATTAACTTAGATAGAATTTGTCATAACTTCGAATATCTAGCTACCTAGATCCGGATCAAGTCTTACTTGGTTCGGATCTTTTAGTTTAGCTTCGATTATCCAGCCACCTAGATCCGGATCAAGTCTTACTTGGTTTAGATCTTTTAGTTTAGCTTCGATTATCCAGCCACCTAGATCCGAGTCAAGTTTTACTTGGTTCAGATCTTATGGTTTAGCTTCAAACATCCATCCACCTAGATCTGTATCAAGTTTTACTTGTTTCGGATCTTATGGTTTAACTTCAAATATCCAGCCACCTAGATCCGAATCAAGTTTTACTTGGTTCTGATCTTATAGTTTAGCTTTAAATATCCAACCGCCGAGATCCAAGTCAAGTTTTACTTGGTTTGGATCTTATGGTTCAGTTTCGAATATCCAGCCACCAAGATCCATATCAATTCTTACTTGGTTCGGATCTTACAGTTTAGCTTTAGAGTAGTTGTTGGATTGGATGTTATCAAGTAATAGAGGAGTTGATATAACCAAGTATGGATATGAGAAGATTAGGAAAGCTTTAGTGTCAAGCTCATTGGATTTATAAATAGATTTAGAAGAATAAAAAGGTGATAGAATATTCTTGCAAAGTAAAGCCCATCATGTTAGCACATGATGATGGATATGAAGTAGTATATCTAGGAAAGGAATTCCTCAAGTAGAAAACAATAATTATAAAGTGTGGAGGATAGGAACTCTTGATAAACACTAAACCTTCATTCTATAATCAACTTAATAACCATTTTATCTATTTATTTATCATCCTCTTTCTCATTGGTTTATAGGAATATTTTCCTATAGTAAATCATTTAGGCATGTCCTTGTCATTTCCAATTATCATAACCATATGTGATTAGGAGTTATCTTTATCAATCCTTTTCCATAAGACCTTCCAGAAAACAACTTTCTATTTTGAAAAGGTGATATCAATAAAGATCACAAACATAAATACAATATGTTTAGCCATTAATCTTTACTCATATCAACAAAAGAAGGTAAGTATAATAAGTACCCCAAACCCTAGGGTAAGCATTCATAATTCAAACCCTAACCCTTATGTTAGTTATAATAAAATATTTACATTGCTATTTCCTAAATTCATGAGAGTAATAGTAATCATATTAAATTACTTAGAACTTTATGTATCATATAATAATGAAGGATCACCATATAAAAGTTTCTTTAATACTATAAGTTAACAAGAATGAAATCTCATGAAATAATAGTAATACATCCTTTAATAAGTTTATGGTATGATATATAGATTAAATTCATAACAAAGGTTATTACAAAATATTAAATAGAAAAGGACTTATATAAACAAAATAAAGAAACTATAACAGTATATAATAAAAGCTCAAAAAATGATTCTAAATATACCTCATTATTGCTGCAAACAATTAGCAAGTAATTCCTATAAATAAATATTTAACAATTTGTGCAAAATTCAAATCTGAAAATAAAACAGGAAACAGAAAATGGAAAATAAACAGAAAGAAAAAAATCAAGGAAAACAGTTTCTGGTCGCAGCCCATCTTTCCTTTTCTTTATCTGCTACTCACTTGCAGCCTATAGCAGCCTACCTCGGCCCAAGAACCAGCCCGGCTCGTCTCACTCTTTGGCTGACGGGCGGGGCCATGCTAGGGACCGCGGGTTTGATTCAAAGAAGCTCAGGGGGTTTTCTGCAAAGTTATCGTCGTCGTCATCCTCATGCACACAGGCACATGCGTGCGTACCGTCGATGCCGTCCGCCGTCGTCATCAAAATCCGACTGCCGTGATGGTCGCCGCCGACCCTGAGATGTGTAGATAAGACCGTTGCGTCCTCCTCTATCCTCTCATACTTATCTCATCTACTCTCGTGCCCTCTATACCTACCTATCTCCCTAACCCGAAACCCTAGCTCGCCGTGTCCATCGTTCCGGCCATGTCCGACCACCCCTTGACTCGCCGAAGCCACCGTTAGAAGCTCCATCGTGTCCTTGTTCGCCTAGGACCAAGCATGGAAGCTGGCGCGCCGTGAATCGGACGGTATCGAGCGTTATCTTCTATCGGCCGTCATGACCACTATCGTCGATTCGCTGTTGTCACGCCTCCTCGACCTCTCCATCGTCATTAGGGTGGGCTCCTGGATATTCTAGTACTCTCTAATCTCTTTATATCGCCGTAAATCACTGTCGCACCGTGCACCACCGTCGGCCACCGTAGTAGGTCGTCGTCGGAGCAACTCCGGTGACCATTCCCGAGTGGTGCAACCACTATGAGGCTCAACGTTGAGCACTGAGTCGAATACAACCAACCCCTCGTGCCCGCATGCTCTCAATCCGAAGATCAAATCACGATTTGAGGATCATCCAGGGGTGATGTCAGCGTGACATCACGCCGATGTCATAATTCTATTTTAGAAATTGTGTTAATATTTTCTATAATAAATAAAAACCTGAGATATGACGTGGCATATACCCAACTAGTCAGTGACTGGGGGTAAGAATAGACCTGGTGGGAAAAACCTTTCACCCCATGCTGACATCAGCATTACATCATAAACTATTTAGTTTATTAATTCCAGAAATTAAACAAAATGATTCAATCTTATAAAATCAATAACTTATGTTTTATAATTAAGAAAAATATATTTAATATATGAAAAATTTCAGAAAAATAAAATCTATAACCTAATTGTATTATCAAATATTATTATGTTAAGTATTTAAATAAACATTACTTAATAAAGGTTTTATAAGTAATAACACTTTGATAATTCATAATTAAATAATGGTAAATGATAAAAATAAAAATAAAAATAAAATACCAAAAATCTTAGAAAAATAAAAACTATAATTATGCATTATTATTTCACTTAATTAAATGTTTATTATTTATTAAATATTTATAAAGTAATAAAACCTTAAAAACATCATATTTTATTATTTATAAATCAAAAAAATAAATGTAATATACCAAAATAATCACAAAAATAATCCCTACATGTTAAAAATATAATATTCCACTTTTGAGGAAAATAAAAATTTAAACACTTTAATAATTTTAATTTAAACCTATTTCCTTAGTTAATAATTCATATAAGGGTAAATACAAAATTGCTAATAATTCTAAAAATTTGCCAATTGAGTCTAATAACTAGTATTAGTCTTAAATGTTGATAATATGAAGTCAAAATGGTTCAACACATTTTTAATACAGTTCTATTGAATTATCATTCAACCCTATGTATAGTTTATTTTCTAAAAGGATCTATATCAAGTATAAAATATTCAAAAATAATTTGAAATTAAATAAAACATTTTTTACTTCCCTCAACCACAAGTTTATAAGCAAATCAAAACACTATAATGAAACCATAAGTAGTTAAGTAATGTTATTACCCTAATTACAAATTATAACCATTCATTCACAAAAAGATAAATGATTCTATTCCATTATAAAATCAAGAAACCACTACTCAAATAGAAGTAATACCATTCTTAAATAACTTTAAGGAAACATTATTAAGTGAACAAAGTATAAATATAATAAGCAAATACACCTAAAGTCCATCTATGTTTTAAAGTTAACTTTAGTCTACAAAACTTTAAGTATTATACTAAATATATGGCTATGTGTTTCATAGTTAACTTTGGTATGTTATAATTAAGTTATAAAGCTTCTCAAATCCAAACTGTTCCAGTAAGTACAAACAACATCGACCACCTCTGATTAACCACAAGGATTGTTTAAACCTTAAAAAAGAAATCTTTTCTTCAAAAGTTATTCGTTTTGCCACTTAAGTCAACAGATGACAATTAATCGTAATCACATTACTTTATACTTTACTTGTATACTTAGGATTGATAACACTTAAGTTCTTTATAAGTAACATTACTTGTAAAGTAAAATTTGAAGATAAACAATTATAGTGTAAACAATATTGAGTAACATTTCATATGTGTGTATCTTATTGTTGTATAAATACATGTCGTTCACACACACTCACAAGCCTTAGTAAGAAGCACAAATAAGAAACTAATCTAAAAGGGAAACACATTCTAAAGAAACCAATTCCAATATCCAAACCCTAGAACAACGTTATCCCCGGGATTCGAGTTTATCAACTTGCATTACATTACTTATGCATAAAAGCATCTTGCTTCTTTAAACTTTAGTCCTTACCGGACCAATGATGCTAGTGATAAAGGAACATCGTATCTAGGACTTAACAACCAATGTCGCTAGTGATTCTTGCACCGTATATTACGCGTTAACCATGAGATTTGGAATGGGACGGAGAAGTCAGTTGTATCCTTTTCCTATCGTATGGAGGCAAGATGACCTTAATGTGACGTTGTGATTCCTTGTGCGGATCCAACATATGGGTGGGCACCCTTACGCCCCACACTTCTGGTGTCTAGATTATCTATGAATGGTGTTTAGTGGTATAGTCCATTTAATATGGCACTTTCCAGGGCATCACCAGGTCATAGAGTCTCATCAGGGTTTTAGCCTGCCCGAAAGGGGGATTAACGGAGGTGAGCCGGCCCCGAAGGATCGTGCAGACATATGAGGTCATGGAGAAGGCATTGATTGGCTTGGATCTTAGACTGGGCCCCATACCAAGGAAGTATGGACAAGGTCATGACTTGGTTGTGCAACAAGGCTAAGGTCTCTCATGGGTAAAGTGACGCACCTCTGCAGAGTGTAAGAACTATAACTTGTTACTCCCTGTTCCGGGAAGGAGCTGCGAACGCTGCGGGAAAGGAACTCCATGAAAGTTCGGGTAAACCCGTGAAGGCTGACGGGCATAGCTTTTCAGAATAAAATAAACCTTTGAAGAAATGTTTATGAAAACTTGCATTGCCTACGACCTATGGTCTGTGGCTGTAGATATAGTGCATCAAACACTCCTTTTCTAGTGAACTTGCTAAGTACACTCGTACTCAACGTATCTTCTTAACCCTTGCTAGATTCTGAAGCCAGTACAAACGACGTCTACATCAAGTTATGCTCCAAGAATCATCACCAGAAGCTAATGTCGTGGTGGTGGCACGGCAGATGCCATGGGTAGGCTAAAGTATGGGGCCAATGGATGCTAGTGGGATCTGGGGAGGAAAGATGCAACTGTCTCTACACTCAAGCTGCCAAAGTGATGATCTTTATTTATCTCTTGATGGGTTACAAATGCTCCTTGAGCTGTATACAAGGGGACAAGATGAATCTCCCCTAATTAATTGCTCAAAGAGTCGATCCTCCTCGGGGTCCAAGCCTCCCTTATAAAGGAGTGCCTTGGGTGCCCTTAGGGTCGATGAGGCAAGCATATTCGTGGAATATGCTTGTCCCAAATTAGTAGTTCGGCCTCCTTTCCTGCGCCCTTCTAATGACCAAAAGGCTCCAAAGGGCCCTCCTCACGTGCCTCGGCTCCAGGACTGTCACCTCCGTGACCTCCTTCCGCCTCTAACGCCAGGCATCCTTGTATCTTGTGCTTGGCTTTGCTCGATTCCTTCTAGCCTGCAGCTATAGTTTGACCTTGTGCTTCTCCTTCTCCGCAAGCTTCAGATCACTCGGCCTTACCTTGTGTTACTCGGCTCGTTCTTCACCGCATCAAGATCACTTGTCTAACCCGCCGACCTCGTAGTAACTCGGGTTACGCCTTAATACATATACGGTTTCTTGCCTTCGCACCTCGGCCGACATATCCATGATTCACCGACTTGGACCAGAATTCGGAAACTAGACGGGATAGTACCTGCTCTTCCCGTCTCTGACCTACCCTAGGTCAACCCCCCGACATTAGTCCCCGAAGCTGGTGTGGCCCTGTCAATAGCTTTGGCCGGGTCATATCAGCTTCATTATATTTTTTAGTCTTGTTTCCGAGTTATGTCCTCGTCCGAGGTTTCCTCGTTCCTTCCCTCGTACGCCATGTCCTACGTGTCATCCCCATCATTGTTCTTCTAGTTTTTAGGTCCCTCTACAGTGCTTACTGACAAGCTACAGTGAACTCTGTACCTGCTGCGACGCCTCGGGTGTCGTTCCCCTTGGGGATTATAACGATCTTTCTTCGTGTGTGGTGTGGCTCGCTCACCGTCGTATGCTCGTTGCACCCACGATCTACACGGTCAATCGCCACACCCACGATCCCACTTCCTCGCTAACGGCTCGATTATAAAGAGGGAACTGCGTCAGGATTCACTTTTCTCCTTATCGCCGCCTCCGTTCTCCTCCTTCCTTTCGCCAGGCGTTCTCTTGCAGATTCGCCGCCGCTGTGAGCCAGCGGTGAAGATTCCGCCGCCGTTACGCTTTTCTTGCCCAAGGCTCTGCGGCTTTGGCTCCGTCGCCGGTGAGTCCTCTCGGTCGTCTGCCCCGATCTTTCCCTAGATTCATCTCGCCTGCTCAGCGTTTCGAGCAGTTCCTGCTTTCTTCGCCATTGTTTTCGTGCAAAGTTCCGACGGGGCCTTGCAGCTCTAAACTCCCCTCCGCCGCCATTTTTTCCTCCGGCGATCTTTCCGGCGCACATATGTCTAGTTCGTTTAGCGGCGCTCTTGTTGAGGACGACGACGCTGCCGGCCCGAGCGAGGCTCGTGGCAGGTTCTTCACCACGCCGCGTGAGATTGAATGGCTCATCCGGACTCGAAGAATTCGCCGAGGTTTCTTGCCGCATGGCGAATCCTCTCCAGATATCGAGAGGGCGAGTATGTGGTTTTCATGTCTCACTTCGCCGCTTGGTCTCCCTCTTAGTGATTTCGCTAGAGAATTCTCGATTACTTTCGCCTTCACCGCATCATCTTCTCCTGAACGCCATAGCTTCTCTTTCTTCTTTCATCTCCGCCGGAGGGATACTTGACTGTGGCCACGAGGCATGTCCGGTCGAAGTTCTTCCAGATCCGGTCGAAGGTTGTCCCTGACAAGTCTCTGCACCCTTCCGAGAAGTTTCTCACCCAATGTGGGGCGGCTCATCACACCTCGGAGGAAATCCGTGTTCCTCGTGTCACCGGGTTGAGTCGTGCAAGAAATGGCACAAGTCATTCTTCTCGTCAAGAACAGAGGGCTAAGACAAGATTCGCCCTCCATTCTCAATTGGCCCACCTTCTAAAGTGAATGGCTCTATAATCCGAGGAAAACTCACGCCTTGGCGAGGCCTTGAGATTCGGCTTAAAGAGTTGATTCGGGCGGGTTATCTGGCGAAGACGATGGCAACTTTCATTAGTAGCGGATCTGCCCCTTCCAGCGGACCCTAAGGTGTGCTACATGAGTGGTCCCTTGACCCTAATCGAGTCTCGACCGTGGAGCTGGATAACTACCTTATTTATAAGCGTCCGAGCTATCTTCAAGGCGAGATGCCCGAGGATTGGTCTTGGGGATTAAAACCATTCACCGCGATCATCCGCCTCCGAGGTAAGCTTAATCAACATTGCTCTGTTATTCCAGTTTTTAACTGGTTTATCTAATTCTCTTTCTCCTCGTCTTGCGAGAGGTTCGAGCGAGAAAAACGGGGCCAAGTTCTGCAGCTCCCTTGGCCCGCGGACAGGAGTACCCCAGATACTGGTGAGCCGGACTCCGAGGAGTTCGTGCCTAAGTCGGATCCTGCTCCGGCTCGAGCTCGCGGCAAGACTTCTGCGCACGAGGAGGAAGGTTATTCGGACGAGGTCCAAATTCTTGAGGTAGTTGCCGCCATGCCTATTTCTTATGCATTTCCGGCTTCTACTTTCCCAGCTAATCCGGCCGGTGAGGTTCACGACGCCGAGGCTATTGCTTCCCGACCTCCCGTTACCTCGGGGAAACGCGGGGCCCCTGCTAGTGCCTCAGAGGCGGTTCCTAAGAAACGAATGAAGAAATCCGCTCCGAACCCTCCCAGGCGCAAGACTATGCCTGGGGTCGCCGGGTAAGTTCTTTTGCCTATATTTCTTGTTTCTCTCTTTCTTTCTCATCTTGTGAATCTTCTTTCTTATTTTGCAGTGCTCCTCTTTCATTAAACCCGGCGGTCCTAGTATGACTAGTCGTCCGATTAAACCGCCATCTCCTCCTCCTGATGATACCAGGATTCCTAGTCCTATTCGTCCCTTCTCCTCCACTCCGAATAAATTCGCCTTCGTCGCGATGCCCCGAGACCCCTTCCATTGACTGGATTGAACCGGCCCTCCGGTTTTCGTCGAACCGCCGCCCTTCTATGGGCCCCAGTACTCATCGAGCCTCCATCTACTCCGGCGGTTTCTCGGCCATCCCGACCTCGGCGAAAAGTCGTTATCACGGCGCCCTCTGCGACCTTATCCTCCTGCTCCTAAGGACTCCGTCCCTACTTCGAGGCGCCACTTCTGCTGATGCCTCTTCTAAGCGAAAAAAGCTATTGCCGTCAAGACTTCTTCTTCTCGAAAGGTCTTGCGGCTCTTCTCAACCAGTATTTGCCGACGTCTTTGCGTAAGGAGCTGCGCCTACCAAAGTCCCGTTACCTCGGCAGCACGGCTTTTGCTCTTCATAAGAGCCTGACTGCCGTGGTCGGACCGCCGGGGTAAAGTTTTAACTCGGACAGCTAGTGGGAACAGCCTTGAGCGCTTGGTTGAGTATGCCAATAAGCGGAATCTGGCGATCGGTTTGAGGGTAATCCAACAAACCAGCCCTTTCGACTTTTCGACATCGTGGCCGTTTGACCATTGCCTTGATTCATCATTGATACCAATAAGATGAATTAGGTAATTATTTTTCTTTGAGTCTTAAATTATTCTTGGATGTTACCATATGCTCTAGTCCCGAAACTTGCAAGGAAATAACTTGTTGTATACTTGGAAGTTTGACTTAAATTTATTTCTAAGGTTCGTTAATCCGGCCATCTAGATCCGAGTTTAGTTGTGTTTGATTCGGACTTGGTTTAGCTTTGAATATACAGCCACCTAGATCCGAGTGAAGTCCTGCTTGACTCGGATCTGGTTTAGCTTTGAATTTCCAGCCACCTAGAGCCGAATTAAGCTTTGCTTGATTCGGATCTAGTTTAGCTTTGAATATCCAGCCACCTAGATCTGAGTTAAGTCCTGCTCGACTCGGATCTGGTTTAGCTTTGAATTTCCAGCCACCTAGAGCCGAATTAAGCTTTGCTTGATTCGTATCTAATTTAGCTTTGAATATCCAGCTTAGATGCAGTTAAGTCCCGCTTGACTCGGATCTGGTTTAGCTTTGAATACCCAGCCACCTAGAGCGAACTAAGCTTTGCTTGATTCGGATCTAATTTAACTTTGAATATCCACCACCTAGATGCGAGTTAAGTCCCTTGACTTGGACCTGGTTTAGCTTTGAATATCCAGCCACCTAGAGCCGAATTAAGCTTTGCTTGATTCGGATCTAATTTAGCTTTGAATATCCAGCCACCTAGATCTGAGTTAAGTTCTGCTTGACTCGGATCTAGTTTAGCTTTGAATACCCAGCCACTTAGATCCGAGTGAAGTCCTGCTTGACTCGGATCTGGTTTAGCTTTGAATTTCCAGCCACCTAGAGCCGAATTAAGCTTTGCTTGATTCGGATCAAGTTTAGCTTTGAATATCCAGCCACCTAGATCTGAGTTAAGTCCTGCTCGACTCGGATCTGGTTTAGCTTTGAATTTCCAGCCACCTAGAGCCGAATTAAGCTTTGCTTGATTCGGATCTAATTTAGCTTTGAATATCCAGCCACCTAGATCTGAGTTAAGTTCTGCTTGACTCGGATCTGGTTTAGCTTTGAATACCCAGCCACCTAGAGCCGAACTAAGCTTTGCTTGATTCGGATCTAATTTGGCTTTGAATATCCAGCCACCTAGATCTGAGTTAAGTCCTTCTTGACTCGGATCTAATTTGGCTTTTACTCGTTGATTTATCATTTTGCCTCATTACTCAGGTTGCACATGACCGGCGGACTGCCGAGTTCCAGAGGTTGCTTTTTTCGCACCGCAAGCTGGAAGAGAAGTACGAGAAGGTTCTGCCCGTGGCAAAGAAGGCTGGTATGTCGATAGTTCCTTTTCCTTATTCCCAACGTTCTCATGTATCCGTCCATGGAATGCCGGCTTATTTCTTGTTGGATAGGTAACATTAATAACCTCAATATTCGCCTTGAAAAGAAGATCAAGAACCTGGAAGGTTAGTTTCCTTTCTATTTTACTCCTTCTCCTTCTTAATATATATGCTAAGGTTCCTTATTGCGTTTGGCTGTGGTAAAGCCGAGTTGCAAGACTGCGATGTCACATCAAGATTGCATGCCCATGCTCGGCGTGATGCTGCATTTTTAGAACAAAATGCAGTTCATTCGGCGCAACTACAAGAAAAAGATGAGATAGCTCGCCTGCGATCCGAGGTGGATACCCTTAAGCTCTCTCAGAAATCCGAACTGGAGAAGGTCGACCAAGAATTTTCCGAGGAAAAATCGGCTGACTCTTGATCTGCAGAAGAACAAAGAACTCCTTGAAGCTGCCGAACTTAAAACCCGGGGTTTGAGCGAGGAAATTGCTCGTTTTGAGAAGAGCAAGGCTGATTGGGCCAAAGATCTTCAGATAATGATGAGCTACATTCATCGTAAGCTACTTGGCATGGCCGAATTATATTTTTCTTTTTTGTCCCTGCTACCCTTTGACACGTTCATGCTTTGCGCAGATCATTTCCCCGAGGCCAAGCCCGTGAGTTCTAAAGCGGTTCTTGCAGCTCGTCTATCGAGGTGAACACATTACCGTTGATTCAGAATATTCAATGGAGGATTACTTGGTTGCCGTTGGTGCCGCAGTTGGTCCGATGAAAATTATGGGCCGGGACTTGGTGCAGGCCGCTATCCGAGCTTACCATGTACTCTGGCCGAATACCTCGGGAACTCCTGATATCAACGAAGTCAAGTTATTGGTCACAAGGCTAATGGCATCTGAGAGGCAGTTGAGTCTTTGGAGAGAATCCGCTGGGCGCGCTGGTGCCGACATGGCCCTTACTATAATCATGTCATGGTATGAAGACATCTCTCTTGACATCCTGAGAAATTTGCGCACTGGCTCCCGCTGGGTTGAAGATCCCACTTTTTTTGCTCTTTGGCAAGATCGGGCGTTCCAACTCGTCGAGTACGCCGACGTGCACACTTGGAATGAAGGGCCGAGTTTTCTGCCAGACCCGGATCAGGAGGTTGTGGCTGAGGGTGCCTCGGATGATGACTCAGCTCAGCAGGGGGAAGGTGAAAGTGATTGACGCATCGATAGCTCTAGCTCAAGCTCGGACAAAGCGGCGATGCACGGTCCTCTTCCAAAGGTACCGGGCATTCGACCGCGCGGACTAACGCTCCTGAACAACCTCGGACTTCCGCCGAAGTTGCACCTGGGTCAGCGGAGGGCGAGGCAACCTCAGTCGAGGTTCCTCCTACTTCGGAGTGCCCCTTTTGAGCAAGTAGCTGCCTCCCCAACGAACAACGCCTAAGTTATTTCCGATCCCTGGTATGCCGGGCGTATGATGTAGGCGAAAAATTTGTCACCTCTCTGTATGATTTGAATTTCTTTTACCATGTACTGTTGTGATATTTGGTTAAGTGGATGCTCATCCAATTCTTGCTTATTGGCCTTAATTTCTTGACCTTTTAGGGCTTAACTTTGCCGTTATTTTTATGGTCTTATCCGGCATGGCTGAATACCTATGATATTGATCTGTACGAACATAAGTTAACTACTTCGTTGTGGAAGTATGTAGCAATCGCTGGATCGTTGTTTATTGTCCGAAACTTCCACGTAAATCAAATTTCAGAGGTAGTATAAAACTGATATGAGTCGTTAAAGATAAGTTTGATGTAGCATACGGTAGTCCCAGTCTGCTTTAGATGCGAGGTTTAGATATCAATCTGAAATTGATATATCATATGATAGTCCCCGAGTCACTGCTCGGCACCGAGGTTCATATTCATAACATGAAAGAAATACAACATATGGCGGTCCCAGTCCGCTGGGCAAGGTTCAAGCACATAACGCGAAAGAAATAAATATAACATATGGCGTCCCGAGTCATTGCTCTGGGTGAGGTCCAAACACATAACGAAATAATATAACATATGGCAGTCCCGAGTAATCGCTCTCGGGTGCCGAGGTCCAAACATATAACATGAAATAATATAACATATGGCGGTCCCGAGTAACTGCCTGGGTGCCGAGGTTGAATACATAATATGAAATTAATATAACCTAAGGCGGTCCCAGTCTTTGCTGCTCGGGTGCCGAGGTTCAAATACATCATTGGATTTTGACTTTGAGATATAATGCTGAGTAGAATGGAAGTAAAGCCACATTCGAGGTAACCGTTTCTTCGCCAGTTTTGTCTGCCTTGTTCTCTCCGGGGGACTGAGCGTCGATTAGATAATATGCATCGTTGTGCAATGCTTTGCTCACAATAAATGGTCCTTCCCATGGGGGTAACAATTTGTGCATGCCGGCCGTGCGTTGCACTAGTCGGAGGACCAAATCTCCTTCTTTGAATACTCTTGGATTCACTTTCTTGCTGTGATACCGCCGCAAGTTCTGTTGATAAATAGCCGATCGTGATAATGTCAACTCTCTGGCTTCTTCCAACAGGTCTACGGCATCTTGCCGAGCTATCTCATTTGTCTCTGAGGTTGTGTACTGAGCAACTCTTGGCGAGTCATATATTATGTCGGCTGGGAGTACGGCCTCTGCCCCGTACACCAGAAAGAATGGAGTGTAGCCTGTTGATCTATTCGGAGTAGTCCGGAGGCTCCATAACACGGCTGGGATTTCTTGATCCAACACCTGCGACCTTTGCAAAGGTTCAACAAGTCGTGGTTTTATTCCTGACAGCACCAGTCCATTAGACCTTTCCACTTGTCCATTGGATGCTGGGTGAGCCACAGAGGCAATATCTAGTCTTATGTGCTTCTCTCGGCAAAATCTAGCGAAAGCTCCTTCTGCAAAGTTTGTGCCATTATCCGTAATAATACTATGCGGGTACCCGTATCTCAAGATGATATCCTTGAGAAATTTCACTGCTGTGTGCCCATCACACTTTTTAATCGGTTTTACTTCAATCCATTTTGTGAACTTGTCTACCATAACCAACATGTGGGTCATTCCTCCTCGCGCCGGCTTGAACGGTCCCACCATATCTAAACCCCATACAGAAAATGGCCAAGTGATGGGTATTGTTTTTAACTCGGCCGACGGCATATGTATTCTGGTTGCGTATCTCTGACACCCATTGCATTTCTTAACTAATTCTTTTGCCTCTTTTAACGCCGTTGGCCAGTAAAATCCATGCCTAAATGCCTTGGCTACTAAAGCGCGAGATGAGGCATGGTGCCCACATTCTCCTTGGTGTATGTCTAGAAGGATTTCCTGACCTTCTGTGGAACTCACGCACTTCTGCAATACGTTTGTGACGCTTCTCTTATATAACTCGTTGTTTATGATTGTATAGGCTTTTGCTCTTCTTATGGTTTGTCTAGCTAATACCTCATTACTCGACAACATCGCGTCTTTGAGGTAAGAAAATATGGGTTGCGCCCATATCGGTGTTACTTTTTCTGAAGTGATCTCACTGTCTATCTCCATGTTTTACGACGTATATACCTCGGCTCTCTCCATGATTGTGATTACCTCGGCTGTCCCCTCTTTAGGGGTTCCGAGTCTTCGTGGATCTACCTCCATTGGCGTGTGATCTTGCAGAACTTGGGACAAAGATTGATTCGGATTCTGGTGATGGGATTATTGATGGTTTCCTGAGGTGCTCCAGGGAAATACCTGGTGGAATTGACTGCCGGGTTGATCCTAATTTCGACAATGTGTCGGCAGCGTCATTTTCTGCTCGTGGTATGTGGTGGAATTCACATCCTTCAAAGTATCCGATTTTTTGCACATGGAATCTGTATAAAGCCATATTAGCATCTAATGCGTCCCAACTGCCCGATACTTGCTGTACTACTAGATCCGAGTCACCATAGCATAGGATTCGGCGTATACCAATTTCTTTTGCCACTTTTAATCCATGGACTAGCGCTTCATATTCAGCTACATTGTTGGACGCAGCAAAATGTATTTGCAGTACATATTTCAATTGGTCTTTTTTAGGCGAGGTTAGCACTATTCCTGCTCCCAAACCATTCCTTAGTTTGGAACCATCAAATGCATTGTCGATAATTTGGATCGGCAATGGTGGCTCATCTTGCACCTCTGCCCAGTCTACGAGAAAGTCGGCGATAGCCTGAGATTTGATTGCATCTCTTCTATCAAATTGTGGAGCATACGGTGATAACTCGATTGCCCATTTTGCTATTCGTCCACTTGCATCTTTGTTGTTCAATATGTCGGCTATGGGTGCCTCACAGATTACTTTGATGGGGTGCTCTTCAAAGTAATGCTTAAGCTTTTTTGCCGACATATATACTCCATAAGCCATCTTCTGATAGTGCGGATAATTCTGCTTTGAAGTGGATAATACTTCACTTAGATAATAGACCGGCCTCTGAATTGACCTACCATCTTCAAATCGTTCCACTACGACCACAGTACTAACTACTCGATTGGTAGCCGCTACATAGAGTAGCATAGGTTCTTTCGATAATGGAGAAGCTAAAATGGGTGCCGTAACTAGCATCTTTTTCAACTCATGAAATGCAAGGTCCGCCTGCGGAGTCCAGCTGAATTTGTCCGACTTTCTCATCAGCTGATAAAGTGGCAGTGCCTTTTCTCCTAGCCGACATACAAATCGACTAAGCGAGGCCAGGCAGCCCGTGAATTTTTGTACATCATTCAAACATCTCGGCAATTCCATTCTTTCTATTGCTCTTATCTTTGTTGGATTAGCCTCGATACCTCGGTGGACACAAAACCGAGTAGTTTTCCTTGCACGCCAAATGTGCATTTCTCTGGATTAAGCTTCATTCGGAACCTTCTCAGGTTCGCGAAAGTTTGTTGTATATCTTCTAGCAAGGTTTTACTCTCTTTAGTTTTGATGACCGCGTCATCCACATACACTTGTACATTTTTCCCTATCTGATCATGTAGGCATTTTTGCATGCATCTTTGATATGTTGCTCTGCATTTCGAGCCAAATGGCATTGTGCGATAACAATAATCCCGTGCGGGTAATAAATCTGATCTTTATTTGATCGGCGGATTTAACGGTATCGGTGGAAACGAATCTGGCGTCTACAAATGATAACACTCACGCCAATGGTCGAGTCAATGACTTGGTCTATTCTAGGCAATGGAAAAGGATCTTTCGGACACGCCTTGTTCAGGTTGGTGTAGTCGATACACATTCGCCACACAATGGCTACATTGGGGTCATCTTTTTTCTTTTCTACTAGCACCGGATTTGATAACCAATCCGGATATAACACCTCCATGATGAACCCGGCTGCGAGGAGCCGAGCTATTTCATCCCCTATTACTTTTCTCCTGTCTTCGGCGAAGCGGCGGAGAGGTTGCTTCACCGGCCTTGCTCCTGGCCTAACGTTTAAAGAGTGATCAGCCAACTCCCTCGGAACACCTTGCAGATCTTGAGTTGACCATGCAAATATGTCCCGATTCACACGGAGGAAGTTGGTGAGCTCGCCTTCCTATTTAGCGTCAAGGCCTGCACCAATAGTAACAGTACACTATGGGAATTGCTCATCGATCTGAAATTTCTTCGTCTCTTTAGTTGGCCGAAAAGAGACACTGCCATGAGGGTTGGCCAGTGCCGGCATGTTCAACTGTGCTGACTGAGCGAGGGCTGCTACCTCTTGAATCCTTTTCTTTTCTCTTGCTATAACCAATGACTCGGCCAAATTTGACCCGGCTGAAGCACACTCCATTGACTTCTTGTAATCCCCTGCAACTGTTATCACCCCCTGTGGAACTTCATCTTTAGATAACTTATATGGCAGCTGCTCATGAATTTGGCAGGTCAGCCGTCAAGTAGAGCATGATAACAACTTTCCAGATCCACCACTTCAAATTCTAAGTTTTCTGCTCTGCAGTTATCTCTTGTACCGAATAACACGTCCACTCGGACTTTACCAATGGGCTCACATGAAAGCCCTGGCACTATCCCATGGAAAGTTGTCCTCGTGGACTGCAGCATATTCGGCGATATTCCGAGTTTATGCATGGTATCTTTGTACATGATGTTGATACTGCTCCCATTGTCGATAAGTACTTTTGAAAATTTCACATTGATGCTTGGTCCAACAAATGTCGGATCCAACACAAGTGCATATGATCCTGGACTCGGCATTATTCTGGGGTGGTCCTTCATGCTCCAGGTCACCTCTTGATCAGACCATGGCTGGTATCTTGGTACTGCCGGCATAACTGCATTCACTTCCATATCTCGGCGCTGCACACTTTGCTTATCCTGCTGTTCTGTTGTGAACACACAATAAGACTGGTGATGTTCCCTGTAATCATTACGTCCGGTATTTGCTGGATTTATCCTTCCGTCCTGGACCTGGTTCATTACTTGATGCACTACATCCCTCCGATCCGAGTTATCGTACCTAGGGGGAGGGGGCGGTAGCATCAGTTGCTGTGTATTTGCTCCAGTTAATTGCGTGATCTTTGTTGTTGCACTGATAGTCGAACTCTGCTGGGTTCCCCATCGCATTTTCATCGAGCACATTGGCGGGTTGTATGATTGGCTGGTGCGGATGGGTTTGATGTGTGAAATTTGCGGCTGATCTAACATGGATTGACGTATACTTCGGCCTCTCTTGCCATTGCTTCTTTTGCTCTGGGGTCTATTGCCTTTTTCCCTCATTTCTTGATGTCCACAGTTGAGGTCCATTTTTCTGTCGTTGAGTTGCTCCGTGACTCGGTTGATCTTGTGCTACTGCTGCCACCTGGGCCGAATTATATCTATAATCCGGCCTCTCCTCTCTTCTCCTTCCTCTGAAATCACGCCTGGATGACCCGGCCAATTCTCTCGCATACTGGTCCTGTTGCTCACGATGATCTGCCGACATTAATTCCGGTTGGGTTGGGTCGCCCAACGCATAGGAGTCTGCTATTCTGATAGTTTCTGCCAGTGTGGTTGGCATATCTCTTTGCAGGCGTTGCCACAACACGCTGGCATAACGGCAGCCTTGCGCGAACCAAGCGATTGCTTGCGATTCGATAACTCCCTCACATGAGTTTCTCAGGTTGCACCATCGAGTTAAAAACTCTCTATCCGTTTCATTCGGCCTCTGTTTGCACATGGCTAGCTGTTGTGGTCTATTTGGCCTCTTGTATGTGCTGGTAAAGTTGCTGACGAACATTTCTTCGAAATCTAACCAGCAGTTGATCTCGCCCGGTGGTTGATTATTCAACCATACCGGCTGGTCCTTCCAACATCGTGGGACATACCGCCTTGCCCATCTTAGGTTGCCACCGCTATCTTCATAGCGGTGGCATAATCAATCAACTTGATCTTGTGGCTTGGTACTTCCATTGTACGTTTTTGCCTCTTGCTAACTGAAAATTGGCCTTTGGTGGTTCACCCATGATCCGTGGTCCAAAACATGTCGGACTGGTGGACCTTGCTCTTCAACAACTTCCGGACGGTATAGCCGATCCAACTTTACTCTTGCATCACTTGCGGCAAATCTGTCTGAGATTCTATCTTGTATCCCATAGTGATTATTTCCACCCTGGTTTGCGTATTCCACCTCGGAATATCCATCATTGTACCTTTCATTCATCTGATTGTGGCGAGCTGGCCTCACTTCTCTTTCCTTCTGAGGCTCATGTCTTGGTTGCGGGTTGGGCGGTACTTCTCTCCTTACTGCCGGGTGCGGTTTTCATGATTATCTCTGCGGGTTCTCTCTGCCGAGATCCCCATTACCTCGGCCCCGCCGTCCTTTTCCATCGGCCGTGGTTTCTCTCCCCATTACCTCGGCTTGCATTGCCTCTCGTTGCCTTTCCGGCTATTGCGGGTCATATGGAACAATTTGCTTGTTCCTCTTCCCCGAGGTTCCGCTTTCTCTTTTAGCGTTGTTTCGGTGAAGATGCAGCTGCCATGATAAGGCGTCTTGCCCCTGCCGAATGAACCATCCGTGAAGCCCCTGGTCTTGCCGGGTTAGTTCTGAGTATTTCCTCATTTTGCTGGTTCGCGATGCGCACCAGCTCATTCACTCTTTCTTGTTGTTTCTGCCGAGCTTCCCCGGTTAACCCCTCTAATTCCAATGCTGCGGCATTTGCCGCTCTCAGGTTCTTCGCCGGGGTACTGTACCTCGGCAAACCCAAATCACCTGATTCTGCTCTGTGAGCTTCATGCTCTTTGTTAATGTCATTCATGAGGTTCTTGCCTCTTAATCTTAGTTCGTCCACCCGCTCGGGTGCGATATCAAGCTTATTAGCTTTTGCATATTCTCTCAGGGTCCTGTTCAAGGATTCCCGCAGGGCTGATACTTTTTTGGCCTCTACCAGCACCTTTTGCCTGGTTTCTTCTAACTCTGCCTGAGCATTTGCCGGATCAAGTATCGGCGCTACAGGCGTGGTTAAGTTTTCTATAGTCGCCTGAAGAATGTTCTCTGGTGTGGCATCCCGCAAAACCACTACTAGAAAATCGCGTTGAATTTGTGCATTGCATCGTCATCATCATGCATAGTTTGCATAAAACTATTTTGCAAACCCCGATTTGTTTTCCAAACGCCCCATCTTTTTCAAACACCGAAAACCGGGTCCCCGGAATATTTTGGTTTGCCCGGTATCGGTTTGCAAAAACCTTGTTTGAAATAAATAAAATATTTAATTTATTTTAGTGGGGGCGATCGAGCAGACGTGACGAGCGACCATATTTTAAATCGGCCCACCCCAATCAGCCCCAACAAATCCTACTACCCAGAATCTACCCTCTCACCTCTCCTCCCTCCTATCAACACACGCCACATCAGCCCATCTCCTTCCCCCACCCCATCCTAGCCCTCCACCTAGACTCCCTCTCTCTCTCCTCTAAACCCAACCCCACACAACACACGGATCACACACACCTTGCTGGCCCCACACGCACACGCTGGACCCCGAACCACCATGTGGCCAGTCCCACTCCCTGCTCCCCAGCCGCTCCTGGCCCCAACAGCCTGGCCTTGGGACCCACCCTGTTTCCTGTCCCCGCTCGTCGTCTTCCTCCTCCCATTCCTCCCTCGCCCGCGCAGCACCCCCCACCTCGCATCCTCGCCAGCCCGCTGGCAGCCCGCTAACCCGCCCGGGCCGCCGCCCCGCCTCCGCGTCGCTGCTTGCCACGCCACCTCCCGCTCTCCCCGATCCGCTAGCCCCCACACTCCATCGCCCTCACTTCTAAGCTCCTCCCAGGCGACCCGTCCCCTCCGCTTGGCCCTGCGCTACCTCGCCGCCTCCACCACCTGACCGTCTCCGCTGCCTTTCCCGCCGCCCGGGCGAACCCCACCTGACCGCTCCTCCGCCCTGCTGCCCCGCCTCCGCGCGACCCCTCGCCCGGCTCACGCCCGCCTCGCCCGAGCCCGCATGGCGCGACCACCGTCCGCGGTGCTCCCGCGTCTCCCGTCGTCGACCCGCGGCCCGCGCAAGCCTCCCGTCGTGCTCCCTTCGCCTCGCCGCCCAGTCGTCCGCCCGCCTCCGGCCCGCTTGGCCCGCCCGTCGCCGCCGTCGACCCCTCACGGCGTCCTCCCTCCCAGCGGGACCCCGCCACGGCCGAGCCCGCCACGGCCGTGGCGCGCCCGGCGCAGCGGCCCCCACCTCCGTTGCGGCGGCGTCGCGCCAGCGAGCCGTTCCGGCCCTCGCCTCCAGCGTGCGTATGTCCATATGACCCGAGCCCGAGTTCAACACAAGTTCTCCATCCCGGCAGCCGGCACGCGGTACCCCAAGATCGCCTCCCCCGATTCGAAGCCCTATGCCTGAGGACGCCAAGACCGAGCGCGCCGACAAGCATCCGGTGACGCCAAGACGCCAAGATCTCCATCACGGAACCGAGGATGCCGCGACCCGAACGCCAAGACCGCCTCACGAACCCCGGACACCAAGGCCTCCTTCACGGATTCCGATGATCGAGGCCGAAGATCCTGGAACTACAAGCTCTTCCTCACGGAATCCGAAGACCCTGATCTGCGGATCCGATGGCGAACCCTGAAGACCGTTTCCGTACCCGGACGATAAGGATACCGACGCGGAACGCCGAGAACTTCCCCTGAACTCCATGATCGTCGACATGATCCGAAGACCGCGAATGAGACGAGAACGACACCGACCCGGAGGTATCCGATACGCCCCAACGCCGAACCAAGTCCGGATCCTCGGTGCAACAAGTGCTTCATCCCGAACAACAAGAACTACCCGATAAACGAGCGACCGGTCCGAGCGATCCCGCCAAGGCCGTGAACCTGGACCCCGACGGACCACGGACCTGTCGAACCCCGAACCCCGGAACCCAAGATCGTCGAGCCCCCTCTGATGTGTGACCCCTTTTCCTCGAACCCTATTTTATAACATAATATCAACCTGTTGCATATCTAATTGTCATCTTGCATGCATGCTTGTCATGTGGTTTGGGGGCCTTATGCCGATTCACCTAATAATTAAATATGGGGCCCATATGCGGGCAAATCTAGTCTCATATTGGCCTCATTTAAACATGTGTAGCGAACCCGATGATATCTTCTACCATGTTAAACAACATTTAAACTGCGGGGTTTCTAAACAACTTGAACCATCTAACTAATTGTCGGGACCCCGGTTCCGCTTAATATTGACCTAATTGCATCACACCTTGTCATGTCGTCCATCATGCATGCATCATGCGATCTTACGCCATCTTATTAAATATTGCATCCGGTGTTTCTTCTAGTGATTTGGTTCTTCGCGGATAAGGCCGTTGAGTTGATGTGAGCTTCGCCCCGATCTTCGGGAAAAACCTTCGACGATGTTTTCAGGCGAGCATCTCCCCCTTTCTACCTATCTTACTTTTATAGTCTTTATTCCCTCCTGTTGATCTATTGCTATACGTGTTGCGATGCTTTAGTTTCCTTTTGTACACCTTGATTACCGTGCAGCCCTATATTGCCTTGGACACACCCTATTACACGTTGTTTGGTAGATAGTTGGACTTAGCGTCGTAGTTGCTTGCTCAAGTCTTGATGTGTGTCGTCATATGCCACGATTCTTGATGTATTGCCGCATGTTGAAGTTGGAGATGATTCTAGTTTTACTTTTCATCACTTTAATTTCTGTTTAACAACTAAAATTGAATAAGCGAGGCATCGGTGGGTGATAGAAAATATTTGGTTTCGACGCCCACTTGTGTCCCGTAAGACCCGAGTACTTGATACTGTTCCTTGATTTATCGCGCTATCCACATCCGGAGGTATATGGGACCCCACGAGCGAGCTTGATTGATCTTATTTCTTGGGGCCACAAACTAGTTTGAGGTGTTTTACTATCTGTACTTATGCCATACTACTGCTTTATTTACGATTGTGCGAGGAGCACCTTTGTCTTTGTTAGGATTTGTGACCCGTTCGTGGTATCGACAGTCCCGTTTGGGGACTGCTGTCGTTACATGGCCCACAAACTTTGGGGTCCGTCTCGAGCTAGCTGCTTCGTTGCAGGTGTACTCAAGGGGTGGCCCCTGAAATATTTTGAATCCTGTGATTGTTCGGTCGTGAAAGCCTCGTTGGGTTTTGATTTGGTTTTTCCGAGTTGATCGGCGTGTGTTGCTATTGGTGCACCCGGGGTAAAACTTTACAAAGCCGTGTCGCGGATATGGACGACTTGGAGCATATCTCGATCATAGACAAGCATAACTAAAGTTTATTGCTATAAATTTGACTTATAATGACTAGTAATCAGCTTCACTATAACGGAATGGCTAATAATACGCCCACAATTGCTTGTTTGGATTGTCGCTTGCGACCATTGTACTGACTAGTAAGTATGGCAACTTCTAGCGGAATGGCTGAATAAAAGTACCAATAACTGTTGGGTTTAAGGGTTATCTCATGCTAATTGTATCTGACTAGTAAATGTTACAACTATAACGGAATGGTTAATTCAAAGTGCCCGCTTACCTTATCGGGATGATTATCTAAACGACTAGTAATTGCTTTAGCGATAGCGAATAAATAAAGCGCCAGCGGTGTGAGTTCCTCGGTTGACTTCCTCGTTGGTCTCGAGGGAAGCACCAGGATGGGTTTGTTTGGTGATAGCTTGAGTTGGGTCCGGATAGGTCATTCTTACCCCCTCTGATAACCATGGGTTGTATCGAGTCTCTATAGGTTGTTTAGTGCATCTTGCGCTGCGCTTGATCCACCATACCTATGTGGCGAGGACCGAATTCTAGCCTCGCCGTGTCTTGGCCTCGATCTTGGCGCCTTCTTTGTTTTTCTGCTTTGCCCTTTGTGGCACCTTTTGTTAAGCAGGTTTGAGATCGGCGTTAGCGGGTTACCCTTCGGCTTGGCTGGCGGGGTTATGGGCGCCATTGGTTATTCTTGGGGCTCTTAGCCCCATTTGCATCTTGTCCGTAGCTGGGCTATATCGATTCAAGGTGATTTGGATCTTTGTATATTATATCGTATTCTTGACTCTTTGAGTCATGTATATATCTGCTCGTGGGTCCCATCGAGGACTGTTGTGTAATGTTATTACTTCCGTTTCCACCCTGCGAAAGTGCTGGTGGGCACCTTTGAATCGTTTCTATGCGGGTTTGGCGAATTTTGTTCAAACTTGCATAGGTCCGATCGAGGTGTCTGAGTGGTATCGAGCTTCGGCGGTTGATACCCCACAAGTCCACTGTAGGATAACCTAGTCGGCGTGAAGTAGAGTGTCAAAACTATTTTCCAAAATCGGTTGGATAGTTCTGAATAGGTCTGAATTTACTCCTTACCCCTTTGCTATTCCTCTCTTACCTCTACGTGTTTTGAATCCGCTCTCTTCTCTTTCTTCGAGTCCAGGAATTCTCGTGGTTGGGTTTTCGTCGTACCTTTAGGGTTTCGCTTCCTCCTTTGGTAACGGTGATCTGCCATCCGGTGTTCCAGCCGCCTGACGAATCCGCCTACGGTGTTATCATTCTTTGATCCTTGTTTGTGCCTTCCGGTGTTTTCCGGCGACATCATCTACGCGGATCCGATGCACAGTCGCATCACCCTTTGTTCGAACCTCGCTTGTCGAGATCTTGATCGATTAGAGTTGGTTGCATAATCCGCCTATTTGTGTGCGAGTAATGGTTCGAGTGCGGGATGGAGTAGCTACCATACCACTACTCTTATCATTCTCTTGTACATCGAATCGGTGGATCCAGCAATTTTACTCCGTCCACGGAAGTTAGGGTGGCTTTATTTGTTGATACCTCTACCTTGACCTTTTGTTTCGGAGTGTTCTCTCGGCGATCGAGAACGACCCTTTGTTGGTGGTGTCGCGTTTTCGGATGAAGAAGAAACTCTTGTTAGTGGTGTCGCGAAGATCTACACGGCGCGAAGGATTGAACCGACCCTCTTTCCGGTACCATGAGGCGGATCTCGGGCGAGATCCTTTGTTAGTGGTGTCGAATTGTGGCATCCCAAGAAACCACTACTAGAAAATCGCGTTGAATTTGTGCATTGCATCGTCATCATCATGCATAGTTTGCATAAAACTATTTTGCAAACCCGATTTGTTTTCAAACGCCCCATCTTTTCAAACACGGCCGGGTCCCGGAATATTTTGTTTGCGGTATCGGTTTGCAAAACCTTGTTTGAAATAAATAAAATATTTAATTTATTTTAGCGGGGCAGTCGAGCGGGCGTAGCGACCGGCACCGCCCATATTTTAAATCGGCCCACCCAATCAGCCCCAACAAATCCTCTGACTACCAGAATCTACCCTCTCACCCTCCACCTCACTCCCTCCTATCAACACACGCCACATCAGCCCATCTCCTTCCCCCACCCAATCCTAGCCCTCCACCTAGACTCCCTCTCTCTCTCCCTCTAAACCCAACCCCACACAACACACACAGATCACACACACACACTGCCCCACCCAGCCCCACACGCGCTTTGGACCCCGAACCACCAAGGCAGCCAGTCCCACTCCTGCTCCTGGCCCGCTCACAGCTAACCGCCACAGCCTTGGACCCACCCTGTTTCCTGTCCCCGCTCGTCGTCTTCCTCCTCCCACTCCTCCCTCGCCCTTGCCCTCGCATCCTCGCCCCAGCCACCGCCCGCTAACCCGCCGGGCCTGCCCCGCCTCCAGCGCGTCGCCTCGCTCCGCCACCTCCCGCGCCCGCCCCGATCCAGCGCTAGCCCCACTCCATCGCCGCTCCCGCCCAAGCTCCTCCCGGCGACCCGTCCCCTCCGCCCGCGCAGCCGCCTCTGCGCTACCTCGCCCTCCACCACCACGGACCCGTCTCGCCTCCGCTCGCTCGCCGCCGGGCGAACCCCCCGACCGCTCCTCCCGCTGCGCCTGCCCGCCTCTGCGCGACCCCTCGCCCCGCTCCGCGCCGCCCGCACCTCGCCCGCGGCCCGCGCCAGCGCGCGACCACCGTCCGCCGGTGCTCGCGTCTCCGGCCGTCGTCGACCCTTGAGCCGCGCCAAGCCTCCCGTCGGTGCTCCTTTGCCGCCGCCCGGTCGTCCGCCTCCGGCCCTTTGAGCCCGCCGTCATCGCCCGTCGACCCCTGGCCGTCCTCCCTCCCAGCGGGACCCCTCGCCGCCGAGCCCCGCCTGGCCGTGGCGCGCCCGGCAGCGTGAGCCCCACCTCCATTTGCGGCCGCGTCCGCGCCGCGAGCTCGTTCCCGAGCCCCTCGCCCTCCAGCGTGCGTATGTCCATATGACCCAGAACGCCCGAGTTCAACACAAGTTCTCCATCCCGGCAGCCGGCACGCGGTACCCCAAGATCGCCTCCCCCGATTCGAAGCCCTATGCCCGAGGACGCCAAGACCGAGCGCGCCGACAAGCATCCGGTGACGCCAAGACGCCAAGATCTCCATCACGGAACCGAGGATGCCGCGACCCGAACGCCAAGTCCGCCTCACGAACCCCGGACGCCAAGGCCTCCTTCACGGATTCCGATGATCGAGGCCGAAGATCCTGGAACTACAAGCTCTTCCTCACGGAATCCGAAGACCCTGATCCGCGGATCCGATGGCGAACCCTGAAGACCGTGCCGGACGATAAGGATACCGGCGGAGCGAGAACTTCCCGAACTCCATGATCGTCGACATGATCCGAAGACCGCGAATGCGACGCGACACCGACCGGAGGTATCCGTCGCTAACGCGAACCAAGTCCGGATCCTCGGTGCAACAAGTGCTTCATCGAACAACAAGAACTACCTAAACGAGAACGACCGAGTCCGAGAACGATCCCGCCAAGGCCGTCGAACCTGGACCTCGAGGCCGGACCACGGACCTGTCGAACCCGAACCGGAACCCAAGATCGTCGAGCCCCCTCTGATGTGTGACCCCTTTTCCTCGAACCCTATTTTATAACATAATATCAACCTGTTGCATATCTAATTGTCATCTTGCATGCATGCTTGTCATGTGGTTTGGGGGCCTTATGCCGATTCACCTAATAATTAAATATGGGGCCCATATGCGGGCAAATCTAGTCTCATATTGGCCTCATTTAAACATGTGTAGAGAACCCGATGATATCTTCTACCATGTTAAACAACATTTAAACTGCGGGGTTTCTAAACAACTTGAACCATCTAACTAATTGTCGGGACCCCGGTTCCGCTTAATATTGACCTAATTGCATCACACCTTGTCATGTCGTCCATCATGCATGCATCATGCCGATCTTCTGCCATCTTATTAAATATTGCATCCGGTGTTTCTTCTAGTGATTTGGTTCTTCGCGGATAAGGCCGTTGAGTTGATGTGAGCTTCGCCCCGATCTTCGGGAAAAACCTTCGACGATGTTTTCAGGCGAGCATCTCCCCCTTTCTACCTATCTTACTTTTATAGTCTTTATTCCCTCCTGTTGATCTATTGCTATCTGTGTTGCGATGCTTTAGTTTCCGTACCTGTGATTACCGTGCAGCCCTATATTGCCTTGGACACACCCTATTACCTGTTGTTTGGTAGATAGTTGGACTTGCGCGTCGTAGTTGCTTGCTCAAGTCTTGATGTGTCGTCATATGCCACGATTCTTGATGTATTGCCGCATGTTGAAGTTGGAGATGATTCTAGTTTTACTTTTCATCACTTTAATTTCTGTTTAACAAGTAAAATTGAATAAGCGAGAGGCATCGGTGGGTGATAGAAAATATTTGGTTTCGAGCCCACTTGTGTCCCGTAAGACCCAGTACTTGATACATTCCTTGATTTATCGCGCTATCCACATCCGGGAGGTATATGGGACCCCTGAGCGAGCTTGATTGATCTTATTTCTTGGGGCCACAAACTAGTTTGAGGTGTTTTACTATCCTGTACTTATGCCATGCTACTGCTTTATTTACGATTGTGCGAGGAGCACCTTTATCTTGTTAGGATTTGTGACCCGTTTACGTGGTATCGCAGTCCCGTTTGGGGACCTGCTTCGTTACCGACCCCACAAACTTTGGGGTCCGTCTCGAGCTAGCTTACTTCGTTGCAGGTGTACTCAAGGGTGGCCCCTGAAATATTTGAATCCTGTGATTGTTCGATCGTGAAAGCCTCGTTGGGTTTTGATTTGGTTTTAGGGTTGATCGGCGTGTGTTGCTATTGGTGCACCGGCGGGTAAAACTTTCTGAAAGCCGTGTCCGCGGATATGGACGACTTGGAGCACCGTATCTCGATCATAGACAAGCATAACTAAAGTTTACTGCTATAAATTTGACTTATAATGACTAGTAATCGGCTTCACTATAACGGAATGGCTAATAATGCGCCACAATTGCTTGTTTGGATTGTCTTGCGACCATTGTACTGACTAGTAAGTATGGCAACTTCTAGCGGAATGGCTGAATAAAAGTACCAATAAGCTTTGGGTTTAAGGGTTATCTCATGCTAATTGTATGTCGACTAGTAAGTGTTACAACTATAACGGAATGGTTAATTCAAAGTGCCTTGCTTACCTTATCGGATGATTATCTAAACGACTAGTAATTGCTGCAACGATAATGAATAAATAAAAGCGCCAGCGGTGTGAGTTCTCGGTTGACTTCCTCGTTGGTCTCGAGGGGAAGCACCGGGATGGGTTTGTTTGGTGATAGCTTGAGGTTGGGTCGGATAGGTCATTCTTACCCCCTCGATAACCGCGGTTGTATCGAGTCTCTATAGGTTGTTTAGTGCATCTTTGCCGCTTGATCCACCATACCTATGTGGCGAGGACGCGAATTCTAGCCTCGCCGTGTCTTGGCCTCGATCGGCGCTCCTTCTTTGTTTTCTGCTTTGCCTTTGTGGCACCTTTTGTTAAGCGGGTTTGAGATCGGCGTCGTTAGCAGGGTTACCCTTCCGGCTTGGCACAGGCGGGGTTATGGGCGCCATTGGTTATTCTTGAGGCTCTTAGCCCCATTTGCATCTTGTCCGTAGCTGGACGCTATATCGATTTCAAGGTGATTTGGATCTTTGTATATTATATACGTATTCTTGACTCTTTGAGTCATATATATCTCTCATTACATGGGTCCCATCGAGGACTGTTGTGTAATGTTATTACGTTTTCCACCCGCTTGAAAGTGCTGGTGAGCACCTTTGAATCGTTTCTATCGGGTTTGGCGAATTTTGTTCAAACTTGCATAGGTCCGATCGAGGTGTTACATCTGGTCTTTCAGGTGGCCCTCTCACTCTTGGTGCCTTTGGGGTGGTGTCATGTAGCTCGGTCGGGTTTGTCCTTTGGCGGAATTACCTCGTGGTTTGCGGTGTGGTGCCTTGGGTGCGCCTCGTGCGCTGCGTGAGTTCTGCTTGACCCGGCTCTGCTGTTCGCTTGAGCTCCTGCTGCGACCATCACCTCGGGCTGCTGCGGGATGCTCTCTCGATGGATGGCTCGCTGCGCTCGAGGTGGCTCTCCTGCAACAACAACTGGTGAGGATAAATGCGGTGATGTCGGCGACGTAGACCACTGCTCGCCCGGCCGATGAAGATCCCATTGCGCGGGGGAGTATTCCCCCTGAAGCTTCCTGCATTGTCTCTGACATAGTCGCAGAGACCAAGTCTCTGGACCAAGCCAGAAACAACGCGCTCGCCGGTGTTGATGAAGTTTCCCGTCCGGATCACAACTCCAGCTAGCACCGCTGCGGCCCCTGATGGCGCCAAGCGTCGTGGTGGTGGCACGGCGGATGCCATGGGTAGGCTAAAGTATGGGGCCAATGGATGCTAGTGGGATGCAGGAGGGAAGATGCAAGCGTCTCTACACTCAAGCTGCCAAAGTGATGATCTTTATTTCTCTCTTGATGGGTTACAAATGCTCCTTGAGCTGTATCTGGGGGACAAGATGAATCTCCCAGCTAGCGGTTGCTCAAAGAGTCGATCCCTCCTCGAGGGTCCAAGCCTCCCTTATAAAGGAGTGCCTTGGGTGCCCTTAGACGAAACAAGCATATTCGTGGAATATGCTTGTCCCAAATTAGTAGTTCGGCGGCCTCCTTTCCTGTCGCCCTTCTAATGACGGCAAGGCTCCAGTGGCCCCTCCTGCGTGCCTCGGGCTCCGGGACTGTCACCTCCGTGACCTCCTTGCCCCTCCGACTGTGCATCCTTGTCTCTTGTGCTTGGCTCGCTCGATTCCTTCTAGCTGCAGCTATAGTTTGACCTTGTGCTTCTCCTTCTCCTGCAAGCTTCGTATCACTCGGGCTTACCTTGTGTTACTCGGCTCGTTCTTCACCTGCATCAAGATCACTTGGGCTAACCCGGCCGACCCTCGTAGTAACTCGGCCGGGTTACGCCTTAATACACATATACGGGTTTCTTGCCTTCGTACCTCGGCCGACATATCCATGATTCGGCCGACTTGGACCGTAACTCGGAAATTAGACGGGGATAGTACCTCTGTCTTTCCCCGTCTCTGACCTACCCGAGGTCAACCCCCCGACAGCTAAAGTTCTCCAATGAATTCAAGAAAGTCAACATATACATCAACTCAAGTAAAGACGAAGTAACTGATTAGATAGGAATATAATATCTAGCCATAGAACCTATTTATGTAGTGTATTTCAATAGCAGCAATGTTAGACCATTAGTTAAGATACTAGTATTAATAGTATGCTCGTTTTTAGTTGTTTATTTCTGATTCTTCTCTGTAAGAAGTTTCTTTCTCTCTCTTTAACCTAGAGTGTTTTCTGGATCTTGTGAAAAGAGTTGAGTTATAACCTATAGCCATGTCTTGGACCCGCTGTGTTTCTGTTGTACCACTCTGAGGGATATAATACTAGTGAACGGTGTTTCACCGGTGTTATGTCTATGACTATAGTATACTACATCATGCAGTGGTATGCTGGGTCACCGCAACCCTTTATGGCTTGTGTCTTTCGACTAGCGAGAAGGTGTAGAGTAAATGCATATGGTGGCTTAGAGAGGTACTAGATACAAAAGGGGAAGGTGGAGGGTTTTATTTTATGGTTTTGTTGTTTCGAGAATTCATTACAAAAGATGGTGGGTCCTAAATGTGACCAAAAATTGGATTTACCCTCAACCACTCTAGGCAAATTTCAATGCACAAATATGTTGGATATTAGGCATAGTTGGATATCATTTATTGTATCCAAATAAGTAGAGCTTAATTGAGTGTAATTAATGTATTGCACTTAATGAGTATAATTAATGTTACAATTTATTAGGATCATTTCATACCTAAATATTGAGCACTTAATGAGTGAAATTAATTTTTGTTATTTATTGTGACCACTTTGTATCTAAATATATTGCAATCAATGAGCTTAATCAGTATTTGCTATTGAATATTTAATATCAATATATTTACATTTTTGCGGTGAATACATCATGTTTTTTATTGTCTATGTATAATTTATTAGGATTATTTCATACCTAAATATTGAGCATTTAATGAGTATAATTAATGTTTGCTATATATTGTGACCACTTCATATCTAATAAATATATTGCAATCAATGAACTTAATCAATATTTGCTATTAAAATATTTAATATCAATATCTTTAAACTTTTGTGGTGAATACATCATGTTTTTTCTTGTCTATGTAAATTACCTTACGTGCTTCTTCTATAACGTTTAAGCATTGTCTTAAGTTTCTAGCCGGGACCAAGTGTGGCGCCCCGCAAAAACCACTACTAGAAAATCGCGTTATTTTTGTGCATTGCATCATCATGACCCCATGCTCATGTCATCATGCCACTTTGCATTTAAGTATCGTCATGTCATCTTGCATGGTTTGTCTCAAAACTATTTCGAAAAAGCCTACTTATTTTCTAAATATACCCCGTCTTTAATTCAAATCAAAAACACCGGGCTTGTCCGGAATATTTTGTTTTGTCTATCAACGGTTTTCAAAAGCCTCGTTTTAATAAATCAAATATTTAAATTATTTTCGGGAGGCAGCCAGCCAGGCCCGAAAGCCCAGCCGGCCACCTCCAGATAAAATCCTACCTACCCCTGAACTACCCAAACCTTTTCCTACCCCACCCTATCCTACCCAGCCCCCTCCACCTCACCTGCACCAATCGGTGCACGCCACCTCACCTCTCCTCCATCCATCCACCCAACCACCTCCTGCCACCTCACCCCACCCCACTGCCCCTGCCGCCGCCGCCCAGCACACACAGCAGCGCACGCACGCCACACACCCTGGCCCCAATCCCCGCTCCCTTGGACCCACCACCCAGCACGGCACGCAACACTCGCGTGATGACCGTGTCCACCTCGACACGCTCCTCCCGTCGCTATCGACCTAGCCCCACCCCGACACCGCCGGTCCCTCGCACGCTCCCCACCTCTTCCGCTACGCGAAGCCCTCCCCGCGTCCCCCTCCTTCCTCGTCTCTCCCATCGCGCCGCCGTCCGCCTCCTCGGGAACCCGCCTCTCCGCCGCCTCTCTCGGTCCCCTTGCCCGCAGCACCGGCCGCCGTCTCCTCTACAGGTCGCTCCAGGCGCCTGGCCGCCTCGGCGCACCTCTGCCCCACCTCAGCACCTCTGCGGCTGCACCACCCCGTTCGCAAGCCGACCTCGTCGCCAGACCTGTCCTCCGCGGCCGGCCCGCCCTGCCTGCACCCGACAGAGCGCCTCCGCCATCTCCCTCCCGCTGGCCTCGCTCGTCATCGCCGTCTTCTCCTCGCGCCCGTGTGGCCTCGTCAAGCCCTGCTACCGCCTGATGTGAGGCTGGCCTCGCCTGGAACCTCCTCTGCCGCCTCCTCGTCCCAGGCCCTCATCTCCTCGGCCTTTGCGCGCCGCGGCTTCCTCTCGAACCATCGCCGCCACCAGCGTCTCCGGCGCCCGCGAACCGTGCTCGCCCCGCGCTCCTGAGTCCCGCCTCTCCCCAACCGAGCCCCGCCTTCTGCAGAGCAGCCGCCGTCGTCGCCACCCGCTTCCTGCGTGACCCCGCCTCGCCCCGGTGGCCGCGTCCTCGAGCGTCGCTGGTCGCCGCGCCCCGTCGTCCCCCACGCCCTCACGCAAGCTCGCCTGGACCGCCTCGTCTCTGCTTCATCCGTGAGGGCCCTTGCCTGCAAACGCCCGAGTTTCTCGATCCAAGTTCATGCGCATATCGTTTTGGTGCCAAACCTTGCTGCTGGTCCTCTCTGGTGCGTGAGCTGATGCGATGTGTGGTGAGCTGGTGTTGGATGGAGTGGTGCTGTGCCACCTGAAGGACACCGCCAAGAGTCATACGGATGACAAGATGTTCTCTGTCGAGACCATTCCACAGCTACAAGTGTTGCTCTGCCAAGTCCGTTGTCGAAAACCGAGGCAGGAAGCCCCAAGATCTCCATCATGGAACTCGGAGGCGATGACGCCAATTCGACAAGGTCCCGTTCCTGAAGTCCGAAGACCGATCCCGGCGCGCCGAACCCCGTCAAACACCAAGACCCTCGGAATCGCCAAGTTCTCCTTCATGGATCCGAAGCCGATCCTGGACCCGAAGACCGATCCCCGAACCCTCGGAGCCACCAAGATCGTCGGACCCATGTGTGACCCTGATCCTATGGCCCTATTTTATAAAATGTGGTATATCTACTTGTTGCATGTAAATTGTTCATACTCGCATACATATCATGTGGTTTGGGGGCATTATGCCGATTCACCGTATAATTAAATAGGGAGTCGATATGCGGAATAACTTTGTCTTATTCCGGACTCCATTTAAATTGGTGTAGCGAACCGATGCCATGCTTCGCCCTGTTATTACAACATTTAAATTGCGGGGTAGTTAAACAACTCGAACCTATTAATTAAATGTCGGGACCCCGGTTCCGCTTAATATGGCCTAATTGCATCGCATCCTTTGCCATGTCATGCATCATACATGCATCATGCCCGATCTTCTGCCGTTGTATTAAATAGTGCATCCGTGTTTCCTTTAGTGTTTTGGTTCTTCGCGGATAAGGCCGTTGAGTTGATGCGAGTGTCGACCCGATCTTCGGATGAACATTCGGCAATGTTTTCAGGCGAGCATTCTCCCCCTTTCTACCTATTTTACATTTCTAGCCTTTATTTCCTCCTTTTGATCTATTGCTATCTGTGTTGCGATGCTCTAGTTTTCGTACCCGTGATATCCCTTGCAGCCTCATATTGCCTTGGACACATCCTATTACCTGTTGTTTGGTAGATAGTTGGACTTGTGCGTCGTAGTCGCCTGCTCAAGTGCTGTTGCGTGTCGTCAAGTACCACAGTTGTTGGAGTATTGCCGCATGTTTATTTGTTGGAGATGATCATGGCTTTAATTATTGTTTAATAACTAAAATTGAAAGTAGGTAAATGCAGAGGCACAGGTGGGCAATAGATGTTATTTGGGTGTTAACCGTCCACTTGTGTCCCGTAGGACCCCGAGTTCTTGACACCTGTTCCGAGATCGAGCGCGCTAACCACAGGTGGGGTGTATGGGCACCCCCATCGATTAGTACCTGATTTCAAAGTATTGAACTGGGGGCCACATGTAGTTTGGGGCTTTATTACTATCCTGTACTTATGCCATGCTTTACTGCTTAATTTAAAATTGTGCGAAGTACTACACATGTACTGTTTAGGTAAGCGGAGTGTTTTCGCGGTATCGACAAGCCCAGTCACACTTTCGGGTTCCCAGTCGTTTACAGCCACTGACGCAAACCCTGGGTCCGTTCCGGAGCCGGCCAGCTTCGTTGCGGGTAGCTTAGTGGGGTGGCCCCCATGTACTTGCTTTGGGTCTGGGAAACGTCATGACTTAGGCCCCGCCGACATACCGATGGGTGTATGTTAGCGATCCGCAAAAGGGTCGAAGTGCGTATGGATACTTTGGTGCACCCCGGTTAAATCTTTCAAAAGCCGTGTCCGCGGTTATGGACGACTTGGAGCACAGTTCTCGATCATAGACAACTATAACTAAAGTTTACTGTTATAATTTGACTTGTATCCGATATGACTAGTAATCAGCTTCACTACAACGGAATGGCTAAATAAAAGTACCAACAACTGCTGGGTTTGGGATATCTCATGCTAATTGTATCTGACTAGTAAGTGTTGCAACTACAACGGAATGGTTAACTAAAAGTGCCCACTGCTTATTATATCAGGATGACTCATGCCATCTTTATTTGACTAGTAATTGCCGCAACTATAACGGAATGAATAAAACTGCCAACGGTGTGAGTTCCTCGGTTGACTTCCTCGTTTGGTCTCGAGGGGGAAACACCAGGATGGGTATGTTTGGTGGTAGTATCAGGTTGGTTCCGGATAGGTCTTTCTTATCCCTCTCTGATAGCCGACAGTTATATCGAGTCTCTATAGGTTGATTAGTGCATGCCGCGCTGCCGCTTCAGTCCACCATACCTATGTAGGCGAGGACCGCCGAATTCTAGTCTCGCCGTGTACTGGCCTCAGTACTGACCGCTCTCTTTTTCCTTTGCCCTTTGTCGGCACCCCTTTTGTTTAAGCAGGTTTTGAGATCGACGTCGTTAGCAGGGTTACCCTTCCGGCTTGGCCTGGGCAGGGTTATGGACGCCATTGGTTATTCTTCAGGGCTCTTAGCTCAATTTGCATCTTGTCCGTACTCGGACGCTATATCGTTTTAAAGGTGATTTGGATCTTTGTATTGTATATATGTATTCTTGACTCTTTGAGTCGCTGTTGTATATATATGTTTTGTGGGTTCCATCGAGGACTATTGTGTAATGATATTACTTCGTTTTCCACCCGCATGCAAGTGCCTGGTGGGCACCTTTGAATCGTTTCTATGCGGGTTTGGCGGGAAGCGCTAAAACTTGCATAGGGCCGATTCTGAGGGTGTTACACCAAGGTGGTATTTGGTATTGCATTAACAAGTAATGTGTGAGTTATGATGGTTAATATAATAACATTTCTATCCTAATTGTGCAAGGAATAATACTATTCTAATGCCAAAATAATTTGATGAACATTCTAGTGGATATTTATAAGCAGAGGTGCAGTAAAGGGCTTGTTGTTACAGCGGCTAATGGAATAACATAAACATTTATTTGTGCTTAACGCATGAATGTTTTATAGTTTCGGATTTTTTAGTGAATGTTAACACCACAATTAATTTATGAATGTTGTGTGTATCTACACGTCATGGTCCAAGAGGCTAGATACAAAAGATTATGCACACGATCTCTCTAAACATACACATCGTGGCATGAGGATCTTGTTCAAACAGACCTCTTTAACAAAACGTTACCGAACTCTTCTGGAGGCTTCACAGAATAAAAAAATGTGAAAAAGTAACGACCACAATGGTAGAACAAATGCAAGGAGATGGTGTATTAATTTTCACCACTCTTTTCTATCCAGACACCGGATGTACTTATGGAATACTCTCAAAAGAGGCTATCACGGTCGAAAGAGGTACATTTCAGCTCTCGCATGCTCTGGCTAGGTTAGAAATACCACTCGTGAAAGGATACATTGAGAAGTTCGAGACTAAGAAGGCTCATAACTCAATTCACATCGACTGACTGGGGACTACATTCTTCAGACATTAACGCTATGATATGCAAAAATTTAGAAAGTTATAATTTGACGCTAGGCTAAAGGGTTGGCTCAAGATAAGGGCTTAAACCATGTGGGCATGTCGTAACATACCACCATAGATTTATCGCAAAATAAATAGAGAACCAAGGGCTACACCATGCAGACATTAATGGTATGATCTAAAAAAATCTAGAAAGTTATAACCTAAGTCAAATGACCAAAGAGTCAGTTCAAATCAAGGGCTTAATTAATCCTTTGGGCATTTCATAACATAACATCAAAAATTCATCTCGAAACGAAACAAGACGCGGGGGCTACACCTTGTAGACATTCACGTTATGATCTGCAAATTTCTAGAAAGTTATGGTTTGAGCCAAAAGATCAAAGAGGCGACTCAAGCTAAGGGCTTGACCCGGTGATCATATTATAACATACCACCATCAGTTGATTTCAAGCCAAATATAAACTTGAAAGCGACACACTGAAATAATGAGTTACATGACTTACTAAAACCAGGGATGGTTTCTTTGGTCCTTGATCAAGTAATGAAGGAAACACATCATTTGGCAGAACAAGACTTTGAGCTATTGATTGTTGTGATATAAAAAGAAGATACCAAGTCGACACATGAGAAAATTAAATCAAGATTACATACATCAAGAATCAAAAAAAAGACCAGAATCAACTCAACATAAACCAAGTGAAGACTCGGGGGCTATGGAGGACCATTAATTTTAGAAATGTATTTATCTAAATCTTATTCAAAGACAACTCTTTGACATGACAGTTGAATCTAAGGATGCCAGATCTAAAGAAAATTGGAAACGGGTACCAAAGTAGACAACAAACACACAAAGTATTGATAATAGATTATGAGTCCAAAGTTACGGCACGAGGACTGAGACAACACAAAATATTATTCGAGTCCACATTCATAAAAGCATATCAGTGACATAAATAAGAGATCATCGTCCCTTGGATCAGGTCCCACCTTGGAATTACTATAGGGAAAGAGAGAGGGATTTCCCATCTTCCCGCTTCGCCAACTGGGCACGAAGCAGGGCAATCTCCCTAGTATCTACACGATGAGCCTCCTCCAAGGACTTCCCGACATCCATAGAAGAAACCTTCTCTTGAAGAAGCAAGTGAGCTTTATCCACGTCCTAGACATGGAGACGAGACATGGTTTTGAACACAAGCATAACCTCCTGAAGCTTGGCCTCGACTTCAGCCTTCTCCCCCATAATCCTCAGCACATGCGCCTTCTCCCGAGCGATCTCCTCCTGGAGTTTCACCTTTTGAGTGGAGATCTTCTCGAGATCTGCAATGTTCTTATTTTGGATCTCCACCCAATCCTGGTTCTCCCGCTCTAGCTTAGCGCACTCCCACATGGTACTCTTTGCTAAGCCTCGGACGATATGTAGGCTTTCCTTCTCCGCTATCACAAAAGACTGAAGACGGAGGCATTCTCGGATAAGAGACTCCCGACTCGCAGGCTCAACACAGAATTCTCCCACAACACCTGCAATGGTGGCCTGGATCTTCTCATAATAGTTCTGAAAATTGACAACAAAATAGAGAAGAAGATCGGTCCATCAGCACGAGGAAGCATGGCCTAGAAGTGATTAAAAGCTCAAGATCTATAACCAGTTACCTCAGAAGGTTTAAGGATAGACTGGGAAGCCTGATTCAGGACACCCTCCATGTCGGAGGAAGGAATGATCTCTTGAGGGAGTAGGCTCCTTGGAATTCTAGACCCCATGGATATAAAAAGCAAGAAACATCAAGAACAAAAGCACCAAGAACAATTGGAATACAACACAAAAATCTCCAAAGGATCTTACCTTCTAGGATCCCCCATCGTGTCTGAATATCTCGTGATGTTTGAGGCCAAAGGCCCCTTACTTGCCGCAGGGAGGTTCTGCGAAGAAGCGAGAACCCTCACCTCATCCAAAGGGATGCCTCCTAGCGCCGCTAGAGCCAGCACAACTCGTTGATGAGTATGGTCACCGACCTCGGCACGCTGTGTCGCCCTTTCCTTCCTCGCCCAAGGTTTATTCCCGGTCATCTTGACAAAGAACACGAAAGGTGAATAGAATGGGGAAGAGGAAGAGGAAAGTGTTTTAGTGAAGAGGAAAGTGTTTTGGTTTATACAATTTTTTCTCCCTCCCTATTTATAAAGGAATAATCTAGAGTAATTCTTCGACAAAACTAATGTATGTTCCCACTGCGCACACATTTATGAGAAACATCTCATTAATATCTCCTCCAATTGTGGCACCATCATCAAGGAGGAAGGAATGTGCATGGTCCCAAGATGACTGTCTCGCTAATCCAGATGTCTAGTATAATTAATCTGATAGACGGGACGAGGCGTATGCCAAAAGGATATAGACAGCAAGACAAGACGACAAAAAGATTCCACTTATGATGGTCATGAGTCCTTGAGGAAGCCCAAAAGACCTTTGTAACCCAAGAATGGACGAGACTCGAACTCGAAAAAGAATACTGAGCCTTCATAAGGGAATATTATCTATGACCTTCATTTAAACAAGAGGAACATACAAAACCTGGGGGCTAATGGCAGAGATATTCATAAGAGGTTTATTCTCAAGACCCTCTATGAGGAGAGATGACTCGTCACACTGGAAGGACAACAAGGCTTGATCCAAATCATTCACATATGGACGAATCTCCAAGTGTTCAGAACAACACTTGGATAACCGGGTTATGGAGAGACACTGGGATAACAAAGGAGTTATTATTCTGTTTAAAGAGGATCATTACAAAACTATCAAGACATTACAAAAACACCTCCAATGATTAGAGACATCAATACTTCTCGGTAGTGATCCACTACCCATTAATGTAATCTCGTTTTGTTTCACTATAAAGCAAGACTAGAGTCCTCGATGAGGGGGTCACATATTACCTCATACTATCTCCATGGATGCATTTTGTAATCCACGAGAATCAGGAATAGGGTATTACCTCTATTGTGAGGGGCTGAACCTAGATACAGCGTTGTGCCATTCATGTTCCCAGAACCTCCATGTAGGCTAACTCACACTTCTCATGTTCATCCCTATTCACATGGGTAATGTCAATGAAAATGCACGCTGGAGGGTGGGGTACAAATGAGTGGGGGATGAATAAAATCATATCGTCTATGGAGGTTAGATAAATTTTGTGTATCCACTGTTCGTTGGTGCCAACTTAGTGAAGGATTTATTAGATGAAAGCATACTAAATGTATAAAATCATGGTGTATAGTATTGAAGTAAATGTGGGGTACAAAGAACATATACCTTTATGGGAAATAAATAAATGTGCCTCTCTCATATGTTATTTGAAATCCACCATCATGGAATTTATTGAAATGCCATCTCTCTCAAAATTTTGCAGCATATGGACACATGACGATGATAAGGAGCATAAATTTGGAGATAGGAAGCGATGAACAAACAGAAGGGTTGAAACTAAAGTTATCGAGGAGTAACTACCCACATTAAGAATTTTTTGAGCTCTGTATGATTCTCTGTTGGAATACCAAGGTCAAGTAGTTGACCTAAACTTGTATATTTGATCATATCACTAATTAGGACGCGGTGCAGGGTTGTTTTTCACCCTGAGACCGTTATACCACTTAATTTGGTTTGCTATATCACATAAGCATGCTTATCCCTAGTATCTATAGTGATTCTTTGGGCCTTCCCATGGTGGCCTTTGGTGATATAGGCATCGTAGCTTCAACATTATTCTAGGTACAACTAAGGATGAGATGACACAATAGGAGGAACCCGAACATCCACAATATCATAATTTGGTGACATTGATTTGGTAGCATGTGGAACAGGGTGGTACGATTGTCAATGGGGGAGAGGGTTTGTTGGAAGCGATGAAACGATGGTGGTGACAACAGTCAACAAGGGTGACAATCATCAAAGATGTCATTTATTGTAAGGCATTGTTGATCTACTTCAAGGGTGTGTGTATGTGTGTGGCAATGGGATTAGGAGGAGTTGCATATATTTTGTGGCAGGGAGAGATACCAAGAAAGAAAAAGGGAAAGAAGGATTGTATAATTGGATTTGGTAGTTGTGAGAATTCTAGTACGATAATAGCATTTGTTGAACATCAAACATTTCTCCATGTTACTTGCCAAGAGGCTATGTAAGGAGAGAGCATAGATGATCTCATTGCATCGTGTAGTGATAATTGTGCTATCTTCTCTTCCGTTCCTTATGTTGTCTTGTATCCTACTCCATTTAGTGTGATTGCTTGTTGGTTGTGTACTTTCAACAACGTGTGGTACATTCTGGTTTCTTCTATAACCACTTAGACACATGTACTTTTATGGATTTTGCTATGTTAAATACATCATACTTTCCACGCCATACTTTTCATTCAAAAGCGAGTACAATCCTAGCACCATGTTTTACCTAGTGTTATTTATAGTTCCCTTTTTGGGAAACATTGTTCTTGATAGTTTCCATGTTAGCACTTATAATTTATTCTTGGTAATTACTAGCATATTTATGATGTACCTGCTATGTTCACATCTCAATGTACCAAACACATTCAATACTCATGTTCATGATTCATATGTATAAAAATATTGTCACAAGTGCTAAATATTCCAGTAATTTTATCTATAAGTTAAGACAATATTTCATTGTTGCATGGGAGATAAAAGTTGCTTTTTGTGTAGCAAATGCCGTCTCTTTCTTTCATAAAAGGTCGCCATGATTTCTTTTTAATAGAAACTAAAATTTGACATAGGTCGTAAATGATCATAGCCATGCGTTATGTGTAGATTAAAATAAAGTTGCAAGTTCTAACTATTCCAACAATTTTATTTATAGTTTAAGACAATGTTTCATGGGGTATGCTTGAAAGAACCATTGTTTCATGGGTGCATTGCAAGTAAAAAATTGCTAAAGAAAATTGTGTTCGAGTGATCTCAAGGTGTAGTATGGGGTTGTGTCCATTTTTTGATGTGGTCATTTATGAGCTCTTGCCCCCTTGGTTTAGCCAAGTATATATAGTAGCCATTGCAAATTCAAAAATCAGCACAAAGCATCTTTTTTTGTAAGACTTGAGGCATAATGTAGTTATCGTATGGCATTCAGGATTGGAATCCTCATACTACTTGCATGATGTATCGAAACCACATGAGCTACTACAATTATCCACGGATGCAAAACTTTGCAAGTTGGTGTTAGCCAATTTCCACTTGAATCGTTTGGCTACTACTGCATTGACATGGGTTCATATATATCCGATCGACATGCTAGCCTATTGCGAGAAGAAGTACATTATTAATAGAAAGACAACATATACACATGGTGTACTTCTTATACTTCGATGTTCATACTTTGGACTTTGGTAATATAAGTGCGTACAATGGATGAGTCGGTGCCAAACCTATGACCATGTAATTGCATTTTTTAATTATCCTACTCCAGAATATGAATTTTCCAAGTATAGAACTTTGAAGTGTGATTTACATAAACTGTAATGTCATTTGACATCACGGTCATGTGTGCATGACCTCCAGGCAGTCACAAGATTTAAAAATATCAAATATTTGGTCCATATCAATTTGGTTTCAGCATATGGCACTGCAACAAAAAATATCCTAAGGATCTTACCAGCTGGGATCCCCGATACATGCAAAGAGCGCACAACAACGTCCAAGGCCAATGGCCTTTCCCTTGTTGCATGAAGGTTTTGTAAATAATAAAAAACCATTGCCTTGTCCAAAGGAGCGCCTCCTGTTACCGGCAGAACCAACATAACTCGACGGTGGGTCTGCTTGGTGTCCTTGGCATGCTGCATTCCCCTCGTCTTCCTCGCCTAAATTTTGTTCCTAGTCATCTTTCCTTAGCATACAAATAGGTGAAGAGAATGAGAAAGATGAAGAAGAAGAATAGGAAAATGCTTTGGTATACAAGACTTTTTCTCCCTCCCCATTTATAAAGGAAAATCTTTATTAATTCCTCGATAAAAGTAATGTGTGTTCCCAATGTGCACCCAATGATGAGCAGCATCCCATTAATATCGCCCTACATCGAGGAAGCATCATCAAGGAGGACGACCGTCTCGCTAATCCAGATGTATAATCATCCGACAGACATGACGAGGCATGTGCTAGAAGACTGCAGATGAAAAGACAACACGATGAAAAGGATTCAACTAGCAACGGTCATGACTCCTTTACGAAGACGGAAATACCTTCTCCTTAATCTAGAAAATAAAAAAGAACCTTCCTAAGGAAGTATTATCGATGACCTCTACATTTAACTAATAGGATTGTGACAAAACCCAGGGATAATGGTATAGATATTCCTAAGAGGGTGATTCTCAAGACCCTCTATGAGGATAAACAACTCATCACACAAGAAGGACAATATGTGGTGATGTGTACAGAGGGTCATTACAAAACCATCAAACCGGACGTTATCGAAATGCCTCCACTACTATATGACTATAGACATTTCGAAATGCCTCTAGACGTTATTGGAATGTTTAAAGAGTTGTAGCTTGTGGTTGTGTCCATTCTTGAAGTGGTAATTTATGATCTCTTGGCCCCAAGGTTTAGCCAAGTATATATAGTATCCATTGCAAATTCAAAAATCAGCACAAAGCGTCTTCTTTTGTAAGACTTGAGGCATAATATAGTTAGCTTCTGGCATTCAGGCTTGGAATCCTCATCCTACTCGCATGATGTATCCAAACCACACGAGCTACTACAATTATCCATGGATGCAAACCTTTGCAAGTCGGTGATAGCCAATTTACACTTGAATCATTGGCGACTACTGCATTGGCATGGGTTCATATATACCCTATCGACATGCTAGCCTGGCGCGATAAGGAGTACATTATTAATAGAAGGACAACATATACACATGGTGTACTTCTAATAATTCAATATCCATACATTGGACTTTGGTAATATTAGTGCACAATGGACGTGTCGGTGCCCTCATACTCCAGAATATCAATTTGCCGAGTAAGTATATAATTTTGAAGTGTGATTTACAAAAATTGTAATGTCAGTTGACATCACGATCTCGTGAGTAGGACCTCCATCGACGGCGAACACAAGATTTAAAAATATTAGATATTTTGTCCATATCAATTTGGTTTCATCATATGGCACAAAAAAATCTCCAAAGGATCTTACCAGCTGGGATCCCTCGCTATGTTCGAAGAGCGCGCGACGTCCGAGGCCAAAGGTCTTTCCCTTGTTGCACGAAGGTTTTGTAAAGAAGCAAGAACCATTGCCATGTCCATAGGAGCACCTCCGGGTGCCGGCAGAGCCAACACAACTTGACAATGGTTCTTCTTGGTGGCCTCGGCATGCTGCCTTTCTTTTGCTTTCCTCGCGTGAGGTTTGTTCACAGCCATCTTGCCGAACAATAAAAAGAGGTGAAGAGAATGAGAAAGATGAACAAGAAGAGGAAAGCTTTGGTATACAAGCCTTTTTCTCCCTCCCCATTTATAAAGGAAAATATTGATTAATTCCTCGATGAAACTAATGTGTGTTTCCAATATGCACCCAACAACGAGCAGCATCCCATTAATATTTCCCTACATGAAGGAACCATCATCACGGAGGAAGGCATGCACATGGTCCCGAGACGTCCGTCTCGCTAATCTATATGTATAATCATCTGACAAATATGATGAGGCATGTGTCAGAAGACTGCAGACAAAAAGATAACACAATGAAAAGGATTCAACTGGAGACGGTCATGACTCCTTTACGAAGACAGAAATACCTTCTCCTTAATATGGAAAATAAAAAAGAACCTTCCTAAGGGAGTATTATCGACTACCTCTATATTTAAATAATATGATCGTGACAAATCTCGGGGATAATGGTATAGATATTCCTAAGAGGTTAATTCTCAAGACCCTCCATGAGGAGAAACAACTCATCACACTGGAAGGACATGATGTGGCGATGTTTAAAGAGGAGCATTACAAAACCATCAAACCGGATATTATCGAAATGCCTCCACTACTATATGACTATAGACATCAAGACTTCTCGGTAGTGATCTGGTTTTGTTGTACTATAAAGCAAGATCCGAGAGCTTGATGAGCGGGGTTCATCTTTTATCTCATACTCCCTTCAGAGAGCGCACTTTGGAGTCCATTCGGATATACATGAGCAAACTAGCATAACAGCACTTTGGAGTCCATTCGGATATACATGAGCAAACTAGCATAACAGTATTAACTCCACCGTGAGGGCCCAAACTTGGGTACATCATTGTGCAAATCCCCTTCCCATAGTCTTCATGCGGCCTACCTCACACTTCTCATCTTCATTATTGTTCACATGGATAATGTTGTGGAAAAACATGACAGAGAGTGGGGTACAAACGAGTGGGGAATTGTGATGAATTAAAACATATCATCTATGGAGTTTAGAAAAAGTTTGTGTATCTATCAAGTGTTGGTGCCGACTGAGGGGAGGAGGGATACTAGGGGTCCTACTAAGTAAATGTGGGGTACAAAGAAAAGATATGTTTATGGAAAATAAACAAATGTGCGTACATGAGGTAATAATTTGGTAAAGCAAATTGTGTTCAAGCGATCTCAAAGTGTAGCTTGGGGCCGTGTCCATTGTTGTAGTGGTCGTTTCTGAGCGCTAGAGCCCCTAGGTCTAGATCAATATATATAGTAGTCATTGCAAATTCAAAAATCAGCACAATACTTAGACCAGAGATGAAGTATAGTTAGCTTCTGGCATTCAGACTTGGAATCCTTGTCCTACTGGCATGATGATGTATCCAAACCACACAAACTACTAAAGCTAACAACGGATGTAGAACTTTGCAAGTCCGTGTGATAACCAATTTATGCTTGAATCGCTAGTGACTACTACTACACTAGCATGTGTTCATGTGTACCTAGTTGACATGCTATCTTAGAATGAGAAGGACATTGTCTTTAGAAAGAAAAAAAAAATATTTGTGTACTTTTAATACTTCAATATTCATACTTTCGAGTTTGGCAATATCAACAGGAAATAGTAGTGTTAGTGCCAGACCTATGAACATGTAATTGCAACTTTTTTAGACTCCTCCAACTTTAGAATATGAATTTTCAGAGTGTGATTTACAAAAATTGTGATGTAAGTTGACATCATAGATACTGTGACGTTTGGGGACAAAGGGCCCTCCCTTGTCGTGTAAAGGTTCTGCAAAGAAGTAAGAATCCTCCCCTTGCTCAAGCGGATGCCTCCTAGCATAAGTAGAGCCAACACGACTCAACTATGGGTCCGCTCGATGGCCTCGACACGCTGCGTCTTCCTCTCCTTCCTCGCTCGAGGTTTGTTCCCGATCATGTTGTTGAAGAATACAAAGAGGTGTAGAGAATTAGGAAAGAGGAAGAAGAGTAGGAAAATATTTTGGTCTACAAGCCTTTTTCTCCCTCACCGTTTATAATAAAAATATGGATTAATTCCTCGATAAAACTAATGTGTGTCTCGATGCGTACCGATCAATGAGCAACATCTCATTAATACCGCCTCCGATCGAGGTACCCTCATCAAGGAGGAAGGCATGATCATGGTCCCTAGACGACCGTCTAGCTAATCCAGGTGTCTAATATAATCAATCCGATAGATAGGACGAGGCATGTGCTAGATGACTCCTTGAGGAAGACAGAAATACCTTCTTCTTAACCCGGAAAATGAGCGAGAATAGGCTCAGAAAAGAAAAAAAGTACCTTCATACGGGAATATTATTGACAACCTCTGCATTTAAATAAGAGGATCCTAACAAAACTTGGGGGCTAATGATAGAGATATTCCTAAGACGCTGATTCTCAAGACCCTCTATGGGCAGTGATGACTCGCCACACTATAAGGATAACATGGGGTGGTGTTTAAAGAGGAGCGTTACAAAACCATCAAACCAGACGTTATAAAAATGCATCCACTACACTTCGATTTGATTAGAGACATCACGACTTCTTAGTAGTGATGCACTACCCATTAATGTAATATGATTTTGGTGCACCATATAGCAAGATCATAGGACTCGGTGTGGAGGGTCACCTTTTACCTCATACTTGCTCTATGGAGCGCACATTGTAATCCATCCACATATAAATGATCAAACAATCGGGACTAGAGTATTACCTCCGCCGTGAAGGCCCGGACCTGGGTACATCGATGTGTCAATCCCATTCCTATAATGCCCATGCAACATACCTCACACTTCTATTCTTCGTGGTCGCTCACATGGCTAATGTTTAGGAAAACCTGTCGTGGTGGTGGCACGACAGATGCCATGGGTAGGTTTAAGTTGGGGCCAATGTGCACTAGTGGGATTCAGGGAGGGATGATGCAGTGGTTTCTACACTCAGAATACACGAACTTGATCTTTACTTAGCTCAACAATTGCTACACTTGCTCCTCGAGATGTATAAGCGAGAGGAAGAAGAAGATCTATGTAAGCTCTAAGTAAAAATGAATCGATCCCTCTACTAGGAGGCCCTGGCTCACCTTATAAAGGGATGGCCAGGTTACATCTAGGGCTAACGTGGACATCATATTCCACGAATATGCTTGTCCCAAAATAGTAACTCGGCGGGAGCCTTTCCGTTCTCCCTTCTATGAACGGCAATGACCCAGAGCCCATGACATGTGAGCGTCGGGTTCTAGGACTGTCACCTTCGTGAGGCCTCTTCTGCCCCTCTGTCCCTTTGTCCTTTGTCCGTAGCTCTTGGCACTATACAGATTCCTGAGAGAGTGTTGGGGATATGCTATATGGGTACCCTTATAGCATGTCTCTTATCCGTCTAACCCGGGTGGCCCATAGTTGGTAGCATGGCCTATGGCCTGCTGGGCGGCCCAGTTAGATGGATCCAGAAGGGAGGCTCATGCCGGATAAAGGAAGGCTACTGTGGAGTCACCAACGTACCTGGAGCCTTGGAGTGCAAGATACACAATACTAGTAAGTAATAGACAGTGTAGGACTCTGTAACCTGTCCGGCTAGGACTTTTCCCTGTAACCCTAGGACCTGGCGACTATATAAGTCGGGCTTATGGGAGCCTTTAGGGCACGATCATAGACAACTTCATACAACCTCGCACAACGAACCTATCTCTGTAACTCGGCGTATTGCCCTTATAGTGATTTATAGCAGGAGTAGGATTCCGCCACCGTTGTGGGATCTGAACCTGGGTAAGCTGTGTTACCTCATACCTGTGAACCGTCCGCCTTCCTCCACGTCTCTAAACATGCACTGTGAGGACCCCTCCATGGCGTACTCGTCGGCAATACCACGACAGTTGGCGCCCATCGTGGGGCAAGAGGCGCTTCAGGCTCTTCAGCGGGTGAGGACCAAGATCTTCACGGGAATCAGCGAATCCGTAGCCATCGGTCGCGTTCTCTTCTCCGGCAACATTCCGATCGTCCCTCTCGACGAGTTCTGGATCCCGACGAAGACGAACCCTACGCGGTGTTCGATCATTCCTATCGGAGACATCCACCTCTTCATCGGCAAAACCGACTCGGGTACTAGTTCCCTGGGAGTCGGAGGAGCGTCAAGACCCGCACGGACCGCCTACGGGCATGATACGTTCGCGGAAGGATCAATGTCGGATCTCTCCTTGGAGTTCGCCGGCAAAGATCGGAAAAATTCAAGGCCCACCCAAACCGCCCCTGTGCAAGATATAAAGGTGGAAGATCACTGCAAATCCGCCCGTCCGTCCGTGCGGACCCGAGATCCAAGTTAAATCGGCGTGGTTATTATCTTCGATCTGGCGTGCTGCGTTCGAGAGAGGTGAAATCCCGCGATTACTTGGCGGTGGCTCCGATATCTGAGCGATATGGCCCTACTAATGAGGATGCTATGTATCACTTTGTGGAAGGACTGGACCATGGCATGCTTCTCCGACATTCTCTAAGACGGCAGCAGGCATTAGGACGCCTTACCTTCGAAGGCATGGTGAACACCGTCAACAACTACGCGGAGGCCGAAGCGGCATCTCAGACAGCGCTTGCGCTCATTGACGGAGCCCCTCCGATTCAACCACCGCCACCTTCGCCTCCGGCCGCCATCGTCGCAGCTGCGCCACCACCTCCAGTCATCATCGAGGTTGTTGCACCTCCACCACCCGTCATCGAGGAAGTCCTGGCACCCTCTGACTCTGTCATTGACGCGTTTTATGTTGATTTCAATGCAGACTCAGAGGAGATAGATTTCAGTCCAGAGGAACTAGACTCCGCCATGCAGGAGATGGAGGAGGAGTACACGCGCGACGAGCAAGCCAACAATGTTGTCACGTCGAGAGATGTTCGTCGCCATCGGGACGACGATGGATGAAGATCAACCCGGACGAGCTTCGCCTACAGCACTGGAAAAGGGGAAGGGGCCACTTATTGCTGTTGGCGATGATCGCGCAAAAGTCATGCCTCCTCCGCCTAACCAGGTGACCCGGACTTCGAGCAACAACAACACCGCAACAAACTTGCCGCCTCCTGGCAGGTGGCAGCAAGTTACTCGAGAGTGATAGGTGATGAATCAATCTCTTGTCGAGCCACTAACCGCTGCTCATGCTCATATTAACGTTGACGAGAAGCGCCAACAATTGCTGGAGGAAGCGCAGGCCATCACGGAGCAAGGCGCTAAACTAGATCGAGATCTGGTCAACGCGCAGAAGTCCATAGAAAAAGCTAGAGCAATGGAGGCCGAGTACAAGACTTTGCGACAGCAGCAGAAGACTAAGAAAGCTCCGGCTCGCGACATCAACGATCCTGGTGTACGGCATAACCTAGGATGGGCTCCCTCGAAGCCGGCACAGGCCAAGCCATACATTGACAGTGAAGGCAAGAAGGTGATGCCCACCCCACTCCTTAACCTCGCCGTCGCCAAGACCCTTCTGGAGCAGGATAGATTGCCTGAGGCAGTGGAACAGGTCTATGACCTAGTGGCCAAGGCGGTGAAGCAGCAGGAAAAGGCCACCTCTCAGAGGCTTGAGTCTGACCCAGCGCTCTGCCAATCTAGACAGTACAAGCCGCCAAGGGACAGATCTCCTCTTGATGTCAGGTCCCAGACGGGTTCATCAGAACCAAGACGGACGGATGCGCGCAACAGGAAGGATGTCATCCCCATATCCTCCGGCCACGGAGAAAAGGCTCGACCTCGTCGCCCATCGCCACCGCCCCGATCTCCCCGACATCATGAATATTACAAGGCTCACCATCGTACGGATATGCCCCCACCAAAGCAGTGCGGCATCGTCATCCGCGACCATGCGGAGCAGACCCGTCATGACGGAGAGCGCAACCAAGGACACAAGAGCAGGTCACGCCATGACCCTCCGCGTCCGACAAGCAACCGTGACAGGCATGAGGCGTCGCAGGAAGGTAACAGCAAGAAGGCTAACCCACCGCCACCTCCGCCTCCGTCACCACCAAGCATTCACCATGGTAGAAGGGGCCCGCGTCGTTCACGCAGCCCATCCCCTGTTGACAAAAAGAAGAAGAACCCGGAGCCATACGATGCATGTTCGTGGATCGATAAGATCCACGAGGCCTGGGAAGGACCTTACCTAGGACCACGTTTCTTTGGACCTGCAATACGATCCGCAACTTACCCCAAAGGTTTCCGGATTGACAAGACCATCAAGCCCTATGACGGCACCGCCAAACCAGCCACATGGTTGCAGGACTACGACAACGCGGTGGAGATTGCCAGAGGCAACCCCAACGTCGCCGTCAAGTACCTCCCATTAATGTTGGCAGGCACGGCCCGTCAATGGATCGACGACTTGCCGGAGAAATCTATCTACAACTGGATGGACATGCACGAAGCGTTCACTAAGAACTTTGAGGGTACATACAAGCGTCCCTACACCGTAGGCGATCTACAGCGGTGCGTGCAAGATAAATACGAGACATCTAGCACCTACCTCTCCTGCTGGCTGGATATGAAGAATTCCTGCGCAGGAGTGCACGCTCAAACCGCCATGGCCTCCTTCATCGATGGGTTGGAAAGGGGCACGCTGCTCCGACATAAGCTGAATCTCTTGCAGGACAATTACCAGCTTGACTTGAACCAGATGATTTAGTTGGCTAGTGAGTTCACAGCTGCCGACGACGATGCTCGTGGCTCCTTGCTGGCAACGGCCGTTCCAACTCAAGCTCGGAGGAACAGCAGTACAAAGCGGAAAACCCCTCCAGAAGAAAAGCAATCTACCGACATGGTCGCTATGACTTTTGCAGGACAAGGAGAAGGCGGACAACATGGCCAAGGAAGGGGAGCTGGTCGTGGGCAGCAACGAGGAAGCGAAACCACCTCGGCACCGCTCCGCGTTCCCCAAACCTATGAGGAGTATTGTGATATGTCGTGCCTCGTACACCTCGACGCCAACGGCAAGGCCACCCATACCAATCGACACTACAAGTTCGTCAACGACCTCAAGGAAGACCCGAAGTTCGGCTACAAGCAAAGTCGAAAGAACAGACCGCGAGGCAAGGGCAAGGGGAAGAAGAAGGAAGAGCAGTCCAAGGATTCAAGTGACATGGACGAAGACGTTGACCCCAAGAACGCCGCCAAGAGCGACGACAAGGGCAAGAACCCCTTCGCAAAGAAGGCTCCAGTCTACCACACGTTCCTTGGCACCCCCACCGTCCGACAACAAAAGACCTCCCTGAGGATCCTGATGGCCACTCTCCCCCCAGTTCCCCAGTATCTGCGCTGGTCGGAGGTTCCAATAACTTGGGACAGGACGGACCACCCAGACCTTGTGCCCATAGAGAACCAGTACGCCATGGTCATCAACCACTTGATTGACAGCGTGGAGTTCACCAAGTGTATGGTGGATAGTGGAAGCAGCATCAACATCATGTACCTGGATACACTGCAGAAGATGAACTTGACGGAGGCAAACCTAAGGCGGACCAACACCATCTTCCACGGCGTAGTTCCTGGTTGGGAGGCTCGGTCCCTTGGGTGCATTACACTTCAGGTTGCCTTTGGCGATGTTAATAATTACCGCCAAGAGCGCATGACCTTCGAGGTGGTCCCCTTCAAGAGCGTGTACCATGCTTTGTCAACAACAAACTCAAGATACCCGGACCAAACGGTTTCATCACCGTATCCGAAAGCTTTACCAAGGCAAGGGACTGCGAGATCAATGAAGCAGTCGTTGCAGAAGCTGTCCTCTACAGCGAAGAATTCAAAGAGATCCAAAGCAAGGTCAATGACTCAGAGATGCCCGTGTCGAAGAAGCAGATCTCCGACTCCGCTCCTGTGTTCAAGGCTGCCATCGAGACCAAGCCGGTGGAACTTGTGGTAGGCGATGCCTCCAAGACCGTCGCCATTGGGACGAACCTGGATCCCAAATAGGAAAGCGCGCTCGTCGAGTTCCTCCGTGAGAATAGGGACATCTTTGCCTGGCAACCTGCCGACATGAAAGGTGTACCTAGGGAACTTGCCGAGCACAGCTTAAACATTGATCCAAAATGCAAACCAGTGAAACAACCTCTACGACGCTTTGGAGATGAGAAGAGACACGCCATTGGCAAAGAGATAGATAGGTTACTTAAGCCTAGATTTATCCGAGAAGTCCTTCACACCCAATGGGTGGCCAATCCTGTACTTGTCCCCAAAAAGGGAACCAATGAATTAAGAATTTGCGTTGATTCCGGCTTGAACAAAGCATGTCCCAAAGATCCGTTTGCTTTGCCTCGCATTGACCAAGTCATTGACTCGACGGTTGGCTCAGAACTTTTGTGTTTTCTCGATGCATACTCAGGATACAACCAGATCAAGATGAGGAAGTCGGACCAATTGGCCACTTCGTTCACTACCCCATACGACACGTTTTGCTATGTCACGATGCCCTTTGGGCGGAAAAAACGCAGGTGCTACCTACCAGCGGACAATGCAACATTGCCTTCATGACCAAATTGGTCGAAACGTTCACGCCTATGTGGACGATATCGCGGTGATGTCTAAAAAGTCAAACGACTTAATCTCCAACTTAAAAGAAACCTTTGATAATCTCCGGAAATACAACATGATGCTCAACCCTAAGAAGTGCGTCTTCGGGGTTCCAGCCGGAAAATTGTTGGGCTTCATCGTTTAACAACGTGGAATCGAGGTCAACCCAGAGAAAATCAAGGCCATCTTAAACATAAACCGTCCGACATGCCTAAAGGACATTCAACGACTAACTGGTTGTGTTGCAGCAGTTAGTCGGTTCGTCAGCCGACTTGGAGAGAAGGCTCTGCCGCTATACAAGTTGCTAAAGAAGGCGGACAAATTCACGTGGACGGACGAAGCAGATGCATCATTGAAGCAGATCAAGGAGATTCTTTCCTCAGCGCCCATCCTTGTAGCACCCGAGCCTGGTGAGTCCCTGTTAATTTACATGGCGGCAACCAACCGGGTTATCAGCATCGTCGTCGTGGTAGAGCGGAAGGAACCAGGCTACGAGCACGGAGTTCAACGACCAGTCTACTATGTGAGAGAGGTCTTGACGAAGTCCAAGCAACGTTACCCGCACTACCAAAATATAGCTTATGGAGTATTTCTTGCTTCTCGGAAGCTGCGGCATTACTTTCAGGAGCACCCAATCTCAGTGGTGAGCAAGACTCCACCGTCCGACATTATCAATAACAGCGACGCTACAGGAAGGGTCGCGAAGTGGGGCATTGAACTTGCCGCCTTCGAGATCACCTACAAGAGACGCGACGCTATCAAATCACAAGCCTTGGCGGATTTTGTTGCAGATTGGACGGAGATGCCAGACGCTACTCCGTTTCCAGAACCAGAGTACTGGGTGATGCACTTTGACGGATCAAAGATGCTCAATAGCTCAGGGGCTGGTGTATTGCTACAGTCACCAACAGGAGACAAGCTACACTACATTCTACAGATCTACTTCAAGGCTACAAACAACATGGCGGAGTATGAAGCACTCATTCACGGACTACGTGTAGCCAAGGATATTGGCATTAAGCGCATAGTTTGCTGTGGAGATTCTAACTTGGTTGCCCAGCAGGTGGCTGGCACCTAGAATGCGCGGAACCCTATGATGGCGGCATATCGAGACGAAGTGGACGAGATAGCCAAGAGCTTCTTGGGCTACGAAGTCAAGTATGTGCCTAGGGAACAAAACGAGGCGGCTGATCTGCTCTCTAAGCTAGGATCAGGGCGCAAGCGGATTCCTCCAGGAGTTTTCCTAGAGCACCTGCGCACACCATCCGTGAAGGGAGCCGACATCAACAACCCGGATAGAGCTGACTCTTTTGTCAACATGGTGACTAAGGTCCCTCCGGCTTGGACAAAACCGTTCATGGAATACCTCAAACATGGAACTTTGCCCGACGACAAAGTCAAAAGACGGCAAATAGTACGACGAGCAAAGGGTTATACCATAATCAATGGGCAACTCTATAAAAGGAGCACTACTGGTGTATACCTAAAGTGTGTTTCCCAGCTAGAAGGTATGGAAATCCTGCGCGAAATCCATCTCGGAGATTGCGGGCATCACGCCGCTCCTCGATTGTTGGTCGCGAAAGCCTTCCGGCAAGGATTCTACTGGCTGACCGCGAAAGCGGACGCCGACAAGCTGGTTGAGACATGCATGGGATGCCAGTATTATGCCCGACAACCACATGTTCCTGCTAAAGAACTGCGAACAATACCAATAACTTGGCCATTTGCAGTCTAGGGGCTAGACATGGTGGGACCGTTACAGACGGCACATTGTGGGTTTACGCATCTCCTTGTAGCAGTTGACAAATTCACTAAATGGATAGAATCTAAACCCATTAGAAAGCTTGATGGGGCAACTGCCCTCAGGTTCGTCCGAGATCTAGTGGTGAGATTTGGTCTCCCACACAGCATTATCACCGACAACGGCAGCAATTTATCACTCGGAGAAGTGGAGGCTTATTGCTGGGAGAAAGGCATCCGACTTGACCTTGCATCTGTGGCACACCCACAATCCAATGGTCAGTTCGAGCGAGCCAATGGATTAATTCTGCAGGGAATCAAGCCACGTCTTGAGGCACCGCTACATAGAGCAGCTGGAGCTTGGGCGGAAGAATTGCCATCTGTGATGTGGAGTTTACGAACTACACCCAAGATCTACGGCTACCCCTTACTTCATGGTATATGGGCGAAGCCATCACGCCTTGACATCCTCCACGATGCAAGAGTTGCCCTCTGACTAAGATGGCTGAAGAGTCAGACGCCTAGATGTGGATCTTCTCGAGGAGGAGCGTTTTGGCATGCCAAAGATCCGCCATCTACCAGTGAAGCTACGCAGCTACCATAGTCGGCGTTCGGCATCACTCGTTTAAAGAGGGATTTGGTGCTCGAGTTAAGCGAAGAAGTCACACAAATTATCCCGCCATGGGAAGGACCGTTCATCATAAGCAAGGCGCTACTCAATGGGTCTTACTACCTTGTTGACAATCGTGAACTAAAGGATAGACCCACGAGGATCATAAGCGTGGCGGCGTGACCGGATGATGACTACCGAGCTTGATCGGCCATGGAACATAGCACGACACGTCCTTTTTACACTTAGCATTTTTTATCTAATTGTGTATCTCTTATATGATCAATGAAATAAAGCTCTTTGGTTCACTCATATTTCTGAGTCTTTTACCTCCTTTAGTGTTCATTTTTGGATCATGTAAAACCTTTATGCACAAGTATTGTGTTTGCACTTGTGAAAATTCCGCCTATGGGCGTTAGCTTAAGTTTTCTGGTCTACACGTTCTTTGTTGTTTTTATGTGGATTCTGGAGTAGTGACTTTTGGCACTTATTGTCGGCGATTTTGTTCTCAGGTTATTGACGGTGCCATTGGGCATCATCACCTAAACCCATGGTTCCGACAACGAGTCTTCCGACTCATGAAAAGTCAAGCATAAGAACCAAAGTAATGGATAAGCCAGCACTTGCTTAAAAAATATATACATGCTGGAAATTAGTTCTTAAGTGGCAGGACATAACAACCATTGTTTTCCGCCTTAAGTTACATCACCAAGTTTTTTACGCACATACACCAAAGGTGAAACAAATATTACAAAGTTGTTTTTCATTCCTTTGGCGCAGGAGACTTGGAAGCAGCATCGTCACCAGCCGGAGAATCACCCTCAACGTCGGCACTGTGGTGAGACTCAGAGGAGTCTTGGTTGATGATGTCGATGGTGTTCATGGGCACGAAGACGTCGATGTCCACCAACTCGGCAACTCTGGTGTCATAACCCGTGAGTGACGACAAGATGGCTTCGTGATCAATCTCTTTGCCGTCATCGTCAACGTCGGGAATACCAGAGGTCACCGTGTCGATGTCGGCACCTTTGTAGTGTGCCTTCACCATTGAAAGCGCCATCCGTGCGCCAGCCCGTGCACATGAAGCTTTCCAGCTTGTGACACGCTCGGGGGCTCGACACAGAATCTCCGAGTACTTCGCCACGGAGTCCGAGGCCTTGATGTGTATCTGGAGGGGCTTGGCAATCTCATGGGCTTGGGTGATGGAGGTCTTGATGAAGTTGCCGGCAAGAACCATGCATTCCTTGTCCGAAGGAGGCGATCGGGTTAAACCCATAGGAGCTGAAATTTCCGACAAAGAAGCGCATGAGTTCAATAAATTCTAAGTATCCAGACTACAGAAATACAAGGCGGAGGAAACTTACTGAAGATGCTGGCCTTAGCCTGCCAGAGGGTGTCCGCCAGGGATTCTTTCTCTTGTTGGAGGAGCTTAAACGCCTCGCTATGGCGTTGGTTCTGCTCATCAGCAGCTCACTTTTGATCTTTTAAGATTGCAAGCTCCTCCTTCAAGCGATTGATTTCTGCGGAGGCAGAGTCCTGCAGGGCCTTCATGGAATCCTCATGCATTTTCAGCATTTCTTTCCTCTCCTCCTTAAGGATCTTGTTCTCACTGTCCAGCTGCTGGATGTGCTTGTACTGCTCGACAATGTCCTTGGCCTTGGCGACATGTTCTGCAAAGTCGGAGAAAACAAAGTACATAGTGAGTACTCGGAGAATGAAGGCACAAAACCAAGATGGAATGCGCAAAAAAAAGGAAACAGACTCTTGTTTTTGATGATCTGTTCCTTCAAGATGGCAGTTTTACCCTTTTCGGCTTCAAGATCTACGCGCATCTTCTGGTACTTGTCGTTGGCCATGCCCCTCTGAGCATTCTCGTTCTATGGAAAAAAGAAAAAAGTTAAACCGTTGTTTAGTCTGCTTGGAGCAACTAGTTGGAAAATTTTCCACTTAGACGGTCGGGGACTACAACGAGAGTTTTTAACTTAGCAATATGCTTAGATTTTCTTTAAAGCATCTAGTCAGAACTAATTCAGTTCTCGATTAGAAGCTTGGGGGCTATAGTATAAAGTTTTTAACTCGGAATCTACTTAGCTTTTCTTTAAGCATCTAGTCGGAACTAATTCAGTTACAACTATAGGCTTGGGGGCTACAGTATTGAAAATTATAAACACTGCGTATGCTACTCTTAAAGCATCTAGTCGGAATAGTTCATTCCATCTAAATGCTTGGGGGCTACAGTGAGAGTTATTTTTTCTAACTTAGTCACTCTTAGAGCATATAGATGCAAAACCTATGGTTTTCCGTCTACATCCTCGGGGGATACAGTGGGATACTCATATGAAATGCAAAAGGCAAAGTAAACTTACAAGTGCGATGATCTTGAGGTTTGTAGCGCTCTCGGCTAGCATCTTGCCAAAGGAAACGCTATTTCCTCGCAATATTTTTGCTTGTCAGAGGAGCTCCTCAAGACTGCATGTCGGAGATGTCGGTACTCCTCCAGGAACCAGAGTTGTGTTACTCGGCGTGAGCGTCGGGTAAACTATCTTTGGGAACTCAAAAGGTTTCTGGGGAGCAAGGGCGCCGCTTTCGGCAGAAGTACCAACTTCCACCACCGCCTTGCCGCCACCGATGGCATCCTTAGCCGGAGCTTCAGCCATTCGTTGAGCGGTGCTCTCCTGCGTCGCCTGCTCATCGACAACAGCAAGTTCGGTAGAGGCGCCAGAATCCACTTCCATGGCGGAAGGGCCTGGTGCCTCCTTAGCTTGTGAGCTTGTTGGGGTAGACGAAGGCTTGACGGCAGGAGTAGCAGGGGCGATGGTGAGGGAGGCGTCGCGATGCAGCATGTCTGTGATACTTCGAGAAGCCCCCAAAGTTTTGGATGTCTTCTTAAGGCTGGTCGTGGCTTTCTTCCTAAAACGTGCAAAATGCATAAGTACAGGAGCAAGACAGATAAATAGACAATGTCGGGGAATGAGAAGCTTACACTAGGGGGGTGCTTTGGCAAAGATCCTGGTGGTTCTTCTCTTTTCCGCCTCCAGGGCGGCGGTACTATTTTTGGAGGCTCCACCCTCCGTCTTCTTCTTCTTGCCCCCGTCGGCAGCATCAGAGGTGGAGCTCTTCCGCTTTCGCACCAATGGGACCTCGTCGTCGGACACGACCGTGACTTCCTTCATCTTTGGATCGTAGATTTGGGCAACCAGGTTGCCCTCCTCTAGATCGCTAAGCTGTTAAGTAAGAAGTCACTGTGTTAGACAAAATAACATTTGCAAGACGGAAGAGCTGGAGTATATGTCATGCACGGAAAATAAAAACCTACCTTTGGGCACTTGCCGTCTACGAACATGTCATAGGTGATGGTGAAGCCACACTTCTTATCCTTCACCTTGACGATGTCCTTAAGGCGGAGGTTGACGGAGTCGCTCGAGAAGTTATCCACGGAGATGCGGAGGCTATCCCTTCTGTCGCTGGTATACTCGTGCATGTACTTTGCGCGGTGCTGCAGAGGTTGGATTCGCTTGATGAACTAGCACATGGCTAGGTCCAAGACGGTCAAACCCGTCTCTACAAACCATTTGATCTGCCTTATAGCGCGAGAAGCGTCGAGGTCGGAGGGAAGGGAGGCTTGGGATCTCCATGCAGAAACTTCAGCGGCGGCCCCGTCCACGAAGTCCGGGTACGTTACTTCTCGGCCCGCCAAAGGAATGTCGGGGCCGTAGAAGTACGTCCGCTGCCAATTCTTGCAGGACTCGTGGCCGACGATGTCGGGGAACCGCTAGCCAGGTCGAATCTTGAAGCTTATGGTGCCGCAGTTCCTAAGCTCCTCCTTACTATGTCCTGCTTCACGTTTGACGGTGAAGAAGTACACAAAAAGGTCTAACCTAGGCCTTATCCCTAGATATCCCTCGCAAAGTGCCGCGAAGATGCTAAGCACTAAGATACTATTGGGGGAAAGGTTATGGGGCTGGACCTTATAGTGGTTTAAGACGGAGAGGAAGAAGTGGGAGATGGGCAAGGAAACGCCGCGTACCAGCTGAGCTTTGAGGTACACCTTTTCTCTAGCTTGTGGAGAAGGTGTCACCTCGCCGGCCGGCGCCGCCCTCCAGGCGAGCCCCTCCGTCGCAGGGAGGTAGCCTTCGGCGACCATCTCTTGGATGTCGCGGTCGGTGGTGTCTGAGCCGCGCCAGTCGCCCTTGTGCAAATCTGGCTCATCCTCCAGTGGCTCGTGCGCCGCCAAATTTTGGTCGCCGCTGGTGGATTCGATCATCGCTGATGCGGGGATGACCAAGCCCTCTGGGGACAAGACGACGGGGTTCGCCGGCTTCGCCGCGGCTTCACTCAACACCACCATTAATGGGGAGGTCCTGCTGCTAGCCCTGGGGTGAAGGTTGGGTGCGACTGGTGCAGATGGGAGCTAGGTTTTTTTCGAGGTTTCTCGCGGAGAGCTCGAGGAGACGCGTGGCTGGAGGAAGAATATGACGCGAGAAGAATGAGGTAAAAAGTGGAAATTTCCCCACGGTTACTATTTATCATCCTCGGCGTCAATATTTGTGCAGCTTGATCGGACGGTTGTCGCGTAGACGACGTGTTCGCGAACGTGCGCGGAAATTTCGCCACGTCTCCAACCGTCACCGCCAACGGTTCGTATCGCTCACGCGGGAAAATCGGATATGATTGCGTTCTCTACGTGTGTGGCTTACGAGGCGTCGCTGACCTAAGCCTATGTCGTCCTAGCTGACATGGGTAGATGAGCCGTCACATCGAAGATTCTGACATAGATGGATTCAATCCGACTACGGAGGATTACGATGGAAGATTCAGCATATCTCCGGCTTACAAGTCGAAGACGGAGAAAGCCTTGCAGGGTTCTTTGGGAGGACTACAAGATGTTTCTTGACGATTTGCCGACATCCATCTAGACGAAGCATTCCACGTGAAGAGGCAAGACGGCGCAAGATCTCGGAGTTCTCCGGGGGCTACTGTTGGGGATATGCTATATGGGTATCCTTATAGCATGTCTCTTATCCGGCTAACCCGGGTGGCCCATAGTCAGTAGCATGGCCTATGGCCTGCTGGGCGGCCCAGTTAGATGGATCCAGAAGGGAGGCCCATGCCGGATAAAGTAAGGCTACGCTGGAGTCACCAACGTACCCGGAGCCTTGGAGTGCAAGATACACAAGACTAGTAATAGACAGTATAGGACTCTATAACCTGTCCGGCTAGGACTTTTCCCTGCAACCCTAGGACCTGGCGACTATATAAGTCGGGCCTATTGGATCCTTTAGGGTACGATCATAGACAACTTCATACAACCTCGCACAGCGAACCTATCTCTGTAACTCGGCGTATTGCCCTTATAGTGATCTATAGCATGAGTAGGATTCCGCCACCGTTATGGGATCTGAACCTGGGTAAGCTGTGTTACCTCGTACCCGTCAACCGTCCGCCTTCTCCCACGTCTCTAAACACGCATTGTGAGGACCCCTCCATGGCGTACTTGTCGGAAATACCACGACAGAGAGAGAGACAGTGTGCAATGTTGAGTTCGGGGTTCACCCACTCCTTCTTGAGCAAGCTTCCCCATGACTTGGCCTGTCCCTGTATGAATCGGCCAAGCCTTAACATGCATATATAAAGCACACTAGATGATATGCCGACATACCCCGTATGTCGGTCGAGTCAGGGTTTAGTTACCTGACTCGGGATAACCCGGTCCTTATTTAGCCGACATTGATATAACTCGGTCGGGTCATTCTTTGACCCAGTCAACATCTTCGAGGGCTTTGCCCTTTTCCCTTAGCTTGACCCTACCTGGGGTCATCCCCCCAACATTAGTCCCCGAAGCTGGTGCGGTCCTAGCGACTTTAGTTAGCGAGGCCACAACAGGTTCAGATAATCACAGTATCTCTCCAATTACCGCTTGGAAATTATATTCTAGTTTTGCCGACTTATCTTTCAGTCGACTCTTTGTCGAGATATATCCCGACTCACTGTTGGTCGTTCTTCCGACTTAGTCCATTATATTTGGAGATAAGACTCGATTTGCAGAGTCAAGTTTCTTCGTCCAGGTTATTTCCCTTAGCTTTTCTCGTAAGTTTCATCCTACATGTTTCGGGTTATAAATGGGGGGAGCGGGGTGAAACCCTTGGTCACATCCCCCGCTCACAACCTTTGTCATCTTCCTCCTCGCGCCCCCGCTGCTGAGCTCCTTCTCTCGCGATCGTGCCACCCATTTCTGGTCTTAGCTCGCCAAGCTGCACGCTCGCGCCAAGCCCTTTCTCTATTCCGGCTGTGCTCCGCCGTTGTGATCACGCTCTTCTCTGCCACGATGGGTCCGTGGCAATCTAGGCCTCTCCCCACCGCTAGCGTTTCTTCTTCTTTCTTCTTCCGATGACCCCATGTCGAGCTCTCATAGCATCACCGCCATTGGAGAAGAAGAAACCGTCACTGCCCCGGAGCGCGGTTCCTGGCAGGGGTCTACAGTGACTCGGAGGGAGATTGAGTGGCTCATCAAGACACGTCGCATTCCCGCCGAGGTAACCTGCCGATTACCCATCCCAGAACTCGCCCCCATTGTTAAGCCGGTTGAGTTTATCATCTTCCTTTCTCATTTTGCTAGAGGGTTCGGTCTCCCCCTTAGCGACTTATCCAAGGAGTTCCTAGAGTTCTTTGGCCTCCAGCCTCACCATTTGCTGGCTAATGCCATTGCTTCTCTGTCAGAGTTTATCTCGGCCATCGAGGGATACCTCGGCCTCTGGCCTTCTATAGTAATTTGGTCCAAATCCGAGTGAAAGTGGTGCCGGATAAAATTCCGCCTCCCTCTGAGAAGTCTTTGACTCAGTGCGGCGCCGTGTCCATTACGCCCAAGAAGAAATCTGCCTTTCCCCAAGTCGTGGGCCTCGAGTCATGCAAGAAATGGAACAGGTCGTTCTTCTACGTGAAGAATCGCAACAAAGAGGACAAGATTCGGCTGCCGGCCTTTTCATTCGGCGTGCCCAATAGGAAAAACTGGGAATATGACCCTAAGAGGACCAACGCACTTGCCGAATCAGTCGAGCTCCGACTCAAGGAACAGACTCGTGCCAGGCTGCACAACAATGATCTTATGGCCGCCTTCATCAGTAGCCGAATCTGCCCATTCCAGAAGCGCTCGCATAAGTTATGCTATATGAGTGGGCCCTTGGATCCGAATCGTGTCTCCACCATCGAGCTTGACAATGAGTAGATTCAGAAGTGTGTCTGTGCCATATTTAAGACGAATATGGCCAAAGAATGGCAGTGGGGCATGAAGCCCTTCACCCGCGACAACCCTCCTCCCAAGGTAATTCAACTCCGACTTGATTCTTCTATGTCATATTTCACTCCTACTATATCGAGTAGCTGATTCTTTTTGTACTTGTATTCTTTAGAAATTCGAAGAGCAAGCCGTGAAAGATGACGAGATTCTTGCCCTTCCTTGGGGCAAGGATCACGACACTCCGGATAATGGCGAGCCTGACTCGGATGAATTCATCCCAAAGCCTGAGTCAGCCCCTGCCCGATCTTGGGGTAAGGGTTTCAACCGAAACGAGGATGATGACTCGGACAGAGTTGAAGTTCTCGAGGTAGTTGACGTTGTGCCTATCTCTTATGCATATCCGACTCATTTTCCCCAGCTAACCCGGATGGTCAGGTGTACGAGGTGGACCCCCTTGCTGTGGGAGATCAAGTCCCGGTGAGGAAACGAGCCGCCTCGAAAGATCCCTCGGCCGGTGTAAGACCCCACCTTTTAAAGGTGAAGGCCCCTATGATTGCAATGCTAGTCCCTGGATCAAATGCTATCATCCACAGTTTAAGATGAGTACACAGATACAAAGGTCGTTATTACATCGTCATTCCTGAGATAACATAGTCTTTACAACTCAATAGCCCAAGGCTATTACATAGAGTTCATAACATAAAGGAACATAACTATAATTCTTCATCTTCATGTGCCCCAGGCAAACATGTTGAGTGTAGACTCACAACCCTAATCTCTATCAGAGTAACCTGCAACATCATAAGTTACAGCCACAGTGGGTCAATACATTTGGAATTGTATTGGCAAGTGATACCATAGTAGAATAGTAGTATCTAACATCTATATGAATTTGGCTAAGTGTAGCTTAGGCTTTGTTTGCTCAAAATAGGTTTTTCTTATCAGTTGAAAAACACTAAGTTTTTGTTTGTCAAAAACGCCCAAGGAACCACCAATAGACATTGGTGAACCTTTACCCTTGTTCAACCACAAGTTTTTAACTTGGAAATTGGGATGAGGAGATCCTTGATAGCTTTAATGTTTTTGATGATCTAATTGTCCGTTGTCGGGGACACAACTAAGTACTTAGGTTTCACCCTCTCGAGAGGTAGTGCACTTTCCCCACAAGACTCGACATGCATCAGGACGAGACTTTTCAGAAGCTTTCCCTTAGACCACCATGGACGCGTTCCATCCTATCACCCTACCACCACCTGTCCATCTGTCTAAGTTCTTGCAACCTATTTGGTCAAGGAAGAGCCCATATGCCATGTGGTTGCACTAGAAGCTTCTCAACACTAAACATCTCAAATCCCTTTGTTCCTAGGTGGCTTTCCACAAGTGTGATACACAAGGTAAACCATAGACATGGGCCTTGTGTAACCACTCAACATAAACCAACATTCCATTCCATCCAGGTGATTCATTCACATAGTTGTTTTATTAATCAAAACACAAGTCATAGACTTAGCAAAATTTCATAGCATGAATATTCCACCCTTGTTTGCTACTAGCTAGGCTAAGCATGATAACATAACAAGTTTTCTTAACTTAGGGAAAAATCTACCAAGTCTACAACTACTAGGATTTCCCAAGGCATATCATAGTATATAGACTTAGAAAAATTCCATGCAAGTCCTACTCAAAATATCACTAATGCATAGTCAAAATAATAGGACAAAAATATGTAGCACCACTTGCCTTGGTAGTTGGGAGAGTAGCAACAGTCCTCACAATCACAATCACCACAATCACCAAAATCTACACATAAAAGCATAACACTAAAATTACATTCAAATATTCAAACAAGAATATATATGAATGCATGCAAATGCAATAAAATGATTTTCTACACTAAAAAATGAAACCAAACAGGATATTCTCTGGCCTTTCTAAGGGTGGACCTCTGATTCGGGTAGCCTTAGGTGTTAGATCACGAACCTCCGGCACATCCGCAACTGCCGGATCTGTCGCTTCTGGCTTTGCCGCTTCCGGACCTCGTGCCACTAGGTTCTTGTTTGGCCCGGCTCTTGCGCCTGCTGCTGGTGTGGGCGCGGTCATCATCACCTCGACACTACCTGCCGGGCGAGTGGTACGCGGACCACTAGCAGCGCTGAGGTGAGGCTCTCTCGCGAGGATGACTCACTGCGGGTAGACACAAGAAGTGTTGATGCCTACATACACCTTGTGGGTCCCTAGGTTGATGAAGACCCCGTTGCACAGAGGAGAGCGCCTGACGAAGTGGTGCATGTTGTCGCTGACGTAGTCCCACATGTCGAAGCACTGAACGAGCCCGAAAACAATGCGCTCACCGGTGGCGATGAAGTTTCCCGTCCGGATCTTGACTCCAGGTAGCGCCGCTGCTGGCCCCATGGTGGGCGCCAACTGTCGTGGTGGTGGCACGGCAGATGCCATGGGTAGACTTAAGTTGGGGCCAATGTGCACTAGTGGGATCCAGGGAGGGATGTGTAGGAATTATGCCCTAGAAGCAATAATAAAGATGTTATTATTATAATTCTTGTTCATGATAAAGTTTATATTCCATGCTAGAATTGTATTAAGCGGAAACATTAATACTTGTGTGGTTTGTGAACAACACCGTGTCCCGAAATGCGCCTCTAAGGACTAGCTCATTGATCAATGATGGTTAAGGTTTCCTAACCATAAACATGAGTTGTCAATTGATAATGAGATCATATCATTGGGAGAATGATATGATGGAGACCAAACTAAGCGAAGCAATTAGATCGTTCATCGTGTTCATCTTTGCGAAGCTTTTCCTATGTCAAATATTGTATTCCTTAGACCATGAGATAATACAACTCCACAGTATCGGAAGAAAGCTTTGAGGTCATCAAACGTCATCCTATGAGAGGGTGATCATAAAGGTGTCTCTCGGTGATCGGAAAGTATCATTGGGTTGTATGTATCGAGATGGGATTTGTCCCTCCCAAGTCGGAGAGATATACTTGGGCCCTCGGTGTCGATATCAACACGCTTGCAAGCATGTAGTTAAGGAGTTAATCACAAAGTGATATCGGATTACGAGCAGTAAAGTACTAACGTGAGCGAGATTGAACTAGGTATGAGTGCAAGACGATCGAATCTCGGGCAAGTAAAATATCGCGAGCGAAGGGAATATATATGGGATTGATTGAATCCTGGCATCGTGGTTCATCCGATATGATCATCGATGAATGTGTAGTCAATATGGGTGCCCAGACCCACTGTTGATTATTGATAGAAGATCATATGCGCATATTCTCGAACCCGAGGTCACACATAACGTGTCTCGGCGCTAGGATAGATTGGATAATTGGTTTATGAATTTTTGTTGGTCTTGGATGGGATCCGGGACATCACGAGAGGTTCGGAATGGTGGAGAATAAGATTCATATAAAGCGGTCAGTTTTGGAGTTGAATTGTTAGGGTTAATCGGTATTGTCTAGGAAGCTTCTAGAACCTTCGGAAGGGGACCAACGTGGCCCCACCTTCCGGGAGGGGGCATGGGCCTATGAGGGAGTGTCCTGGCCGCATTGGTCCAGGGGCACAAGGCCCCATAGGGCCCAGCCGATCCTAGAGAGTTTAAATCGTTTAAACTAGAGATAGGGCTTCTAGAAGAGGGGAGAGTCCATGCCCCCCACTCCTTATCCTTTGGGCTTGGGGGAGGGGCTAGGGCTGCGCCCCCCCTCTATATAAAGAGGGGTGGGGGCGCACCAACCACACACACCTTCCCCTCCAACCCTAGCCGCCCTGCTGCCCTTCCTCTCTCCCTCCCGACTGCTTGTAGGCGAAGCCCTGCTGCAGAAATTCTCCACCATATACACCACGCCGTCGTGTTGTAGATCCAATCCATCTCTCCACTATACTTGCTGGTCCGAGGAAGGAGGATCGTTGAGTCTTTGCGTGTGCATCTCACGGAGGCACCGCCACTTGTGGTGCTAGATCGGATCGGATCGCGAGGAGAAGCGTGCGACTACATCACCCACGTTCCGAGCGTTCATTGCTTGAATCTTCAAGGGTATGAAGATCTAATCCAATCTCTCTTGTTGATTGCATCTCCTAGATTAGATCTTGGCTTTCCCTCTGTTCGCATCCGTAGAAAATTTTGATTTACTATGCTGAAACCCTTGGTGGTATCGAGCTAGATCTATGCGTAGATGTGTTTCACGAGTAGAGCATAACATGGTTGTTGCGGCGTTGATGTTTTCTGTTGCAAACCTCTTGTTTGTGTTCTTCTTATGGCGGGATAGTGAGATTGAAGCGGTCCAGGCCAACCTTCTGGCGGCGTCGTTCGAGACCGGCTCCGCACTTGGCGTGTGGCTTGTTCCACACATGCGGTGGTGGATGTCGATTTCTCTCACTATAGTTGTCATGGGATTAACACGGAGTTTGGCAACCATAATATCACCGTTGTGGCTTTCCGTAGGTAAGAATCGTTCTTAGCATCTACTCCCATAAGCCACGTAAAACATGCAACAACAAAGTAGGCGTCTAACTTGTTTTTGCGAGTGTTTTACGTGATATGGTATGGCCCAAGATGTGATGTGTATATTGTGTCGATGATCATGTTTTGTAATGTTTCACGACTTGCATGTCGATGAGTACACAACCGGCAGAGCCATATGGTTGTCTTTATAATTGTGTATGACCTGTGTGTCAACTTCTTATCGCCATGTAATAGTTTTACTTTATCGCTAAGTAGTTAGCAATAGTTGTAGTTGCTATTCGTGGTGGAGGCAATCATGGTGGAGTGATGGAGATCATGCGGAGCGCACAAGATGGAGATCATTCGCGAAGATTGGCTATACCATGTCACATAAAGTTATATGCATGTGATGTTTATCCTTTATGTATCTTATTATGCTTAGATCATGACGGTAGCATTATAAGATGATTCCTCATAAAGATCAAGATAAAAACTGTGTTCTCCCCAAGTATGCACCGTTGCGAAAGTTAAATCGTGTCCAAGCATCACGTGATGATGGTGCTATAGACTCTACGCTCACATACAGGTGCAAGCCAGTTTTACTGCAGCGGAAATACTTGGGTCTAACCAGCGAGCCTAGCATGTACGGACATGGCCTCGGAACACAAGAACCGAAAGGTTAAGCATGAGTCATATGAATGATATGATCGACACTTTGTTGTCCACCATTGAAACCACATCTCTTCTCGTGATGATCGGATTAGGTGTGGTGAATTTGGATCGTGTTCACTAAACAACTTGAGGATGTTGAATTTAGTGGGAGTTCATCTAGTAATTTGATTAAGTTGAACTATTTATCATGAACATAGTCTAAATTGTACTTGCAAATATAGATCACATGGCCAAGTCCAACTTCAACTTCAGCGTTTTGCTAAGAAGGAAAAGCTTAGAAACAATGGGTCTAACTTCACCAATTGGTTCATGATCTAAGAATCATTACATACGGCGGACAAAGGACTATGTCCTTGGGAAGCGTTAGGTGACCCTACTTGCAAGCTGCTTGGTGATGAGAAAGCTGTGTCGATCGGCGCAAAGATGATTATGGTGTGATTAAGAGCACCATGTTGTTTGCTATGGAACCGGACTTCAAAATCGTTTTGAAGAGTATCCGGGCCCTTTGAGATTCTCGAGCTGAAAACCATGTTTGAGACTCGGGCCCGTTCGAGAGATATGAGATCTCCGAGAAGTTCTTTAGCGCAAGATGGAGGAAGGGAGTTAGTTAGTGAGCACGCCATTAAGATGACGGGCTACACTCAGCATTGAGCAAGCTGGAATGCCGCGATTCGGAGGAGCTCAAGATTGACGGGGTTCTGCAATCACTCCCTCCCAGCTACAAAGTTTTGTAGTGACTCATAATCAGATTGGTTCCTTGATCGATCACGAGCTCTTCATGCAGTGAAGGCTGCAGAGGTGGACATCAAGAAGGATAATCATGTGTTGATGGTCAACAAGCCCTCCTTTAAGAAAGGTAAGGGAGCAAAGAAACCCTTCAAGAAGGCGTGACAGCCTAATGCCCTCTTGAGAAGCTCAAGTGCGGTCCTAAGCCCGACCTTTGAGTGCTTCTATTGCAAGGACAAGGGTCCTTTGGGCATTTGTCAAAGTACTTAGCGGACAAGAAGGCTGGCACCATCAAAGGTATATTTGATATACATGTTATTGATGTTTTCCTTACTAGCCCTCGTTGTAGTGCACGGGTATTTGATCGGTTCGGTTGCTAATATTTGTAACTTTCGAAGCAGGAGCTACGGAATAGGCGGACTGCGAGGATGAGGTGACGATCTTGGCGTTGCAGCGGATCAAGAGTTGATGTGATGGCCGTCGACGCTCTCCTTAGTTTTACCTTGGGATTAGTTTTAAACCTTAATAAGTGTTATTATGTACTGCGTTGAGCATGAACATTATTTACGGATCGTGTTTATTGCAAGGCGGTTATTCATTTAAATCGGAGAATAATGGTTGTTCTATTTATATGAGTAACATCTTTTATGGTCATGCACCTCTTGTGAATGGTTTATTTCTTCTAAATCTCGAAAGGGATGAAACACACATCCATAACATTGAGGCTAAGAGATGCAAAGTAGATAGTGATAATACTACTTATTTGTGGCATCGTCTAGGTCATATTGGTGTAAAGCGCATGAAGAAACTCCATTACGATGGACTTTTGGAGTCTCTTGATTTTGAATCATTTGACACATGCGAACCATGCCTCATGGGCAAGATGATCAAAACCCGTTCTCGGTATGATGGGCGAACAGCGGACTTGTTGGAAATCATACATCCGATGTATGCGGACCGATGAGTGTTTATTGGCGGTGGATATCGCTATTTCCTCACTTTTACCGATGACTTAAGTAGATATGGGTATATCTATTTAATGAAACATAAATCTGAAACATTTGAAAAGTTCAAGAATTTGAATGAAGTGGAGAACCATCGTAAAGAAGATTAAGTTTCTCTGATCCGATCGTGGAGGTGAATATTTGAGTTATGATTTTCTCACGCATCTTAAAGCAAGTGGAATCGTTTCACAACTCCATACCGGAACACCACAGCGCAATGGTGTGTACAGCAGGAATCGAACCCTATTAGATATGGTCCGATCAATGATGTCTCTTCTTGATTTCGTTATCATTTTGGGGTTATGCATTAGAAACCGCTGCATTCACTTTAAATAGGGCTCCATCTAAATCCGTTGAGGCGACACCGTATGAGCTGTGGTTTGGTGCTAAACCTAAGTTGTCGTTTCTTAAAGTTTGGGGATCTGAAGCTTCGTCAAGAAGTTGATGCGGACAAGCTCGAACCCAAAGCGGAGAAATCGTCTTCATAGGATACCCTAAGGAAACTATTGGGTATACCTTCTATCACGAACCGAAGGCAAAGTGTTTATCGCAAAGAAGCGGTTCCTTTCTTGAGAAGGAGTTTCTCTCGAAAGAAGTGAGTGGGAGGAAAGTAGAGCTAGGCGAGGTTATTGAACCTTCTCTTGAATTGGAGAGTAGCGCACTTTGAAATTGTTCGGTGCCTTTGCACCAACAATAGAGGAAGCTAATGACAAGGATCATGAAGCTTGGACGATCTGCTCTTGAGCGTCGCGGTCGACAAGGTCGCGTGCCCCTCTGAGGTATGCAGCAACCTGTCTTGTTGTCTTGTTAGTAGAAGGCGGTGAACCTACGAACTATGAGGAAGCGATGATGAGCGGACTACGAGAAATGGCTAGAAGCCATGAAATCCGAATTGGGATCCATGGCGAAAACCAAGTATGGACTTTGGTGGACCCTCCTAGCGGCCAGAAAGGCGTTGAGTGCAAATGGATCTTCAAGAAGAAAGCGGGCGGATGGTAATGTTACCGTCTATAAAGCACGGCTTGTCACGAAGGTTTCGACAAGTTCAAGGTGTTGACTACGATGAGACTTTCTCTCCGTAGCGATGTTTAAGTCCATTCGGATTTTATTAGCAATTGCTGCGTTTCATGATTATGAAATATGGCGGATGGATGTCAAGCTGCTTTCCTCAATGGCAACATTGATGAAGAGTTGTATATGATGCAACGAAGGTTTATCGATCCTAAGGATGCTGATAAAGTATGCAAACTTGACGTTCCATTTATGGTGAAGCAAGCATCTCGGAGTTGGAACCTTCGTTTTGATCAAGTGATCAAGAGCTTTGGATTTGTTCCAAATTGCTCTGAAGCTTGTATCTACAAGAAAGTGAGTGGGAGCTCGGTGGCGTTTACGGTACTATATGTGGATGACATATTGATTATCGGAAATGACATCAACATGCTTAACGATGTGAAGAGTTATTTGAACAAGTGTTTTCAATGAAAGACCTAGGTGAAGCTGCTTATATATTGGGCATCAAAATCTATAGAGATAGACAAAGGCCTTTGATAGCTTTAAGCGGTACATACCTAGACAAAGTTACGAAAAGGTTCGAATGGATAAGGCAAAGAAAGGTTCGGCCTATGTTGTCGGGTAAGATATTGAGCAAGGCTCGGTGTCCATTCTGATGTAAATGATAGGAAGCTATGAGCAAAGTGCCTTATGCCTCGGCCATAGGTTCCATCATGTATGCCATCTTGTGTACTAGACCGGATGTGTCCAATGCTCTTAGTTTTGACGGCGGATATCAAAGTGATCGAGTGGAACCTTTGGACAGCCGTGAAGAACATCCTAAAGTACCTAAATAGAACTAAAGAAATGTTCTTAGTCTATGGGGTGATGAGCGACTTGTCGTAAAGGTTACGTCGATGCTAGTTTGACACCGACAAGGATGATTCAAATCTCGACGGATCGTTTATATTTTGAATGGAGGAGCTGTGGTGGAGAAGGCGCAAGCAAAGCGTGATCGCGGGATCTACGATGGAAAGCGGAATACATGGGCTGCTTGAGCGTCAAGTGAAGGAGTTTGGATCGAAACTTCATCCTTGAGCTTGGCGTGGTTCAAGTGCATTGGACCCACTAGAGATATTGTGTGACAACCTTTGGCGCCATAACTTTTCGCTAAGGAACCAAGATATCATCCAAAGACCAAGCATATCAACCGCAAGTTTCATATAATCCGAGATTATATAGCGGATGGAGATCGAAGATTAGCAAAGTACATACGGATCTGAATGTCCCGATCCATTGACTAAACCTCTTCCACGTGTAAAACATGATCAACACCTCGATTGCCATGGGTGTGAGATTGTTGCCAGATGTAAACTAGATTATTGACTCTAGTGCAAGTGGGAGGCTGTTGGAATTATGCCCTAGAGACAATAATAAAGATGTTATTATTATAATTCTTGTTCATGATAAAGTTTATATTCCTTGCTAGAATTCTATTAGCGGAAACATTAATACTTGTGTGGTTTGTGAACAACACCGTGTCCCTAATGCGCCTCTAAGGACTAGCTCATTGATCAATGATGGTTAAGGTTTCCTAACCATAAACATGAGTTGTCAATTGATAATGAGATCATATCATTGGGAGAATGATATGATGGATAGACCAAACTAAGCGAAGCAATTAGATCGTTTCATCGTGTTCATCTTTGCGAAGCTTTTCCTATGTCAAATATTGTATTCCTTAGACCATGAGATAATACAACTCCACAGTATCGGAAGAAAGCTTTGAGGTCATCAAGCGTCATCCTATGAGAGGGTGATCATAAAGGTGTCTCTCGGTGATCGGAAAGTATCATTGGGTTGTATGTATCGAGATGGGATTTGTCCCTCCCAAGTCGGAGATATACTTGGGCCCTCGTGTCGATATCAACACGCTTGCAAGCATGTGGTTAAGGAGTTAATCACAAAGTGATATCGGATTCTGAGCAGTAAAGTACTTGCTGTGAGCGAGATTGAACTAGGTATGGCGGTACCAGCGATCGAATCTCGGGCAAGTAAAATATCGCGAGGCAGAGGAATATATATATGGGATTGATTGAATCCTGGCATCGTGGTTCATCCGATATGATCATCGATGAATGTGTGGGAGTCAATATGGGTGCCCAGACCCATTGTTGATTATTGATAGAAGATCATATGCATATTCTCGAACCATGGTCACACATAACGTATCTCGGCGCTAGGATAGATTGGATAATTGGTTTATGAATTTTGTTGAGTCTCGGATGGGATCCGGGACATCACGAGGTTCGGAATGGTCAGGAGAATAAGATTCATATAAAGGCGATGCAGTTTTGGAGTTGAATTGTTAGGGTTAATCGGTATTGTAGGAAGCTTCTAGAACCTTCGGAAGGGACCAACGTGGCCCCACCTTAGGGAGGGCATGGGCCTATGAGGGAGTGTCCTGGCGCATTGGGCCAGGGCACAAGGCCCATAGGGCCCAGCCGATCCTAGAGAGTTTAAATCGTTTAAACTAGAGATAGGGCTTCTAGAAGAGGGAGAGTCCATGCCCCACTCCTTATCCTTTGGGCTTGGGGAGGGGCAGGCTGCGCCCCCCTCTATATAAAGAGGGGTGGGCGCCAACCCACACACCTTCCTCCAACCCTAGCCGCCTGCTAGCCTTCCTCTCTCCTCCCATGTTTGTGGCGAAGCCTGCTGAAATTCTCCACCATATACACCACGCCGTCGTGTTGTAGATCCAATCCATCTCTCCACCATACTTGCTGGTCGAGGAAGGAGGAGGCGTCGAGTCTTTGCGTGTGCATCTCACGGAGGCCGCCACTTGTGGTGCTAGATCGGATCGGATCGCGAGGAGGAGAAGCGAAATGCGACTACATCACCCACGTTAGACGAGCGTTCATTGTCTTGAATCTTCAAGGGTATGAAGATCTAATCCAATCTCTCGTTGATTGCATCTCTAGATTAGATCTTGGCTTTCCCTCTGTTCGCATCCATAAAATTTTGATTTACTATGTCATGAAACCCTTGATGGTATCGAGCTAGATCTATGCGTAGATGTGTTTCACAGTAGAACACAACATGGTTGTTGCGGCGTTGATGTTTTCTGCAAACCTCTTGTTTGTGTTCTTCTTATGGCGGGATAGTGAGATTGAGCGGTCCAGGCCAACCTTACGCGACGCCGTCATGAGACCGGCTCCGACTTGACGTGGCTTGTTCCACACATGCGGTGGTGGATGTCGATTTCTCTCACTATAGTTGTCATGGGATTAACACCGGAGTTTGGCAACCATAATATCACCGTTGTGGCTTTCCGTAGGTAAGAATCGTTCTTAGCATCTACTCCCATAAGCCACGTAAAACATGCAACAACAAAGTATAGGCGTCTAACTTGTTTTTGCAGGGAGTGTTTTCTGTGATATGGTATGGCCCAAGATGTGATGTGTATATTGTATGCGATGATCATGTTTTTGTAATGTTTCACGACTTGCATGTCGATGAGTACACAACCGGCAGGAGCCATATGGTTGTCTTTATAATTGTGTATGACCTGTGTGTCAACTTCTTATACGCCATGTAATAGTTTTACTTTATCGCTAATTAGTTAGCAATAGTTGTAGTTTCTATTCGTGGTGGAGGCAATCATGGTGGAGTGATGGAGATCATGCCAGAACGCACAAGATGGAGATCATTGTGCGAAGATTGGCTATACCATGTCACATAAAGTTATATGCATGTGATGTTTATCCTTTATGTATCTTATTATGCTTAGATCGCGATGATAGCATTATAAGATGATTCCTCACTTAAAGATCAAGATAAAAACTGTGTTCTCCCCAAGTATGCACCGTTGCGAAAGTTCGTCGTGTCCAAGCATCACGTGATGATCGGGTGCTATAGACTCTATGCTTACATACAACGGGTGCAAGCCAGTTTTGCACACGCGGAAATACTTGGGTCTAACTTGACGAGCCTAGCATGTACAGACATGGCCTCGGAACACAAGAACCGAAAGGTTAAGCATGAGTCATATGAATGATATGATCGACACTTTGTTGTCCACCATTGAAACCACATCTCTTCTCGTGATGATCGGATTAGGTGTGGTGAATTTGGATCGTGTTCACTAAACAACTTGAGGGATGTTGAATTTAGTGGGAGTTCATCTAGTAATTTGATTAAGTTGAACTATTTATCATGAACATAGTCTAAATTGTACTTGCAAATCATAGATCACATGGCCAAGTCCAACTTCAACTTCAACGTTTTCTTTGAGAAGGAAAATCTTAGAAACAATGGGTCTAACTTCACCAATTGGTTCCAATCTAAGAATCATTACATCTGGCGGACAAAGGACTATGTCCTTGGAAAAGCGTTAGGTGACCCCTATGCAAGCTGGTGATGAGAAAGCTGTCTATCAGTCGTGCAAAGATGATTATGGTGTGATTAAGATCACCATGGTGTTTGCTATGGAACCGGAGCTTCAAAATCGTTTTGAAGAGTATCCCGGTCCCTTCGAGATTCTCGAGGAGCTGAAAACCATGTTTCAGACTCAGGCCCGTTCTGAGAGATATGAGATCTCCGAGAAGTTCTTTAACTGCAAGATGGAGGAAGGGAGTTCCGTTAGTGAGCACGCCATTAAGATGATGGGCTACACTCAACGCCTTGAGCAACTGGAATGCACGATTCCAGAGGAGATCAAGATTGACAGGGTTCTACAATCACTCCCTCCCAGCTACAAAAGTTTTGTAGTGACTCATAATCAGATTGGTTCCACTGATACGATCACCGAGCTCTTCGCAAAGCTGAAGGCTGCAGAGGTGGACATCAAGAAGGATAATCATGTGTTGATGGTCAACAAGCCCTCCTTTAAGAAAGGTAAGGGAGCAAAGAAAACCTTCAAGAAGGGGGGCGGCAAGGGCAATGCCCCTGCTGAGAAGAAGCTCAAGTCTGGTCCTAAGCCCGACACTGAGTGCTTCTATTGCAATGACAAGGGTCATCGGGCGAATCGTCCGAAGTACTTAGCGGACAAGAAGGCTAGCACCATCAAAGGTATATTTGATATACATGTTATTGATGTTTTCCTTACTAGCCCTCGTTGTAGTGCCTGGGTATTTGATACCGGTTCAGTTGCTAATATTTGTAACTCAAAGCAGGAGCTACTAATGAGCGGCTTTGCGAGGGATGAGGTGACGATCTTGGCGTTAGCGGATCAAGAGTTGATGTGATGGCCGTCGACGCACGCCTCCTTATTTTACCTTCGGGATTAGTTTTAACCCTTAATAAGTGTTATTATGTGCCTGCGTTGAGCATGAACATTATTTCTGGATTGTGTTTATTGCAAGACGGTTATTCATTTAAATCGGAGAATAATGGTTGTTCTATTTATATGAGTAACATCTTTTATGGTCATGCACCTCTTGTGAATGGTTTATTTCTTCTAAATCTCGAAAGGGATGAAACACACATCCATAACATTGAGGCTAAGAGATGCAAAGTAGATAGTGATAATACTACTTATTTGTGGCAATCGTCTCAGGTCATATTGGTGTAAAGCGCATGAAGAAACTCCATTCGATGGACTTTTGGAGTCTCTTGATTTTGAATCATTTGACACATGCGAACCATGCCTCATGGGCAAGATGATCAAAACCCGTTCTCGGTATGATGGAGCGAGCAACGGACTTGTTGGAAATCATACATACCGATGTATGCGGACCGATGAGTGTTTCACGGTGTATATCGCTATTTCCTTACTTTTACCGATGACTTAAGTAGATATGGGTATATCTATTTAATGAAACATAAATCTGAAACATTTGAAAGTTCAAGGAATTTCAGAATGAAGTGGAGAACCATCGTGAAAGATTCAGTTTCTACGATCCGATCGTGGAGGTGAATATTTGAGTTATGATTTTCTCACGCATCTTAAAGCAAGTGGAATCGCTTCACAACTCACGCCACCCGAACACCACAACGCAATGGTGTGTCTCGAGCGGAATCGAACCCTATTAGATATGGTCCGATCAATGATGTCTCTTCGATTTGCGTTATCATTTTGGGATTATGCATTAGAAACCGCTGCATTCACTTTAAATAGGGCTCCATCTAAATCCGTTGAGACGACACCGTATGAACTGTGGTTTGGTGCTAAACCTAAGTTGTCGTTTCTTAAAGTTTGGGGATGCGAAGCTTACGTCAAGAAGTTGATGCCGGACAAGCTCGAACCCAAAGCGGAGAAATGCGTCTTCATAGGATACCCTAAGGAAACTATTGGGTATACCTTCTATCACAGAACCGAAGGCAAAGTGTTTGTCGCAAAGAACGGTTCCTTTCTTGAGAAGGAGTTTGTAACACCCTCAGAATCGGACCTATGCAAGTTTTAGCGATTTCCGCCAAACCCGCATAGAAACGATTCAAAGGTGCCCACCAGGCACTTTCGTTCGGGTGGAAAACGAAGTAATAACATTACACAACAGTCCTCGATGGGACCTGAGTAATATATATACAACAGCTCCATGAGTCAAGAATACGATATACAAAGACAAAGATCCAAATCACCTTGAAAACGATAGTGCGTCCCAGCTACGGACAAGATGCAAATGGGGCTAAGAGCCTGAAGAATAACCTGGCGTCCCATAACCTGCCAAAGCCGAAGGGTAACCTTGCTAACGGCGTCGATCTCAAAACCTGCTTAAACAAAGGGTGCGGCAAAGGGCAAAGGAAAAAGAGGAGCGTCGATCGAGGCCAAGATTGCGGCGAGACTAGAATCGGCCGGTCCTCGCCTACATAGGTATGGTGGATCAAGCGGCGGCAACATGCACTAAACAACCTATAGAGACTCGATACAACAAGCGGCTATCGTAGAGGGTAAGAAAGACCTATTCGGATCCAACCTGAAGCTACCACCAAACAAACCCATCCTGGTGTTTCCCCCTCGAGACCAAACGAGGAAGTCAACCGAGGAACTCACACAGTTGGCAATTTTATTTATTCGGTTATCGTTGCAGCAATTACTAGTCAAGTATAGATAGTCACCCTGATAAAATAAGCAGTGGGCACTTTTAGTTAACCATTCAGTTATAGTTACAACACTTACTAATCAGGTACAAATAGCATGAGATAACCCAAAACCCAGCAGTTGTTGGTACTTTTATTCAGCCATTCCGTTGTAGTTGCATTACTTACTAGTCAGGTACAATTCCAAACAAGCAATTGTGGGCAGTATTATTTAGCCATTCCATTATAGTGAAGCTGATTACTAGTCATTATAAAGTCAAATTTATAGCAATAAACTTTAGTTATGCTTGTCTATGGTCGAGATACTGTGCTCCAAGTCGTCCATATCCGCGGACACGGCTTTCAGAAAGTTTTACCGGCGGGTGCACCAATAGCAACACACGCCGATCAACCTCGAAAACCAAATCAAAACCCAACAAGGCTTTCACGACTAAGCAATCACAGATTGAAATATTTCAGGGGCCACCCTTGGAGTACACCACAAGTAAGCAAGCTCGAGACGGACTCAAGGTTTGCGTGCGCTGGTATAAGCATCGGGAACCGAAAACTCAGTGGTGTCGATATCATGAAAACACTCCGCTTACCTAAACATGACAGGTGCTCCTCGCACAATCGTAATAAAGCGGTAAAGCATGGCATAAGTACAGATAGTAAATAAAACCTCAAACTAGTTTGTGGCCAAGAAATAAGATGAATCAAGCTCTGCTCAGGGGGTCCCATATACCTCCCGGATGTGGATAGCGTGATAAATCAAGGAACAGGTATCAAGTACTCGGGGTCCTACGGGACACAAGTGGGCGTTCGGAAACCAAATATCATCTATCACCCACCGATGCCTCTGCTTAATTCAATTTTAGTTGTTAAACAGGAATTAAAGTGAACGATAAGTAAAACTATGATCATCTCCGACATCAACGTGCGGCAATTCATCAACAACTGTGGCACTTGACAACACGCAACATCACTTGAGCAAGCGACTACGACGCGCAAGTCCAACTATCTACCAAACAACAGGTAATAGGATGTGTCCAAGGCAATATAGGGCTGCACGGTATATCACAGGTACGAAATCTAGAGCATCGTAACACAGATAGCAATAGATCGACAGGAGGGAATAAATACTATAAAAGTAAGATAGGTAGAAAGGGGGAGATGCTCGCCTGAAAACATTGTCGAAGGTTCAACCGAAGATCGGGGCGAAGCTCACATCAACTCAACGGCCTTATCCGCGAAGAACCAAAACACTAGAAGAAACACCGGATGCACTATTTAATACAACGGCAGAAGATCGGCATGCTTATGATATGATGCATGGCATGGCAAAGTGCGGTGCAATTAGGTCATATTAAGCGGAACCAGGGGTCCCGACAATTAATTAGGTGGTTCATGTTGTTTAGATACCCCACCAATTAAATGTTGTATTAACATGGTAAGATATGGTACCGGTTCGATGCACAAATTTAAATGAGGCCAATATGAGACTAGATTTGCCCGCATATGGGCCCCATATTTAATTATGAGGTGAATCGGCATAAGGCCCCAAAACCACACAAATATGCATGCAAGATGAATGTTTAAGATGCGACAAGTTGTATTATGTTATAAAATAGGGTTTGCGGGAAGGGGTTCACACATTAGTGGGTCGCGACGAACTTGGGGTTCCGGGGTTCGGGGTTCGGTCTCGGGGTTCAGGGTTCGACGGAAGCGTTCTCGGACTCCGGGATCGTTCTCGGATTACTGGGTAGATCTTGGCGCTCCGTGAGGAAGGGCTTGGTGGTTCTGACTTCATTTGTCGGTGCCGGACTCGGTTGCGGCAGATCTTGGCCATGTCGAGGATCTTGCCGGAGGTTCGTTGAGGGTCACCGGTTCGGTACGGTCTTCATGTGGTAGATCTTGGCGTGTTGGCGTCATCGGATCCATGTCGGCGCACTCGGGTCTTGGCGTCCTCGGGGCAATGTCCTTCGAATCGGGGGAGGCGATCTTGGGGTACCGCGTCTTCGGGTCGGGGCGTCTAGGGTCCTCGGTGTTCCATGACGGCGATCTTGTCGTTCCGAGGGTTCGGGAAGGCGATCTTGGAGTTCCATGAAGGAGTTCTTGACGCTTCGGTCTGGTGTCGCCCTTCCGGTTCCGCGGGTCTTGGCGTCCTTTGGTTCCGAGAGGAAGGACTTGGCAATTCCACGGGCCTTGGTGTTTTGACGGGGTTCTCGGCTTCGGTTCCACGACGGAGATCCTGAGAATCCATGCCGGCACACTTGGCGCCTTCTAATCCGACGATCGGTCTCATGTCCAAGTAGGAGTGCTTGATGGTCCGAGAGGGGGTTCTTGTCCGCGATTCTTCGAGCACCTTGGGCACGGGACTTGATGGCTTCGAAGAATTGGCCTCCGTGGACTGGCGCAGGCAGCAGCCAGAGATCCCCGAGGAGGTGGTCTTGCACCGGCAGGGGCACGGACATGCAGGCAGAGGCGGCCGCGACGCGGAGGGAGGGCGGCAGGAGCTCGAGAGAGCCCAGGCGGACGGCGACCCTGGCCGAGGCGAGGCGGGCCGAGAGGCGGCGGCGCGGAGGGTGGCGGCTTGGCGGCGCCCGGCTGGCATGGAGGCGCGGCGGACGAGGGTCGCGGCGAGAGCTTGCAGTGGCGGCCTCGAGGCAGGGGCGCCGCGGAAGGAAAGGTGGACGCGGGGCTGGGGTCGCGCGGGTCGGTGGAGGTGGGGAGCGGCGGCGCCATGGCCGGGGAGAGGCGCTCGAGGGAACTCGAGGGGGCGAGGCGGAGGCGGATGGAGGCCGGAGAGGAGGTTGCAGGGGCAGCGAGCGGAGCGGTGGCGAGCTCGCCGGCGCGGGGAGGCGGACGATGGTGGGGCGACGCGGCCGGCGGAGCTCGCTGGGAGGAGGCGAGCTGAGGAGAGGGAGAGGCCGCAGAGAGGAGGAGAGTGGCGGCGGTGGCCTCGAGCTGTCCGCAGGGCGGCGGCGGCAGGTGCCCGGGGCGGCGCAGACGCTCGGGGGGAGGGTCGGCTCGGGTGGGACGCGGGGGAGCAGCCAGAGGAGAGGAGGGGAAGAGGAAGACGGCGCGTGGGGGAGGTTGGTGGGGAAGGTGGGGCCCAGGGAAAAGGAGCGGGCCAGGGGGTGGGGTCCAGGGGGTGGGGATGGGGCGCATGGGACAGAGGGAAAAGGGGGTGGGGCCAGGCTGTGTGGGTGGCTGTTTGGGAGAGAGAGAGTTAGGGGAGAGGGAGTGTTTGGGGGGTGAGGTGGCAGCATCTGAGTGGTGGGGAGTTTGGGGAGGGGTGAGGTGGCGCGACGGGGTTGGCCGGGGTGATGTGGCCAGAGGGATGGGTAGATAGGTTGGTAGGAAAAGAAAACGGGGTGGACCGATCTGTTTTGTACGGGGGTGGTCGTTCTGGTCGATCTAGCCCGTTCGACTGACCCCACTAAAATAATATAATTAAATTATTTATTTCAACCAGCGCTTTTGCAATCCGACAGCGGACAAAACAAAATAATCCGGGGACCCGGTTTTGATGTTTGAATAAAGATGGGGCGTTTTAGAAAACAAAACGGGCTTTGCGAAAATAGTTTTATGCAAACAATGCATGATGATGATGATGCAATGCACAAATTCAACGCGATTTTCTAGTAGTGGTTTTGCGGGATGCCACAGAGTTTCTCTCGAAAGAAGTGAGTGGGAGGAAAGTAGAGCTAGACGAGGTTATTGAACCTTCTCTTGAATTGGAGAGTAGCGCGACTGAAATTGTTCCGCTTTGCACCAACAATAGAGGAAGCTAATGACAAGGATCATGAAGCTTGGACGATCTTGCTCTTGAACGTCGCGGTCGACAAGGTCGCGTGCCCTCTGAGTGAATGCGGCAACCTGTCTTGACTATCTTGTTAGTAGAAGGCGGTGAACCTACGAACTATGAGGAAGCGATGATGATCCCGGACTCGAGAAATGGCTAGAAGCCATGAAATCCAATTGGGATCCATGAGCGAAAACCAAGTATGGACTTTGGTGGACCCTCCTAGCGGCCAAAAGGCCGTTGAGTGCAAATGGATCTTCAAGAAGAAAACGGACGCGGATGGTAATGTTACCGTCTATAAAGCACGGCTTGTCGCGAAGGTTTTCGACAAGTTCAAGGTGTTGACTACGATGAGACTTTCACTCCGTAGCGATGTTTAAGTCCATTCGGATTTTATTAGCAATTGCTGCGTTTCATGATTATGAAATATGGCGAGATGGATGTCAAGACTGCATTCCTCAATGGCAACATTGATGAAGAGTTATATATGATGCAACCGAAGGTTTTGTCGATCCTAAGGATGCGATAAAGTATGCAAACTTCAGCGTTCCATTTATGGACTGAAGCAAGCATCTCGGAGTTGGAACCTTCGTTTTGATCAAGTGATCAAGAGCTTTGGATTTGTTCCAAATTGCTTTCTGAGCTTGTATCTACAAGAAAGTGAGTGGGAGCTCGGTGGCGTTTCGCATCGTATGTGGATGACATATTGATTATCGGAAATGACATCAACATGCTTAACGATGTGAAGAGTTATTTGAACAAGTGTTTTTCAATGAAAGACCTAGGTGAAGCTGCTTATATATTGGGCATCAAAATCTATAGAGATAGAAAAAGACGCCTGATAGCATTAAGCCAGAGTACATACCTAGACAAAGTTCTGAAAAGGTTCAGAATGGATAAGGCAAAGAAAGGTTTAGTGCCTATGTTGTCAGGTAAGATATTGAGCAAGGCTCAGTGTCCAGCTACGGTAAATGATAGGGAAGCTATGAGCAAAGTGCCTTATGCCTCGGCCATAGGTTCCATCATGTATGCCATGCTGTGTACTAGACCGGATGTGTCCAATGCTCTTAGTTTGACGAGCAGATATCAAAGTGATCCAGGAGTGGAACACTGGATAGCCGTGAAGAACATCCTAAAGTACCTAAATAGAACTAAAGAAATGTTCTTAGTCTATGGGGGTGATGAACAGCTTGTCGTAAAAGGTTACGTCGATGCTAGTTTCGACACCGACAAGGATGATTCCAAATCTCAGACAGGATACGTTTATATTTTGAATGGAGGAGCTGTGAGCTGGAGAAGCTGCAAGCAAAGCGTGATCGCGGGATCTACAGTGGAAGCGGAATACATGGCTGCTGCAGAAGCGTCAAGTGAAGGAGTTTGGATCAGAAACTTCATCACTGAGCTTGGCGTGGTTCCAAGTGCATTGGACCCACTGGAGATATTGTGTGACAACACTGGCGCCATAGCACTAGCTAAGGAACCAAGATATCATCCAAAGACCAAGCATATCAACTGCAAGTTTCATATAATCCGAGATTATATAGCAGATGGAGATCTGAAGATTAGCAAAGTACATACGGATCTGAATGTCGCAGATCCATTGACTAAACCTCTTCCACGTGTAAAACATGATCAACACCTCAGTGCCATGGGTGTGAGATTGTTGCCAGATGTAAACTAGATTATTGACTCTAGTGCAAGTGGGAGACTGTTGGAATTATGCCCTAGAGGCAATAATAAAGATGTTATTATTATAATTCTTGTTCATGATAAAGTTTATATTCCATGCTAGAATTGTATTAAGCGGAAACATTAAAACTTGTGTGGTTTGTGAACAACACCGTGTCCCTGGTACGCCTCTAAGGACTAACTCATTGATCAATGATGGTTAAGGTTTCCTAACCATAAACATGAGTTGTCAATTGATAATGAGATCATATCATTGGGAGAATGATATGATGGACGGACAAACTAAGCGAAGCAATTAGATCGTTCATCGTGTTCATCTTTGAAGCTTTTCCTATGTCAAATATTGTATTCCTTAGACCATGAGATAATACAACTCCACGGTATCGGAAGAAAGCTTTGAGGTCATCAAACGTCATCCTATGAGAGGGTGATCATAAAGGTGTCTCTCGGTGATCGGAAAGTATCATTGGGTTGTATGTATCGAGATGGGATTGTCCCTCCCAAGTCGGAGAGATATACTTGGGCCCACTCGTGTCGATATCAACACCGCTTGCAAGCATGTGGTTAAGGAGTTAATCACAAAGTGATATCGGATTCTGAACGAGTAAAGTACTTGTTGTGAACGGGATTGAACTAGGTATGACGGCGGTACCGATCGAATCTCGGGCAAGTAAAATATCGCGAGACGAAGGGAATATATATATGGGATTGATTGAATCTCGGCATCGTGGTTCATCCGATATGATCATCGATGAATGTGTGGGAGTCAATATGGGTGCCCAGACCCGCTGTTGATTATTGATAGAAGATCATACGTCATATTCTCGAACCCGCAGGTCACACATAACGTATCTCGATGCTAGGATAGATTGGATAATTGGTTTATGAATTTTTGTTGAGTCTCGGATGGGATCCGGGACATCACGAGAGGTTCGGAATGGTCCGGAGAATAAGATTCATATAAGGCAAGTTTTGGAGTTCGGAATTGTTCCGGGTTAATCGGTATTGTACCGGAAGCTTCTAGAACCTTCTGGAAGGGGACCAACGTGGCCCCACCTTCCGGGAGGGGGCATGGGCCTATGAGGGAGTGTCCTGGCCACATTGGGCCAGGGGCACAAGGCCCCATAGGGCCCAGCCGATCTTAGAGAGTTTAAATCATTTAAACTAGAGATAGGGCTTCTAGAAGAGGGGAGAGTCCATGCCCCCCACTCCTTATCCTTTGGGCTTGGGGGAGGGGCTAGGGCTGTGCCCCCCTCTATATAAAGAGGGGTGGGGGCGCACCAACCACACACACCTTCCCCTCCAACCCTAGCCGCCCTGCTGCCCTTCCTCTCTCCCTCCCGACTGCTTGTAGGCGAAGCCCTGCTGCAGAAATTCTCCACCATATACACCACGCCGTCGTGTTGTAGATCCAATCCATCTCTCCACCATACTTGCTGGTCCGAGGAAGGAGGAGACGTCGAGGTGCTGCACGTCTGCATCTCACGGAGGCACCGCCACTTGTGGTGCTAGATCGCGAGGAGGAGAAGCGAGTACGACTACATCACCCACGTTCGGCCGAGCGTTCACTGCAGGCGAATCTTCAAGGGTATGAAGATCTAATCCAATCTCTCTCGTTGATTGCATCTCCTAGATTAGATCTTGGCTTTCCCTCTCTTCGCATCTGTAGAAAATTTTGATTTACTATGTCGCGAAACCCTTCAGGATGATATAGTGGTTTCTACACTCATAATACATGAAATTTATCTTTACTTAGCTCAACAATGGCTACACTTGCTCTCGAGCTGTATAAGCGATAGGAAGAAGAAGATATCTGTAAGCTCTAAGTAAAAATGAATCGATCCCTCTACTAAGAGGCCCTGGCTCACCTTATAAAGGGGTGGCCAGGTTACATCTAGGGCTGACATGGATAGCATATTCCACGAATATGAATGTCCCAAAATAGTAACTCGACGGGAGCCTTTCCGTGTTTCCCTTCTATCGACAACAATGAACCAGAGACCACGACATGTGAGCGTCGGGTTCTGGGACTGTCACCTCCGTGAGGCCTCTTCTGCAGTCTGTCCCTCTGTCCTTTGTCCATAGCGCTTGACACTGTACAGATTCCTGGGAGAGAGAAAGTGTGCAGTGTTGACTTCAGGGTTCGTCCTCTCCTTCTTGAGAAAGCTTTCCCATGAATCAGCCTAGCCCTGTATGACTTGGCCAAGCCTTAACCTGCAAATATAAAGCACACTAGATGATATGCTGACATACCCCATATGTCGTCCGAGTTAGGTTTTAGTTACCTGACTCGGGATAACCCGGTCCTTATTCGGCCAACATTGATATAACTCGGCCGGGTCATTCTTTGACCCGGTCAACATCTTCGAGGGCTTTTCCCTTTTCCCTTAGCTTGACCCTACATGGGGTCATCCCCCAACAAAACCGGCGACATTGAATGAGGGTACAAATGAGTGGGGAATTGGGATGAATTAAAATACATCATCTATGGAGGTTAGATAAAGTTTTTGTATCCACCATTCGTTAGTTCCAACTAAGGGGAGGAGGTCTAGGGGTCCGAGTAATCACCAGATAGAAGCATACTAAATGTACAAAATCATGGTCCTAATACTGAAGGAAATGTGTGGTACAATGACTATATATGTTTATGGAAAATAAATGTGTGTACATGAGAAAACTACCGCTCTCTAGTGTAGTTTGGAATCCACCATCATGGAATTTATTTCAATGCCATCTATGTAAGTTAAAACGATGTTTCATGGGGTATCCTTCAGAAAAAATGTTTCATGGGTGCATTGTAGGTAAAAATTGCTAATGAAATTCCAAAAAAAAAAGAATCGCAAGTGCTAACTATTACAATAAGTTTGTCTATAAGTTAAAACAATGTTTCATGGGGTATCATTGAATAAAAGCAATGTTTTATGGGTGCATTGCATTTAAAAATTGGGAAAGAAAATTGTGTTCGAGTGATCTCAAGGCGTAGCTTGGGTTCGTGTACATTGTTGGAGTGGTCAAATCCGAGCACCTGAGTCCCTAGCTCTAGCCCAGTATATATATTAGTTGTTGCAAATTCAAAATTAGCACAATGTTTCTTATTTTGTAAGACTTCACACGGAATACAGTTAGCTTCAGGCATTCATGCTTGGAATCCTCGTCTTACTGGCGTGATGTATCCAAATCACATGAGATATTGCAACTAGCTACGGGTGCAAAACTTTGCATATCGATGATAACCAATTTAAGCTTGAAATGCTGGTGACTACTGCACTGGCATAGGTTCACATATACCCGGTCGACATTCTATCCTAGCGTGGGAGGAAGGAGATTTAGAAAGACAACATATACATATGGTGTACTTCTAATGCTTCAATGTTCATACTTTGGATTTTGGTAATACCAGTTGGCAATGGCACTACCGGTACCATACCTATGACCATGTAATTGCAACTTTTTTAGGCTCCTCCTACTTTGGAATATGAATTTCTGAGTAAATACCGAATTTTGAAGTGTGATTTACACAAACCGTGTTGTCAGTTGACATCATGGTCTTATGTGCAGGACCTCCATTGATAGCGGTCACACGATCTAAATATCAGATATCCAATTCTTATCAATTTGGTTTTGGCATATGGTACTATATAAAAATGCTCCAAAGGCTCTTAACGGCTAGGATATCCCGTTGAGTGTGTAGAGCTTGTGGCGTTCGAGGCCAAAGGACCCTCCCTTGTTCCAAGAACCCTCAACTCCTCCAAAGGGATGTCTCTTGGCGCCAGCATGACTTGACGATGGGTTAGCTCAATGGCCTTGGCACGCTGCTTCACCCTCGCCTTCCTTGCCTAGGGTTTTGTTTCCGATCATCTTTCCGAAGAATATAAAGAGGCGAAGAGAATGAGAAGGAGGAAGAAGAAGAGAAAAACGTTTTGGTATACAAGCCTTTTTCACACTTCCTGTTTATAAAAGAAAATTCTTGAGTAATCCCCCAATGAAAGCAATACTTGTTCCCGTTGCGCACCCATCGATCAAAAACATCTCATTGATATTTGTCAGGTAGACAGCAAAGACTCTCAACAAAAGTTTCATGTCACATGGCATGACAGTAGGGAGCATGCATCGTTAATAGGGCTGAAATTCGAGTCGAGCCGAGCCATCTCAGCTCAACTCAACTCGCTAAATCTCGTTTAACTAATGAGCTAGCTCGGCTCATTTACACAACGAGCTCATGTTTGAAACTCGGCTTGACTCGGTAAACTCGCGAGTAGCTGGTTTATCTACTTCTAGGTTGTGAACATGCGTATATATTAGGAAAACAAGTAGTTTTCCTACTAATTCATAGCTAGAACAAAGATAGTGCTTCCATAATTTCACAAAGGAAAGATCAATAAAAATTATAATATGTCTACACCATTATAGGTGTAAGAAACATTAGTTTAACGAGCTATAAACGAGTGATCGTTTAGCTTGGATAAAAAAACGAGCTCAAATCTAAAACTCGTCTTGACTCTTTAGACATTGAGTTCGAGTCGAGTCAAGCCAAGTCACGAGCTGCTAGTTTAGCTCGTCAATTTCGAGTTACAATTCCAGTCCTAACCATCAAGTCCCCTTTAATTTCCGTGTATGCAAGAATACACTTGGAATATATATTTTTTGCTGACATATTTTTGCAGTGTGAGCTTTACCGAGTGCAGCACTCAGAAAAATCTTTGCCAAGTTTCGGGAGGCCTTTACTGAGTGCTTTGCACACTGGAAAAAAAGGAATTTCCGTTAGTATGGAATATTAGATAGTGTGTGATATATGGATGTTGTGTAGTTGAATCAAGAAAAAGCATTCACATTTCTTAAGGCTTTGTTCTGTTTGTCTCACCCTACCGGTATTGGGCCTTAAACCCCCATGGGCCGGCCAGGATCTGGCCCATTGGGGTTTAATCCAGGCCCGCTCTTATAGCCTGTTCGGTTATGCCCTATGAGGTTTCCATCCCTCGCGATTTCCCCAAAAACCCCTCGTTAACACCAAGTTAAAAAAACTAGGCCACACCCGTGAAAAGAATCCCGAAAAGAATGAAGAAAATCGAGAGGCGAGAGGTTCGTCCCTCACGCGACGGCTGGGAGGTGACGGCAACTGCGCTCGACCCGGGAGCTCCATATCTCTGACATCTCCCCCTTCCCCACCATTGAATGCGGCTGTTAGGAGGCAAGCTCCCCTTCTCCTCAGTCTCCTCCCCTTCCCCTTTTCTTGTAAAGCTAGGGCTTGTTCGTGTTCGTGTTCTTGCTGAAGGGAATATGCCCGAGAGGCAATAATAAAGTGGTTATTATCGTATTCCTTATTTATGATAAATGTTTATTTTACATGCTATAATTGTATTAATACGGAAACGTTAATACATGTGTGTTTAATAAACAAACAGAAAGTTCCTAGTTATGCCTCTCTCATAAACTAGCTCGTTGATTAACAAGATGATCAAGGTTTCCTGATCATGGACATTGGATGTTGTTAATAACGGGGTCACAACATTAGTGTAATGGTGTGATGAACATTCATCCGAAGTATAGCATTACGATCAAAGTCATTGAGTTTATATTGCTATAACATCTTACGAAGTGATCCTAATCCTTAGACCATGAGATCATGTCAATCACTAACACCGAAGAGTTTCTTGATAACATCAAACGTCACACCGTAAGGTGATTATAAAGATGGATTCAGAACTACTAAAGTGTTATGTTGAGGCCCATGGATCGAGAGTGGAATTTGTTCATCCCGATGACGGATAGATATGCTCTCGGTGATATCACATTGATTAGCTTGCAAGCAAGTGATTTGATCACTAGAATGTTATATCACGGAACGAGAAAAGAGTGCATGTCGAACGAGATCAAACTAGGTATGGAGATACCGATGATCGAATCTGACATGTAATATATCGAAACAAAAGGATTAAGATACTAGCGTAAAGGTTCCGACGATCACAAGAAAGTCATCGTTGAATGTGGATGGGTCTCGATCCCGCTTCGATTATTGATCCGAGAGGGGTCTCGATCATGTCCACATTATTCGCGAACCGTAGGGTGACACACTTAAGAGACACCGACATCCAATTGGAGCAAAAGTTTCATGCCGAAAAGAAAAGGAAAGCACGGAATTTATTTCACTAGACATGAAATTGCGAAACTGGTTCTGCATGTGAAATGGAATACTAGCAAGGGTTTTATGTGAATGTTTGTTAATTAAAGTAATTAACAAAATTCTGAATAAATAAATAAAAGAGTTTTATTTAATGAGAGCTTGCATTAAATTTGGTGGAAATTTAATGCATGTGAGTGGATTTTTGAGTGGAGGCTTTTAATGGGAGTGGAGGCTTTTCATTTTGAGTGGAGCTCCACCCACATGAATGTGGAAGAGGTGGGGCAGCCCCATGGATGGGCGCCATGCCTTGGGTGCCCCCCTCCCCTATAAAAGGCCCCTCTCCTCCTCTCACAACACACCTCCTCGTGAAGGATCTTTCTCCCTCTAGAATTTATCCCCATGGTCTCGACTAGCGAGATACATGTTCCAGTGGCTTTTCGCAAGAAAGAATTGTGCTTCTGCATCGCTGGAGCGAGGAGGCGGAGGTTGCTCGGTGCCTAACGTGTGCGAGCACGGATGCGCGCTTAGGACTTCCTCTCGATCTTGAGATCGGCAAGAGATCGTCTACATCAACCACGCAGTTTGGACTCGTTAAGCTTTGTCGGTCTTCAAGGGTATGTTCTACGGATATACATCCCCGTTGTTTGTATCTAGTAGATAGATCTTGGTACATAGTTGTTCCCATCGAGGAAATTTTGTTTTCTAAACCCTGGTATCGAGCCGGATCTATGCGTAGATACTTTGCACGGTAGTACACATATGAGTATGTGGGCGATGATGATCATTTTATTGCTTCTTAGTTGTACTTTGGATATTGGTGGCTTAGTGGGATGAAGCGGCCCGACAAACTTTACATGTCCTCGCATGAGACCTGTTCCACGCTTGACATGCAACTAGTTTTGCATAAGTGGCTAGCGGTGTCTCTCCTACTATAGTCAATATCTAATTTGCAACGAGTTGTCAACAATCTGGTTATCCTCGTTAGGTTCATGTCCGTAGGTAAGAACGGTTCTATCTTCGAAAGCCCTAAGCCACGAAAATTTGCAATGGATAAATTAGAGGCGCCTAGTTTAGATTGTTGTGGGCTAGTGATATGATATGGTGATGTTGTAAGTAGAAGTATGAGATGATACTCTTACAACACACATAACGGTAATCTCCATAGACCTTGGACTTACACATATAGGTATGATAGTGATCATACCACGGTGCACATGATAGAGATCATCTGCGGAACCATAACATTTCACTAATAAACATGTGATGTTTGATAGCATCTTATATTGCTTGTTTGGCGCTTTATTAGCAAAATAAGATGATCCCTCATTTAGATATCAAGATAAGAATGTGTTCTTCCTTAAGTATGCGACAATGTTTCGCCGCTCAAGACATCACGTGATAATCGGGTGTACTTGAATCCACGAGCATATCTCGGTGTAAGAATACTAAGGTTCTTACTTGGCGAGCCTAGCATGTACAGACATGGCCTCGGAACACGGACCGAAAGGTTAAGCATGAGTCATATGTTTTGATATGATGACCATATGGATGCTCGCCTTTGAAGCTACGCCGACTCACATGATGATCGGACTTGGTGTAGTGGATTTGGTTCATGTAATCACCAAAAACACATGAGGGATGTCGTTTTTGAGTGGGAGTTCATTTCTAATTTGGATTAGTAGAACTCTATTTATCATAAATTAAATCAAAGTGAATTTGCATAATTTCTTGTAGTTATTGGCATTCGTTCACCACCTTATGCTTAGTTGTAATTGAGATAATAGAACTATAGAATTCTGGATATATACTTTACGAACTGGTATCGTATTGTGTTGAGTGTCAATCCAAAGTTTAAAGTCCTATTGCAAACTTTCAGCAAACTCTATTTACTCCGTGAAATTTAATAGTTGGTATTAAATCGAGAGTAACAATTCCAGTGTTAGTATCTTAAGTATCATGTTTGCATCCATGATTCTTGATTGGTTTGATATCAAGTTTATCTAGGAGCTGAAAGAATTGTTTCAGAAACCATCATGTGTGGCAGATATAACGATATCTGAAACAATGTTTTGGTTGCAATATGATAGAGTATAATATATGTTCTCATATTGGATGAGAATTTACGAAGGTTGGAGATGCTAGACATCCTAATCATCCAAAAGGATTTTGGAAAGTAATGTTATACTCACGATTCTCCTTTATAAGCTAAATTGGCTTGATCATGAAAGTCGTCATGATAAGGATGAATAGAAGATGTATGTAAAGTGTTTACTACACTAAAAGATTACTAAAGAATGGATTTTGAAAGAATACCAATCATTATGATGATGGTGATCTACTTCAAAGTGCAAGTCCAAAGGTATTATTATTTGAATATACACGCTTTGGACTATGTGTCATGTATATGGCGCCACTTTTGATGTTGATAAATTCTTTTAAAAGGAAAAGGAAATGCTGAAAGAGAATCTATAAAATATATTTGGCAGAAAAAAAAAAGATTGGAAATATCCAATTTAGGTATATAGATGATATACATGTTATGGTTGTATTCTTTGCTTGTTAAACAATGTGGTTCTTGGGTATTAGATACCGAATTGGTTGGTATGAAATTTCATACGGAATGACGCAATTCATGAACCACAATGGCCTAAGTAACTAGCAAGAGAATATGTGATGATGTTCATCGAAAACAAACAAACCGTTGTTTGTATTTCTCGTTGACATCAAAGCTTGACTTCAAGATTTGTTTTAATAATTGTTATTTGAATCAGGTATTGTAAGAACAAAGGTTGTTCAAATAATTACCGTATTCCATATAAGATGGATGATTTACAAATCTAGTTGAAGAAATCACATCCATAAAACCTAATGCTAAAATGTTGCAAGACAAATGATTGAAAAGATCACTTATGAAGTGACATCGCTGTTTAAATTATAATGGAAAGAAAACATGAAGAATCTCCATATTCATGGATTTTTGGAGTCTTTGATTTGATCAAGTGACGCTTGTGAGACTTTCCTCGGGATAATTAAAACTTCGTTCAAAGGCCAAAGAAGAACGAACGACTAAAATATTGGAATTTATACATATCGATGTATGTAGTCCATTATGCAGTCGTGGCGATGGGTTTCAACTTCATATGCTTTCTCCGAAGTTTGAGTGAATATTCACTTAATGAGAAAGAAGTATGAAATATTTGAAAATGTTTCAAAGACTTTCAAGATGAAGTGGAAAATCATTGTAACAAGAAAAATAAATAAATTATGATTTGATCATAAAGGAATTTATTTGAGTTACAAGTGTAACAAGAAAATAAATGAATTATGATTTTATCATAAAGGATTTATTTGAGTTGCAAGTTTAGCAAAACACCTAGATTTACATCTCCAAACACCATAGGAGTATGGAGTGTTTGAGATTTGTAATGAAACCTTGTGAGATATGGTTGGATCAAAGGTGTTATTTATAAACTGCCATTATGTTTTAAAAGATTAAAGCTTTAGAGACTACCGCTTTTAATCGAAAAGAGCTCCATCTTGATCCATTGAAATGACACCATATGAGTTATGGTTTGGGGTAAAACCCAAGTTGTCCTTTCTTAAATTTTGGTATGCTAAACATAAGTAAGATGTTTACAACCAAAGTCGGATGAGCATGTCTTTGTAGGTTATTTGAATAACAATTGGTTATTCCTCCTTAACACCGAGGACAAAAGGGTTTGTCGCTTGAAATGTGAAGTTTCTTGAAGAAGGAATTTTTCATAAAGTTAAGTGGAGGACAATAGAACTTTGATAAGGTTAACGAACCTTAGCTAAATGTCTTTGAAATCGCTCCGAGGCTGCCATAATGCTCATAGCTTATGTGCCTCAAAGGTTGTGGTCACGGAGATCTAAGTTCTTATTGAACCAAGTCGGTCGAATAAACAATCAAATACTAAGATTTGAGAGTAAATCATTATTGTTTGACAATGATGAACCGACTATATGCAAAGAAGTGATGATGGGCCCGATTCCAAATGGCTTGAAGCCATAAAATCCGTGATAGTTCCATATACGAAATCAAGTTTTGAACTTGGAAGACCCTCGAAAAGGTGTAAAACCTACTCTACGTATTTGGATCTATAAAGAACATGGATGTCTCACATCTATGAAATATTCGACATGTTGTAAAGTATTTTATGACAATGTTCAAAGAGTTGACTATGACAAGATTTGATCTTTCATAGCGATATTTAGTCCGAACGGATTAAAGTAGCAACCACTACATATAATTTGGTATATGGTAGATGAATAAACAAAACAAAGTTCTTCTAATAGAATGGTTACCTAGGACGGTACATGACACGGTCCAAAGGGTTTTGTTAAATTCAAAGGATGCTAAAAGGGCATGCAAACTTCAATGGTTGAAGTAAGCATCATGAGTTGGAATCTTCACCATGATGAAAAGGAGTTTTTCATCAGGAGATGATGAAGATGCTTGCATTTGCAAGAAATTAAGTGGGAGCGCTGAGACATATTTCTAATACATTATGTGAAGGACATCTTGTTGATTAGAAATTATGTATCTTTTATTGACAAAGGTTAAGAATTTCATTTCGATGAAATACTTAGGCAAAACCCGAATATTTAGCGTGAATGTCTATAGTGGATAGACTGTAACGCCAATATGGTTGTGCCAAACGTACATATATGAGATATTGAAGGAGTTCAATATAGAATCAACAAGAAACGGTTCTTGTCCCATGGAAAGGAATTATATCAAGATTCAAGTGTATCGACACTTGATAAGTGAAACAAGATTCAAGTGCTTTGACACTTGATGAGTGCAATCACGAGAATGTTTTGATCAATCATACCATGATATGTACACATCCAGATATGTCCTATGCTCTAAGTGTTATGAGCATATACCAGAATGAATCATAAAATGATCATTGGACGATAGTGAGGATATTCTTATGATCTTTTGGAAGAACTAAGAATATATTTGTGTAGAGGTGACAAATAATTACAAATAGTTCATTGTAAAGCGTTACATTGATACTAGTTTTGTCACAAGATACAAATTAAGTTTATCTCAATTTAAACTATGGGTGGCACAATGTAATGGAAAGGAGATTCCATGATGGATTTGGAAGAGTTCCAAAGTTAAGACATTGTGACGAATACTACAACAAAAGGCTAAGTATATGACTGCTATAGTAGCAAAGGAGGGAATTGCCAAGTAGTTTGTTATCAAACTAAGGTGTGGTTATAGCAGGCTAACACTAAAGATATATTGTATGACAATAGTATCGACGTGTTTTAACCCCAAGGAACTAAAGGTCTCACCGAAAGACCAAATTTATACAATGCCATCTCATTGAGAATGAGTGATGCGTGAAGACGCAAAGACATGAATACACACGGACCAAAGCCGATCCGTAGATTATGTCAACCACTTGCAATTGCGTATTTGGAACACCAGAAAGCCATAGGTGTTCAATACACAAAGTTTTCAAACTAGATTATTGTCTCTAGTGCAAGTGGGAGACTGAAGGGAATATGCCTGAGAGGCAATAATAAAGTGGTTATTATCGTATTCCTTATTTATGATAAATTTTTATTTTACATGCTATAATTGTATTAATACGGAAACGTTAATACATGTGTGTTTAATAAACAAACAGAAAGTTCCTAGTTATGCCTCTCTCATAAACTAGCTCGTTGATTAACAAGATGATCAAGGTTTCCTGATCATGGACATTGGATGTTGTTAATAACGGGTCACAACATTAGTGTAATGGTGTGATGAACATTCATCCAAGTATAGCATTACGATCAAAGTCATTGAGTTTATATTGCTATAACATCTTACAAGTGATCCTAATCCTTAGACCATGAGATCATGTCAATCACTAACACCTAAGAGTTTCTTGATAACATCAAACGTCACACCGTAATAGGTGATTATAAAGATGGATTCGTAACTACTAAAGTGTTATGTTGAGGCCCATGGATAGAGAGGAATTTGTTCATCCCGATGACGGATAGATATGCTCGGGCCCTCTCGGTGATATCACATTGATTAGCTTGCAAGCAAGTGATTTGATCACTAGAATGTTATATCACGAACGAGAAAAGAGTGCATGTCAGTAACGAGATCAAACTAGGTATGGAGATACCGATGATCGAATCTCGGACATGTAATATATCGCGAAACAAAAGGATTAAGATACTAGCGTAAAAGGTTCCGACGATCACAAGAAAGTCATCGTTGAATGTGTGGAGTCGATGGGTCTCATCCCGCTCGATTATTGATCCGAGAGGGTCTCGATCATGTCCACATTATTCGCGAACCGTAGGGTGACACACTTAAGAGACACCGACATCCAATTGGAGCAAAAGTTTCATGCCGAAAAGAAAAGGAAAGCGAATTTATTTCACTAGACAGCTTTGAAATTCATGTGAAATGGAATACTAGCAAGGGGTTTTATGTGAATGTTTGTTAATTAAAGTAATTAACAAAATTCTGAATAAATAAATAAAAGAGTTTTATTTAATGAGAGCTTGCATTAAATTTGGTGGAAATTTAATGCATGTGAGTGGATTTAGAGTGGAGGCTTTTAATGGGAGTGGAGGATTTTCATTTTGAGTGGAGCTCCACCCACATGAATGTGGAAGAGGTGGGGCAGCCCCATGGCTGGGCGCCATGCCCTTGGGTGCCCCCTCTCCCTATAAAGGCCCCCCTCTCCTCCTCTCAACACACCTCCTCGTGAAGGATCTCTCTCCCTCTAGAATTTATCCCCATGGTCTCGACTAGCGAGATACATGTTCCCAGTGGCTTTTCGAAGAAAGAGTTGTGCTTCAACGCTGGAGCGAGGAGGCGGAGGTTGCTCGGTGCCTCAACGTGTGACGGGATCTTATTTGTTTTTTTGGCGCTAGGACTTCCTCTCGATCTTGAGATCGGCAAGAGATCGTCTACATCAACCACAAGTTTGGACTCGTTAAGCTTTGTCGGTCTTCAAGGGTATGTTCTCTACGGATATACATCCGCCCGTTGTTTGTATCTAGTAGATAGATCTTGGTACATAGTTGTTCCCATCGTAGAAAAATTTTGTTTTCTATGCTGCGAACCCTTCACTTGCATCTAGGAGATAGGAGATGTTGCAGACCAAGATTGCGGGATAAGTGGGAGTTTAGGGAATTCAATGAACAGGGAACGCGGGTCCCGACAGACCAGCCAACTTCCTCTCTCAATCAATCTTTGGTCGGTACACTCTAATTACCCTCCTCTCAGATTTTTCTCTTCCCGAAATGATTTCTCAAGAATCAATTTCCTTTGTTCGGACAGATGTGCATCTTAACGATCCATTAGGCTAACATTGACTCATATGATTAAGCACTCTGTCCATGCATCTCTTCCACCAGCTATTGTTTCTGTACGCAACTACATCGTCAGGATATGCTTGGGATAAATGGGTACACCCACTTGTGCGGATCTTGTTCACATTTCTGCACTGAAAATTCCGCATCTTGCATAGTAACAAAGAGGCATGGATCTTCGTCGAAAGGTGATTGCCTTCAATTCTCTAGCACAAATAGCTTATTTTTTATTTATGCATGCTTGTTTTAGCTAACTTGAAAAATATTCGAATGTAGTTAGAGCCTCTTGGAATCCCGAGCTAGAAAAGTCTCTTGTTGATCTAATCCATGAGCACAATACCCGTAAATATAAGGGTCAAAATGGGTGGTCCTCTAACACCTGGAACAAGATCATTAAGAAATTCCATAAAAATAATCCATATGTGAGTTACACAAAGTTACAAGTCCAGGAGAAGAAGAAGGAGAAGGAATTGAAAAGGGTATACAAGATGTTAAAGGAGGCCAAGCAACAAAGTGGGGTTTCCTCGAATGACAAGCATTGGATGATTGAAGTTGAACAAGAGTTGTGGGACAACCTGATCATTGTAAGATAGTTCCATTTATTCTTGGATGCCTCCGGTCATTCCTTGTTCTTTGTTATTATGTGCATTTCTCTTGTGTTTGTTTCTGTTATGCAGTCATTTCCTAACATAGGGAAGTTCCATACAAAAGGTTTCCTGGTTTTTATGACTTGGGGGATATATGATGGACAAACAGCCGAGGGCACATACAACTTCATATCCACTCAGCGATCCCAGCAACCATATCATTCTCAAGAAGTGGAGCTCGATCTTGAAGTTAGTTCTGTAGATATCACACACTCTCATTCTCATGTTGGAGAGACCTTGGTGGATGCTCGGGATGATACACAAGTAGGGATGCAAGAGGCTAACGTGCAACTAAACATTTTTAGGCATGATGAGGCTCATCCAACGGGGACTACCACATCATCGACAAGCACAGAGAATGAATCTAGAAGGCGCTGGAACAATGGAGAAGTTTCTGCAATGATGGAAAAGTACATTAAGATGAAGACTAAGCAGATTGAGAATGCATAATCTGGCTCAAGTATTGTGGATGAATTCTCAATCAAGAATTGCACTGCTTGACAAAGCACAATGCCACTCTCACAGGAGGAGAAGGTAAAAGCCATACCGGTCTTTAAAATTGCAGAGAATCGTGAGCTCTTCATTTGCACTGACCGGGATACCGCTTTGTTGTGGCTACGAACTGAAATGGCATAGGAAAGGTAATATATTCTCTTCTTGCTTGTATGGTTATGGCTGTAGCAATAACTCTGCTTTCTTGTTGCTGTTGATTAATTACTTTAGCCAATTTTAGAAGCAGTGCCTTGCATGGAAACTCTACTTGCTTATAGTCTGTTTACTGCATTTTTAGTATGGGACTGCTGCTGAGATTGTAGGGAATACTAGAATTCCATGAGTGATTCATCGTGCCAGGCTTCTCATTATATGATGGACAAATTACATCATGTGATATTTGATCTACTGCAACTTCAATGTCAGTATATATAAAAAACTATGGAGCTTCTCTAACATCTCTTTGACATATTACTGCCTCAACCCTGTTTTTTAAGAAAATAAATGATTTCACTTAGGACTCAATGGGTGTATCGAACCATGGGAGGATTTCCTCAAGGCAGATGGTTTTACTAGAGGCATGAGCATCTCCTCATGTAGTACAAAGACCGCATGATTTCACAAGCTTCATGAGTACTTGAAGCTGCTGCCAAGAGCGTAAAAGAGGATTGCAAATATATTTCAGAAAACATGGAACAGATACATCATTCCTTCCCTATTGACAGCGGTACATGATAAAATTAATATAGATCTACTGCAAAAGGATCATCATTATCATCGTTCATATGCTTGGATTTATGTAAGACTATATCATACGGCTGTATTTCTAGTGTTAAAAAATTAGGACAACAAATGAAAGTTTATCCTTGGGACAAAAGGAGCCGAAGTGTTTTTGATTCTACACATTGTATTCCTTGACAAATTTACTGGTGTGTGGAGTTTAGTGATATAATTCCCATGTGCTTACAGGTTGTGGTATCTTTATCAACATTGATACCATTTTCTACTTGAGCCATGTTCTTATATTTCTCTCTATAAATTATAGGTACATGATGAGAGAAAAGAGCTGGAGTTCTACATGAAGAAGCTAAAGAAGAACAAATGTAGGGGTGCCATGGTGACCGATTCGTGTGTGCTCTACATCGGATAAATTGCATATTTATTCATTGAACTTTGTTAGTTGTTGTGTCAGAATTTTTTATGAATATAATATCTACAACATTGCATTTCCTTCTGTTACCTTGTATTGTTCCAGGTTTTAGCAATGCTCAAGTTTATGTAAAAATAATATAATTTGGAATCAAAGATGCTGAATTTTCCTGTTTGTATGTTTCTGATGCATGCTGTTTGGAGCCGCTCTTGCTTGCTGCTGCACAACATGTGCTTGTCGTATGTGTTGTAGGGCCGAATGGGCAATAACATCAGGGATAAACAGGGGAAATATCAGGAGAGGGATTAGTGGGGATTAGGGCGACGTGTGGGGTTCACCCAATCCCTACATGGGTTTAGACCCACTAGTGGATCTAATCCCTTGCAACAGAACAAAGACTAGTAATTAGTATCGTTCGGCCTCCACATAATGCCTTTCTAATACTAATAAAAATATCCAAGCGTCACAAGCGTATAATTCAATAGTTTGACCGTTTGATTACTAAATACATAGATATACACTTAGGTAATTCTAATATGACATAAGAAAATGTACATCATGCATGTGTCTTAGCCATAATATACATGTCTTTAACATTTTGACACATTTAACGGGGAGTTTCTTTGGCTCCCGAGGTTCAGTGCCCCTTTTATTTTTTTAAAATAAAAACTATATTTATAAGATTAAAAAACAATTTAAAAATATTCTGGACATAGTCAATGTTGTATCCCACGAGTATGTAAAATCACAACACAAAATTATTTGTATTATGGGCTACAAAAAATGAAAAATCAAATAAACTTTAGGGATTTTAAAAATGCATAACCATATGTACACCTTTTTCATTTTTGTGTAGCTTAGAATACAACTAAAATTTATATTGCCCGTTTGAGGGAAAATCATTTGCTACCTCCAGATATTTGTTTGAATTTTTTGAAACTCACAAACGTGATTTTTTTATTTTTTAAAATAGTAGGTGTTCGGGAGCCGCAAATCTCAACTCCGGATTTGAATATAAAAATTGTGCTAGCTACATATCTATCCACGTCCATATCAGTCAAAACACATATTTTACTTTGTCCAATCCATAATAAGTGTTAGTCAATTGAACTAAATCAGTAACGTTTATTATGGATAGCAGGATGTACTATGTTTGAGATAATATTTTCAATATGATATTAATGGTAAATATCAAAATATCATGTCAAATACCATCTATACTGCCAAACATGTGAAAATAACATTTCAGATACAGTATGTTAAATGTAGCCCATCGGGTGATACTTAGAGCCTTGGCCACAGTTGTTACCGTTGCTTATGCCTATGACGGTGGTATAATTCCTATCACATTCCCAGGCTTAGCTCTCACGTGAAAAACATGAGAAGAAATGGAGCCATGGAGTAATTGACCACACAAAGCAGTTTTTGTGTGACCTTGTTAGTTTCTCTATTTGCATATAAGAAAGGATCGAAGAGGTCGACTAGAGAGGGCGTTTAATTAGCGAGTACCAGTTTTAATGTTTTTAGTTAGGGATTAACAAGAAAATGTATGTTCTCTAGATCATGAAACTAGATGATCAACCAATATGGCAAGATAAAATTAGCTACACAAGTTAAGCAAGATATAAAGCTAGTATAAGTAAGTAAATGTTTAGAGATAACCGCACAATAGAGATGGTGATGTATCTCAAAGTAAACACCCTTGGGATGCTAATCTCTATTGAAATGGTGCAGTGACATAATGCCAACTAATATCCACAATGGTTTAGCGTTTTCTCCTGGAGCCCTCGCACATTGCAAGGTGGCTCGAGCCACTATGCGGTGCTCTTGGAGGCAGTAACCTATCCTTGACAAACAAGATTGCGGAAACCTCCACAACTCAACTAGAGTCTCCCAATAAATCCATGGGATTTACACCACAAAGATCGAGATCCGAGATTACCACTTTTTTCAAGTATGCCCAAGCACCCAAGAGTAACTAACATCCACAAGGGACAACAAAGGGCAATCAAACTTATTTGGTGAAACACTAGATCTGAATCTTCCCTATCCTTTCCTAGCTAAAGTATCTACCGGATTGTAGCACTATGGAGTAAGATCTCAAATGTTTAAGATTTAGAAATGATGGAGGGGGGGAGAGGAAAAATCATCATCTTCCTCGCACGAAGAAGGAGGGTATTTATATGGATTCCCCAAACTGGACCGTTGGGGGTGTATTATGCATGGTCTGGACGTTGCGGGGTTGGGCGGAAGTTCAAGGCCAACTTAAGATCCTATATTGCGGGTTGGCATAGTGGGACGACCTAGGGCCATATCTTGGGATAGGACTGAAGGCTGGTCTAGAGGCTGAGTTCCAGTGCCCAAAAATTATTAGTGACCTAGAAGTTCAAGACTAAGTTTTGAGGATATGTCCAGAGCTTGCACTAGGTGGCGACCGACCTTCACAGAGAAGTTCTAGGGATATTACCAGTTGGCACTGGGTGGTGATCGAGAGCCTAGCTTCGGAACTTTGTCGAGAAGTTCTCGAACCTCGAAAGTTCTGGGCCTACAAAACTCATACACCAACAACAAGATCCAAGGTAGGTTTTATCACTCCAATAGAAAGGTTTATTGGGTGCAAATTATGTTTGGTGTACGTGATTTGATTCCAGCAATACCTTCTAAAACGGACCCTCTTGATAATATGTATTTCCTATCCTAACGACTCAATAAAATAAGACTGCATGGGCATTGTATCTTATCTATTTTGATGTTGAGGGGTCTCGAACCATCTTATGCTTTATCCAGATGTGCGTAGGCACTTTATTTAATTTCAAGCACATGGATAATCCTCTAATAATGTTGTCATAACGTCACAATTACTTATTATGGGAAATGCCCTTAGAATATGGAATGCAATGAAGATAATATTGAAGGGTTCGTAGCAGAAAACAAAAATTTCCTTACTATCGTAACCACAAACTGCCCAAGATTTATCTATGTGGAATGCTGTAACAGAGAGAGGCTTTTGGTAACATAACCTTGTAGACAGAAAGCTCTTAACGTTCATGTAGAATGTAGATGATGTATTCGCACTCGTCCGACCTCAAGATCACGAAGCTCCTCGCAAGTCACTCTTGGTCTTGTATGACGATCTGGTGCCACAAGTGGCAGCACCCCTGAGGTATCTGATACGTCGTAAACGTATCTATATTTTTTTATGTTTCATGCTTGTTTAGTATCCAATTTGTTTTGCTTTGTCTACACATTGAGGTATTTTTATACGTTTTCTGGGACTAACCTATTAACAAGATGCCACAGTGCGAGTTGCCTGTTTTCTGCTGTTTTTTTATTTCAGAAAATAAATATTCTCGAAATTTGGACGGGACAAAAGACAAAGTCAATATTTCACTGAGGAGAACACGAAGCCAGAAGACGAGACGGAGGAGGGACGCGAGGGGCCCACACCTCCTGGCCGTGTGGCTAGGCCTGGCCCGCGCCTAGGCGGGGGACACGGCCGCCTCGGGCACCCCCTCGGTCTCCCCCTTCGCCTATAAGAATCCTCGATTCCAAAAACATAAGTACCTGATCATATCTCCACGAAACAGTATGTAGCAGCCGCCACCATCGTCCCTAGATCGATCTGAAGCTCTTCCCGGCACCCTGCCGGAGGGGAGGGGGTTCGGATGATAACCTGAAGGTGGATTACTAGTCATAGATGCAGTTGGATGGTGGTCTATGTATATTGTTGTAATGCCCAATAAAATCTCATAGGATCATGAACGTTTAGTATTGCATTGTTATGCCTTGCTTTGTCCTATCAATTGCCCCGTTGTAATTTGTTTACCCAGCATGTTGTGTATTTATCATAAGGACAACAACTCTAGTGAACTGTGGACCCCGGTCCAATCTTTACCATTGATACATCTTCCATTGTTACTGTTTACTTTCTACAAGCAACCATTACCTTCCACACCATACGTTTAATCCTTTGTTTTCAGCAACCCGGTGAGATTGACAACCTCACTATAAGTTGGGGCAAAGTCTTGAGTTTGTGTTGTGTAGGTTTCCAAGTTGTTAGCAACACCTTTGAGTCATTTCCTTCCTCCTACTGGTTCGATAACCTTGGTTTCATACTGAGGGAAGACTTACTGTTGTGCTCATCATACCTTCGTCTTGGGGTCTTCCAACGAAGCTCTATATCTGAGCCATCAAGACGTTTTCTGGCGCCGTTGCCGGGGAGTTAAGGACGGCTTCACAAGGGGATTCCTTCACAACCATTCTCTTTACTTTGTTTTTGTTTTGCTTAGTTCCTTGTGCTTTGTTTTGCTTGTTTCTTTCTTCCAAAATTTCAAAAAAACTGGTTCTGTTTGGTTGCTTTTTCTTATAAAAAATACAAAAAAATTAGTTCCTACTATAGTTGTTGGTCTGTTATTGCCTTGCTTTGTCATGCTTTATATCAATGGTTGGTTTCTTTGAAACTAGTTCTTATTGGCAAGGTGGGTTCACGAAAGAACAAAAATATTATTATAGTTGTAGGAGGTATAAACACCTCCCTTTTTAATGTGAGTATAATGATAATGTTACCATATCTTCTTATGTTAAAGGAAATTATGACTTTTATGACGTGGAACAAATTGAAGAATTTATTGCTTGGGAGGGTGCATTTGAACTTGCTAGTTTGCTTGAAAATACCGATGATTCACCTTATGAATATGAGGTTTATGATATACTTAAATTTTGCTTTGATAATTACAAGGAAGAAGAAATTGCTGAATTTGGAAGCTCATTAGATGAAAAAGAGGAGAGTGATGAACAAATGGAGGAAGAATGGATTAGCTACCCATGCCTACCTTCTAATGAGAGTAAATATTTATCCCTTACATTATTTGATTGTCCCCCATACTTACCAAAGGAGTATGAATGTTATGCTCATGTTATCTATGATAATCCATGCTATTTTGATAAATCTTATGATAATCCTTTATTTGCGCCTAATTTCGAAATGCATGGTACTAAAGAGTTTTGCTTAGAAAATTTTTATGATAAAGCTCTAGATGATGGTACTATATTAGTTGATAATATTAATTGTACTACTATTGAAAATGAGATTGGAGAGGTCTTGACTTTATCTTGGAACCCCATACCTCTTGAGAATGATCAGTCATCTTGTTATAAAATTGTTAAAAAGTGGGTTTGAAGGTTTTAATCCCACTAATTTTGAGATTGATAAAAATTATGTGTTTGTAGATCATGAAAATCATACTTTATGTGATAGTTATATCATTGAGTTTATTCATGAGGCTACTGAAAATTATTATGAGAGAGGAAAATATGGTTGTAGAAGTTTTCATGGTACTGAAACACCTCTCTATGTGTTGAAAGTTTTGAAGGTGCTCTTGTTAGATCTACCCATTCTTGTTACTATGTGCTTCTTTTATTTATTTTCTTACAAGATTCCTATGCATACGAAATGGGTTAGACTTAAATGTGTTTTTAATTTTCTTCTTGATGCTCTCTTTTACTTCAATTCATATTTCTTATGTGAGCATCTTCATGTGCCTAACTTAAAGGCGTTAAAGAAAAGTACTAATTGGGAGATAACCCAATATTTTTATTAAGTCTTGGAAGTTATTACTTCTTTAATATCCTCTCCTTATCCTTTTTGTTTGATTTTTGTGCCAAGAATAACCTCTAATGAGAGGGAAGTAAGATTTGGGGAGTTGTTGTCCCGAAACAGATTTTTGTGCTCCACTATAAAATTTCTTGAAAATATCTATAAGTGATTGATCTATAATATCCTAAATAAATCCCCCAAGTTGTTAGCTAACTTTCATTAGTTCAACACTTTTTGATTTGAGCAACAGAAGGTCTTCGAAAAAATCGATTTTCACCTACTGGTCTGTTTTGACAGATTTCTGCCAATATTTGCATTTGCCTATTTATCGATTTATTTTTGGGTTCTTTGGGGCAAATTAAACTATTTGAGGGAATTTCTACAGTAGCTTGTGTTTTTAATGAAAGTTTTGTTGTTTTAAAACTAAACCCAAAGGTTTATTACTTTTAAATGCACTAATGTTTTGTATGAAGTTTTGTATGAAGAAAAATTTCAGGTGTAAGGGAATAATGATGTAATGAGATGAAGAATGGACAAAATCTCAAGCTTGGGGATGCCACCCCATGTCACCCCAAGAAATATTCAAGAGGTACAAGCGTCAAAGCTTGGGTGTTGGGGATATGCTATATAGGTATCCTTATAGCGTGTCTCTTATCCGGATAACCCGGGTGGCCCAAAGTTGGTAGCATGGCCCTTGGCCTGCTGGGCGGCCCAGTTAGATGGATCCAGAAGGGAGGCCCATGCCGGATAAAGGAAGGCTACAGAGGAGTCACCGACGTACCCGGAGCCTTGGAGTACAAGACACGCTAGACTAGTAATACACAGTGTAGGACTCTGTAACCTGTCCGACTAGGACTTTTCCCTGTAACCCTAGGACCTGGCAACTATATAAGTCAGTCATATGGGAGCCATTAGGGCATCGATTAACATACACCTCGCACATCGAACCTATCTCTATAACTCGGCGTATTGCCATTATAGTGATTTATAGCAGGAGTAGGATTCCGCCACCGTTGTGGGATCTGAACCTGGGTAAACTATGTTACCTCGTACCCGTCAACCATCCGCCTTCCCCCACGTCTCTAAACACGCACTGTGAGGACCCCTCCATGGCGTACTCGTCGACAATACCACGACAGTTGGCGCCCACCGTGGGGCAAGAGGCGCTTCAGGCTCTTCAGCGGGCGAGGACCAAGATCTTTGCGGGAATCGGCGAAACCGTAGCCATCGGTCGAGTTCTCTTCTCCGACAACATTTTGATCCTCCCTCCCGACGAGTTCTGGATCCCGGTGAAGACGAACCCTACACGGTGCTCGATCGTCCCCATCGGAGACATTCACCTCTTCATCGGCGAAATTGACTCGGGCACTAGTTCCCTGGGAGTCAGAGGAACATCAAGACCCGCACGGACCGCCTACGGGCAGGATACGTTTGCGGAAGGATCGATGTTGGATCTCTCATTGAAGTTTGCCAGCAAAGATCGGAAAAATTCAAGGCCCACCCAAACCGCCCCTGTGCGGGATAGAACGGTTGAAGATCGCTGCAAGCCCGGGGCTTTGTCCGTGCGTCTAGACAGCAGAGATCCAAGTTCGTCGGCGTGGTTACCATCTTTGATCTGGCGCGTTGTGTTTAGAGAGAGGGCGAAAACCCCCGCGATTACCTCGCCAGGTGGATCCGTATACGAGCCGATCTGGCACATTACCCTAATGATGATGCTATGTATCACTCTATGGAAGGATTGGACCAAGGTACGCTTCTCTGGCATTCTCTAAGGCGGCAGCAGGCTTCAGGACGCCTCACTTTCGAAAGCATGATGAACACCGTCAACACCTACGCGGAGGCAGAGGAAACGACTCAGGCACTCATTGACGGAGCGCCACCGGTTTAGCCACCGCCACCGCCGCCTCTGGCCTCCGTCACCGCAGCTGCGCCACCACCTCCAGTCATCATCACGCCCGTTGCACCTCCACCTCGGCACCCTCTGACTCTGTGATTGACGCGCTTTACACTGACTTCAGTGCAGATTCAGATGAGATAGATTTTAGCCCGGAGGAGCTAGACTCTGCCATGCAGGAGATGGAGGAAGATTACCAACACGATGAGCAAGCCAACAACGCCGTCACGTCCCTAGAAGTGTTCATCACCATTGGGACAGCGATGGATGAAGATCAACCCGGGAGAGCTCCGCCTACAGCGCTGGACAAGGGGAAGGGACCACCTCTTGCTGCCGACAATGATCGCGCAAAGGACATGCCCCCTCTGCCTAACCTAGTACAGCAGCCGCAGGAACTCGGCACCAGACCGAGCAACAACAACACTGCAAACTTGCCACCTCTGGCATCTACATCTGATGCCGCCCAAGTTACTCCAATTGATAGAGTGATGTCCGACAATCTCCTCGTCGAGCCCTTAACCGTAGCTCATATCCGGCATGTTGGAGATGTTGGCGCTGCACCAGGAACCAGAGCAGTGTTACCCGATGTAAGTACCAGATAAACTATCTTTGGAAACTCTATGGTCTTTTTGGATGCAGAGGCGCCGCCTTCGGCAGATGTACCACCTTCCACCACCGCCTTACCGCAACCGATGGCATCCTTAGCCGGAGCTTCAGCCATTTGGTGTGCGGCACTTTCCTGCGTCTCCTGTTCACCGATAACAACGATCTTTGTGGAGGCACCTGAGTCCACTTCCATGGCGGAAGGGCCAGATGCCCCTTTATCTTGAGAGCTTGTCAGAGTGGACGAGGGCTGGACGATGGGAGTGACAGGGGTGATGGCGGGAGATGTGTGGGAAGGTGCATCGTGATGCAACATATCCTTAATGATTCTAGAAGCCCCCAAAGTTTTGGAGGTCTTCTTTAGAATTGTAGTGGCCTTCTTCCTGAAACGTACAAAATTATAAGTACAGGAATAAGACAAACAATGGACAATGTCGGAGAGAAAGAAGCTTACACAAGAGGGGGTGCTTTGGCAAAGGGGATCCCGATAACCTTTCTTTTCTCCGCCTCCAGGGCGGCGGTAGTCTTCTTGGAGGCTCCACCCTTCGTCTTCTTTTTCTTGACTCCGTTGGCAGCGTCAGAGGTGGATCTCTTCCGCTTTCGCGCCAACGGGGCATCATCATCGGACACGACCGTGACTTTCTTCATCTTTGGATCATAGATTTGGACAACCATGCTATCCTCCTCTAGATCGCTGAGCTGTTAAGTGAAAAACCATCGTGTTAGATGAGATGGTAATGGCTAGACGGAAGAAATGGAGTATATGTCATACACAGAAAATAAACAGGTACCTTTGGGCACTTGCTCTCTACGAACATGTCGTAGGTTATGGTGAAGGCACGCTTCCTATCCTTCACCTTGACGATGTCCTTGAGGCGGATCTTGACAGAGTCGCTCGAGAAGTTGTCCTCGGATATGCGAAGGCTATCCTTCCTCTCGTTGGTATACTCGTGCATCAACTTCAAGCAGTGCTGCAGAGGCTGGATCCGCTTGACAAACTAGCACATGGCCAGGTCCAATCCGGTCAGACCCGTATCTACTGACATGGTTATACCCTACGGGTACGTAACTTCAGCATACCTAGTCCAGCCCAAGGAAGGCCCACGGCAAACATACGATGGCCCATGGAGATTTTCGGGTGGCCAAGGCCCATGACGCCTTCGGATCCTTGGAGAACAAGACTAGTTTAGATAGGAAACTCAAAAGGGCAAACACCCTAGAACTTGTAACCGACTAGGACTATACCCGGGACCTGCCTAAGTCTATATAAAGGCCAGGAGGGTACGTCCTAGGGCAACTCACAAAACCTCGACTCATACTTTCGCATACGCATCCACGCCAGATCGAATCTGCGCACCCTGTAACCTTCGGTTCCGCCGTAATCAAAGAGCAGACAAGCAGGAGTAGGGTTTTCCCTCCGGGGGCCTGAACCTGGGTAAATCTTGTGTCCCCTGGTTGCTTGTCTATTAACCGTGCCACGATCTCCAGCATCCCCATCTTCTCCAAAACCCAAGTCCATAACAATGGGCATTGGCGAGATTAAACCTCGTCAATTGGCGCCGTGTGTGGAATTGGGGCTCTTGATGCGGTCGTGGACGGTTCCGACCCGATCGATCTACAACTCGCTGCAACGGAGAATCACCTCCTCTTGGCGCTTTAGACTTCACGCCCACTCGCCGGCCACCATGAAGGATTTCGAGCCCGTGGCGGCGGACTCGAAATTTTGTTCGGGAGCTTCGCTTCCGGTGGGACAAGCGGCACCTCCGCCTCCGGGGCGGGTGCCCGTGCGTCAATCAGGCCCGCTTCATGGGCTCCACACCCGTGCTCGCACATCACCATCAACAGATGAGTTCTACAGAGCGGCAATGCAACTCCGATCTGTGCGATCCACCTTCGGATGAAGGGACCTACGGTTCCGGATCCGAAATCTGCGGCAGCAGCCAACCAATCTGCAGGCTCTATCTGTGCGCCGCAGTCATCCAAACCGACGAGGAAACGCCTAACCCGCCGCCCAACCCCAACCCGCAGGACAGAAACGGCGAAAACGGTGGAAACGGCGATAACGGGGAAAACGGCGGCGTCCTCATCCAGCTTAGCAAAGAAGGATGGGTCGAAGCACGCCGCTCCGTCGTAGGAGAAATAGTCCTACCTCTAGACTCCCCACGTGATCTGCTGAGGGCATACCACTACCTCCTCATCGAGGAGCACAAGAAACAAGTCGAGATGCAAAAGGCGCTCGACAAACGCAAGCAAGCAGCCGAGTCCAAATACGACGAGCTGCGCTCTCCGCCATGGAACCCGGCTCTAGCACAAACAGGAATCAGGGAAACAAGCATCGCTCTCGGATGGAAAACATGGACCCCAAGGAGCGGCGTGACGTGACCCGAACTCTCCACACATCGTTCATGGATATGGACACTGACGGCAACATCACCCCAAAGACGCCACAAGCTGCGATCATGGCAGCTACTGCATATCTCGCGGCTCACCCACCTCAGGAGGGGGACCCGAAAAAGGTCATGCATAAGTCCGCACTCACCGGATTAGGACTAATCGGAGCTGCGCTCCACGAAGACGCTCCTGCGGATCCAAAGAAGAAAGCTCGGCCAGCGGCCGAGCCCCACACCCTCATCCGAAGAGGAAGAGGAGCACGATCTTCCTCGAAGGAAGAAGAGCTCCAGCCGCCATAAACGCGACTACGACGCCAGAGACAATCTTACACAGCGCAAGATCGACAAAGCACGCGCCAAACACGCATGCTTGTCTGAATCTGAGATGGATGAAGACGAAGGAGAACTCTGCGGAGCCCAATGCTTCAGCAGATCTGTTCGGCGAACACAGATGACACACAACTTCAAGCTTCCTTCGGATACTCCGAAGTTCAACGGTACGCAAGATCCAAAGTCCTGGCTCAGTGACCACCTGTCATCCGTCAAGCTTCATGGAGGCAACAAAGAAACTGCCATGCAATGCCTTCAGCTGCAGCTGACAGGCGCGGCGCGGGTCTGGCTCAGCAACCTATCATCAGGATCCATCCGAAGTTGGGAGGAGCTCGCCTACAGCTGCATCCGAAATTTCAAAGGCACCAGCAAGAGGCCTGCCTCAATCGAAGAATTGCGAGCCTGCACTCAAAGAACGGGTGAATCTATTTGCTCATACATACTATGCTGGTCTACGACCAAGAACTCCGCAGCACACATCTCCGAAGAGAGGGCCATCGACGCCTTCAGGGACGGCGTCAAGCGCCCAGACTTCAAGGAGGAACTTGGGTGTGTAAAGCCCAAGACACTCGATCACCTCATGGAAATCGCCAACAGTTGGGCAGACGGCGAAGATTGCATCCAGCGACCGCAATCAGATGAAGAGGACGACTACGGCCGAAGATGCGAACGACGCAGCAAGAGGAGATCGCGCGTCTACGAGGACCGCGACGGACCCGACATGGTCGCGGCCGGCTACACCGACCGCCGTAATGACAACAGCCGCAACAGCGGAGGATACCGCAGCGGAAACTTCCGCAACAACGGACGACCAGCGCAGTCGTGGCAACGCCGCGACCGCGACAACGGACCATCAGCATTCGACAAACATTCGGGTCCATGCACCATTCACTTCTACATCGACAAACAGGATGGCAAAAAGAAAGCCAGCCACATGCTCAAGGACTGCCGTGAGTTCCAGAAACTCAGCGAAGGCATGATGCAGATGAGGCAACAAGCTCCAATTCCTGCATTCGGAAACGCACCTGCGCCAGGTGAAATAGCACACGGAGCTCCTCCACCGCCGCCTATCGGAGGCCAAAACCAACCAGTCGCACTAGCGCAAAACAACGCCGGGGTCCCATATCCCCCATCAAAAGGAGCACTCAATATGATCCAGAAGGGACGCCCAACAAACAGGGTGCAGAAGAAAATCACTCGACAAATCAACTTGGCCATAGCAACTCCGCCTGCAATCCCTGAGTACCTCAGCGGATCGGAGTCCTGCATCACATTCACTCGCGCGGATCACCCTTGCCAGATCCCTCGCCTAGGTCATGCTGCCCTGGTGCTGGAGGCGCAGATCGGAGGCTTCGAGATGAGTCGCGTCTTCATGGAAGGTGGCAGCGGCATCAACCTAATGTTCGCAAGCACTCTCGCAGCTATGCGGATCTCGCAATGCAGCCTGGAACAATCAGACACAACGTTCCACGGTATTGTCCCAGGGAAGGGCATCTTCCCTCTGGGCAAAATAGGGCTCGACGTCATCTTCGGGAAGCCGGACAACTTTCGGCAGGAGCGCCTAGAATTCGAAGTGGTGGACTGGCCGTCGCAATACCATGCCATCCTGGGACGCGTAGCTTTCGCAAGGTTCCTGGCCGTCCCACACTACGCATACCTACTACTCAAGATTCCAGGACCCAGGGGCGTCATCACAATCCACGGGAGCTTCACCCGATCGGACCAATGCGACAGGGATTTCAACAAAATCTCCCAGTCTTTCGGCATGCAAGACGAGCTCCTAAGGCTCCGCGAGGAGACGGACAATGGGCTACCCCCAGTCACAAGACAGAATGCACCCAACATGTCCTTCGACTCCACCGTCAACACCAAGAAAGTGCAGGTCCATCCGACAGACGCCTCCAAGACGGCGCTGATCGCCAACGACCTCAGCACCGCATAGGAAGGCGCGCTCGTCGAATTCCTTCATGGCGCTGGAAATATTCGCTGGTGTCTGCGGACATGCCGAGTTCGTGGAATTCGCCACACGCACTCAATGTCTTCCGGACACCAATCCATCAAGCGGTCTATCCGAAGATTGTCGGAGCCACGAGCCGAAGCTATCGGCAAGGATATCAACAGATTACTCGCAGCAGACTTCATCCGAAAAATCAAGGAAAGCGAGTGGCTGGCGAATACGGTGATGGTCCCGAAGAAGGACACGGACATCCTGCGGATGTGCGTAGACTTCATGTCACTAAATAAACACTGCCCCAAGGACCACTTCCCTCTTCCTCGGATCGACCAGATCATCGATTCGACTGCAGGTTGTGAGAAACTCTCCTTCCTCGACGCCTACTCAGGCTATAACCAGATTCAACTCAAGGTCGAAGATCAAGAGAAAACGGCGTTCATCACACCGTTCGGAGTATACTGCTACAACACAATGCCTTTCGGGCTAAAAAATGCGGGCGCCACGTACCAGCGATGCATGCAGGCCTGCCTCAAGGACCAGATCGGTCGCAACGTCCAAGTCTATGTCGCGACATAGTCATAAAACCAGGAAGCAAGAACACTTATCGGCGATATCCGAGGCGTTCGACAATCTTGATCGCTACAGGATCAAGCTCAACCCGGAAAAGTGCGCCTTGGCGTCCCTCGGTCACTGCTCGGATACTTCATCTCTCAACGAGGATCGAAGCAAACCGAAGAAAATCAAAGCTATCATGACAATGGAAAAGCCGAAAAACCTCAAGGCGTTCAGAGCTCGCAGGCAGTAGCGGCACTAAGCGAGTTCATCACCGCATGGGCGAAAAGGCCCTACCATTCTACCACTACATGCTAAGGCGGACAAGTTCGAGTGGACACCGAAGCCAACGACGATTGAAAGCCTCAGCGGCTCCTCTCTACCTCGCCCGTTTGGTCACGCCAAAAGCGCGAGCCCCTTCTGTACATAGCAGCCACGCACTGTGGTCGGCCGCGTACTCGTGGTCGAACGACCCGAAGAAGGCAAGACCCACGGGGTACAACGCCCAATTTACTACCTCAGTGAGGTCCTCACTCCAACAAAATAGCGGTACCCGCACTACCAGAAGCTGGCCTACGGCGTGTTCATGACGGCTAGACGACTGAGCCACTACTTCCAGGAGCACCAGGTGATGGTCGTCAATGAGGCGCCCCTGAATAGCATCCTGAATAACCTAGAGGCCACAGGACGTGTGTGGCCCTGTGCATCGAACTATCACCCTTGGACATCGTCTACGAGCGACACGCAATCAAATCTCAAGTCCTTCCGGATTTCTGGTGCCTTTGGATGGAGCTGCGGTGCGGACACCCAGACATGTCGCAGTCTTGGACAATGCATTTCGACGGCTCCAAGCGAAGCGAGGCGAGGCAGAGTCATCTTGACCTCCCGCAAGGTGACAAGATGAAATCGTCCTCGGATGAAATTGAGCCTCCAACAACGAGGCCGAATACAAAGCCCTCATCCATGGCATGAAGATGGCAAAATATGCGGCAAGCGCTGGTTATCTACGGCGACTCCAACCTTGTCGTACAGCAGACGATGAATGAGTGCGACGCACACGCCGAAAACATGATCGCGTACCGGGCGCTATACAACACACTCGAAGGATAATTCGACGGCTGCGAACTTCGGCACGTTGGAAGAGAGAGGAACGAGGAGGCCGATAGACTCGCCAACATCGGCTCCACTTGTGCCAAGGTACCACCAGGTGTGTTCCTCGAACAGATCTGCGAGCCATCGATCAAGCGGAAATTCCCTAAAGGATCACCCGAAGAAGCAGAGCACTCGGGGGCTACGCTGCCCGAAGGTCAGGAAGGACCCAAAAAGTTGGATACCGAAGTTGCCATGGTCAACCTGATGCAGGTCATGGCAGTCGAAGAAACTTGGACACGTCCATACCTCCAGTTCCTGACAAACGGAGAATTGCCTGATAGCCCGACGGATGCCCGACGCATATCTCGTCGGTCAAAAGCCTTCACCATAATCAACGGCGAACTGTACAAACGCAGCATCACGGGTGTACTATACAATGGTGCGTCACCATCGACGACGGCAAGGCCATACTCCAAGATATACACGAAGGCATATGCGGCCACCACGCAGGCAACCGCTCCCTGGTCGCCAAAGCTCTGCGAGCAGGATTCTACTGGCCAACGGCCATGAGCGACGCGAAGGACATCGTCCGAAGATGCAACGGGTGCCAACGGTTCGCCGACAAACCGCACGCACCTGGGTCCGAACTTCGACCCATACCCATAGCCTGGCCTTTTGCCCAATGGGGCCTCGACATGATCGGCAAACTGCCAAAATCCTCAAAGGGAGGACACGTTTTCCTCCTGGTAGCAGTCGACAAATTCACCAAGTGGATCGAAGCCATGCCAGTCACCAACCAGAAAGGCACAACCGCCGTCAAGTTCTTCGAATCCATTGTCTACAGATTTGGCGTACCGCACAGCATCATCACCGACAACGGATCAAACTTCATCTCCGAAGAATTCCAGGACTTCTGCGAAGGCCTCGGGATCAATATCACGTACGCCTCAGTGGCACACCCGCAAACAAACGGGCAGGTGGAAAAGGCCAACGACCTAATCGGCGCCGGCATCAAGAAGCGCCTCATGAGCTCACTCGAGCACAAAGCTGAAGCGGGCGATAGAGCTACCGTCATCTGTGGAGCTTACGTACTACGCCAAACAGCTCCACCGGCTACACACCGTTCTTCATGGTTCACGGAGCCGAGGCAGTGCTACTAGCCGAAGTACGCCATCAGGCTCCACGAGTCGTAGCGTACAGCGAAGCCGAGTCCATGACCGCGCTCGAAGATGCCGTCGACACACTCGACGAAGCACGGGATATAGCAGCAGCTAGATCAGCGGTGTACCAGCAAAGTCTCCGCAACTACCACAGCCGTCGGCTGCGCCCAAGGTCCTTCGTCGAAGGAGACCTCGTCTTGCGACTCAAGCAACAGCGCCCGAACAAGCTCGATTCACCATGGGAAGGAACCTACGCTATCACCGAGGTCATCCCAGGTAGCGGCTATCGCCTCAAGCATGTGGAGTCTGGAGTCGCATACTCCAACCCATGGAACGTCTCGCACCTGCGACGATTCTACCCGTAGCAACCTACCCCCAATGGGACTGAGAGAGATGATGAAACCCCCAATGGGATACACACCATCCGAACCAGATTGCCTCTTCACGGAATAAAGCTTCCGGAAGAGGCCAAAGTGCGGCTCAATGCCAAGCCAACACTCGCAAAGCGTGATAAAACACGCAATGTGGAGAAGGGAGTTGGGAGACAGATGATGCAACTGAACCCCATAGAAGAAGAGCGATCCACGAAGTCATGGACTGGATACGAGAACCCACGCAAGACAAAGGCAAGAAACATAACCTGGTACCCAGCTGGGGGACGGGGGATTACCTCATTGCCGGGGAGTCTCACGGCCGTCGCATCTTGCGGGATCAGACTCCGCTCGCGCAGTTTGCGGAGATCGCTCTCCCGCGTCTCCGATCGCCGCCAGCCACCATCGGTGACGCGAGCAGCGGCGGTGCCCTTCTTGCCTCTGGCAGCGCTGGTCCCAACCGCAGATGAGGACTTCTTTGTTTTCCCCATGGCGCTGCAGCGGTGGTGGCGATGACAACGCAGAAAGAGCAAACGAAATGAGGAAGGAAAGCTCCGCGCGCAGCAAGAATCGCTCAAGAACAAGAAGGCAGCAAACGGATGAACTGGTGCGGTGAAAAACAAGCCACGATTTCACCCAGGATTATAACAGCGAAGACGACGCACACCAGCGGTCCATCGAGAAGACCTAACGCCAACGGTACATCTGACCGTACATGTGTCAACACCACAACGAACCGTCGTTACCACGCCACCCACTACGCGTGGAAATCGAGGAGGCGCCGTAATCATCTCCACGCCCCGCGTGACCGGTCAATTCAAAGTCAGCAAGTGGGACCCACGCTTCATCCCATCAAGTCATCTCTGGCGCAGCAGACGCTTGAGGTCATCAATCGTAAGCACTGACGTCATCAAAAGCTATACTAGCACCACTTCGGCTCCACAGCTAAAAGTACTCACTCGAATCTGCGATTCGACTAAATACTTGGGGGCTACTCCTATCAGGAGCGCTGGCCATGCACCCGACAGACAAATGAGGACAAAATTACTTCTCTGAGTCCTACGTCGAGTCTACGACTCCACTACGGACTCGGGGGCTACTCCCATAGGGAGGATGGATTTAAGCATCCGAAAATTTTCGAGTCCTTCGGACCTAATGATTGAAGCAATGCTTGGACTAAAAGTCTCCGTTCGAGTCTACGACTCGAACAGACACTTGGGGGCTACTCCCATAGGGAGCGCTGGTCGCGCACCCTATGAAGTCTTCGACTGCGATCTTTCAGATCAGCACGCAAAAACTTTTTGGCAACTCTGCCCCAACAGAACACTAAGTGAGCAACAATCTCCTTGTCCACCCGAAGCACCGCCGAGGTGATAAATGTTCATATGCTGCGTCTGCAACACAAAGATAAGACCTACAGATATCATCTGATGGCCTGGCAACGCACGTGACTGCGCTCTGCTAGCATGAATCCGTACCAGCTGGTACGATGACAAATCCTGACGGACGCGTTGGGTACACCAATTAAAATCACTGGAATTCCTCTCCTGTAAGTCCTCTGCGACCTGAGTTGAATTACGCCAGCATATGTTCCAGGCCCGGGTTAAGGGACCCGAATCTGAAGAAGATCGTGTTGTTTCGTCCTAAGACAGTTAACTGACCCTGATCCGTCGGGTGAGTCAGACACACGTATCAACAATCCCTACACATTTTCTTGAAAGGCAGAGTTGCACCCGAAGGATTGAAGAGTCCTCAGCCGAATGTACGATTCGACTGATCACTCGGGGGCTACTGACATTGTTATACCCTACGGGTACGTAACTTCAGCATACCTAGTCCAGCCCAAGGAAGGCCCACGGCAAACATACGATGGCCCATGGGGATTTTAGGGTGGCCAAGGCCCATGACGCCTTCGGATCCTTGGAGAACAAGACTAGTTTAGATAGGAAACTCAAAAGGGCAAACACCCTAGAACTTGTAACCGACTAGGACTATACCCGGGACCTGCCTAAGTCTATATAAAGGCCAGGAGGGTACATCCTAGGGCAACTCACAAAACCTCGACTCATACTTTCGCATACGCATCCACGCCAGATCGAATCTGCGCACCCTGTAACCTTCGGTTCCGCCGTAATCAAAGAGCAGACAAGTAGGAGTAGGGTTTTCCCTCCGGGGGCCCGAACCTGGGTAAATCTTGTGTCCCCTGGTTGCTTGTCTGTTAACCGTGCCACGATCTCCAGCATCCCCATCTTCTCCAAAACCCAAGTCCATAACAATGGGCATTGACGAGATTAAACCTCGTCATCTACGTTCCACTCTATCCGCCTTATAGCACGAAAAGCGTCGATGTCAGAGGGAAGGGAGGCCTGGGATCTCCATGTCGGGGCTTCGGCGGTAGCTCCATCGATGAAGTCCGGGTACGTTACTTCTCGGTCGGCCAGAGGGATATCTGGGTCGTAGAAGTATGTCTGTTGCTAGTTCTTCCAAGACTCATGGCCGACGATGTCGGGGAACCGCCCGCCAGGCCGGATCTTAAAACTAATGGTGCCACAATTCCTAAGCTCGTCCTTGTTGGCTCCGGCTTCGCGCTTGACGGTGAAGAAATAGATAAAGAGATCTAGCCTAGGCCTAATACCTAAATAACCCTCGCAAAGCGCCGCGTAGTTGCTAAGCGCTAAGATGCTATTGGGGAGAGGTTCTGAGGCTGTACTTAGTAATGGTTGAGGACAGCAAGGAAAAAGTTGGAGATGGGCAGGGAAACGCCGCGTACCATTTGGGCTTTGAGGTACATCTTCTCTTCGGCTTGGGGAGAAGGAGTGACCTCGTCGGCCGACGCTGCCCGCCAGACGAGCCCCTCCGTCGCGGGGAGGTAGCCCTCGTTGATCAGTTCTTTGATATCGCGGTCCGTAATATCCAAACCGCGCCAATCGCCTTTGTGGGAGTCATACTCCTCCTCCAACAGCTCCATCGCCGCTGGGTTATGGTCACCGCCGGTGGTTTCGACCACCGCGGACTTGGGAATAACCAGACCCTCTGGCGGCACGATGACGGAGCTCGCCGGCTTCGTTGCGGCATCGCCTGACGCTGCCATGGAAGGGGAGGGGCTGCTGCTGGCCATTGGGAGTTTTCGGTGGTGACTAGGAGAGATTGAGGAGTTAGGGTTTTTTCGCACGATGCGCGGAGAGCTCGAGGAGGCGCTTGCTGGAGGAAGATGACAATGAAGAGGAGAATGAGGTGAAAAGCAAAATTTCTGCCGCTGTTACTATTTATAACCTCTGGCATCAAGATTCGTGCAGCATGATCGAATGGTTGCCGCATAAGCGACGTGTACGGGGACGTGCGCGGAAATTTCGCCACGTTACCAACCGTCACCGCCAACGGTTCGTATCTCTCGTGCGGTAAAAACGGACATGATTGCGTTCTCTGCATGTGTGAATTACGAGGCGTTGCTGACCTATGTCTACGTCCCCCTAGCTGTCATTGGCAGATGAACCATCACATCGGAAGATTCCGGCATGGATAGATCCAGTCCAGCTACAGAGGAGTACGATAGAAGATTCAGCAATTCTCCGACTTACAAATTGAAGACGGAGAAAGCCTTGCAGGGTTCTTTGGGAGGACTACAAGATATTGCTTGACGATTTGCCGACATCCATCTAGATGGAGCATTCAACGTGAAGAGGCAAGACGACGCAAGATCTCGGAGTTCTCTGGGGGCTACTATTGGGGATATGCTACATAGGTATCCTTATAGCATGTCTCTTATCCGGATAACCCGGATGGCCCACCGTTGGTAGCATGGCCCTTGGCCTGCTAGGAAGCCCAGTTAGATGGATCTAGAAGGGAGGCCCATGTCGGATAAAGGAAGGCTATAGAGGAGTCACCGACGACCCGGAGCCTTGGAGTACAAGACATGCTAGACTAGTAATATACAGTGTAGGACTCTGTAACCTGTCCGGCTAGGACTTTTCCATGTAACCCTAGGAACTGGCGACTATATAAGTCAGGCCTATGGGAGCCTTTAGGGCATCGATTAACATACACCTCGCACATCGAACCTATCTCTGTAACTCGGCGTATTACCATTATAGTGATTTATATCAGGAGTAGGATTCCGCCACCATTGTGGGATCTGAACCTGGGTAAACTGTGTTACCTCGTACCCGTCAACTGTCCGCCTTCCCCCACGTCTCTAAACACGCACTGTGAGGACCCCTCCATGGTGTACTCGACATTGGGGATGCCCAAGGCATCCCCTTCTTCATCAATAAAAACCTCAGGTCTTTCTAGACACTTCGTTTTTATTGTCTCATGCATAGTTGTGTTGTTCTTGGAGCATATTAATTTTCATTTTAGGTTTTCGTTTGCTTAGTTTGCTTGAATAAAGTAGTTGGACCCCCTCTTTCGCTGTGTTGTTTCAAATAAGTTGATTGGTGTTGGAAAGGAGTAGAAAGTTTTTGCTTAGTAGTACAAAAGGGAGCTTGCTTTAAATATGACTTAGATTTTATCATATCATGCTAGATGTTGTTTTGACCTCATGCTTAGTAATTATTGTTGTAGCACGACTTGTTCCAAACAATTGAGATTGCTTAGTGTGACTTGCAAGAATCATGCGTTGTTTTAGCATACAAAAGCATAGTATTGTGGTATTCTCCTTTTATGTTTTTTTTGGGTTGACTTCGCACATGCTCACACCATGTAATGACTATGAACCAGTCATCTTAGCCTCTATGATCATTTAGTTTTTGACTTCTTGTACCACTTTATGATTTGATTAGTAATGTTTTGTCTCTCTGCATGATTATGGCCATTATTGCTCTCTTAATTGGTCGCTCCCAGTCTTTGCTAGCCTCCACTTGTATTGAGTAAGCTCTACTCATGCATCCAACTCCCAAGAAACCAAGTTATTCCAAATTGTCCACTATAAATTCATATGCATGGTGTGTTACACCATTCCAAGTATATTCTTGTTTTATCTATCTTCCAAATTAAACTTGTTATGTGAAAGTTAGTGATTAAAGCTCTCACAAACTTGACGACGCACTTTATTTTTATTGCCCCTAAAAAACTTGAACCATTGTGTCATCTATGTTGTATATGCTTGCACTTATACGTTGGGAATTAGAAGAACCATGTTGTCATGGGGAATGCTTTCAACATTGCACCTGTACATTGTACCCAGTTGATATCATGATATTTTGTTGGTGTATGTCGTCGGTGTGAAATAAAAGGGGAGCTTGTATGTCCATGGAGTTATGTATGTGTGTTAGAGAAACGTCTGGGCCGCTAGCCTAAGCCATGCCTAATCATGGTGGAAACTTGCAGCATCACCATAGCGAGCAATCTATGAAGCGTTCTTCTTATAACAAAAGAGAGATAGAAAGAAAAAAATATTGAGAAAAAGAAAAAAAAGAAGAGATGGGAAAAGAGGAAAGAGAGAAAAAAGCACCATTTTCCCATGGTAAATAAGAAGATTGTTGAGATGCTCATTGTCTGCTTGCCTGTCATTTTGATATGGGATAGCTCCTGTGTCATGGGGCAAGGGGTACCCCGTTGGCGGTTCTCTATGATACACATATACTTACTATGACAAGAACTTACCGATGACTAAAGTTGAGTAGCATGAGGAGCGGCCCTCGTACTCAAGGGACATGAGATTGCCAACTTATACTTTGTCAAGCATATACTCCATATTTTCTTCACTTTAACTTTAACCACTTGAAGATGCTTATGATAGGGGCAATGAGAGATGAAAGCTAACAAGTACCATAATTTTTGAAAGATCTTAATGAGACTTGAAATCCCTTCTTCCCTTTGAAGGGCCTTTCTTCCACTTTTATATTGAGTCTCCACCTTCTATATTTATGCACCGACTAGGAAAGCATAGTTGTCATTCTTAGTTCTATGTGCATTGTCCCAAAAATTATTGATTGATTCATAATGTTGATATTGCTTGTTCTTGAACTATTTGTATCTAGTCACCCTTATGAACTTTGAAGGTGTCCTATGCATTTATGTTTTGATACTCCATGAGGGACAAGCTGAATGCCACTATGCTATCATTTCTATATGTGAAACAAACAAACGTCTTTCAATGCATTGTTATTCATGATCCTTGTTTGTATCCTTTCATATTGCAACATAGTTGTGATGTATTATTGCTAGAACTTCATCTTTCATGCTCATTTTTAGAGTACTTTGATCCGAACTTTCAATGCTTGCAAATATTTTGATCAAGATTGTGATGGTGCATGTCACCTAAAAAATTATTCTTTTTATCACTTATCTACTCGAGGACGAGCAGGAGTTAAGCTTGGAGATGCTTGATACGTCGTAAACGTATCTATAATTTTTGATGTTCCATGTTTCTTTAGTATCCACTTTGCTATGCTTTGTGTACACTTTAAGGTATTTTTATACATTTTCTGGAACTAACCTATTAACAAGATGTGTAACACCCTCAGAATCGGACCTATGCAAGTTTGAGCAAAATTCCCCAAACCCGCATAGAAACGATTCAAAGACCAGCACTTTCGTCGGTGGAAAATAATAACATTACACAACATCCTCGATGGGACCCATAGAACAGATATATATATGACTCAATGAGTCAAGAATACAGATATTATGTACAAAGATCCAAATCACCTTGAAAGCGATAGGCGTCCATACGGACAAGATGCAAATGGGGCTAAGAGCCTGAAGAATAACCAATGGCGTCCATAACGAAGGGTAACCGGCGTCGATCTCAAAACCTGCTTAAACAAAAGGTGCCGACAAAGGGCAAAGAAAAGAGGCGTCGATCGAGGCGCGAGGCTAGAATTCCTCGCCTACATAGGTATGGTGGAACATGCACTAAACAACCTATAGAGACTCGATACATTAGAGAGGTGAGAATGACCTATTCAGATCCAACCTGATACTATCATCAAACAAACCCATCTGGCGTTTCCCCTCGAGACCAATCGAGGAAGTCAACCGAGGAACTCACGTTTTATTTACTCGATTATCGCAGCAATTACTAGTCGTATAGATAATCATCACGATAAAATAAGCACTTTTAGTTATCCATTCCGTTATAGTTACAACAATTACTAATCGACAGATAACATGATATAAACCCAAACCCAGCTTGTTGGTACTTTTATTCAGCCATTCCGTTGTAGTTGCAATACTTACTAGTCGTACAATGGTCTGGCGACACGCCAAACAAGCGTATTAATTAGCCATTCCATTATAGTGAAGCTGATTTCTAGTCATTTTATAGTCAAATTGATAGCAAAACTTTAGTTATGCTTGGTGCTCCAAGTCGTCCATATCCGCGGACACGGCTGAGGAAAGTTTTACTGCACCAATAGCAACACACGCCGATCAACCTCGAAAACCAAAACAACACCCAACGAGGCTTTCAACAATCACAGGATTCAGAATATTTCAGGGGCCACCCCATTGAGTACACGTAAGCAAGCTCAGACGGACTCAAGGTTTGGGTATAACCCAAAACTGGGCTTGTCGACACAATCGTGTCCCGATCCTAAGTGCTATCTGTCGCACAATTTAAATACATAAGTAGCATGGCATAAGTACAGGATAGTAAATAAAACCTCAAACTAGTTTGGCCCCAAGAAATAAGATGAATCAAGCTCGCTCAGGGGTCCCATATACCTCCGGATGTGGATAGCGATAAATCAAGGTATCAAGTACTGGGTCCGGACACAAGAAACCAAATATTATCTATCACCCACCGATGCCTTACTTCAATTTTAGTTGTTAAACAGGAATTAAAGTGAGCGATAAGTAAAACTAGGATCATCTCCAACAACATGCGGCAATACATCAACAACTTGAGCAAAGTCCAACTATCTACCAAACAATGTAATAGGATGTGTCCAAGGCAATATAGGGCTGCGGTATATCGAAACTAAAGCATCGCAACACGGATAGCAATAGATCAGCGAGGGAATAAATACTATAAAAGTAAGATAGGTAGAAAGGGAGATGCTTGAAAAGATTTGCGAAGGTTCAACCAAGATCGCTCACATCAACTCAACGGCCTTATCCGCGAAGAAGCAAAACACTAGAAGAAGCACCGGATGCAATATTTAATACAACGGCAGAAGATCGGCATGTTGCATGGTTGATGTATGACATGGCAAGGATGCGATGCAATTAGTTCATATTGAGCGGAACCGGGGTCCCGACATTTAAATAGGTGGTGCATGTTATTTAGATACCGCAATTTAAATGTTGTTTAACAAGGCGAAGATAGCAGGTTCGCTACACAAATTTAAATGAGGCCAATATAAGGCTAGATTTGCCATATGGGCCCCATATTTAATTAGAGGTGAATCGCATAAGGCCCCAAACCACATGAATGTATGCATGCAAGACAATTATTATCGACAAGTTATATTATGTTGTAAAATAGGGTTTGGGGAGGGTTCACACATCGGGTTCGGCGATCTTGGGGTTGGATTCGGTCTTGGACTCCGGGGTAGGTCTTGTCGCATTAGCGATGGTCGGTCCTATCCTGAAGCACTTGTCGCATCCTCGAGTACTTGTCGAATCTTGGCGTCCGAGAAGAAGATCATGTCGGTCGGTCCGGTCTTCGTGGTTCGACGGTGTCTTGGCGCCCATGACGGCATCGGTACTCAAGTCCGCTGGCGATCTCGTCGTTCGGGATTGGGTCTCGGATGTCCATGAAGGAGGGCTTGGCGTTCCATGTCATCGGGCCCATGTCGACGATATACGTTTCGGTGTCTCTTCGTCCCTCTCGGTACTTCCTCCACCAGAAAAAGGCGGGTACATGAGAGGGCGACTATGGGGGAGAAGGGGGAGAGGCGGGATTGAGGATGGCGGAGGAAGAAGCTTGGGGAGAAGGAGAGGCACGGGAGGTTGGTGGAGAGGAGAGAGGGGGAGGCGGGTCGGATGGGGTGGGTCCCGGTGGGGGTGTGTGCGTGTGAGTGGGTGTGGGGCTGGGTTGAGAGGAGAGAGAGGGGTGAGGTGGTGGCGCCTCTGGTTGGGTGGGGGAAGAGGAGAGGTGAGGTGGCGAGGGGTTGGTTGGGGTGATGTGGAGGAAGGGATGGGTAGGTTAGTTGGTGCTGTAGGATTTAGAAGGCGGGTGTAGGTGGACCGTTGTAAAATCTGGGGTGGTCCTAAAATAATTAATTAAATTATTTAACTCAACCACAAAACAAAATACGCGATAATTAAGGTGGGGCGTTTTAGAAAACAAAACGGGCTTTGCGAAAATAGTTTTAGACAAACAACATATGATGATGACGATGCAATGCACAAATTCAACGAGATTTTCTAGTAGTGGTTTTTGCGGGATGCCACAAGATGCCACAGTGCTGGTTGCATGTTTTCTGCTGTTTTTGGTTCCAGAAAAGCCACAAAATAAATATTCTTGGAATTGGACGGGACAAAAGCCAAAGTCAATATTTCACCGAGGAGAACACGGAGCCATAAGACGAGACGGAGGAGGGACGCGAGGGGCCCACACCCCCTGGCCATGTGGCCAGGCCTGGCCCGCGCCTGGGCAGGGGGCGCGGCCGCCTCGGGCACCCCCTCGGTCTCCCCCTTCGCCTATAAGAATCCTCGATTCCAAAACCATAAGTACCTGATCATATCTCCACGAAACAGTCTGTAGCAGCCGCCACCATCGTCCCTAGATCGGGGGATCTGAAGCTGTTCCCGACACCCTGACGGAGGGGAGAGATCATCCCGGTGGCCTTCTTCATCACCATGCCAGCCTCAGGTGAGATGCGTGAGTAGTTCCACCTTGGACTATGGGTCCATACAATAGCTAGATGGTTGTTTCTCCTCCTTTGTGCTACCATGTTTAGATCTTTTGAGCTCCGTTCATGATCAAGATCATTTATTGAGATTACTATGTCAGATTGATTAATGATTCTATCTTGTTGATTCTATCATGTTTGTGTTGTTTGAGATCTTGCATGCTCTCCTTTTCTAGTAGCTATCTTGGCCAAGTAGATGCTAGTGACTCCAAGAGGGAGTATTCATGCTCGATAGTGGGTTCATGCCTCTATTGAATCTGGGGAAGTGACATAAATCTCTAAGGTTGTATATGTGTTGTTGCTACTAGGGAGAAAACAACAATCTCTTGGTCATGGAACAATTGTATTGTTTACTTTACACACATTGCTTAAAGCAGTTATCCGTTGCTTGCAACTTAATACTAGAGGGGGTTCGGATGATAACCTGAAGGTGGATTACTAGTCATAGATGCAGTTGGATGGCGGTCTATGTATATTGTTGTAATGCCTAATCACATCTCATAGGATCATGAATGTCTAGTATTGCATTGTTATGCCTTGCTCTGTCCTATCAATTGCCCGATGTAATTTGTTTACCCAACAGTTGTGTATTTATCTTAAGGAGAACACCTCTAGTGAACTGTGGACCCCGGTCCAATCTTTACCATTGATACATCTTCCACTATTACTGTTTACTTTCTGCAAGCAACCATTACCTTGCACACCATATGTTTAATCCTTTGTTTTCAGCAAACCGTTGAGATTGACAACCTCACTGTAAGTTAGGGAAAAGTCTTGAGTTTGTGTTGTGCAGGTTTCCAAGTTGTTAGCAACACCTTTGAGTCGTTTCCTTCCTCCTACTTGTTTGATAACCTTGGTTTCATACTGAGGAATGACTTACTGCTGTGCTCATCATACCTTCCTCTTGGGGTACTGTGCAATATGTGAGCCATCAGTATCGCACATGTACTATGCAAGACGACGACTCCCGGTTCTCTGATCCCTGCCGAGAATGTGGAAATAGATCTTCTGGCTGGTGGAATCACTGCAGCACAACGACATGCCGTAGCGATGCAGCCTCTCGCTTGTGCATCCCTTACTTTGGGGCCATAGTATTAAGAGAAGAGAGAGATATTCCCTAAGGAAAAATGACTTAGATAATATTGGGTGTGTTGGTGTGTCTTTTTTCCACCCATATGGACCTTCTTATATAGGGAAAAAAGGGGCACCCCCATCCACTGAAGTCCCGGAGTGGGACTAAAGGGAGGATGAGGTGGAGGGAGGCGAGCACACGAGGAAGAGGTGACGACTGGTCGGGCTAGGTGGGCTCCGCGCATGCCCCACCTGCACGCCGTCTAAGGCAGCGACAACTTCTCCCTGTGGCCTTTCCACTTGGGCTTTGTTCCTGATACGCCCAATTTGCATCACCTTTCTATATCATAATTTACCTCTATTCATTGATGTTTGTCTTATTATGAGGTATTACTTATGGCTTTTTCATCTGTTTATTCTGAAGGGTTTCGCGGCATAGTAAATCAAAATTTTCTACGGATGCGAACAGAGGGAAAGCCAAGATCTAATCTAGGAGATGCAATCAATGAGAGAGATTGGATTAGATCTTCATACCCTTGAAGATTCGCCAGTGAGCGTTAATCGGAGCGTGGGTGATGTAGTCGTAAGCTTCTCCTCCTCGCGATCCGATCCGATCTAGCACCACAAGTGGCGGTGCCTCCGTGAGATGCACGTGCAGCACCTCGGCGTCTCCTCCTTCCTCGGACCAGCAAGTATGGTGGAGAGCCAGTTGGATCTACAACCTGACGGCGTGGTGTATATGGTGGAGAATTTCTGCTGCAGGGCTTCGCCTACAAACAGTCGGGAGGGAGAGAGGAAGGCAGCAGGGCTACTAGGGTTGGAGGCAAGGTGTAGGGGGGAGGGGGCGCACCAGCCCTCTATTTATAGAGGGGGGGCGGCCAGCCCTTACCCCTCCTCCAAGACTTGGGCCGGCGGCCAAGGGAGGGAGGAGTGGGGGGCAAGGACTCTCCCTCCTTCTAGAAATGCTATCCCTAGTTTAAACGATTTAAACTCTCTAGGATCGGCTGGGCCCTATGGGGCCTTGTGCCCCTGGCCCAATGCGGCCAGGACACTCACTCATAGGCCCATTCCCCCTCCCGGAAGGTGGGGCCACGTTGGTCCCCTTCCGGAAGGTTCTAGAAGCTTTCGGTACAATACCGATTAACCCGGAACAATTCCGAACTCCAAAAACTGCACTGCCTTATATGAATCTTATTCTCCGGACCACTCCGGAACCTCTCGTGATGTCCCGGATCCCATCCGAGACTCCGAACAAAAAATCATAAAACAATTATCCAATCTATCCTAGCGTCGAGACACGTTAAGTGTGTGACCCTGCGGGTTCGAGAATATGCAGACATGATCTTCTATCAATAATCAACAGGGAGTGCAGGCACCCATATTGACTCCCACATTCATCGATGATCATATCGGATGAACCACAATGCCGGATTCAATCAATCCCATATATATATTCCCTTCGTCTCGTGATATTTTACTTGCGAGATTGATCGTCGATACCGCCGTCATACCTAGTTCAATCTCGTTCACGCAAGTACTTTACTCGTTCCATGTCTGATATCACTTTGTGATTAACTCCGTAACTACATGCTTGCAAGCGGTGTTGATATCGACCGAGTGGGCCGAAGTATATCTCTTCTACTTGGGAGGGACAAATCCCATCTCGATACATACAACCCAATGATACTTTCCGATCACACGAGAGACACCTTTATGATCACCCTCTCATAGGATGACGTTTGATGACCTCAAAGCTTTCTTCCGATACCGAGGAGTTGTATTATCTCATGGTCTAAGGAATACAATATTTGACATAGGAAAAGCTTCGCCAAGATGAACACGATGATCGATCTAATTGCTTCGCTTAGTTTGGCTGTCCACCATATCATTCTCAATGAAATGATCTCATCATCAATTGACAACTCATGTCTATGGTTAGGAAACCTTAACCATCATCAATCAATGAGCTAGTCCATAGAGGCGCAGGGAGGCGGTGTTGTTCACAAACCACACAAGTATTAAAGTTTCCGCAATACAATTCTAGCATGGAATATAAACTTTATCATGAACAAGAATTATAATAATAACATCTTTATTATTGCCTCTAGGGCATAATTCCATGATCTCCCACTTGCACTAGAGTCAATAATCTAGTTTACATTTGGCAACAATCTCACACCCATGGCTTGAGGTCTTGATCATATTATACACGTGGAAGAGGTTTAGTCAATGGATCTATGACATTCAGATCTGTATGTACTTTGCTAATCTTGATCTCCATACGCAATATAATCTCGGATTATATGAAACTTGCAGTTGATATGCTTGGTCTTTGGATGATATCTTGGGTCCTTAGCAAGTGCTATGGCCTTGATGTTGTCACACAATATCTCCAGTGGGTCCAATGCACTTGGAACCACGCCAAGCTTCGATGATGAAGTTTGATCCAAACTCCTTCACTTGGCGCCTGCGGACCATGTATTCCGCTTCCACTATAGATCTCGCGATCACGCTTTGCTTGCAGCTTCTCCGACTCACAGCCTCCATTCAAAATATGAACATATCACGTGAGATTTGGAATCATCCTTGTCGGTGTCAAAACTAGCGTCAGCGTAACCTTTACAAAAGCTGTTCATCACCCCATAGACTAAGAACATTTCTTTAGTCCTATTTAGGTACTTTAGGATGTTCTTCACGGTCGATGTTCCACTCTGGATCACTTTGATATCTCGTCAAACTAAGAGCATTGGACACATCCGGTCTAGTACGACATGGCATACATGATGGAACCTATGGCCGAGGCATAAGGCACTTTGCTCATAGCTTCCCTATCATTTACCGTAGCTGGACACTGAGACTTGCTCAATATCTTACCTGACAACATAGGCACTGAACCTTTCTTTGCCTTATCCATTCTGAACCTTTTCAGAACTTTATCTAGGTATGTACTCTGGCTTAAAGCTATCAAGCGTCTTTGTCTATCTCTATAGATTTTGATGCCCAATATATAAGCAGCTTCACCTAGGTCTTTCATTGAAAAACACTTGTTAAAATAACTCTTCACATCGTTAAGCATGTTGATGTCATTTCCAATAATCAATATGTCATCCACATATAGTACCAGAAACGTCACCGAGCTCCCACTCACTTTCTTGTATATGCAAGCTTCGTAGCAATTTGGAACAAATCCAAAGCTCTTGATCACTTGATCAAAACGAAGGTTCCAACTCCGAGATGCTTGCTTCAGTCTATAAATGGAATGCTGAAGTTTGCATACTTTATCAGCATCCTTAGGATCGACAAAACCTTCGGGTTGCATCATATACAACTCTTCATCAATGTTGCCATTGAGGAATGTAGTCTTGACATCCATCTGCCATATTTCATAATCATGAAACACAGCAATTGCTAACAAAATCCGAATGGACTTAAACATCGCTACGGGAAGAAAGTCTCATCGTAGTCAACACCTTGAACTTGTTGAAAACCTTTTGCGACAAGCCATGCTTTATAGACGGTAACATTACCATCCGCGTCCGTTTTCTTCTTGAAGATCCATTTGCACTCAACGGCCTTTCGGTCGCTAGGAGGGTCCACCAAAGTCCATACTTGGTTTTCGCTCATGGATCCCAATTCGGATTTCATGGCTTCTAGCCATTTCTCAGAGTCTGGCTCATCATCGCTTCCTCATAGTTCGTGGTTCCTTTGTCTTCTACTAGCAAGGCGGTCAAGGCAGGTGCTTAGTACCACTCGGGAGGGGCACGCGACCTTGTCGACTTCTGACGTTCGATGCAAACATCGTCCAAGCTTCATGATCCTTGTCATTGGCTTCCTCTATTGTTGGTGCGGTGACTTGGAACAATTTCAGGTCTGCGCTACTCTCAATTCAAGAGAAGGTTCAATAACCTCGTCAAGCTCTACTTTCCTCCCACTCACTTCTTTCGAGAGAAACTCCTTCTCAAGAAAGGAACCATTCTTCTGACAAACACTTTGCCTTCGGTTACGTAGAAGGTATACCCAATAGTTTCCTTAGGGTATCCTATGAAGACACATTTCTCGCTTTGGGTTCGAGCTTGTCGGCATCAACTTCTTGGCGTAAGCTTCATCCCCAAACTTTAAGAAAGCGACAACTTAGGTTTAGCACCAAACCAGTTCATACGGTTTCTTCTCAGCAGATTTAGATGGAGCCCTATTTAAAGTGAATGCAGCGGTTTCTAATGCATAACCCCAAAATGATAACGGCAAATCAAGAAGAGACATCATCGATCGGACCATATCTAATAGGGTTCGATTAAGTCGAGCACACCATTCTATTGTGGTGTTAGAGTGGCGTGAGTTGTGAAACAATTCCACTTGCTTTAAGATGCGTGAGAAAATCATAACTTAAATATTCACCTCCACGATCGGATCGTAGAAACTTAATCTTTCTGTTACGATGGTTCTCCACTTCATTCTGAAATTCCTTGAACTTTTCAAATGTTTCAGATTTATGTTTCATTAAATAGATATACCCATATCTACTTAAGTCATCGGTAAAAGTGAGGAAATAGCGATATCCACTGCGCGTCGAAACACTCATCGGTCCGCATACATCGGTATGTATGATTTCCAACAAGTCCGTTGCTCTCTCCATCATTCCGGAGAACGGGGTTTTGATCATCTTGCCCATGAGGCATGGTTCGCATGTGTCAAATGATTCAAAATAAAGAGACTCCAAAAGTCCATTAGAATGGAGTTTCTTCATGCGCTTTATACCAATATGACCTAGACGACAGTGCCACAAATAAGTAGTATTATTACTATCTACTTTGCATCTCTTAGCCTTAATGTTATGGATGTGTGTTTCATCCCTTTCGAGATTTAGAAGAAATAAACCATTCACAAGAGGTGCATGACCATAAAAGATGTTACTCATATAAATAGAACAACCATTATTCTCCGATTTAAATGAATAACCGTCTTGCAATAAACACGATCCGGAAATGATGTTCATGCTCAACGCAGGCACATAATAACATTTATTAAGGTTTAAAACTAATCCCGAAGGTAAAACTAAGAGGCGTCGAGCGGCCATCACATCAACTCTTGATCCGTTGCCAGCGCATCGTTACCTCATCCTCAAGCCGTCGTCTATTAGTAGCTCTGTTTGAGTTACAAATATTAGCAACGAACCGATCAAATACCCGGCACTAGCGAGGGCTAGTAAGGAAAACATCAATAACATGTATATCAAATATACCTTTGATGGTGCCGGCCTTCTTGTCCGCTAAGTACTTGACAGTATGCTTCGATGACCCTTGTCCTTGCAATAGAAGCACTTTCGGTATGCGGCTTAGGACCAGACTTGAGCTTCCTCTCCGGGGAGCATTAAGCTTGCCGCCCTTCTTGAAGGGCTTCTTTGCTCCTTACCTTTCTTAAAGGAGGGCTTGTTGACCATCAACACATGATTATCCTTCTTGATGTCCACCTCGCAGCCTTGACTTTGCGAAGATCTCGGTGATCGTGATTGGAACCAATCTGATTATGAGTTACTACAAAACTTTTGTAGGCGGGAGTGATTGCAGAACTCTGAATCTTGAGCTCCTCGAATCGTGCATTCCGGTTGCTCAAAGCGTTGAGTGTAGCCCGACATTTTATGGCGTGCTCACTAGCGGAAATCCCTTCCTCCATCTTGCGATTAAAGAACTTCTCGAGATCTCATATCTCTCGAGCGGGCTTGAGTCGAAACATGGTTTTCGGCTCCTCGAGAATCTCAAAGGGCCGGGATAGGTTTCAAAACAATTTTGAAGTTCGGTTCCATAGCAAACAACATGGTGCTCTTAATCACACCATAATCATCTTTCTTGGCCCGATAGACAGCTTTCTCATCGGTAAGCGCGATTCTTGAGGGGTCACCTAACGCTTTCCCAAGGACATAGTCCTTTTGGCCGCCGCAGGATGATTCTTAGATTGGAACCAATTGGTGAAGTTAGACCCATTGTTTCTAAGCTTTTCCTTCTCGGCAAAAGCGTTGAAGTTGAAGTTGGACTTGGCCATGTGATCTCTGATGTTGCAAGTACAATTTAGACTATGTTCATGATAAATAGTTCAACTTAATCAAATTACTAAATGAACTCCCACTAAATTCAACATCTCTCAAGTTGTTTAGTGAACACGATCCAAATTCACCACACCTAATCCGATCATCACGAGAAGAGATGTGGTTTCAATGGTGGACAACAAAGTGTCGATCATATCCTTCATATGACTCATGCTTAACCTTTCGGTTCTTGTGTTCGAGGCCATGTACGTACATGCTAGGCTCGTCAAGCTAGACCCAAGTATTTCGCGTGTGCAAAACTAGCTTGCACCGTTGTATGTGGCGTAGAGTCTATAGCACCCGATCATCACGTGATTCTTGGACACAGCGAACTTTCATAGCGGTGCATACTTGGGGAGAACACAGTTTTTATCTTGATCTTTAAGTGAGGAATCATCTTATAATGCTACCGTCGTGATCTAAGCATAATAAGATACATAAAAGGATAAACATCACATGCATATAACTTTATGTGACATGGTATAGCCAATCTTCGCGCCATGATCTCCATCTTGTGCGTCCCAGCATGATCTCCATCACTCCACCATGATTGCCTCCACCACACACAGCAACTACAACTATTGTTAACTACTTAGCGATAAAGTAAAGCTATTACATGGTGTATAAGAAGTTGACTCGCAGGTCATACACAATTATAAAGACAACCATATGGCTCCTGCCGGTTGTGTACTCATCGACATGCAAGTCGTGAAACATTACAAAACATGATCATCGCATACAATATACACATCATATCTTGGGCCATACCATATCACAGAAAACACTCCCTGCAAGAACAAGTTAGACGCCTCTACTTTGTTGTTGCATGTTTTACGTGGCTTATGGGAGTAGATGCTAAGAACGATTCTTACCTACGGAAAGCCTCAACGGTGATATTATGGTTGCCAAACTCCGGTGTTAATCCCATTACAACTATAGTGAGAGAAACTGACATCCACCAGCCACATGTGTGGAACAAGCCACACGTCAAGCGGAGCCGGTCTCATGAAGCGATGTCGCGTAAGGTTGGCTGGACAGCTTCAATCTCACTATCCCGTCATAAGAAGAACACAAACAAGAGGCTTGCAATAGAAAACATCAGCGCGCAACAACCATGTTGCGTTCTACTCGTGAAACACATCTATGCATAGATCTAGCTCGATACCCTGAAGGGTTTGGCGGCATAGTAAATCAAAATTTTCTACGGATGCGAGCGGAGGGAAAGCCAAGATCTAATCTAGGAGATGCAATCAACGAGAGATTGGATTAGATCTTCATACCCTTGAAGATTACGCCTGTGAGCGTTAATCGAAGCGTGGGTGATGTAGTCGTGCGCTTCTCCTCCTCGCGATCCGATCCGATCTAGCACCACAAGTGGCGGTGCCTCCGTGAGATGCACACGCAGCACCTCGACGTCTCCTCCTTCCTCGGACCAGCAAGTATGGTGGAGAGGCAGTTGGATCTCTGACGACGGCGTGGTGTATATGGTGGAGAATTTCTGCTGCAGGGCTTCGCCTACAAACAGTCGGGAGGGAGAGAGGAAGGCAGCAGGGCTACTAGGGTTGGAGGCAAGGTGTAGGGGGGAGGGGGCGCACCAGCCCTCTATTTATAGAGGGGGGCGGCCAGCCCTTGCCCCTCCTCCAAGCCTTGGGCCGGCGGCCAAGGGAGGGAGGAGTGGGGGGCAAGGACTCTCCCTCCTTCTAGAAATTCTATCCCTAGTTTAAACGATTTAAACTCTCGGCTGGGCCCTATGGGGCCTTGTGCCCCTGTCCCAATGCGGCCAGGACACTCCCTCATAGGCCCATGCCCCCTCCCGGAAGGTGGGGCCACGTTGGTCCCCTTCCGGAAGGTTCTAGAAGCTTCCGGTACAATACCGATTAACCCGGAACAATTCCGAACTCCAAAAACTGCACTGCCTTATATGAATCTTATTCTACGGACCACTCCGGAACCTCTCGTGATGTCCCGGATCCCATCTGAGAATCTGAACAAAAATTCATAAACCAATTATCCAATCTATCCTAGCGTCGAGACACGTTAAGTGTGTGACCCTGCGGGTTCGAGAATATGCAGACATGATCTTCTATCAATAATCAGCAATGAGTGCAGGCACCCATATTGACTCCCACACATTCGCCGATGATCATATCGGATGAACCACGATGCGAGGATTCAATCAATCCCATATATATTCCCTTCGTCTCGCGATATTTTACTTGCAGAGATTCGATCGAATGCCGTCATACCTAGTTTAATCTCGTTCACGGCAAGTACTTTACTCGTTCCGTAATCCGATATCACTTTGTGATTAACTCCTTAACCACATGCTTGCAAGCGGTGTTGATATCGATTACCGAGTGGACCCGAAGTATATCTCTCTGACTTGGGAGGGACAAATCCCATCTCGATACATACAACCCAACAGATACTTTCCGATCACCTGAGAGACACCTTTATGATCACCCTCTCATAGGATGACGTTTGATGACCTCAAAGCTTTCTTCCGATACCAGGGAGTTGTATTATCTCATGGTCTAAGGAATATAATATTTGACATAGGAAAAGCTTCGCAAAGATGAACACGATGATACGATCTAATTGATTCGCTTAGTTTGGGTCTGTCCACCATATCATTCTCCAATGATATGATCTCATCATCAATTGACAACTCATGTCTATGGTTAGGAAAACTTAACCATCATCAATCAATGAGCTAGTCCATAGAGGCGTACCAGGGACACGGTGTTGTTCACAAACCACACAAGTATTAAAGTTTCCGCTTAATACAATTCTAGCATGGAATATAAACTTTATCATGAACAAGAATTATAATAATAACATCTTTATTATTGCCTCTAGGGCATAATTCCAACATATGCATGTTGGATGATTCCTGGAGGATGGACTGCCGGAGTCTGGATTCTGATGGAAAAGTAGGCGTTTCGGTGCAATTTCGCGAAGATTATAAAAATATGAAAACATATTATTTTACCAGAAGACGAAGGAAGCTAGAAGGAGGAACGAAGTGGGGCCTCAGGGGGCCCACACCCCCTAGGAGCGGGCCCACCTGACCCCGCGCTTAAGGCAGGTGTGGCCCACCTGCCTGGCCTCTGACTCCGCCCCTTCGCCTATTTCTTCCCTACGGAACCCTAATACCAGGGGGGCAACCACAGATAGATTTCCGCCGCCTCTGGGGGCGGAAAACACCGAGAGAGAAAGATCTCTCTGGCAGACAGATTTCTGCCGGGGGAATTCCTTCCCAGAGGTGGGAGACCGTCGCCATCAACACCGTCATCAAGATAGGCTTCATCGGGATCATAATCATCATACACACCATCATCTCCACCAGAACCATCATCACCACTCCGTCCCGCTGTAACAATTGTGTTGGATATTGCTTTAGTTCTTAGGGTAAACTTTCCCGGTGTTGATTCCTATTGTAGTTGATGCTTGTGAGTGGAACCATTGGATTATTGTTTATGTTCAGCTTGTTATCCATTATCATATCATCTTTGATCTTGATCCATATGATGTCTTGTGAGTAGTTCGTCTAGTTCTTGAGGACATGGGAGAAGTCATGTTGTTATTATTGCATCTGTGTTGAGTTATTATTCAATGGTTTAATATTTATGTTCTGGTGCTACTCTTCTAGTGGTGTCATGTGAACGTCGACTACATGACACTTCACCATTTATGGGCCTAGGGGGATGCATTTTGTATTTGGCTACTAATCGTGGGGTTGCCGGAGTGATAGAAACCCGAACCCCCGTTAGGACACCTTTGCACAAGGGAGTGTAGGATCTCAGAGTTTAAGGTTATGGTTAGATTTATATCTTAATTACTTTCCTGTAGTTAAGGATGTTTGCAGGGGGGTTTAATCACAAGTATGTATTATTCCTAGGAAGGGCGGTATGTTTAGCACAGGTTCACCCACACAATACTTACAAACACCAAAGAAGAGTACTCAACTATTTGAAGCGAAAGCACTTGACAGAATTGCCATGTGTCCTCGAGAACATTTGGTCCTTATAAGTATTTCCACCAGCTTGTCCTTTGCTAAGAAAGGATTGGGAAACTTGCTCCGTTTATTCGTTACTATTGTTACTTGCTCCTTGTTTTGTTGCCTTGTCAGAAAACCACTAAAAATCCGTTTGCTAAGTATTCATAGGGGTTTCCTGCTCCATACCACTATTCAGCACCTTCTGCTCCTCGTTGGGATCGACACTCCTATTTATCAAAAATACTATGATACACCCCCTATACTTGTGGGTCATTAAGACTATTTTCTGGCATCGTGGCCGGGGAGTGAAGCGCTATAGAAGAGTGGAACTGGTAAGGAAAACTTTTACTGTGAGTATTGCTTTTGTTCTTTGCTTTTACTTTGTTTCCAATATGGATAACCCACTTGGTTTTCTGTTTGGGAAAACTACTACCACTGCTAGGGTAGTAGATGAACCACCACCTGTTGAGATAGATCCTTTTAAGATACCTACAAGTATTGTTAATCGTGTTATGGATAATTATTATTTTGGGGATGGAACTGTCCATCCTAGTGATCACTGCTTTTTATCAAGTGAATTATGCGGGTTGTTTAAGTGTGCGGTATCACTGGCCGAGCAATTGAAGAAGAAGTTACTCTCCATATCCTTGAAAGGGAGAGCTGAAGAATGGTATAAGCTGCTGAAGAATGGACAATCCATGGAATGGGAGGAGATGACATCTCTCTTTTACTCTAAATTTTATCCTCCCAGTGAAATCCATAAGGATAGAAATTTCATATATAACTTTTGGCCTCTTGATGGAGAGAGTACAGCTCAAGCTTGGGGTATATTGAAGTTACTCATGCTTAAATGTCCTATTCATGAACTCCCTAACAATATTATTCTCAATAACTTTTATGCTAGGTTTCCTCTTCATGATAAAGATTTACTAGATGCTTCTTTTGCTGGATCATTGTAACATCCCAAAAATATTAAACTAGAATCATCAAACTCTAATCATCAAAATTTAGGATTAACAAAAACTTTTCTAAATAAAAATATGAAAGCATGCATGTGTGTATGCATTCCAATTTGAATTCTTTTGAATTACCTTGCTTGTGTGTTTCTTTGCTTGTAAAATGATTCTTAGGTGAAATAAAAATCATCTAAACATTTCCCAAAATTTTCCATCGTGGTATTGCGGCGAGATGCTCTGAGGTAGCTTACATAGAGAACAAGGCGGCGTAGTAGAATCGGGCGAGATTGGAACACGATGTACCCGTTCATGTCCCTCGGTGGAGGATCGCTAAATCTGCTATCAATCGATATATGATCATAGATTGGTTTACATGGGAGCCGTGGCAAGTGAGAGAAGACTATATCTAATCTATTGTGGGAGAGCCTCCCGGTGAGTGCCTGAGTGGCTTTATATATGCCGATTAGGGTTTACAAGTATTTGGTGGGCTTTGTATCCAAGTCGCCATCTTGGGCCTCTAATCGCCGCCACTAAATGCAGGTCCATGCGCGATCGCGGATTAAGCGGTCGACCCTTCGAGATAGGTTCGGTCGGCTCGATCCATTTGGCGAATCCGCTTTGGTATACCCGATTGGTATTCCCCATCGGTAGTCCCCGGCGTTGTCGATTGGCGGGCTTGAGGTAGCGGAGAGTCTTGGCGATGGGTCGTGGCGAATCGTGACGAGCTCTGAGCAGAGAAAATAACCGTGAAGTGGGAGGTGGTGGCGTGAGCCGGTTGAAAAACGCGAGGTGTCGGTGAAGCCGCCGATTCGACGAGTCTCCAAGCGTGGGCGTGCGAGTCCCGGCGTGGCGAGTGGGGAGGTTAGACGACCAACGAGTGGCGCTGTTTGTAGCGCGCCAAGTCCCGGCGTTGAGTGCGAGGTGAGTGTCTGTGGCGAGTCCCGGCGTGGAAATGCTGCGGCGAGTCCATGGTGGAGAGTTCGGCGTGTCGAGTACGGCGAGTCCGGTGGCGAGTCGGCGCGTTAATCTGGCTGGCATCGCGATGGTGAGTCCGGCGTTAATCTGTGGCGAGTCCATGATGGCGGTCGGCGTGTTGAGTAGCGGCGAGTTGCGGTGGCGAGCCAGGCGTGTTAATCTGCGAGGCGAGTCTTGTGATGGCGATGTCGTGCGCCGTGTAGCGGTAACAGCGAGTCGGTGATGGGCGAGCCCCGAGCGTGAAAGTCATGACCATGGCGAGTCGGCGCGTGGAGAGTGCGAAGGTTAGCGAGTCGCGATCCGGAATCGCAGTACAGCGATATGCCTAGGAATAGTCCCGAGGCTCGAGTTGGCTTGTAGAAGCGACTTGAGGCTCTTTAGAGATGCATATTCTGAAAATAGTAGTGGTTGCTGCCGAGCATGGCGAGTGGCGGCGTCGAGCCCTTGGCGAATGATGGTCGGCGACCGGCGCCGAGCCCCGGCGAGAGTGCGGTCGGCGACCGGCAGCGCCGAGTCCCCAAGCGGAGGTGGCGAGGCCATGTGATGTGGCGGCGGGTGGCGAGGTGACCGGCGAATCCCGGCGCCGGCGAGTCGGCGATCGGCGTCGAGCGGCGATCGGCGGCGTCGAGTCCCGCGGCGGCGTGAGCAGCGACAGCGCCGAAGTCCCAGCCTGACGGCAGACCGGCCGAGCCCGAGCCGAAGAATGGCGAGTCGGGCGACGGCCGAGTGGCGTCATGGCGTGCCGAATGGCGAGTCGGCGACCGTGGTATTGTCATGGCGTCTTGATGGCGAGTCCCAAAGCGTGTTAGTCTGAGGCGAATGTGGCGAGTCCGCGATGATTGCGAGTCTGCGAGGGGAGAGTCTCGAGTGTGGCGAGTCCACGATGATTGCAAGTCTGCGATGATGTTGATTACACTGTTTTGTTAGAGGGTCTCTCGTCTTGGCCGGGGGCGATCGCATCGCGACTCAAAGATGGCTCTCGATTTGGCGTTCTTCTGGGCGATCGAGGCTCGGTTTGCGAGTCCTCATCCATGATACTGGCCGTCTGAGTCACACTATCTAAGTTGAGGAGGACATGGTGCTTTGTTTGTGTATACGCCATTTGTCTTGGCCGGAACGGTCGAGCAAGCGACTCAATGATGGCTCTCGGTTAGGGTTTTCGTGGGCCGAGGCTCGGTTTGCGAGTCCTCGTCCGCTACTTGCCAGCCATTGCGAGTCGCTCTTTCAAAGGTTGACAAAGCGAATTGATTCTTCAGGGAAGGCGTGATGGTGAGTCCATGCAGCGTGCCAGCGACCCTCTCTGGCGACTGGACGATGAAGGTCCCTTAGCGGTGCGGCATCGCATTGTCATATCGGACGGTCGCCGCGGCGTCTAGCCGGAAAAAGTCGACGCGACGGACATGGAGTCGACGCGGCGGACGGAGGTCGCTCTATGGCGAAGTCGACGCGGCGGACACGGGGTCGACACGGCGGATGGAGGTCGCGCTATAGCGATGTCGATGGCGGCGGGGCCGTGAGGGCGAGGTCGCGATGGCGATCCCGCGGCAGGCGAGTCCGCGCTGGGCGATTCCGCCCGAGCGACTGAGTTGGCTCCTTCGCCACTCCATGGTCTTAAACAGGATTTCATACATATACAAATAAACAACATGAAGCATTGATGATTAGATCAAATAATGATTATTTGAGAGAATATCGAGTAAGAGGGAAGGTATGTGCACTTCTCCAGCTACCTTCGATGGGATATCTTTTATGCAAGTACGATGCATGCAAGGGATCGAATATAGATTAAATAATAAAAATAATAATTAAGGAGAGGTGGATGCAGTTGAAAGAGAACTTATCATGAATAGGTTTGATGTAGGCTGCCTTGGGCAGCCCGTGACCGCCGCGACCTGGCGCATGATGGCGTGAATTATGCAGTCAATTAAGTTGACATGTCGCATCCTTTGGTAGAAAAGCCCATGCATCCCGGTTGGTAAGGGCCATTAGTCGGTTGCCCAACCGGACGGGGAATGTCGGACTAAAGCTCTAACCATTAGTCGGTTGCCCCCAACCGACAAATGGGGCTGCGTGGCGGCATCGAGGCCGAGGGTGGAGCATTAGTCGGTTCGTAACACGGCCGGGACTAATAACCTTTGCCTTGGCGAGATTTAGCCCATTTCTGCTGCATGAAGAATTCATTGGCACATTTTGTTGCGGCAGTGACATTTTGCCACTTTTGTGCAGCGAGAATTCATTTAGGTTGTTTTATTGTTTATTTAGTGTTTTGCACTTATCAGCGAAGGAACCTTATATTACACAAGATCATCATGACAACATTACATTCAATACGGATCGAGTTCATGCACTACATACAAAAGTTGCTATTCGATGCTACCGGCCAATTTCTTGAAAGTTGTTATTTTACAATTCCTATTGTCTATACACAGCCGAGTAGTATTCCCCTTGTGTGTTTAGGACTTACGCATCCAAGAATCCACCAATTCCTCATGAATTGCTCGTATGCGATCCTTTGGCGGAAGACCGTCCGTGAGCGTTCGATCTGATTTAAAAAAGTCGACCTATATGAATATGAAACTAAACACAATTTGATTGTAATTAAAAACTATAGAAATTGTTTACGTCGTGGAGTTGCTCTAAATTTCTGCCCTTCTCATGCGTCTGCGGATGAACTTCGCATACATAGTATCCACATAGATTGTTACGGTCTGCGTCGGGCACTTTACGAGCACGAGTTCAATCAAAATAATAATCAAGCATGATAATAAGCTGTATCAAAACTAGAATCAAAGAGATGCGGATATAGCTAGTGGTGCTTACATCTAGTGGTTGAAATGTAAGCTCCTCTTTCCAAACACCCTAGCCTTCTTGGTGAACCGTTTCCAAGTGCTGCCGTGAAAAGCGAATAAAATAAGTTATTAAGTACTTGATATCATAAAATTCACGAGCGTTGCCGATATAGTGTCGTAATGATTAGAATTACATTTGGAGAAATATGCGCATGTCCTTCCACGTCTCAAGGGGTTTATGTTTGAGTCCATGACTAGTACACGCTCTTTGTCAAGTTGAATGATTAACGAATATAGTGGTACTGCGAATGCAGAACTAATCAATTATATACTTAACATCGAGTAAAGCGAAATAGAAAGTGTATACAAGACAATAACACTCCTTTGGAAGTTGTAAGGAAATAGTATTTCCTTTTGGTTTCTTGAAACCTTAACACGTGTACTATATTATCCTCCGTATCCGGGGCTTATTTTGAGATTAGCTTCATGAACCCAATATGGGTCAATGAAGCCAATGTCATCGTTGTCCTCTGCTTGCATTCGAGAATCTTCATTACGCATATTACGGTATGATTATATACATGCAATAAACAAAATAATATATTGGAGACTAAATTAATTACATAATTAGTACTTACAGACAATAGGCACTCATGATCGATTTGTCCAAGGCGTCTTGATTGAATAATTGAAATAGTTCATCAAATTCAATGGATATCATGTCATCCTTATCTTTCCCATGATGCTTTTTGTAACCCTCGGCACTATCCAGTTAGCCCGGCCCTTGTGGCATGCATGTACGATTATGCAATCTTCGCATTTTGTTGGAAGATTGTTTACCTCCTCAGTTTGTGAGAAGTTTTCCGTCTTGTCATTGGTATGCTACTTCACTCACGAGGAAGAACTCTAAGCGGGATAAATCTTGGGCAATACTCATACCTTGAGCGGCTTCTACGTGTTGCAACTACCTCTGGATCATCTTGCTCTTGACCCCATATTTGCTCGACCCACATTGGTTTGAAATCACCTTGAGAGGCGCAAGTCTTTGCTTGTTCTCGGTGGGCAGCAGATTTCCCTTGCATCGATCTTGCTCTTGAGGCTTTTGTGCCGCATGTGACTTGAGAATAGAGCGCTCATAGTCGATGACAACTTTGGCTCGGGTTGATGAAGATTCTTTAGCATTTGAACACTTTGGCTTTTCTTCTTTGGTCTTTGGGAACTCGGCTCTTTCGGCCGCCTCGGCTTAGCAGCATTTGTCGTTTCCGCATCAACGATCGCCATGATCTCCTCTTGATCTGATCATAAGATCTCTTGGGAGGAACCGTTGGTACTTTTGGAAGAGGCTCTTGTTTACGTTCGGCGATAACGGCCTTACGATGGCAGTACGCTTCGCTTTTATCTGGCGCGGCGATGGCTGCCGGAGATTGGTGAGGCGATGGGCCGGGTGAGGCGGCGAGCGGCTGCCATGGCGGCGACCTCGGGAGATGGGTGGCGGCGAAGATGGCCTGGCGTGTGATTTGAAGCGATACAATCCTTGACCATAGAATGGTGGCGTTTTGCGTCACCAGCGATCATCCCCTTCACCAACGGGGTAGTGAAGATCCAAAACCTCAAAGGTGGGCATGATTTCATCACGCGACAACAACGTAGCCCTTTGGAACCGGACGGCGGTGGTAAGTTGGTGTGGGTCCAATTGGTAAGGCATAGCCGCCACCTTCATTGATATGTTCACAACTTTGACATGTAGCTCGCGATGTGTCATCTCTGTGATATCATCCTTTGGGTAGCCAAGGAGCCATCGTCGATTGCATCATCGGTATCGCTATTGTCATCACCGGGACCTCGGTGGAAGCCACCGCTTTTCGATTATTCGATAGGCGGTAGCATCGAATGCGGTGTCTTCTTGAGATGGGCAGTAGTGCTCTTTAAGTGTGTTAATTTCATCTTGTTGTTGCTTTAATCGTTCTTCAATTAAGCGCATTCGCTCTTCGACTTTCTGCTTCAGCTGCCGCTGTCCTTTCTCCTCGGCGGCTTCTATCGGGATATTTCTTCCTCTCTTGAAACCCAGTCCTCCATGATTGGGAGCCTCTTGTGCCTCGTGTTCGTCCATCATGTTCCTTATTTCCAAGAGTGTGAGCTCATCATTCTCTATATCGGGAATGAAGTCCCCATCTTTATAGCCTTTCTTCTTTTACGATCCTCTCGATTGGCAAGGGTCTTCTTTATGTCGTATGTTATATATACACCTCCTTAGAGTCCAACGTGCCCCCATGCCCGTAAAACCAATTCCTTGCATGTTCTACCCAATAAATCATCTCTGGGGTGATATTTTTATCCATGAGTTCTGCTCAAGTTTCTCCCACTTAGGAATGCCAACCTGTAGCCACCTTGCCCCATAGTATGGTGATACTTCTTCTTAGCGACATTGACTTATTCGTTTGAGACATTTTCTTAGCTTTTACGATTTCTTGTATTCCACAAACTCATCCCGAATGGTTTTATCTTCTCAAGCTGAATATTCTTGAAATCGAGTCTTCTTTTCACGACATAGTCAAGGTGCAATCTTTTCTTCGGTTGGTGAAACTTGGGCCATCTTCTTCAAAGCCCACTCCCTGACCTTAGCCTCCATGGCTCTCCCATGTTGTAAGGCGTCCTCAACTGGATCCTCCGCATTTGGATCCAGCTCTATCTTCGGTAGTTTGAAATTAACCATGAGCCTCTTCCACAGTAAATCTTTGGCGTGGTTAGGGACAAATAAACATGTTCCCTCTTCATCCGCATTAGCAGGCCTATTCCAATTTCTAATGGTGATCGGGATTAAGTCCCTAACAATTACTCCGCATTGTGCCACAAATTTGGTTGCGACAACTTCGGGAGATGTCGGTCTGCCGTCTACAGCGACATCTTCGATCCTGAACCTCTCATGGTCTTGCAACTTTTTGGTTGGGCCTCGTCTGCTCTTTTCAGTAGATTCCTTCGATCCGGAGGGCTAAAAGAAGAAAGATTGTCGTTACTATTTCTATATAGATAGCAGATGATTAATTAATGAATTGATTTATATTACATGCACCTCTGGGAGCGGTCGTCTTCTCGATTACACAAGGCATCGCCTTCTCCTCATGAAGGCAACACCTTCAACCTCAAACAAGTTGTCTACTCGGTAAAGAGGATCACCCTCACGGAGTTGTTGAAAACGTTGATCGTCTAAATTATCTTCCCCACGGATCACACCTTGGATCAACTCTTCCTTTTCTTCGTCTCGGCGTGTGGGTCCATATTTTACGCATAGGTGGAAAAGCGAATAAGTCAAAGCGGCTAAAGGAGAAAGTTAAATGCGGTGTTGAGAGATATAAACCCTAATTAGAGAAACCTAATATATACATACACAATAATAAAATGAAGAAAGGGAAGCAGTAGTAGATAGGCACATCGTCGAACCCACATGCACCTAAGTTGCTTGAAAATGTGAATCGGGTCTGGGGCTACCCACAGTGACTGACCAGTGGGGCCGAAGACCAATAATACCAAACTAATTAATAAACCTAATAATACCTAACTAATAATAAACCTAATAATCCAAACACCAAAAAGAAAGGGAAACAATCAACACATGGCATCGATGCAATGCTCAAGCAAGTATGATGATATGACAAGTTAATTTGCATTGGAATGTAACCCTAAGAAATGCTCGGCGATTTAATCGGGGTTCCGAGGGGTGAAAACCCTAACTCGGAGAAACTCCGGAACACATGAGAGGGGTGGATTTGTTCTTCTAATTAAACTTGTAATTTAGTTGTTGAACAATGCATGATTATAGCTTAGATAGCTAGGTTTCATTTTTCTGAACATTTTGATATATTATTCATATTTTTATGACTTATAGATTAAAAGTTATTGAATTTATAAGATTATAATTATTTCTGAAATTATTAAAAGATGGTTAAACTTTTACATGAGCATACCTACCTGAGTGACCGGAGGGGCCCCATGGTCACCTCGCAGACCATAAGCAAGAGGACGGGGGTTATTTCTCACCGGCCAGACATCTAGCCAGCGGTGACCCTGAGCGAGGAGAGGAAAAAGGTCGGCGAGATCCGCGTGCTCCCGTGGTGCTCAAGGTAGTGACAGGGAAGTGCGGGAGGTCTGAGCAGGCGTGAATGGCGGCAGCGGCGGCGTCGGTGACGAAGGGCGTGCTCGATTCCGTGGGAGAGGGCACCCGACAAGCGAGCCGGTGAGGAGGTTCTGGCGAGGCGGAGCTCTAGAGGCAGTTAGAGGCGTGCGAGACAGGGGCAGCTGCCGGCGTCGGGGAGCGTTAATGCAGCGCATCGGTGAAGCAGAAGTGATGGGAAGGGAAGAAGAAGAGGAAGGGCTCAAGGGTTATAACCAAAGGACCTTTAGTCGGTTGGTGGCTCCAGGGACTAAGGATATCACGTCGGTTGGAGCCACCAAGGACCTATACTACAAAATTTTCAGCAGACCAAGGGTTGGCGAAGTCTTTAGTCCGGTTGGTGGCTCCAAGGACATATTCTAATTTTCAAAAATTCAGGTATTTTCTCTCTATTCCCGCCTTATTTTTTATTTTGGGGTTTAAATTTGTATTGTTTTTAAATGATAATTAATTTGGAATTTAGAAAAACTTTAAACATAAAAAGTGTTTGGATTTGAATAAATAATTCAAAACCATTTTATTTTTTAAAAAATAATTAATGTAACCATTTAAAATATGAACCATTTACAATTAAAAATGAATTAACTTATATTTTTTTAATATCAATTTGGAATTTAGAAAAACTTTAAACATAAGAAGTGTATGGATTTGAATAAATAATTCAAAAACATATTCTATTTTTAAAAAATAATTAATGTAACCTTTTAAAATGAATTAACTTATATTTTGAATATTAATTTGGAATTTAGAAAAACTTAAACATAAAAAGTGTTTGGATTTAAATAAATAATTCAAAAACATTTTACATTTTAAAAATAATTAATGTAATCATTTAAAATATGAACCATTTACAATTAAAAATGAATTAACTTATATATTTTTAATATCAATTTGGAATTTAGAAAAACTTTAAACATAAAAGTGTATGGATTTGAATAAATAATCCAAAACCATTTTCTATTTTTAAAAATAATTAATGTAACCTTTTAAAATGAATTAACTTATATTTTTAAATATTAATTTGGAATTTAGAAAAACTTTAAACATAAAAAGTGTTTGGATTTAAATAAATAATTCAAAACCATTTTCTCCTGCAATGTTGTTCTCCATACCAATGTCCACACACATGCATAATATGGGCACAACATCACAAACTATCAAGTGATTGACATAACATCGGTCATTTGGATGAAAAAGCCATGAAACCTCGAACATGATAGGTCATTTTGTGAAGGTTTTTGAAACATGATCAATATACCAAATCTGGTATTTTTCCTTTTAACTATGTAACATAATATGACACCATGAAGGATTTTCATTGTTGGATTTTTTGAATTTATTATGCCCGTTTTGAATTATCTGAATTTCTAACTATGGTCGAACCGGTGTGCATGAAGATAGGGGCGAGCATCGTTAGAAATTACATTGGATCTTTGAAGAAACCACATATTGCGAGTCTAAAATGATTTTTCAAAAATCACAGGCGATAGATCATGTACCTATAGTACAACGGACCCACTTCCTTAGGAATTGGCGAACATTTATCCTTTTACGGGATGGACGAAAAGGTTTGAGATGTACGGTTGGGAGATAGTCCATGTAAGGTGGTCTAGTATTTTAGGAAAATAGGGCGGTAGCATTACGAAGCGGCATTTGGTGGTTACTTCACAAAGCGACCCGTTTTTATGCTCGAGAAAATGGAAAAAGGCTTTTCCGATGCGACAAAAAGGAAAACTTCCTCATAACATTGTTCTCCATACCAATGTCCACACACATGCATAATATAGAACAACATCACAAACTATGCCGTGATTGACACATAACATCGGTCATTTGGACCAAAAGCCATGAAACCTCGAACATGATAGGTCATTTTGTGAAGGTTTTTGAAACATGATCAATATACCAAGTACGGTATTTTTCCTTTCAACTATGTAACATAATATGACACCATGAAGGATTTTCATTGTTCGGATTTTTTGAATTTATTATTCTGTTTTGAATTATCTGAATTTCTAACTATGGTCGAACCGGTGTGCATGAAGATAGGGGCGAGCATCGTTAGAACTTGCATTGGATCTCTGAAGAAACACATATTGCGAGTCTAAAAATGATTTTTCAAAAATCACGGGTGATAGATCATGTACGTAGTACAAACGGACCCACTTCCTGCCGATTCGGCGAGACATTTATCCTTTTACCGGGATGGGCGAAAAGGTTTGAGATGTACCGGTTGGGAGATAGTCCATGTAAGGTGGTCTAGTATTTTTAGGAAAATAGGGCGGTAGCATTACGAAGCGGCATTTTGGTGGTTACTTCACAAAGCGACCCGTTTTTGCGCTCGGAGAAAATGGAAAAGGGCTTTGCCGTGCGACAAAAGGAAAACTTCCTCTGCAACATTGTTCTCCATACCAATGTCCACACACATGCATAATATGGGCACATCACAAACTATCGTGATTGACACATAACATCGGTCATTTGGGCGAAAGCCATGAAACCTCGAACATGATAGGTCATTTTGTGAAGGTTTTTTCGAAACATGATCAATATACCAAGTTGGTATTTTTCCTTTCAACTATGTAACATAATATGACACCACGCGAAGGATTTTCATTGTTCGGATTTTTTTTAATTTATTATGACCGTTTTGAATTATCTGAATTTCTAATTATGGTCGAACCGGTGTGCATGAAGATAGGGGACGAGCATCATTAGAACTTGCATTGGATCTCTGAAGAAACCACATATTGCGAGTCTAAAAATGATTTTTTCAAAAAATCACGGGCGATAGATCATGTACTTGTAGTACAAACCGGACCCAATTCCTGCCGATTCGGCAGACATTTGTCCTTTTTATCCGGGATGGACGAAAAGGTTTGAGATGTACCCGGGATGGACAAAAATATTTTCCGCCATTTCCCACCTCTTCCCGCCAAGTTTTCCCGCCCTTTCCTTTCTACTAGAGCTTTTAGTCCCGGATGTAGTCACTAACCGAGACTAAAGATATTTCCATTTCCCAAAGCTTCACCAAGTTTTCCGCCCTTTCCTCTATATTTAGGGTGATCGTGTCATGGCTATCCACACATCACCTTCCTCTCTTAGAACAATGGACAGCGCCTCTTGGGCCATTCGACCCTCGAGGAGACCAAGGCGCTGCGCCTCAACTACCCTTGTCCGCAAGTGCCGGCCGCCGGACTGGATCTTTGGCCTGAGGGTTCTGTCCCTCATCCCTCAAGGTTCCGCATGCCCGGCGGCCATCACAAACCACTTCTACCACGAGCTCACGCGGGCGGATGGATCCCAGTGGGATCCCGACAACTATGACACTGGAATGCCTTCTCCGCTAATAGGCGGGAAAGGGAGCTTGCAGTGCGAGGTGATGGCCGCCACCGGTGAACCACTTGAAGTCGGACGTAAATGCGTGGTGGGAGAACCGTACTATCATCAGTGATCGCTACATCGCCGGGGAGACCATCCTCGCCCTCGGTGCCCAGTCCACCGCCCACAGGCCCCCACACTGTCGGCGGTGGCGGCGCCGTCTTCTAGGAGACCCCTCTCCCACCCGCCCGTGAATCCGAGGCTGGAATGGCCTGGTATATGCCATGGATGGTGAGGATCCGGAGGCGGTGATGATAGCGATGATGATGGCGGCTGACGATGAAGACCACAGCTGCGTACTATAGGACTAGGCATGGTTATGACTAAAGGCGGCTTTAGGCTGAGTGTTAGCTAGTCGGTTTGTCCCGGTTTTAATATTAATAAATGTCTTAAGTGTTACCTAATAAATAGAGAAATGCCTATATAAAGAGAGGTTCATATTTAGTCGGTTGGAGAAACCAACCCTTGTTGAAGGATTCTGGCCCAGTGGGCGGGCAACACTAATAATAGGGGTGAGTGTCGACATTATGTCGATGCGGCTTGTACCTTGTCCGGATGGTGTCACCAACGGGACTAAAGATGAACCTTTAGTCTCGGTTGGAGACACCAAGGGACTAAAGATAATCGAGAACTAATAATAGGGGTGAGTGTCTACATTATGTCGTGAGTCTCGACATTATGCCGAGCTGCTTGTACTATAAATATGCATCCTTGTGAGTCAAGTCCTCCGGCCAGTTTGAGGCATCTCCAAGATGGTTTTAGAGCGAGGACACCACTACGGCGGTTTGAGGAGATCTTAAGCGGGCCAGTCCTCGGCATCTCAGAAAGTCATAAACACTCCTAATATGTGAAATTAGTTAGCTCCGGTATTGATCTAGTTAGTGAAGTTACAAGATGCAAGATGGTTTTCGAGAAGGGACACCATTGCGGCCAGTTTAGGGAGATCTTGGCCAGGCCCAGTCCTCCGGCATCTCAGAAGCTGTCATAGAGCACTCTAATATGTGAAATTAGTTAGCTCAGGCGTGATCTAGTTAGTGAAGTTACAAGCTGCAAGATGGTTTTCGAGGCAGGGACACCACTGCGGCCAGTTTGAGGAGATCTGAGCCAGGTCCTCGGCATCTCAGAAGCTGTCATAGAGGCACTCTAATATGTGAAATTAGTTAGCTCAGGCGTATTGATCTAGTTAGTGAAGTTACAAGCTGCAAGATGGTTTCGAGGCAGGACACCACTACGACCAGTTGGGGAGATGCCGGCGGAGTCCTCGGCATCTCCAAAACTGGTCATAGAGGCACTCTGGTCCGGCATCTTTGTTTGTTTATGCATCTGAAAAGGTTACTAAAGCGCCAATCATTGATGGTTCTGAATAACAACCCTCATAGATTAAATGGCTCTGTTTGTTCTCATCCATACGTACACCTGGTTTGCCCCTGGCTGTAGAGTTCTTCAACTAATGGCCTAAGGTACACATCAATGTCGTTGCCGGTTGCTTGGGCCTTGGATGGCTCTTGGCATCATAATGAACTTACGCTTCATGCACAACCAAGGAGGCAGGTTGTAGATACATAGAGTCACGGGCAGTCTTTGTTGCAGCTCTGCTCCCAAAAGGATTCATGCCATCCGTACTTAGACCAAACCATAAGTTCCTTGCGTCACTGCAAAGTCTAGGAAGTCTCTCTCGATTTTCTCCTGTGACCCATCGTGAGTGTCTCAACTTCCGTCTTTACGGTCTTCTTTGTGCCATCACAACAACTTTGGCATGCTCTTTGTTTACGAACATGCGTTTCAACCTTGTTATTATAGGAGCATACCACATAACCTTAGCAGGAACCCTCTTAGGAGGGCTCTCCCTCAACATCACCGGGGTCATCTCGTATGATCTTATACATAGCAGCGTTACATACCGCATTTATCTAAATTCTCATACTCCTTACATGGTAGAGGATGCGATCATTAATGCATGCATGTATCTTTTGCACATCTAATCCCGGAGGACGGAGAGTCTTCTTTGCTTCGTAGGTACTCTCGGGAAGTTCGTTATGTTTTGGAAACTTTGGCTTCATTATTTTGACATCTTTTCAAATGAGGAGTCGGTTAGAACACACTCGCCTTCCATCGCAATTCCGGTGTGGCGAGCTTTGTCTTGCCATCTTCACAATTTGGGTACAACAATTTCTTGTGATCTTCTAACATGCCCTCTAACTTCAACTTCTCATTTTACATTTCACGGTCTCTCTTTGCATCGAAATGACCCTACCAAGTTCATCGGCCGGCTCATCGATGCCGTTCTTCACCTCTTTCCTCTCCATTGTCTTCCATTGCGGTATCCTTTGTATTAGAAACATATGATGATAGTTATTATCATCATCTTCTTCTTCACCATCTTCCATCATAACCCCTCTTTCCCGTGCTTGGTCCAGCAATTATAGTTGGGCATGAAACCTTTCATAATCGGTGGCGCGAATGATTTTCGAGGAAGAGTACTCCTTGTTGTTCCGACATTGAACACATGGACAACGTATAAATCCATTCTCTTTGTTTGCCGTAGCCACATCGATAAATTTATCACGCCTTTGATATACCGGCTACCCGCGGTCACCGTACATCCATTCCCCGTTCATACGCATCATATAAGTAAGTTTATCAAAAAACAGGATATCATAAATAGTGAAATAACCAATTCACACCGACACATGAATTGTATCAATGACCTAGAAAAGATAAGATTTCTAACCTCGATCGAGGGAAATAAAGAGGAGAAAGCTCAAGTGCGTCTCGAACACCTTCTATATTTTTGTTCTATGAGAAATTCAACGGGATTATTCACTCAAACATTTCAACAAACAACTTCAATGCATGCATGAGAAAAAACTAGCACCCTCACCTTCCACCATTCGAAAAAGCAGTGGAGGGAAGGGGTGTTGCATTTATAGAGGCGGTCTTTAGTCGGTTGGAGCCAACAACGGGACTAAAGGTGCGTCTGCCACGTGGCGTGTGGCCAAACCTTTAGTCGGTTGGTGGCTCCAACGACGCCTCTACCGGTAGGGGCATGCCTGGCCCGTGCCCGCTCAGCGGGGCGGCGTGCGGCATTCGCGAACGGATAGCACTTTTTCCTCTAGTGATCGGTTGTCCCGATTGATCGCATGCCTCCTGGGTGAACTGTGCACCGGCCAATCCGCATCCGGTCGTGGTTGCAGGCGATTGAGCGGAGGAAAACGCTGCCCGTCGACACACGCGATCCAGCGATGATGGGGTTCTTGTCTTCATTGGGCCACGACTCGATCGTGAGGCAGCGCATGTGTAAGAAAAAAGACATGCAAAGAATTATATTTAAATAAAAAGGAAACTAACTTGCATTGCAATTGGTGTAAAGAAAGACAGGAATCAGATCGGAAAAGCCTATTCGTCATGTCCACATGCGATCAAGCTCACACGTTTGCCTAATAGAGCTTCTTCTCTGTTGAAGAAAGATCGCGTGGTGGTAGCCGACTCTTGACCCGATTGGATCTCTCCAGTCTTGCGGAGCCCAAAGAATCACACAGCCATGCGTGCGTGGTAAATCGTCTGGATCAGCTAAGATTCAATCTTGATTCCTACGCTCGACCACCAAGAAAGATGTTGCGGGATCCCGACACTATGTACATCCAAACACTCGATAGTTTGCGTGAGGATTAGATTATAATTAAATAATCAATTTTCCAAGGTAACCAACGAGAGAGAATAATAATATTTGAAAACTCAGCTGATGTACGCGCAGCCGATCGTCCATCTACGGGTGTTCTGTTTGGCAGCGATTGGAAGGAATCGGCTCGCTGCGATCTGGTCGGCGTTGATGGCGAGGGATCTTGCCCGCATTATCACCCTCCAAGCACCGCTTGCCCCACGGTGGGCGCCAACTGTCGTGGTATTGCACGGCAGATGCTACCGGGGGTAGCTTACATAGAGGGAGCAAGGCGACGTAGGAGAATCCGGGAGCGAGATTGGCACACGATGTACCCAGGTTCACGTCCCCTCGGTTGAGGATCGCTACGTCCTGCTATCAATCCAGTATATAATCATAGATTGGCTTACATGGGAGGCGCCGTAGGCGGAGAGAGAGACTATATCTAATCTATTGTGGGAGAGCCTCCCCCGTGGGGGTGCCCCTGGTGGCTTTATATATGCAGCCAGTTAGGGTTTACAAGTATTTGGTGGGCTTTGTATCCAAGTCGCCATCTTGGGCCTCTAGTCGCCGCCACTCGTCTGGGTCCAGCATGCGCCAGTCGCCGGATTAGGCGAGTCGACCCGCTCAGGGCTAGGTCCCAGTCGGCTCGATCCAGCTGGCGAATCCGCTTTGTGGGTATACCCCGATTGGTATTCCCCCATCATTCCCAAATACAAATAAATCAAAACAAACAAATTAAGTGAATGGTCACTTTTGCCAAATTAACACCCATGCCTACTTTGGCTATCTCTAACTTTTAGAACTTAACAGAAACTTGTTTGGATCTTTGCACCCCTTGATAGTACTCATAACAAAGTACCGAAGCCCACTTTGTGATCATCCAAAAACATTCAAATGCATAGTTTAAATGACAGTTTAAAATTGAATCTATTTCATATGGGAAGATCCCACCTTTTCAAAAACCACTCAAACAAGACCAACTTTCAAAACCCAAGCATCTACAGACTCACCAGCACATGCCTAGCGCACCCACCAAAAATCTTTTCAAAATTCAAAACTTGAATTCATGCGGCCATTTCATCGAACACCTTGCAGATGCAAATCAAACAAATCCTAAACACTATAGTGTGCAGTGTTTTGGGCCTAACTTGTTCCCTCTCTAGCTCACAGCAACCTCAGTAGATCATCTAGCAAACTTAACTAATCACTAGCCCCACTGTAAGCTTGCCAATATCATCAATGGTGAACAGGCCGAGAGCACCCATGTCAGCCCAGTGTGGACAGAAGGCTAGAGGAAGAACTAGCCGTGCCAACCTTGTCTGGGAGGTAGCCCGTGTCTCACTGCCCCCTCTCGACCAGCCCTGCCTCGTAGACAACAACCAAAACCGCCAGGAACGCCGCGCCCGTGCCGCTGTCGACCATGCCGATGTGCACCGCAGAGCACGCACCGTTCCCACGCAACCAGACCACCTCGAGCCCTCGCCGCCCTCCAGCATGCTCCCCACCGTCCCAGGAGACCGCTAGACATGCCCATTTCACCGCCCGTACCCCGTAGCCACCGCTCACCGGAGAGTTCGCCGCCTCGGCCTCGCAGAGCATCGAGCGTTCCTGACCATTTTGCACCGCCCCTACACGCGCATTTACACCTTAGAGCATCGCCAGGAGACCACCGATCGATCGCCACCCTCGGCCATGCCTCTAGCTGCCCATCCCGTTCGGTCTCACCGTCGAGACTATAAATAGAGGCCACCCCCAGCCGAATTGAGCACACCATCTCACTCCCCTCTCCTCACTGATCATTTTACCCCGTTCTCGGAGAAAGGAGAGCAGCGCATCGCCGAAATTTGGCCGAGCCCTTGTTCTTTGGAGAAGAAGAAGCGATTGGAGCCGCCAGGAAATTGCCGGTACGGGAGGTTCGCCGTCATCGTCGTCGTTCGCGCCGCTCGCCGCCGCTGAGCCACGGTGAGCCTCCCGACCCCCCCACGCGCTAGGGTTACATCTCGCTGCCCGACATGGACGATGAACCTGAGCCGTTGGATTAGAACTAGATCCAACGCACCATGTTTCCCCGTACCGCTTCGCAGCCCCATCTCACTGACGCATGGGGAAAACAACTTAACCAGCCCGTGTAAGCGCTGTGCGTAGCAGGCCGGCCCATTAGCAGTTCCCATGCAGCCCAGTCGTTTGAATTTGGGTTTTTTCCATTTTCATTCAAACACAGTTCTGTACCTAGTTTCAAAAATCAACCCAGCTCGATTCACTGAACCAAATTGAATGAAACCAATTTTGTTAGAAAGATGAAAATCTTTGAATCAAGCCGTTGGATTCAAATCATTTGCATCTATAGATCAACCTTGGTAAAAATAACAAGGCAGAAGCTTTTTGCATTCAAACATTTTTCAAATTTAAACCATAATAGCTTTTGAGTTGATTCCAACTCTCAAAAATTACATTTGATTATACCTTTCAGAATATATAAAAATATATGGATTTACTTAAAGAAATAATGTTCAAGTAATAAAAGGATGCCACTTAGGCATTTCTAGTCACTTTATTTAAGTAAAATAAAAGGTTAAATCTTATTAAATTGTGACACCACTTTAAATCACATTCCCATGTCTTTGAAATGTGTGGTGATGACATGTGTCAACATGATCCCATGTTTGGTTTGGAGAATATTAAATCTTAAGTATCTTTTCAATGAGTAGAAATTACCTTTCTAAAGAAATAAAAGAAATTGAACCAAGCTTTAATCTTGTAATGTTAGTGATGATGCTAGATCATCTATAGGACCCTTTTGTGTGATGATTGAAAATAGTTAAATCTTGTTTGGTGATTGTGTACCTCGTATTTATTTATAGGCGCTAATGCAGGCCAAGGATACGAGGAAGAAGGAGGATACTACGAAGAAGAAGAAGCCGAGGAGAACTTCAACCACTGCTCTGCACAAGGCAAGCTAACACTTGCAATTTAGCAAGATTATACTGATAATGATGCAAGCCTAATACTAGTTGAATGTGCAAGCTAACACTTGCAAGATACTCTACTTTAGCAAGCCTTACTAATCAAGTTGACCTATGCAAGCAAATACTTGCTTGTTACCATGCCAACTATATGCATTAAGCATATGTGATCATACCCACTTGATAACCCCCTTCCTAGTTTTACTTACAAGATTTATACTTTATTTCTTTATCAAAGCTATTACTTAGAGCTTACTTAAGTGAATTTGTAGATTCTAGAAAAATAATTGAAGGCTGCATAAAGAGAATATGTAGTGACCTCGGATCGATAAGGATCCTATTCCCTGTGATTAACATGCTAGTCCCTGGATCAATAGCTAGCACTCACAGTCGATGAAATATCATGTAAAACACAAAGTCTTTATTACACGGAGAATCCAGAGTATGAATTTATTACAGAATTGCTTAGCATTAAGCTAGCTCAAATAACAGCGGAAATATAAAAGCATCTTGAGTCCATCAGCGCCGGGCTTTCATTTGTATACTCGCGATCCCTCGCACCTTTCAATCTTGGATTATGCACATAAAGCGTGCAGCCAACAAGTTGGGTCAATACTTTGAATGTATTGGCAAATTACACCAGGAGAGAAAAGACTATCTCTACATGCAAGGCTAGTTTAGGATGTAGATTTCATTTGCTCAAAGCTAGTTTTCTTAAGTAGGAGAAGAAGAAGATTGTCCTACTTTGTAAACATATGCTTAGGTAAAATAAGGCGAGTGGCACACGAGGATATTCTTACCAGTGTCCAAACAACCAAACACTTGGATATTACACACCAAGTTCCCAAAATCCCACCCATTGGCGATATTACTCACGCCATGGGGTTTTAAAACTTTGTTTAGGAAAGAGAGAGGAAGATCCTTCAGAGGCTCCATCCTTCAGACGCTCATTGTTGTTCTGTTACCGTGAACACGGCTGATCGATCAGATTGCAATACTCTCGAGATTTTGTGCACTTTACCCATAATCCACGATCAAGTCCTTTTACAGACAAGACCATGGCGAGGCTTTCCCTTAGTAGCCCCTCTACCTTCTGGATCCAACCATTCCAAGAACCTCCAAATGTTGGTACCCAGGTGAGGTTTCCCACTAAGTACTAGGCCAAGACAGAGCCCATAATGTATTGTGGTTGCACTGGAAGCTTCTGAATTCCGAAACATGGCAGACTTCTTTGATTCCTGGGCGGCCGTCCTGCACCAAAATATCACTCGTTGTACCAACAACCATTCCGCCCAGAAGAAAACTTAGTTTTATTTTGAAGTGGATTTGAGAAGAAAAGTTTGCTCTAGAGAGCCTTTATACTTAGAAAATTCTTTATCTTTCGAACCCCCCAACGGTACTTTCCATATATAGCATAGCAAGCAATACTTAGCAAAAATAGGGGAACCTATTAGGAGGGTAAATCCTAAGTATAGAGCTACTCATGGCATACTACAAAAATCATCGCACTTGCAAAATAATACTAAGGAAAATTCTACTAGAACATCCTACACATGCATACTACAGAATTTTGAAGATTACATGCATAGAATAAAAAATGGGACAGAAGTTATGAACAAGTGGTGTAACTTGCCTTGATCTGAGCAGCACTCTACACAATAGCACTCCTTAGTGCACTTCAAACAATCTAACGAATCACAAACATAGATCTGATCACAACTTGCTCAAAACATATCACAGAGGTAATCATGCATGCATGCACATGGTATTTTATGCAAGGTTGGTTCTAAATTGACCAAGGTAACAAGATTGTGTTGCAATAGTGTAAGGGTGTCACTAGGATTGATTTCCCAAAGGTTTAGATCTAATTGAGTCACTAAAACAATTCCTAGGGTTAAAAGGAGATCAAACCATCTAATTAGCCCCAAACTAGATCTAATGATCTTAAGCAATGTTTTATAATTTTTTCTAGTAGGCATTGTGGAAACAAAGTTATTGCAACAAGAATCAATTAAAACAGAATTTTAATTATTTTTCTATAGAATAAACACTCTAATCTAATGATTAAAATATACACCTAAAACATTACTGTAAACTTGGAATATTATTGTAGATCTGGATTCTACATAAAATTAGGAATCCAACGGTATATTATAAGCTAAAATTGGCCAAAGATTCAATTTTATATGAATTTTGCAAGTTTTTAACCTAAATCTGCAAACAGATCTAACCCTGACTTAAGAACTCGCCAAGTGCGACTTGATTGGCCCAGTGGCAGCGGGGTGACTTGGCAGTCTTGACGCGGAGGAAGCGACGTGGCGACCACGGCGGTAGCGTGATGGCGCGTGCCCTTGGTCTACTTCTAATCAAGCCATAGATTGAAGATCGAGCGGAAGAGGTGGGCGGCGACTTCTTTATTGCGATGGCGGCGGTGAGTGGCGGCGGTGTCGGTGGCGGCGGCGGCCTGGTGCTCTTCGAGGAAGGAGAAGCTTCCACGGTGATCGCCTCCTCCTTGCGGTCCGTCATTGCCTCGATTTCGCCTTCTCTTCCTCTAACGGTGGCGGTGGTAGCACCTCTCCCGCACTCCGTGAGCAATTGGCGGCGACGCGTTGCGGTAAACGTCGGGCAAGGAGGGTGAGGCAAGCGTTCGGCGTGAGGTCATCAGGGAGAAGGACGGAGAGGGAGGCTCGGCGTCGATTCAACTCACACAGTCGGCGGCAGCTCGAACCAGCGGAACCGGGAGGGCTAGGGTTTCGTGAGCTTGGGGAAGGAGGGAGGGTCGGTGAGTATTTATACGGCACTGGGGAGTCATGCGGACACGGAATGAAACATGGCGGGTCATTGTCCCATTCTCGTTGGGGAGAGGAGAGGATGACGGTGGGTTCGGTTGTCGGTGGCGAGGGAGAAGTGAGCCAGCCTTGGCGAGCAACTAGTGTAGTCTTTGAGGCGGGGTGGGCTGGCGAGCCGGCCCAGCTAGGTTAGCTGCTGCCCTTTTTTTTCCTTTTATCATTTATCAATTTCTGTTTTAGTCAAACCCAAATAACTTTTGCATACTAAGTCCAAATTTGATGAAATTTGTTTCTAAATTTTTATAAAAGTAAGGTGGTCAACATAGGACCATGGTTTGATGTTTCACAAAGTTTTTTTTGAAGGGTCAAGCTTGTTACAACAATAATTCCTACATAAAGAAGTCTTTATTAGGGTTTTGATAGGCTTAGGTGTTAGGATTTTGTTGCAAATTTTTATTTGTAGGGTGCAATGATGCAAAGATGATGCATGCCACTAATATCATCCTAATATAAAATCTGGGATGTTACAGCATAAAAATTGGCCTAAGCTAGATAATATTTATGTCTTCCTAAGGCATGAGATTGAACTTAGTTAAACTCCACTAGTTTACCACCCCTAATTAGTAATTACTCCCACTTGTAGATGCTAGTGCTAAGCATAAAACTTGATCAACTTTAGATGGGAATACTTGGTGAAAATGGTTATGAAAACCTTGGAATGGTGGATCATTCTATTGAGATGTTTTGGACATGTGTTTCCGAACACCAGATGATTTTGGTGATGAAATTGTTGAGACATGAGCCTTAGCCCCTTTATAAAACTGATGGTTATCTGGATGCGATACCATTCCAATTTTACCGTACAACCAGAATACCCGAAAATTGGGTAGGGCTTGAATGGAAACTTATATACCTTATTATTGGTTCCCTCACGGCCAAGGTGCAGTGAGGCTACCTTGTGAAGATTGTCCACATGCGATGCAGAGATGACAGTTGGTCATGGTTGGGAGGCCAAACTCACAGGAGAGGTGCCTATACTAGGGCGTGTAATTGAAAGGTTAGGATTTATTATCCGCATACTGAGTATGGTGAATTCAGGATTTGTTCCTGACAGATGTATCGAATGTTGTGGTGAAAGTGTACAATCTCTGCAGAGTGTCAAACTATTCGAATAGCTGCGTCCGCGGTTATGGATAGTTGGAGTGGTCATACTGTTCCCCCGTCAAATGTTTTCAAAATGACTTGTGAAATGAACTGAGCCTTTGACTTGACCACAACAGAGTTGTGATACGAAATACAAGTTCCAGCTTAGGTGTTATAAAACTTCAACTAGCTTTCTTCATTTCTGAACTTAGTATATGTAAATCTGTCTTTTTGCAAAACAACCCTAGAGCTTAGTGTCCTACTACAAAAACCCCCTTCACTTGCTAGTATTAGTTTGCGAGTACTTAAAGAGTACTCATGGCTTTGTCCCTGGCTATTCCCATGGCCATACTATGAAGAGGAGTACCAGGAGGACGGACCCAAGGAAGGTTATGACAACTAGGATCATCTCCTATCGTCAGCATTGCCTGTGACCCGGAAGATGGAGCTTCGCCTATGCTACCGTTATTATTACGTATTTCTGCTGCTTGAGTTGTATTAAGAACTGGATCATGAGATCCTTATTTGTGTAAGACCTTATGTATGCTTTGTAATGGATGATGTACTTAGACTGGACGTTTGAATCAAAAACTTAGTTTCAAAACCAAATGAAGCAAATATTTACAAAAACTTATTCTCATTCTTATCACCTTGATTCTTTCATAAAAATTCATGTTCCTAAAAAACTCTTGCAAAATACATAAAATTTGACACACTTGATCACTCTACTAACTTACTCATCCTATATTCTTATAGATGGACGTGAAAATGACAAGTTTTATCGGTTGGGGAATGGAGGAGACCTTATCTTTGAGAGTGATTTGGACCAACTTTGAACTTTTGGCGTCCACTTTGAGTTCTTGAGCTTAGCTCAATGATCAAGGAGGAGAAGATATCGGTGGCTAATTGTTGCAAGTCTCCGAGGAAAGATTGAACCTCCCACTGCGGAGGGAATTCAATTCACCTTAAGAGAGAACAATTGGCTCGATGAACCTCCCATGCAGGAAGCTCTTGCCCGTCTGTGTGGGCAGAGTATCAACCAGATCAAGGGTACCTGCTTTGAGTTTTGCCCAAGGCGTGATGCTAATGGACGTACTGAAGCCCCATACCACCACGAGCTGAAGACTCGGTTGGACCACCTTAGCTTCATGATGTACGATCGTTAGCAGGAGTTGGATAATTGTCGTGACTACTCCAACCACAAGTCCTCCATCATCAAGACGAAGGATCATACCATCGCCATGCTAGCAAAGGATCGCAAGTCTCGCCGCCGTCAGCTCGATAAGAAGGAGCGCATCATTGCCCGTCTTCGCCACCGTATCTCGAATTTGGAGGAGACCATCCATGAGAGAGACATGCAGTTGGAGGAAAGGGAGAATGCCGGAGAGGATCTTCGTGGATACCCCTACTCCTATCTCAGCGATGATGATGATTTTCTGGAGGATCAAGCTATGGACTTCTTCACCGACGAGGAGGATTTCGCCTTCATCAATGACGATGAGGATGATGAGGATGACGACTACACCGACTCCGAGGAGTAGTAGCACTTGAACACTAGCGTAGTGAGTAGTATTCAGTCCCATTGTATCGTAGTTTCCAAAATGGTTCTTAAAACCATCTGTTTTTCTTGTTTTGTGGTGTGTGTCTGTATCGGGTGCTATGAATGAATGAATGAAAAACAAGTTGCTAGAAAATCTGAGTCAAACTTTAAAAACTTTTCAAAGCCCTGAACCTTAGAAATTTCCCCCTTTTCTCATGATCTATCTCAATCTTCAGATGCCACGCGGAGGAAGTGGTTCATCCCCGGACCCGATGTTGTAGATCCTGCAAATGTTGGTTTATGACCGCGAAGCTGAAAGAGCCGAACGTCAAGCCAACCTAGCCACCCTTCAATAGATAGCCCAGATATCCCACAACAATCAAGGCCACGGAAACCAGGACAACCATGGATCTAAGCTCAAGAATTTCCAGAACACCAACCCACCTGTTTTCACTAAGTCAGAAGAGCCCTTAGATGCAGATGATTGGCTGCAAACCATGGAAAATAACCTAGAAGTCACCGGAGTGTAAGAAAACGAGAAAGTCTTGTTCGCCACCCACTATCTAGCCGGAGATGCTAGAGCATGGTGGAACAACGTTCGTGCAATGACCGGAGGACAGATGATGACCTGTGAGGAATTCAAGTTTAAGTTCAGCAGAACCCATGTGCCACCTGGTTTGATCAAGAGGATGAGAGATGAGTTCAGATAACTGAAGAAAGGAAGGATGACCGTAGTGTAATACCGTGACAAATTCTTGTCATTAGCTAGGTATGCACCGGATGAGATCGACACTGAAGCCAAGAAGAAAGAAAGATTCCTGAATGGTCTGCACGATGAGATGCGGTGTGTTAATCAATATCCCTTTGATGATATTGAAGCCTTTCGACTCGCCATCCGGGTTGGAAGGAAAGATCAACCAAGCCAATGAGAACCACAAGCATCACATGATGCATCAGCCAGGAACCCATCAGACCCCAAAGTATCGCCCTAACCCATCTCCAGGATTTTCCCCGAGAACCAACATACCCCCGATGAACCATTTGACCTATCCCAAATGTGGAAACCCTAGGCCCGGAGGAAATCACAACAACCCCGGCAACTCTAGCAATTTCAATCGTGCCCCACCCAAGTTCGTGCATTTCTCGGATTGGCGGGATATTACCGCAAGTTCGTAGAAGGATTCTCTTGTATCGCCAGACCCATGACCCAATTGCTGAAGAAGGACAAGAAGTTTGAATGGACCGACAAATGTGAAGCGAGTTTTCAAGAACTCAAGAGGAGATTGATTTCAGCCCCAATCTTAATCATGTCGGATATCACAAAGCCCTTCGACGTGTATTGTGATGCATCCAAGATCGGTCTCGGATGTGTGATAATGCAAGAAGGCAAAGTTATCTCTTATCTATCTCGACAACTGAAACAACATGAGCAAAATTACCCAACCCATGACCTCGAACTTCATGAGTAGTTCTAGCCACGAAGACATGGAGGCATTACGATGGGAAATCGTTGTGAGATTTATTCGGATCATAAGAGCACAGTATATATTCACTCGGAAGAGTTGAATATGAGGCGAAAAAGATGGATTGAGCTAATCAAGGTTTACGATCGGACATTCACTATCACCCGGTAAAGCCAATGTGGTAGCGGATGCGCTTAGCAGATTGCCTTGCAGTGAGCTCCATGATTTTGAAGGAGCAAACAAGTTTGCACAAAGAGATGGAAGATTTTGAATGGAATTAGTGAGTGAAGGATTTTTGGCTAGCATCGAACTTCCCACTTTGATCGGCCGGATCAAAGGCGCGAAAAGAAATGCTAGTATTAGCGAATCAAGCGTCGTATCGGTATAGGCAAAGTGCGGATTCACGAAGGCGAAGAAGGAGTTACGTGGTACAAAGGGCGCCTTTGTGTACCCGATTACGAGTTGAAAGAGGTTATTCTCAATGAAGCTCATGATACTCTTTATTCTATCCACCGGAGGAACTAAGATGTATCAAGATTTGAAAGAGCAATTTTGGTGGCATAAGATGAAGAGAGAAATCGAAGCTATATCGCCAAGTGTGATATATGTCGTGAGTCAAGGCGGGACATCAAAGACCATTTGGATTGTTGCAACCATTCTGATTCGGAATGGAAATGGGATTACATTGGAATGGACTTTATCATCGGATTGCCTACTTCTAGTAGGGGAAATGACTCTATCTGGGTCATAGTGGACAGATTGTCCAAAGTCGCCCATTTCTTACCCGTCAAGACCACATATCAGAGTTCGAAGCTAGCGGAGTTATACATCACTAGAATCGTCAGTTTGCATGGAGTCCCCAAGAACATCATATCGAATCGAGGAACTCATTTTACCTCGAGATTCTGGAAGAAAGTCCAAGATGGTTTAGGAACCCGACTAGATTTTAGTACCGCTTATCACCCCCAGATCGATGGACAAACGGAGCGAGTAAATCAAATACTCGAAGATATGCTGAGAGCATGTGTGTTAGAATATGGATCTAAGTGGGAAGACTGTCTGCCGTTCGCAGAATTTTCATACAACAATAGTTATCAAGCTAGTTTGCAAATGGCCCCATTTGAATTCATGTACGGAAGAAAGTGTCGCACCCCTTTGAATTGGTCGGAAGTAGGAGAGAGTCAGATTTTCGGACCCGATATCCTACGAGAAGCGAAGAAGGTTCACAAGATTCGTGAGCACCTCAAGACAGCCCGGTCCGGAAGAGTTACGCCAACAAGAGACGTCGAGACCTCGCCTTCAACATAGGAGATTTTGTGTATCTGAAAGTGTCGCCATTGAAGGGAATGCAGCGTTTCCAACTCATAGGAAAGTTAGCCCCCAGATATATCGGACCCTTCAAGATTCTGAACCGTCGAGGAGAAGTGTCGTATCAATTGGAACTACCCGAAGAGATTTCAGCCGTGCACAATGTGTCCCATATCTCATTACTTCGCAAGTGTCTCGATGTCCCGGAGAAGACTGAAGTATTCAAGAATATTGATCACCGGACTATAGAGATCAACGATGACCTGACCTATCACGAAGTACCCATCCGTATTTTGGAAGAAGCCTTCAGAACCACCAGAACCCGAAGCATCAAGTTACTCAAGATTCAGTGGAGCAACCACACAGAAGAGGAAGCTACACAGGGCCTTGAAGATCACATCAGGACGGAGTTTCCCAATCTCTTCAAATCCTAGGTAATCTTTTCGTCCTTTTTCAAATATCGGGACGAGATTTTGTTTAAGGGGGGAAGGTTTGTAACATCCCAAAAATATTAAACTAGAATCATCATACTCTAATCATCAAAATTTAGGATTAACAAAAACTTTTCTAAATAAAAATATGAAAGCATGCATGTGTGTATGCATTCCAATTTGAATTCTTTTGAATTACCTTGCTTGTGTGTTTCTTTGCTTTTAAAATGATTCTTAGGTGAAATAAACATCATCTAAACATTTCCCAAACTTTTCCCAAAGACAAATAAATCAAAACAAACAAATTAAGTGAATGGTCACTTTTGCCAAATTAACACCCATGCCTACTTTGGCTATCTCTAACTTTTAGAACTTAACAGAAACTTGTTTGGATATTTGCACCCCTTGATAGTACTCATAACAAAGTACCGAGGCCCACTTTGTGATCATCCAGAAACATTCAAATGCATAGTTTAAATGACAGTTTAAAATTGAATCTATTTCATATGGGAAGATCCCACTTTTTCAAAAACCACTCAAAAAAGATCAACTTTCAAAACCCAAGCATCTACAGACTCACCAGCACATGCCTAGCGCACCCACCAAAAATATTTTCAAAATTCAAAACTTGAATTCATGCGGCCAGTTCATCGAACACCTTGCAGATGCAAATCAAACAAATCCTAAACACTATAGTGTGCAGTGTTTTTGGCCTAACTTGTTCCCTCTCTAGCTCACAGCAACCTCAGTAGATCATCTAGCATACTTAACTAATCACTAGCCCCACTGTAAGCTTGCCAATATCATCAATGGTGAACAGGCCGAGAGCACCCGTGTCACCCCAGTGTGGACAGCGGGCTAGAGGAAGAACTAGTTGTGCCAACCTTGTCTAGGAGGTAGCCCGTGTCTCACCGCCCCCTCTCGACCAGCCCTGCCTCGCAGACAACAACCAAAACCGCCAGGAACGTCGTGCCTGTGCCGCTGTCGACCATGCCGACGTGCAACGCAGAGCACACACCATTCCCACGCAACCCGACCACCTCAAGCCCTCGCCGCCCGCCAGCATGATCCCCACCGTCCCAGGAGACCGCCAGACATGCCCATTTCACTGCCCGTACCCCATAGCCACCGCTCGCCGCAGAGTTCGCCGCCTCGGCCTCGCAGAGCATCGAGCGTTCCCGACCATTTGCCACCGCCCCTACACGCGGATTTACACCTTAGAGCATCGCCAGGAGACCACCGATCGATCGCCACCCTCGGCCATGCCTCTAGCTGCTCGTAGCCGTGTCGCCACCGTCGCCTGCCCATCCCATTCGGTCTCACCGTCGAGACTATAAATAGAGGCCACCCCCAGCCGAATTGAGCACACCATCTCACTCCCCTCTCCTCACTGATCGTTCCACCCCGTTCCCGGAGCAAGGCGAGCAGCGCATCGCCGGAGCCCGCCGCTGTTGGAGAAGAAGGGAGCCAGCGATTGGAGCCGCCCCAGGAGAAGCTGCCGGTACCAGGAGGATCGCCGTCATCGACTTCGTCATTCGCCCGCATCGCCGACCTTCGCCTGAGCCCCGGTGAGCCTCCCACGACCCCCACCTGCCGCGCTACGGTTCTATCTCGCCGGCGCTGCCCTACGTGGACGATGAACCTGAGCCATTGGATTAGAACTAGATCCAACGCACCACGTTGCCCCGTACCGCTTCGCACCCCCCGTCTCACTGACGCATGGGGACAGCAACTTAACCAGCCAGCGTAAGCGCTGTGCGTAGCAGGCCAGCCCATTAGCAGTTCCTGCGTAGCCCAGTCGTTTGAATTTAGATTTTTCCATTTTCATTCAAACATAGTTCTGTACCTAGTTTCAAAAATCAACCCAGCTCGATTCAGTGAACCAAATTGAATGAAACCAATTTTGTTAGAAAGGTCTAGAAATGCTGAATCCAAGCCCGTTGGATTCAAATCATTTGCATCTATAATCAACCTTGGTAAAAATAACAAGGCAGAAGCTTTTCTGCATTCAAACATTTTTCAAATTTAAACCATAATAGCTTTTGAGTTGATTCCAACTCTAAAAAATCACATTTGATCATACCTTTCAGAATATATAAAAATATATGGGTTTACTTATAGAAATAATGTTCAAGTAATAAAAGGATGCCACTTAGGCATTTCTAGTCACTTTATTTAAGTAAAATAAAAGGTTAAACCTTATTAAATGGTGACACCACTTTAAATCACATTCCCATGTACTGAAATGTGTAGTGATGACATGTGTCAACATGATCCCATGTTTGGTTTGGAGAATATTAAATCTTAAGTATCTTTTTCAATGAGTATAAATTACCTTTCTAAAGAAGTAAAAGAAATTAAACCAAGATTTAATCTTGTAATGTTAGTGATGATGCTAGATCATCTATAGGACCCTTTTGTGTGATGATTGAAAATAGTTAAGTATTGTTTGGTGATTGTGTACCTCGTATTTATTTATAGACACTAGTAACGACCAAGGATACGAGGAAGAAGGAGGATACTACGAAGAAGAAGCCGAGGAGAACTTCAACCACTGCTCTGCACAAGGCAAGCTAACACTTGCAATTTAGCAAGCTTATACTGATAATGATGCAAGCCTAATACTACTAGTTGAATGTGCAAACTAACACTTGCAAGATACTCTACTTTAGCAAGCCTTACTAATCAAGTTGACCAATGCAAGCAAATACTTGCTTGTTACCATGCCAACTATATGCCTTAAGCATATGTGATCATACCCACTTGATAACCCCCTTCCTAGTTTTACTTACAAGCTTTATACTTTATTTCTTTATCAAAGCTATTACTTAGAGCTTACTTAAGTGAATTTGTAGATTCTAGAAAGATAATTGAAGGCTGCATAAAGAACATAAAACTTGGCCTAAGCTAGATAATCTTTATGTCCTCCTAAGGCATGAGATTGAACTTAGTTAAACTCCACTAGTTTACCACCCCTCATTAGTACTTACTCCCACTTGTAGATGCTAGTGCTAAGCATAAAACTTGATCAACTTTAGATGGGAATACTTGGTGAAAATGGTTATGAAAACCTTGGAATGATGGATCATTCTATTGAGATGTTTTGGACATGTGTTTCCGAACACCAGATGATTTTGGTGATGAAATTGTTGAGACATGAGCCTTAGCCCCTTTATAAAAATGATGGTTGTCTGGATGCGATACCATTCCAATTTTACCGTACAACCACAATACCCGAAAATTGGGTAGGGCTTGAATGGAAACTTATATACCTTAGTATTGGTTCCCTCATGGCCAAGGTCTGAGCTGAGGCTACCTTGTGAAGATTGTCCACATGCGATTGCCGAGATGACAGTTGGTCATGGTTGGGAGGCCAAACTCACAGGAGAGGTGCCTATACTAGGGCGTGTAATTGAAAGGTTAGGATTGATTACCCGCATACTGAGTATGGTGAATTCAGTATTTGTTCCTGACGGATGTATCGAATGTTGTGGTGAAAGTGTACGATCTCTGTAGAGTGTCAAACTATTCGAATAGCGCGTCATGATTATGGACGATTAGATGGCCATCTTGTTCCCCGTCGGATGTTTTCAAAATGACTTGTGAAATGAACTGAGCCTTTGACTTGACCACAACAGAGTTGTGATATGAAATACAAGTTCCCGCTTAGGTGTTATAAAACTTCAACTAGCTTTCTTCATTTCTGAACTTAGTAGATGTAAATCTAGCTTTTTGCAAAATAACCCTAGAGCTTAATGTCCTACTACAAAACCCCCTTCACTTGTTAGTATTAGTTTGCGAGTACTTAAAGAGTACTCATGGCTTTGTCCCTAGCTATTCCCATGGCCATACTATGAAGAGGAGTACCAGGAGGATGGGCCCCAGGAAGGTTACAACAACTAGGATCATCTCCCATTGTCAGTATTGCCTGTGACCCCGAAGATGGAGCTTCGCCTACGCTATCGTTATTATTACGTATTTCCGCTGCTTGAGTTGTATTAAGAACTGGATCATGAGATCCTTATTTGTGTAAGACCTTATGTATGGTTTGTAATGGATGATGTACTATGGTATCCAATTCTGTTATGTCTCGCAAAAATGGTAATCCTGGGATTGCGATGTATGGCATAACAGGCATTTGGGATTAAAATCTGGGTGTTGACAATCATTCACACGTATGAAGGAAGAAGCTAAATGGGATCTCTTAGACCGTATTCAAGATAACACTGAAGCTTGGGAGAATGACAAAGGAAGAAAGTCAGGTATAAACTATGATTATGAATGCATTAAATCTTTTATGAGTACTGATAACTTCCGTGATATTAGCAGTGAGTTTGGTCTTGATTCCCAAACTATTGCCAACTGTTTCAAGGCCTTTGCCTCTTACATAGAAATTCCCAAGAAGAAGTGGAATAAGTACCATGCTCCATATAAAGATGTTGTTAGTCATGTTCTAGTTAGAAGTACTCAAGTTTGTACTACTAATCATATTGTGCCTGAACCTCATGTTGAGAAAATGCCTTTCCAGCTAAGGTAAAGGTATTTTATGATTAATAGTGCAAATAACAAAGTTAAAATGAAAATTATGGAGCTGGTAAGCAAATGAATATTGAACTGTGGTAGCTACTATGAAGACAACATCACTAGAAATAGAGAGGATGAACACATTGTCTTACGTGAAGGCGCTACTAATATTATTTCTCATCCTAGTAAGGCTAGAAAAGCTAGTGTTCCTGTGCTTTCATTAAAATTAGTGATTATTGCTACTATGGTTTATGTGATATTGGTCTTTGGTTCTAGTGCTATTCCTTATGAGCTTTACAAGGAAATTATGCATGAGATTGGTCCTTGTGAGCTTGAGGACATTGATGTGGTTATCCACCTTGCTAATAAGGATGCCATTTGCCCCATTGGCATTGTAAGAGATGTGGAGGTTCTTTGTGGTAAGATTAAGTATCCTGCTGATTTTCTAGTGCTTAATTCAGCAGCTAGCAAAACTTGTCCTATCATTTTTGGTAGACCTTTCTTGAACACTTGTGGATATATTATTGATTGTAAGAAGGAAAAAGTTTTAACTAAGTGATACGTCCAAAACGTATCTACTTTCTCGAACACTTTGCTATTGTTTTTCCTCTATACTTGTGTGATTTAGATACAACTAACAGAGAGGGCGCTATTTTATTGAAATTACCTTGGTGTCTTTTTTTTGCAGAAAATGAACTATTAGGAAAAATCCCGGAAAATATGCTAAAACTATTTCTCACGGAGAAGATCCACGGGCGGAAGGGAGGCAGAGAGGAGGCACAGGGGCAGACCCACCCAGTGAGGCCCACCTAACCCCGTGCCTGGAGGGGGTTTGGCAACCCCAGGGAGCTCCTTGGCCTCCATATGCGCCTATGAGTTACCTTCTGACCTAAAAACTCAGGGGGTTCGATAGTTTTCCAGAAAGAGTTCCGCTCTGCCGCCGCCACCAGAAACCAAGATTCGGATCCAGAAACTACGTTCTGGCACCCTGCCGGGACGGGGAATTTGGAGAGGATCATCGTCATCACCAACGCATCTCCATCAACCACCAATGTTTCCCTCATCCATGATTGAGTAATCCCCCGTTGTAGGCTTGGGGATGGAAGGTATTGGATGAGTTCTATCATGTAATCGAATAAGATCTGTTAGGGCATAATGCCTAGTATCTCTATTAGTGCTATTTGACTTTGTTGCAACTTGTTGTGCTTAATGCTTGTCACTAGGGCCCGAGTGCCATGATCTCAGATCTGAACTTATTATTGAACCATTATGATAGTATTGTTTGTGATCTTATCTACAAGTTGTGTACACATATCATTGTCCGGATCCAAAGGCCCCAAAGTGACAATAATTGGGACAACCGGAGGGGATGGCTATGGTGTGAGGATCACATGTGTTCACGGAGTGTTAATTCTTTGCTCCGGTGCTCTATTAAAAGGAGCACCTTAATTTCAAGTAGTTCCCTAAAGGCCCCGCTGCCACGGGCTGGCAGGACAGAAGATGTTGTGCAAGTTCTCATTACGAGCACGTATGACTATACATGGAGCACATGCCTAGGATTGTTTTGTACTTGGATGCTTGTTATTATTTATCTGCAATGCCCTAGTTCTTGAAGTTACTTGTTTATACTCGTCCATGCAACGCCCGTCTATCCATCCCTATACCTACCTTTTCGAATCCCACTATTTACGTTCTTGTTACTATTGCTCTGTTTCCTTTGTCATTTATTCTTGTTGTTGTTGCTTTCTTGTTGCTACTACAAACTGTTACTCTTGATAAACTTACGTGAGAAAGAACGATTTCGGTCAAAATTTGAGCCTGACTCTGTTGTTAAGGCTTGCAAGTATTCTTTGGCTCCTTGTGTCGAATCAATAAATTGGGTAATACTACTTGCGAAGGCATTGCGATCCCCTATACTTGTGGGTCATCACTAAGTTTTATGGAGATTCTTATGAGTTTAACTTTTCCAAATTTGCTAAAGCTCCTTGTGAAAATAGCTTGCCTAATAAAGATTTCAGAATGGAACAACTTGCTTCTATTGATCCGGTTTATGACCTTGGACCTCTTTTTAATGACAGTAAGTATGATTATTCTGATGATAAAGTTGTTTCCGGTGATAGTTATATTGTCAACTTTATTCGAAGTGCTACTGAAAGTTATTTTGAGAGAGGGAAACATGGTTTTATGCATCTCAATGGTGTTAAGTTTCCCCGTTTTATGTTGAAAGCTTTAAAGTTGCATCTATTTTGTCTTCCTATGCTAGTGGCTTTATGTTTCAACAATTCGTTTTCTCATGATACCCCCATGCATAGGAAGTGGGTTAGAATCAAGTGTGTTGTTTATTTGCTTCTTCATGCTCTTTTTCACTCCAGATATATTTATCCTATGTGAGCATCTTTGGCAGTTTCAAGCCTAACTTAAAGGCATTAAAGAAAAGTACTGGTTGGGAGATAACCCAGGAGTTTTGTCGAGTCTTGGAAGTTATTACCTCTGTAATAACCGCTCCTTATCCTTTTTGTTTTGATTTTTGTGTCAAGTTCAACTACTTTTGTGAAGTAGAGGAATTGTGAAAAGTGGCTGTCTTGGGACAGATTTCTGTGTTGCATTGTAAAAAAATTTGAGGGATCCCAGTACGTCGGATGGAGCTGCATTTTTCTGTGCTAGTTCTACAGGTTGTTACCGAACTTTCATCAGTTTTGCACTTTCTGATTTGAGCAACAGAAGGACTTTGAAAAAATAAATCTTTACTTGTTGGTCTGTTTTGACAGATCTCTGCCATCATATGCATTTGCCTCTTACAGAAGCTTTTGTTTTGATGGGTTTTCAGTTGAAGTGTTTACCAAAAGGTTTATTGTTTTTTCTTACACTAATGTTGTCATTGAGTTTGTGCAAGGGTTTTGTAAGAAGGAAATTTTCAGGAAAAAGAGAAAAGGAATCTGCAGAGTTCGTCTTTGAATAGGTAAAAGTGGTGAAAACAGAAGGTTTGTGAAACCCCAATCTTTTTATATTTTTGGCGTTCAATACATAAGGGAAGTTACGATATAGGCGAAGAGGAAGGAGTCAGGTGGACAAACCCACGAGCACGGACCTAGCCTGGTCGCGCCTGGAGGGGGTTTGACACCCTCGAACTCCGTCTCTGCCTCATTTCTGTGTCAAAACCTTCCTTATGCATTGAAACTTCGTAATATATAACCCCCCAGATCCCCCAAGGTTCGTGGATCGTGTTCTCGTCGTGTTTTCATTTCGATCTGTTTCTGTCAGGAAATATTCTCAAGTTTATAGCACCATGGCCTCCGTAGCGACAAAGGCAAGCCGAGGAATAAGAACCTCAAGTCCCCAAGGAGGAGGAGATTTCGGTAGGGTATGAAGGTGACATGGAGGAGGACAAGCAACTGAACACTCGCGCTACCATCGCAAGCATTGGTTTGGTGGCAAGACCTACCAAGCTTAAGAGGACGGCAGGGATGTCTACAGAAGGGAGAACTCCGCGTCATATCCTTGCTCCACGCACACCTCCTCCTAGTTCCCCTTGTTCTAACCGTGCAGGGAAGAAACACTCTAATTTGGAAGAATGGAGAAAGAATAACAAGGACTGGGATCCTCAGTCCGAGTTGATCATGGGCTGCATTGAGCATAATTCGGAGTTAATTTGTACTCTGACCTTCGATATGGAGGATTTGAAGAAGCTGATTGAGGATCTTATCAAGAGAACACCACCACCACCGAAGGAGTAATTCATCATCAGGTTTGGCATCCCCTTGGCTTGTTCCAAGCTTGGGGGAGTGTCGCGGTATCACCACCATTATCTTTTATCTTTTACCTTTTTAGTGGATTCATATCTTTTGTAGAGAGGTTATCTTATAGTTTGGTTTGCATGTGAAAGTATCTCTCCTTTAGTTGATTATCTATGTATCCCTTGGTGTGAGTGCCTTTATTGGAATATTAATGAGAAGTCTCATCTTTTACTTTCTGCACTTCTTATTTTAGTTTGCAATCTCTATTATATGATGGATATTGTTGATCAGTATTGGCACTACTTTGGGATCATCAAGTGGATCTAAATTGGTTTTGGCAAACCGAGTTCTGGTCAGTAGCATTACTATGAAAGAGAAAAAGAAAGAAAAATCTTATAGGTATTTTGTATCATTTGTTTTTCTTGTTGGCTCATAAGCTTAGTATTCTTTATTTAAGATCCTTTTGTGTCTTCAAGGAAGATTGCATGTTTGGCTTTATTACTTGTATGTTTGTTTGTTTCTTTCAACTCTCTTGCTTGCTACCCAGCCTTGCTAGCCAAAAACCTGTTTTGAGAAGGCATACTTCTCATGTTTCCAAAACCCTTTGAACCAAAAACATTTTCCACTTGTGTCCACCATATCTACCTAGTAGTTGTTGCTATTCCAAGAAAATTCTCAAGCTTCATCTACCTTTCGAATTAAAAAGTATTTTGTTATGTGAAAACTAGTTAGTAAATCTCTCACGAACTTGATGGCACACTTTATTTATTTGCCCCTAATAAACTTGAACCATTATGAACATTGAAGTTGTATATGCTTGCATCTATACGTTGGAATTAGCAGAATCGTGCCGTCACGGGGAACGTTTTCAACATTACACTTGTACTATGTACATAGTTGATATCGTGCTCTTTTGTCTATGGATGTCAACGGTGTGAAATAAATAGGTAACTTGTAAGTCCATAGAGTTTGTGATACGTGTTAGAAAGCGCTGGGCCGCTAGCCTAAGCCATGCTTAATCATGGTGGAAACTTGCATCATCACCATAGTGAGTCATCTATGAAGCATCCTCAATAAAAAGCTATGCATATGGTAAATAAAAAGATTGGTGAGATGCTCATTGTCTGCTTGCCTTGTCATTTTGGTTATGGGAAATCTCATGTACCATGTGCAAGGGGTACCCCGTTGGCGGTTCTCAATGATATGCAAATACTTACAATGACAAGAACTTACCTCGACCCAAAGTTGAGTATGCATGAGGAGTGGCCCTCATATTCAAGGGACATGAGATTGCCAACTTATATTTAAAGCATATACTCCATCTTTGTTCACTTTAACCTTAATCATCTCAAGATGCTTATGATAGGGGCAATGAGGGCTCAAAGCTAGTAAGTATCATAATCTTTTGGAAGCTCTTTATGACTTGTAATCCAGGGGGCGACCCTCATATTCAAGGGACATGAGATTGCCAACTTATATTTCGTCAAGCATATACTGCATCTTTGTTCACTTTAACCTTAATCATCTCAAGATGCTTATGATAGGGGCAATGAGGGCTCAAAGCTAGTAAGTATCATAATCTTTTGGAAGATCTTTATGACTTGTAATCCAGGGGACTCCGTCCCTTTGCCTATATCTTTCCTACGAAACCCTAATACCATGGGGCGACCACAGATAGATTTTCGCCGCCTCTAGGGGCGGAAAAAACCAAGAGAGAAAGATCTCTCTGGCGATGATTTCTGGGAATTCCTTCGGAGTGCGAGACCGTCGCCATCAACACCGTCATCAAGATAGGCTTCATCGGGATCATAATCATCATACACACCATCATATCCACCAGAACCATCATCACCACTCCGTCCCGCTGTAACAATTGTGTTGGATATTGCTTTAGTTCTTAGGGTAAACTTTCCCAGTGTTGATTACTATTGTAGTTGATGCTTGTGAGTGGAACCATTGGATTATTGTTTATGTTCAGCTTGTTATCCATTATCATATCATCTTTGATCTTGATCCATATGATGTCTTGTGAGTAGTTCGTCTAGTTCTTGAGGACATGGGAGAAGTCATGTTGTTATTAGTGGATCGGTGTTGAGTTATTATTCAATGGTTTAATATTTATGTTCTGGTGCTACTCTTCTAGTGGTGTCATGTGAACGTCGACTACATGACACTTCACCATTTATGGGCCTAGGGGGATGCATTTTGTATTTGGCTACTAATCGTGGGGTTGCCGGAGTGATAGAAACTTGAACCCCCGTTAGGACACCTTTGCACAAGGGAGTGTAGGATATCAGAGTTTAAGGTTGTGGTTAGATTTATATCTTAATTACTTTCCTGTAGTTACGGATGTTCGCAGGGGGTTTAATCACAAGTATGTATTAGTCCTAGGAAGGGCGGTATGTTAGCACAGGTTCACCCACACAACATTTCCAAACACCAAAGAAGAGTACTCAGCTATTTGAAGTGAAAGCACTCGACAGAATTCCCATGTGTCCTCGAGAACGTTTGGTCCTTATAAGTATTTCCACCGGCTTGTCCTTTGCTAAGAAAGGATTGGGCCACTTGCTCCGTTTTTTTGTTACTCTTTTTATTTTCTCCTTGTTTTGTTGCCTTGTCAGAAAACCACTAAAAATCTGTTTGCTAAGTATTCACAAGGATTTCCTGCTCCATACCACTGTTCAGCACCTTCTTCTTCTCGTTGGGATCGACACTCCTATTTATCGAAAGTACTACGATACACCCCCTATACTTGTGGGTCATCAGTTCCCTCCGAGAACTTGGACTAATAGGGAAGTTGCCCCCATTAAATTTATTTAAATATTATTTCATTATTAATTACAATAATTAATATATAAAATACATATTCATTAAATCCTTTTGATCCTAAACACCTTTTGGTTCACACCGATTTTCTTAGGAATTTCATAGAACGGTTCCTCTCTCACGGAACACTTCTGGTGTTCCTTTATCTTTCTTCCTGTGATTCCATCAATTCCATAACGATCTCCAGGCATCATAAAGCCCTTAAGTGTGTTAACCTATGGTTCGGGAACATCACAAGCATGATCAAGAAGACTCCCGGATCAATGATCAATAGTAGGCACGGGATGCCCATAATGACCCATGTACATTCCATGATTTTAGCATCGTCTGAACCATAAACATCGAGCCCAAATCCCTTTGTTACTTTGATATGTGAATTGTCTAAGATCTGATCATCGGTATCATGGTATCTTGTTTAATCTCGTTTCTGACAAGTGTTGCTTTAATTGTTCCCGTGATATTCCACCACCATGACCTAGTCATATGCTGCACAGCTAATGGATGTAGTTCACCGAGTGGGCTCAATGTATCTTCCTGTCATGCGAGAGAACAAATCTCGATCTCGATACATGCACCTCAACCTATACCTCTGGAATACCCAACATACACCCTTATGATCACTATGTTACTGTCATGACATTTGATGCAGTCAAAGCAACCTCGAGTGATAGTGACTAAACATGATCTCATGGTCTAAGAATTAGTGTCGTGGGAATGGTCACGGCAGATGCTGCAATCGGCAGCGAGTAGTAGAACGAGGGGCAAGGGCGGCCAGCCATCTGCGGTGCGAGATGTGGGCGGAGACACAAGGTTTTACCCAGGTTCGGCCCCCCGGAGGGTAAAGACCTACTCCTGCTAGATTGTATTATGATGGTGGTACAACGGGCGAGCTCGGCGGATAGGCGGCGAGTCGCTTAGGTGTATGATGGAACGTATCTCTACATGCCCTGTAGGGAGGTTTATATAGACTTACCTCCCCTAGGGTTTACATATCTCAACCGAATCAGTTAAGGCTTCGGTAATCGTTTAACCTAACCGGCGGGCCTATCTACTACTTTGGGCCTTGACTTCCGATCGCTTGGATCCACAGGGCCTTGATCGATCGCCGTCTTGAGCCCACTCGCCCGTTCTGGGCGATCGGAAGCGTCTGCTGGGTATACCCGGTTAGCATATCCCCATCGGTAGTCCCGAGGCCGTTGATTGGGCGCGGTGGTTCTGCGATCGGAGTATACGGCTTCAAAGCAGGCATCTAGTCGAATCATCGGCGGGCTCCTGAATAAAGGAAAAAACTAGTCATTCTGATCGCAGCTTTGGTGAGTCGAGACGGCGAAATACTTAGTCACTGTCGTAGTGATCAGGTCGGCGAGCCGAGTGGCTGAAGTTGGACCATTAAACGCGATCAAACTAGCCATTGGGGTAATCCAACGGTAACTTTTGGCGTAATCACCGCATGGTAACGGCTCCCTGATTTGGCGGGTAACAACCGCTATATAAGGGGAATGGCAGGCAATCGGAGAACCATCTCCTCGTCATTTCCTCCGATTAGCACTTTTTCGCCTTCCTCGCGTCGCGATCCAGCCGACCGAAATCCTCCAACCCCACGAATCCTTCCGCCAATGGCCCCTCCACGAGCCTTGGGGCAGATCTAAGTGTCTGAGCGCAATTGGCGTCCTTGAGGAGGCCGGGATCTGTAGCGCGGAAGGTGGCGCATCCGGCCGGAGAGGTGACCCGAACCAGCGAGGAGAATTCATCACGCTTCACCACCTAGAACAGGGCTGGGATTCCCTCGTCCTGTTCTTCCGGTAACCTGCGCCAACTACGAGATCAACCGTCGGACCTGGGTCCGCATAGAATCGGCAGCTCGCCATCTTCGTGGCGTTCTCGAGTGCTACCTGGCTGCCCTTCCCTCTATGGCAAGATCTGTTCCACAGACGGATCGATCGTGAAGCGGGCGGTCAATGCTTGCGGGCGGCTGACATTCGATGAAGTCGAAGGCCTCGTTCTTTGACTTGATGCTGCCGCCAAGGCGAGTGAGTGGAAGAAGTCTTGGTTCTCGTGGCGGCGACTCGGGAGGCGGCGATCACGATACTCCGCCGACCGCCCGAACCGCCGACTCAAGTCGGCAAGCTCCCACCGACCCGGATGGTCGTGGGCGAAATGCTTCAAACCATCCGCAGTGCGAAGAAGAAGAAGGGCCTCCGGACAATTAACTTATACAACTGCTGGGCGGCGGCTCGTCCCTCTGGCTCGTGCGACCACTACATGTACCAATACAGGCTGGGAGGACTCGGCGAAGTCTGCCGCCGAAAGTGGAAGCTCGAGGACTACACCCGATGAAGAAGATCACCCAGCGGTACGGGCCTTAAAGGCGGGTCGCCCCTACGCCGCGAAGCATACAGCCCCAACGGTAAGTCACCTCGCATCATTCGCAGTCGCAGTTTATGCAGTCGCGGTCATTCTAATGTCATCTTGTGTTCATTGCAGCTATTCCAAGTGGTGGAAGGATGCGGCTCCCGCCTTCAGACGACGAGAACTCGATCTCGTCCGTCCAAGACATGGGCGAGTCGCCTCCCGCCAAGGGCGACACCAAGAGCGGCGAGAGCAACGACGACGACGAATCCGAGGAGGAGGTCGCCCCGCTGATTCGCAAGACCCGCGGGCAGCGTCAGCGTGAACTTGAGGCAAGTAAAAGCCTCGAGCGTCATGATGATGATGACGACGAACTTCCGGAGACCACCTCGCACCTCCAGGCTACTCCATCGAAGAAGAAGAATAAGGAGGTGAAGGCCCCTCCGAAGAAGAAGACGAAGCCGGTGAGACCGGCCTCCCCGCCCTTTTCGGCGAAAGCTCCGATGCCCCAGCCAAGGCGGCGCGCTGTGGTAATCGCTGGACACGGCCACCGTCTGGCGAGGTGCCAGCTTCAATACCGCCATTCGCCCCCTACGGACTAGGGGCGGCTCGCGGCGGCTTCACCTCGAGGAAGCTCGGCTGAAGATGTCTCGAGGCTCCGTCGCAGCCTCGGCGAAGAAACCATCCGTGTCTTGGGCACACGACGTCTTGGAAATGGGCCTCAGTCGCCGACTAGGCCCCGAATTGGAGATGCAGGCCGGCATCCGCACGGGGCTACGCTTCATTCCAGTCGCCAAGTGAGTTTGCTCACCTTCTTTCTTCTTTCATTGTACTTGGATTATATTTCTCACGCAATCAATTTGTAGGACCGGAGCGAAGAAGATAGGCCATCCGACCGTGGCTAAGGTGCCACCCGTCGTCAGCGAGGAGGATCCCTCCCGGAAGAGGAAGGCGGACGAAGTCGTCGTCCCCACGGATAGCACCAAGAAGGCCAAGGGCGACGAGGTCGTCACGATCTCCGATGACACGGCGATCGCGCCGAGTGAACCCGCAACGGAGGCGGCCTTACCCACGAATGAGGGTGCCCCTCGCCTGGGGTGGCCGAGCCGGCCTTCTTTTGTGCCGGTGCCTCCATCGCAACGTTCCCGCGCTTCATGGCAAGAGCGGCTACAGCAAGTGGGACCTCGCCCTCGAGCCGTGCACCTGGGGTCGCCGATGCGGAGGTCGAGCAGCGTCGTGGGCACACGCCGGCTCTCCTCGCGTCCGTGGATGCGATACAACTTCATGGCATGCTTGGCGCAGCCATCCAGGTATGTCGGTCCCGAGGATCGGCCGTGTGTTGCGGTGCGATTCTTTAGTGTCTTGTTGTTATTTTTCGCGTCCGGTCGAGTGCGCACTCGCTGAATTTCAGCGGTGGGCATAGGATTTTTGATTGTCGGTCCCGAGTGCGTACCGCTGAATTTCAGCGGTGGGCGCCGGATTTTTGATGCGGGTCCCGATGCGTATCGCTGAATTTCATGGTGGGCACTTAGGATTTTTTGATTGCCAGTCCCGAGTGCGTACTCGCTGAATTTCATCAGGTGGGCACTTAGGATTTTTTGATTGCCAGTCCCCGAGTGCGCACTCGCTGAATTTCAGCGGGTGGGAACTTTGGATTCCACTTTTGGTTAATTGTTTGAATTGTGTGCAGGGTCTGCAACGTAAGTCAACTGAACGTCTTGCAGCGACATGCCGCGCGGAGAAGGAAATGGCCACCGTCCAATAGGCGAATAAAGGGCTTCAGGCAATTGCCGCGGAGGCAGAGAAGGCCCGCCAGGGACTTGTCCCAGCGAGTGAGTTGGTAGCGGCTCAATCGGCGTTGATCTCGGCTGAGAAGCGGATCGCCGACCTCGAGCGCGAGCTGAGGGAGGCGAAAGAGGAAGCGAGTTCGGCGGATGGTCGAGCTAAGGCCGCCGTTACGGCCGCCGCGGAAGAACGTAAGGTTTCTGACGCCCTTGTTGCTGGGCTTCAGGATGATTACACTTCTCTTCAGAGTTTCATCACGGATCTCTCTCGTCCCTTGATTGGTGAGTGTTTCTGCCCCTGCCTATTGCATGTTCCTTTTTGTAATATCCGATGTACTCACTGTTATCTTCTATCCGCAGGTCGCATCCTTGATAGCGCGGAAGAGGCGAGCTCGTTCGACGCGCGACAATGTATGGCCACGCTCGTCGATTCGGCGACGTTGTCGGCGACATGCATCCGAGCCTACCTCCAGGAGATGTCGCCCACGGAAGTAATTCCCAGCGACCTCGTCGAGGTGTGGAGGTACTTGGAGAAGGCGCCGTCGGTCGTTGAGTTCATGACGCGATCGGCGTTCGGCGGAGCGGCGACGGCAACAACCTTGGGCTTGCTCACTTTCGAAGATTTCGATCGACGACGTGGCAGTGGCTACCCGTCATCGGTAGCGGTGGAGATCTCCGAGGTGCTCAAGTTGACGACGGCCGCGCGGTGTACTCCGAGCGCGTCTGGGCGATGGGCGACCTCCTTCCTTACCAGGAGACGGTCGTCGCACCCAACGACCCCGAGACGCAGCACCGGGACTTCAAGGTCGAGCAGACCTTTCGTGCGGCGATGGCGGGTGAGCTGACGACGTATCCTTCGAACCCGTACACTCCCTTCATCCGCAATCGCAAGGGTTTCGGCGAGTCATCGTCGAAGCCTGCAGAGTGAACTAGTTTTCCCTGGGGCGTTAGTAGCAGTTCTGCCGTTGGGCATACTATGTATTTTGAGACAATTTGCGACATGCTATTAATGAGATATCGTGATTGTTTTGTGATTTGACATGTGTTTTTCGATTTAGGGTGGAACGAGTCCCCGAGCGCGTCCGCCCTTTTTATGGGGTTGACCTCATTTATAATGTGTTTGCGGTTTTTTGAATGTTTTGTTATTGTGTTCGACTCGCCTGGACTCGGAGAGCTAGTCGCAAGGCGACTCCCTTGAGCGCTCTGTACTTCACCGTTTTCCCTTGCGCGAACGAGGTCGGGTGGCCGAGTCCCCGAGCGTGCTACTTGGTTGTTCTAGGCGCAACTCGAGGGTGGTGAGGACTTGGCTCGTTGGTTTGAGCGCATCGCTCCTGCCTGGCCCGTTGGGTCAGTCGCATGGCGAGCCCTGGGCATGCTCTCATAGTTGGCGTTTTCCCTAGACGCTCGCGCTTAACTGGTCGTCAGTCCCCGAGCGTGGTACTTGGCCGTTCGAGTCGCTATGTCGAGGATGCGGAGGATTATGGTCGCTGTGAGAAGCGGAGGCAGTTGTCTTGGCTCGTAGAGCCAGTCGGGCTAGGCGACTCCAATGGCGCTCCAGGTAGGCGTTTTTCGTGGACGATGCAAGACCTGAGGTGACCCAGTGCTCATGCATCGCACTACTTGGCCGTGCCGATCGATGTACCAAAGGTTGACTTCTGCGGTTAGCTTGACGTTGTTATTACGAGTGCGAGTGGCACAAGACACGGAGAGTAGGCGCAATTTGCGGTAACCAATTCTTTTATTTCATAGCAACTGGAGTGTACATATGTGTGGTTCTAGGAGTAGAACTTCCGGAGGAGGTTTACATTCCATGGTCGCTTGATGTCGAGTTCGCCGTCCCCGCGGACGTCGATGAGGTAGTAGGAGTCGTTGCCGAGTACTCGCCCGATGGCGAATGGTCCCTCCCACGGGGGGGGGGGGGGAAAGCTTGTGCATGCCCTTCTTGTCCTGGATGAGGCGCAACACCAGGTCGTCTTCTTGGAAGGTTCGATTTTTCACCCGCCGGCTGTGGTAGCGGCGGAGTCCTTGTTGTTAGATGGCGGTGCGTGATCGAGCGAGGTCACGTGCCTCGTCGAGTTGATCGACTCCGTCCTGGCGGGCGAGTTCGTTCGCAGCCTCTGTGTAGTGGATGACCCGTGGCGAGTCGTGCTCGAGTTCGGTGGGCATGACTGCCTCGGCGCCGTACACCATGAAGAAGGGGTGAACCTGCCGACTGTTGATCGAGGGGCGGATGCCCAGATGACGGAGGTAGCTCCTTGACCCAGCACCCGGTGCGCTCAAGTGGTATTGAGTCGCGGCAGCCGTGGAGGATGCTTTGATTGGCCCGTTCCTGGCCATTGGATTCGGGTGGGCGACTACGAGATCAAGCCGGATGTGGTGTTCTTCGCAGAACTTCGCCATGGCTCCTTTGGCGGTTGGTGCCGTTGTCCGTGATGATGCTGTTTGGGAACCCGTGGCGATATATGAGCTCACGTAGAATTTAGTGGCGGTCTTCCGTCGCATTTCGGACTGGTTTGGCCTCCACCCACTTTGTGAATTTGTCGACCGCGACCAGGAGGTGGGTGTAGCGGAGGAGCCTTTTGAAGGGCCTACCATGTCCATACCACACGGCGAATGGCGGTGATGGGGATTGTCTTGGCCGAGCTCGGCACGTGCGTCTGGTTGGCGTGCCGGCATCCGCGCACCGCTGGACAATGTCGACGGCATCGCTGCGTGTGGGCCAATAGAAGCCATGCCGCATAGCCTTGGCGACCAGAGCGGGCGCCGTGGTGGCGCGCGCCGAGTGGATGTCGTGGAGGATCTTGCGTCCTTCGCGGTTGGACGCAGGCGTTGGAACACGCCGGTGACACGCGCTTGGAGCTTCGCCGTCAATGATGGTGAAGGATTTGCATCGTCGTGCGATCATCCGGCGTCCGTCTCGTCTCGGCAAGGTGCGGTCTCGTAGGCGACGTGGGCTTGGTCCGGGTCGGCTCGGTGACGATGCGACCAGAGCTGCCTCGCTGTGAGGAATCGATGTCGATCTCTTCGGGAGAGGCGATGGCTTGGTGATTGTGTCTAGGAAGGCTGGCGGGTGGTGTGAGTCGAGCCCGATGCGAGAAGTCGTCGGCCTCCTCGTTCTTCCGCTGTCGATCCACTGACGGAGTAACTCGAAGTGTCCACCCGCTTGTCATCGCTTGGCGGTATGCCGCCATGGTGGAAAGCGGTGTCAGGTGCCGGCGGCTTGCCAATGACGCAGGTCGGAGTCCCGCAGCGTGGGCGGTTGGCGTTCATCTCCTTGGCGGCACTGCATGCCGTGAGTAGTGTCTCGTGCCAGCAATGTTGTTGGTGCAGGGGTGAAGTCAAGGCAGAGACGTGGCGGAGCTTGTCGCCTTCGGTGAAGTCGACGATCCTGCTCCTGCGCCGTCCGTGTTCTTGGAGCCGTCGGCGAGACTCGGTAATGGAGGTATGGCGCTTCTCGGCTGTTGGGCCTCTTCGATCGGCGATGAAGTCCGCTAGAGCCTGCGATTTGATCGCTTTTCGTGGCTTGTATTTGATGTTGTGGACGCCGATATCGACGGCCCACTTGGCGACACGCCCGGTCGCCTCACGGTTGCGGATGATGTCCTGCAACGGTTCTAAGGAGACGACCGTGATCGGGTGCTCCACGGAAGTAGCGGCGGCGCCGCGTGCTCAAGACCGCGTATACCAGTTTACGGTACTGCGGGTATCGTTAAGCGCGACTTCGGTGAGGACCTCTGATGTAGTACACCGTCGCAGATCGGGCGCTCCTTCCCTTCCTCCGGCCGTTCGACGACCATGACGGCACTGACGACGCGCTCGGAAGCCGCGACTTAGACCAGCATGGGTTCTTTGTCGGCGGGGGCGGCGAGTAGTGGTGCGGCGAGGAGCACCTTATTGAGGTCGTGGAGCGCGTCGTCCGCCTCCTTGTCCCACTGGAAGGTGGGGTTCTTGCGCATCAGGCGGTATAGGGGCATCGCCTTTTCGCCCAGGCGGGGGATGAAACGACTAAGAGCCGCTACTCGCCCGGCCAGCTTCTAGACGTCGCGCAGGCACTCGGGTTTGCCGAGTCAGGCGATCGTGTCGATCTTGGTGTGGTTTGCCTCGATCCCTCGCTTGGAGACGACGTACCCCAGTAGTTGTCCTGCTGGCACACCGAAGGTGCATTTGCCTAGGTTAAGCTTTATCTTGTATTTTCACAAGTTGGCGAATGTTTCTGCCAGGTCGGCGAGTAGATCACCCTGGCGAGCGGATTTTACGACCACGTCGTCGATGTAGACGTGGATGTTGCGGCCAATTTGGCTCGCGAGGCACTCTTGCATGCACCGCTGGTAGGTCGCCCCGGCGTTCTTGAGGCCGAAGGTCATGGCGGTGTAGCAGAAGGCTCCGAATGGCGTGATGAACGCCGTCTTCTCCTCGTCCTCGACAGCCATTTTGATCTGGTTGTATCCGGAGTAGGCGTCGAGGAAACATAGCGACTCCGAGCCCGCGGTGGATTCAATTATTTGGTCGATCCGCGGGAGGACGAACTGCTCCTTCGGGCAGGCGCTGTTCAAGTTTGTGTAGTCGATACACATCCTCCAGGTCCCGTTCTTCTTCTCGACCAGGACTAGGTTTTCCAGCCACTTGGAGTACTTGATTGGCCGGATGAAGCCTGCAGCGAGTAGACGTTGTACTTCCTCGGTGATAGCTCGGCGGCGTTCTTCATTGAAGGGCCGCAGCGACTGCTTGACGGGTCGCACTTTGGGGTCGGCATTTAGTTTGTGCTCAGCGAGCTCCCTAGGGACACCAGGCATGTCGGAGGGCTTCCATGCGAAGATGTCCCTGTTCTCACGGAGGAACTCGATGAGCGCGCCTTCCTAGGCTGGGCTCATTCCTGTTCCGATCATCACCGTCTGGCTGGAGTCGCCTGGGACCAGCTCGACGGTGCGAGTGTGTGTCGTTGCCTCGAAGGCTGAGGTGTTTGCGCCCTCCGAATTGGGCTTCTTGAGTATGGTGGGGTCGTCATTGTTCACCCTGCTCGCGTACTTGGCGAGCTCATCGGTGTGGTTAGCCTCTTCCGCGATGACGGCATCGGCGAGTTCGGCTCCTTTGGCCTCGCACTCGGCGGCCATGTCGGGGTCGTCCTTGATGGTGATGACGCCACACGGCCCGGGGAGCTTCATCGCGTTGTACGTGTAGTGTGGCGCTGCCATGAACTTGGCGAACGCCTGGCGCCCCAGGACGCAGTGGTAGGGGCTGTCGAAGGGTACCAGCTCGAAGACGATCCGCTCGGTGCGGAAGTTTGCTGGTGTGCCGAAGGTGACTGGCAGCGTAACCTTGCCGATCGGGTACGCCTTCCGACCGGGGACGATGCCGTGGAACGTGGTGTGGGTTGTCTCGACCATCGACTGCGGCACTACTAGGAAAACGGCTATAGGTAATCAGCACATCCGTGGCTCACATGGTTGAAGTGCCCCACGGCTAAAACAGGCGTGGCTTACCTGTGGGCAGTGCCCTACTAATAACTAGAACATCCGTGGCGCACATGACCCTAGTGCGCCACGATATGTGGCCAGGCCCATTGGCCACACGCAAAACTTCTGTAGCGCACTACAGCCATGTGCGACACGGTTGTTAGGGTCATCTGTGGCGCACGTGTGCATGGTGCGCTACGACTGAGCGCATGCCCACCTCTGCTCTGAAACGGCCACAAACTTACGTGGCGCCTCCGCCTAGTGCGCCACAGGACTAAAACATCGTGGCGCACTCCGCCTAGTGCGCCACGAAGTTTGTACTCCCGTGGCGCCTGGGCCGTGTGCGCCACGGATGTGTCGATTTTTTTAGGACAGCACTTTATGTGCACATGTGTGACCACATCCACCACCCCACACTTCACTTTCCCCTTCTTCTTCCTCCTTAGATCTAGTCGGGATCTTCTCCTTCCCACCTCAATTTCTCCACACATTCACCATTTTTAGCATGTAAAACTTGCTTTGATGTTACATAAGTAGAGGAGGTCTCCGGTCTCTCATCTATCCGTCTCCGACGCCAGCACCTCTCCTTTCCATCTTTCTCGCGATCGGTCTCTCATCTCGGTAAGTTGCCCATGTAAGGATGTGTTCATGTGTATATGGATGATGCATGTGCTCATATGTATGTATATGATCGATGCTCATGATGTGTGTATGTGTGGAGAGGATCGATGGTCATATGTGTGTGTATATGGAGAGTATCGATGATGCTCATGCATGTGTGTATGGAGAGGATAATGATATGTTCATGTGTGTATGGATCGGTCTCTCTCTCTTGTGTTTGTATGTGAACAAGTTGCCATTTGTTTTGCCAAAATGTTGATTCATTTCCATTTGGCAAGACTTTGGCATTTCGCAAAGGTCCTAATTTTAGGATAGGTCATGCCGAAATTTTCTATCGACCATTGCATGCATGCATTCATTATGTGGTTCTAATAGACTTCAAAATTGTACCGTGTACATCGTGCAGGCAAAAATGGTCCGCATAATGAGCGAAGGCATTGTGGCTAGATTTTTGAAATGTGCGACGGCCGACATGATACGAAATAACAAGGCAGATATATAAGATGTTCGTGAAGATGCAAACTCAATCGGTGATCGACCCAGATTCCGGAATCTGGCGCACTGCCCGCCATGGTTTCATGGATGGATACACTCGTTGGATAAGCGATGGCGTAGATGATGGAGGCGGTGATCATCATCACGGCGAGCGAACGGGCGAGATGATGAAGAGGCTCCGGAGATGGTGAAGATGAAGCGCACCGGATGATGATGATCTAGATGCCGGAGGAGCAGACGACGATGGAACAATGTCAGGCTGGGTGCGGGACCCTTATGTGCAAGAGCTGCTTCTCAAGCAGACGAGTAACGCCAGGGCTGCCGCTAGAGAGAAGCCAAGCTTGCGCAACTTGAGAAAGACGCGGTTACTCCATTGTATGAAGGATGCAGGCCCAATGATACCCGGTTGAATGTAACGCTCAAGGCTATGGAGATGAAGGCAAAGCACAAATTGAGCGACGCAAGCTTCGACGATATGATGGCATTCTGTCACGATCGTCTCCCGGAGGGGAACACATGTCCAACTAGTATCGAGGATGCCAAGAAAATCGTCTGTCCTCTCGATCTGGTGACCTTGTCGCAGGGACCGATGCAAAACCTGGTGACCTATCAGGCGTATGATATCAACGGCTACACATTCTACACGGAGGAAAAGGACAACAAGTGTGATTATCAGAACTCAGGCGTAACGTCGGAATTCTACACCGATGACAACGTGAAGGAAAGATTCTACGGAAGAATCGAGGAGATCTGCGATCTCGACTACTGTGGAGAAAAGGTGCCGATGTTTCGTGTCAGATGGGCAAAGAACGTCGAAAGAGAAGACCGGTATTTCACAACCATGGTTATACCCGAAGCAGCCAAATCCAAGGCCGCGGCAAGCGTGGCGCGAAAAATGAACCGTGGGTGCGGCTACCAAAGTGGACCAATGTTTTTCATTACCGCGACAAAGCCTAGCCGTGTTGTCGTGAGCAGAGGAAAAAGGAACATCATCGGAATGGATGGAGTCGCCAATGAGCAAGACTTGACCGATGCGGCGATCAAAAGATTGAAGATGGCGACTACGATGCAGCAACATACATCACAAGAAGAAAAAGGACAACCCTACCCAAAAAAGAGAGCATGTTCGAAAGAAGAAACATTAAAGTGTCGGGGCTAAATTATTCAACCGCGACAAAGAAGGAAAAAAGATTGTAAGCGCTAGCTCAAAAAATATTGTAAACGCATTGGTCGAAAAAAGATTGTAATATTCATGGACAAATTATTATGAAATTTAGTTATACTTTAAATCATATTTTGGGCATTTTTGGAATATTATTACTTTTGGGCATTTTGGAATATTTAAAAGTATTTTAAAATCAAAATAAAACTTCTATGGCATATATCACCACTTTGGGGCATTTTTGGAATATTTAAAAGTATTTTAAAAACAAAACAAAATTTGTATGGCATGTATCACCACTTTTGGAACATTTTAAAGTATTTTTGGAACATTTTAAAGTGTTTTTAAAGTAAAATAAAAAGTGGAGCACCAGGATTGAACCGGTGCTCATCGTTTATACTAGAGCTAAGGCGAGAACGGTGGGGTAAGGCGGTACTAGTGTTAACTAGTGGGGCGACCAAGTAGTTATCGATAGTCCAACCCACACGCAGCCTCCTCAGCTAAATGCGCCACGGTTGTCCGTGGCGCACTTAGCTGCAGTGTGGTTGGACTAGTCAATCACAGAGCGTGAGCCCTCCCATCGTCGCCCTCATCGGACACATCGCCCATCCCCATCCCCATCGCGCGCCGCCACGCCAGAGGGAGGAGGCGCCACGAAGAGGAGGAGGAGGCCGCCACGCCACGCCAGAGGAGGAGGCCGCATAGCCAGAGGAGGAGGCCGCCGCCACGCCAGGAGGAGGCCGCCACGCCACGCCAAGAGGAGGAGGCCGCCCGCCACGCCAGAGGAGGAGGCCTCACGCTAGGAGGAGGAGGCCGCCTTGCCAGCGCCGGAGGAGGTTCTGCAGTCGCCGCCAGCCTCGTCGTCGTCATCTCCCCCTCTCCTCGAGCAATCTCGGAGGTGAGCTCGCCTCTATCCTTCTCCCCTCTCTCTCCTCGGGGTTAGGGTTGAACAAAAATGTCTTTGGAAATGGACTGGATAGGGTTAGGCTTGAAATGGACTTGGATAAATGAGTTTGCATCTGGTTAGGGTTAGGCTTGAAATGGATTTGGATACTTTGGTGTTTGCATCTGGTTAGGGTTAGGCTTGAAATGGACCGGATAAATGAGTTGAGCATGTTGGCACTTTCATATTAAGAACTCCAATATTCTGTCTCCATGTGAGCATCAATCAATCCAATAAACAACATCACATGTCATCTTGGAATATGGCATCCTTGCCATGTATGCACGAGCAGTGCATCAGTACCTCCACGTCATGCTAGCGGTGGCGTCCAACATGGTTCTTCCCTCGAACTTGTGTGATCATTACATCAGGTTGGGCAATGTTGATTTGGATATTATCATATGCCTCTTAACTTGTTGTCTTTGAAGCTTTTTGATCAAACAACCACAGGTCTGCTCATATTTATGCTAGTGATATGTTACCGTGTGTCTTCGCTATTCATTAGTATGATTGACAACCCAGTCCGTGTTCTGGTTATCCGTGTCCTCGTGCTATGTTAGCGTCTGATTGTAATCTCTTTATTACTATGATATTGGTGTAAAGATCAGATAGGAGTTCTTCTGCAGTACCCTCAAATAAATAACAGCCATTTATTTTGGTGTTGATGTTGATAGAGACATGTTATGGTGTTGATGTTGAGCTGGTACTTGCTTTTGCAAGCCCCTTATTTTGTTCAAGTGTCCTGTTCCAGCCAGCTAACATCTCCTAAACAAACACCTGAACAAACACCTGCTCACTTTAGCATCTGAAAGTTCTCTGTTAATTTGGTTCTCAGTAATATAAACTTTAGCATTTGTTCTCAGTAATTTGGACCTAATTTTATCTAGGATTCTAGTAATGTTCATATCTAGCTGTGCTCTGATGGCAGAAATAAATTGATAGTTAAACCAACTAGTGCTCAGTAATATAAACTTCTCCTATGTGCATCCATTGTTTCAGCTTTTATTTGACTAAGATAGCTTTTGTACATTTTTTACATAATAGAATGGCCTGCAGTATTTTCTTATTAATAAAATTAGAATGGACTGGATGCTATCATATACTTGTTGTCATATTTGTTGTCATACTTGCTGTCATATACTTGCTGTCATACTTGTTGTCAATGTGATTGATATAATCGTGGTGATATAATTGTAGCACTTGAAATTGTGCTTGTGCTTGTATATGAAGAACTTTATTATGTGTATGAGGTTCTTGTATGAAATGAGTCCGATTTTGCCGAATGTTGATTAACTTCCGTTTGCGAAATCGGGCACTCTAGTTTAAGAAAATTAGCAAAGGTCATGCGGATTTTTCCGTGCATTTAACCAATTATTTATTTTTATTAGTGCAAAGATGTGTGACAACGGCGAGGCTGGATGTTCTATGCGCATCAATGAAGGAGAACTCGACCTCCGAATAAACAATTGACATTACGGGAGGCGCCCGGCTAGAAAGCGATGAAGAATACCATCCTTCGGAGCGAGGATGATGAGATGGAAGACAGCGGAGGAAGAAGCCGAAGGAGCGGCGGACGATGAAACCAGCGATGGCGGCGAGGGCACGGTGGTAGCAACCCTCCTAAGAAGAAGAAGCCGAAGGAAGGCGCCCGAACACGTCGGCAGTCGGGAGGAAATTACAAGTGAGCCCAACGGGGTTCCTTTGGAGCCCGCCCTTGTCGTCAAAGTGCGGTGGGCAAGTGGCGGCGATCACCCGGACAACCATCTCGATCAACACCGAGAATCTCCGGCATAAAGATAATGGCCACTTCCGCACACTCCTCTTCGAGAAGCTGCACGCCGGATACAAGTTTCCCGCTAAGTATCAGAACACAAATTATCATGGGAACGAAGTAAACAAATCCGCCCTCACAAAGATGAGCACCGCCACCTGGAGAACCGGATAAAGAAGAAGATCTATAAAGAAGGCAAAAGTCTCGAGGAGATCCGGAAGATTGACCCCAGATCACGAAGATCAGTTCGGGAGTTCAAGGAGAGGTGTGAATCCGAAGAGCCCGCCAATAGTAATCGGGAAAGGCTGCAGGCGATGAATATAGGTCATCACCATCTCGGATCTGGTGGATCTGAACGCGGAGGCCAAATGGAATAAGGAGGAAGAAGAGTATAGATCAAGGGATAGAAAACCCTTTGCTAAATTCGAACCGGCAGGTTCGAAACTTCATCGAGCCCGTTACCATGTGGACCCAAAAACCAAACAACTCACCGCGGATCCTGCGGTGAAGGAATTCGAGGAAATTGTGGTAAGTATAATCTAATTACCGGTGATCAACACGATTGCAATCTAATCAATGATCTAAATGATTCACTGTTACTTCTTCTGCAGGAGGAGGAAATTGTTGCTAGTCATGGATCCCAGGGTTCCTCATCCCAGGGGTCGACGGCGGCCACCCGGTGGGATAACCCTTTTAACAAGGCGATGAACCGGGCCAAGAAAATAGAGCCGGTTACGAAGAAGCCGTCGTCGGCTGGCCGTCTGGCCGGCCTCGGGGGTAAGAATTGGGTGGATCATTTTGGTCCACCGCCGAGGACGCATGTGGCGCCGTCGGGAAGGAGCGAGGAGGAAAACAGAGAGGTTCAAGAACTTAAGGCACAAGTGGCGCGGATCCCGCAGATCGTCCAACACGGCAATCACCCTTACGTCCTTCCTGCCTACCTTGGTGGAGTCAATAGCGGAGTGCGGGTGGTCGAGTAGGGCCGTGCCGATTCAAGCATGGTCGTGACCACTCGAACAACGCGGGCGACGAATCAGCGAACTACGTGTTCGTGACTCCGCTAGCACCAGTGGCGCCGCAAGTGTTGGTGACTCCGCCATCACCTGGCGCGGAGTACATGTTGGTGCCCCTGCCATCGTCGCGGCGGCACCGAGCTCAAGCACCGTCGGTAGGTAGAATACACCGGCGACCGCCATCAAGCGCCTTCCGTCTCTTGCACGCCCGTCGCCAATGCGTGCGTCGACATTAGCCGATCTCGACGCCATCACGGTAAACAAATTGCTTTAATTACGCCTTTCATGCCATCTATATATTACTCTTGTGGCATCTCGCTCGACGACGCCGTACATGTTTTCCGCAGATGGATGTTCCTTGCACTCTCTTATGCTACGTGAACAACGAGTGAGGATGTTGCCAAGGGTACCATCGTTCAACCCTTGCAAGACGTTCCACTCAAAGCCGATGCGGATAGCGTGCAATGTGGTTAAAATTAGTCGGTGCTAAGGGGCTGCGACGACACGGAACCTCCCATTCAACCCCGAGGCGGATGAAGAAGAGTCGTCGTCTCGAAGTTGCTTGGCTTGTTCATGCTATGGCCAAAGAGCATGATCCGTTTGGGGACGGCGGGGCCATCACGCCACAGACACCGCTTTGTCGTGCAGGCGACAAGCGGTGGCAAGGCCTCGCCCTACCGTCACCTCCACGGTGGGTCGGATGATCATGTTGATGATATGCACATGGCGCAGATCCGGCCGAGGACTTCAAGGCGGAATGATCACTTCTTCAAGACTCGGTTTAACGAAGAAGACCTAGCTGGTGGCCCCACGAGAAAGCCACTATCACCAAGCGTCTGTTTGGTTCTCGAGACGCCTCCGGCTTGCGCCTTCTGAGCCAGTGATACAACCAACTGCCCTTTATTCTAAGCCCCGACACTACATAGGGCGGCGGTGCTCAGATGCGGTGCATGCCCGCTCTCCAAAAGGAAAAAGGGCAGAAAGAAAATCTAGCAGCTCGAGCCAGCGGTGGCGTCAACAAGCTATGAATCCGATCAGGTTTTCGGACGGGCCACCAAGACCCGAGGTATTATGTGGAGGATTCATGTGGCGGGTGAGCCCATGCTACCTAAGAATTTATGAAGCTCGCCAGTTCGAACTGCAGAGTGTGCATGACGTCTTGACGATAGAGACGCCTTCTATCGGAGAAAGATCCCTCGCACCGGTATTCGTGGTTAAGGTGCCACCAGCTTGGGCTTCGTCGACATTGCCCTCATGGATCTGTTCTTCCTGCGGTTCGAGGACATCTTCAATATGTTCCACCTATACCCGCTGCACTATACCATGGTCCGTCTCTTTCTCTCGGCCGCCACGCAGATCATTAGAGAACACACCGGGCATCGCTATAGTGGACCCCTACTACATGCGTGTGGCTGCTTGGGTTCCCCGAGCGACGTATCGTGGCCTCGTACCTAAAAAGAATCCTCGTGGCGAACAAGACAAAGGAATACATTCGTGCCTTACTTTCCGAGTAAGTCGTTATTCACGCCACCGTCGATTGGCTTTATTAGATCATCATCATTCTTTTTCAACACATTCCATTTGAATTTTTCTTGCAGAGATGAACACTGCACGCTCATCTCCTTATCGCCGAAGCATTCCCATACGTATTTCGACTCGAGTCTAGAAAAGAAGAAAAACTACGACAAGATCAAGGAAGTTACGGATGATGCTCTCACGGCTTTGCCTCGACGGAAGGCACCAGCCGTGCGTAAGAAGGTCAAGTTCGCAGCACGTCTTCAACCACGTAACGAGTTCCCTGCGTGAAGCGGCGGAAAACAATAAGAAGGAAGCCTACTACGCACTCCATCACATGAGGCGTTCCTACTTGACCAGCAGAATTCTGCTGCGGATCATCTCAAGCAGTGGGCGAAGCAAAGGCCAAGATCAATGATTCGGATATTAGACAAGAGATGTATCGCATCCAAAGCAGCATTTGGGGCAATCATCTTCGTGATGTCATGACTTGGGATCTTCTACGAGGAAATATCCCAAATAACCGTGACATAGAAGATCGCCTAGAGATGCAGGTGACTATAGGAAGTTCATGACGGCGTATGCCCTCCCGTTCCCTAAGCCGAGCCAGAAGGCTTGATGTTGGCCTAGTTGTAGTTGCAAACTATAGATGACCTTTGTGTGTGTGTGGACGACAAGTGTACTTATCTTATTAGGTTTATGAATCACGCTTACTTATTTTGCTTATTATTATTATATATCAATCAATGCTTGGTTTTTTTGCTTACTCTTTGGTTTTTTTGCTTACTCTTTGGTTCTCGGACGACAAGTGTGAGTTATTTTGTCTTTTCGAGAATATTCCGATGATTGAAATGTCGTGGCACAATATATATGTGAATGTGCTATGACGGATTGTCGCCTTGTGATATGCACAAGTCCGGAATTGTGCATCCTACTTGGTCAGGTCCGTCATAAGCAATTCTAATCCAACGACCTAGCTAGTTATATATGAGGCATGCTTTTGAGTTATTTTGTCTTTTTCGAGAATATGCCGATGATTGAAATGTCGTGGCACAATATATATGTGAATGTGCTATGGGATTGTTAGCCTTGTGATATGCACAAGTCCAGAATTGTGCATCCTACTTGGCTAACGGTCCGTCATAAGCAATTCTGTAATCAACGACCTAGCTAGTTATATATGAGGCATGCTTTTGAGTTATTTTGTCTTTTCGAGAATATGCCGATGATTGAAATGTCGTGGCACAATATATATGTGAATGTGCTATGGCGGGATTGTGAGCCTTGTGATATGCACAAGTCCAGAATTGTGCATCCTACTTGGCTCCATCCCGTCATAAGCAATTCTGTGTCCAACGACCTAGCTAGTTATATATGAGGCATGCTTTTGAGTTATTTTGTCTTTTCGAGAATATGCCGATGATTGAAATGTCGTGGCACAATATATATGTGAATGTGCTATGACGGGATTGTGAGCCTTGTGATATGCACAAGTCCAGAATTATGCATCCTACTTGGCTCAGTCCGTCATAAGCAATCTCGTGTCCAATCAACGACCTAGCTAGTTATATATGAGGCATGCTTTTGAGTTATTTTGTCTTTTTGAGAATATGCCGATGATTGAAATGTCGTGGCACAATATATATGTGAATGTGCTATGGATTGTTAGCCTTGTGATATGCACAAGTCCAGAATTGTGCATCCTACTTGGCTATGGTCCGTCATAAGCAATTCATGTGTCCAACGACCTAGCTAGTTATATATGAGGCATGCTTTTGAGTTATTTTTGTCTTTTTAGAATATGCCGATGATTGAAATGTCGTGGCACAATATATATGTGAATGTGCTATGACGGGATTGTTAGCCTTGTGATATGCACAAGCCGAATTGTGCATCCTACTTGGCTAACAGTCCGTCATAAGCAATCTGTCCAACGACCTAGCTAGTTATATATGAGGCATGCTTTTGAGTTATTTTTGTCTTTTAGAATATGCCGATGATTGAAATGTCGTGGCACAACATATATGTGAATGTGCTATGGCGGGATTGTTAGCCTTGTGATATGCAAGTCCGGAATTGTGCATCCTACTTGGCTAACAGTCCCGTCATAAGCAATCTGTGTCCAACGACCTAGCTAGTTATATATGAGGCATGCTTTTGAGTTTGCTCTTTTGATTTAAGAGTACTTTCTACAAGTGTATCTTCATATGCGACTTTAATTATACATGTTTTTCAATCACCGGTTAGTTATTATTGTCAACTTGTAGATGGCGTGTACGTCGTGTACAAGGGCGAGTTCGAGTCTCGATGATTGGGAAGACTGGGAGACAGTGCACCGTTTCAGCGTCAATAGCTACAAAGGGTACAACACTATGGCGGAGGCGGAAGATAGATACGCGCTATCTAGCGGAGTTAGGACAAGGAACCGGATGAAGACCTACACCTTCGTTGGCGGTGATCATGCTTATCTTCTTTGGTTATTTATCCGCGTTTGTGTCTAGCTAGCTAGTTTAGATGTCTAGGCGAGCTTCGAGCTCTAACTTGTTCGATCGACATGTATTCGCATGTCACCAACTACTACTTTGTAACATGATCAAAACAATGTAACTTGGACTATGTATTCATGTATGAGACTTATCTATATGTATTTGTTTCAATCTTGTTTTTCATATCAGTATTTATATATATAATTGTATATCTTGTATCTGTGTGTATATCTGCTGTAATATTGTATATAATCTGTATTGCATATAATCTGGCTTGAAATTAAAAAAACAAAAATACATCTGTGGCGCATGTTCTACCTTCGTGGCACTACTAAAGCGCACCATGGATGTTTAGTGGTGCCTTGGGTAGTGTGCCAGAAGATCAAGCGTGGCGCACCATGCCAAACTTCGTGGCGCACTAGGTGGTGCCACGCTCGCCTATCTCTACACAACCGTGGCGCACTAGGCAGTGCGCCACGGTGGCGAGAGATAGCGCAAGGCCGTGCGCACTCTTGTGCGCCACGGATGGGCTTCGGTGCGCCACAAACGACCATTTTCCTAGTAGTGCGGTAGCAGCCGCTGAAGGTGTCGGTGCAGGATGTTGATGGAGCTGCCGTCCATCAATGTCTTGGAGCGATGGTCGCCACCTTTGGCTTGACCACCGGGCGACTCGGCGTACTTTCGTCTTGGCGAGTGGTCTGGCGGCTCAAGTGATGGGCTGCTCCGACCAATTGAGGCTGGGAACGTCCACAGGCCACCGCGTTGACGGCGACGCGGCGGGTGATGACCTTCTTCTCGCCGTGTTGAAGCTTGTGAATGTATGGGCGAGCGGCCACTTTGCGAATTTTCCGCCGTTTGGCGGGTCGTTGTCGGGTCCTCCGTGCTCGCCGTGCCTTCTCAATCTCCACGAGGTGTGGCGGTCGGCGGTCGTGCGTTGTGGCTTCCCTTCCTGCTATAACGCCGGTTGGTTAAGGAGGGTCGCGGGTTAGAACCTTGTCTTGGCCTTGTAGTTGCCGCCGTCCACGGTGTTGTCCTCGTCGTGGCGGAAGCTTTTGGGCTCGCGTTATGCGTGCCGGCGTTAGCGACAATTGACTCGCCCGTCACTGCGCGCTTGCCCGAGGCGAGTGTTGCTGTAGCGTCGGACCGTCGTCCGCTGTCGTTGCGCTCGTGCGGCGTTGGCCTCCCGACTCGTCGTCGGTTTCCTGGTTTGGATCTTCCTCCGCGTACCGTTTGGCGATCTCGAGGAGGTCCGGTATGTTGTCGAGCCTGTGAGAATGTCGCTTGAGCTTGGCGACCAAGGGCAGTAAGCGGCACGAGGTCTTGAAGCAATGGATCGCGGTGTCGGGTGGATGCCGACGCGTTATGCGAGTTCTTGCCACGCTGGACCCGGATGCGGTCGACTCGCGGGATCCTGGGCATCGTTCAGGTCCTCAATGGTGGTGGCGGGTGTAGGAGCACTTTCGAGTGCACGGCGTCGCGCATCTCCTCCCAGGAGTCGATACTATCCTGGGGGAGGGTATTGATCCACTGCCTGCACGTCCCCTCCATCATCAGGGGGAGGTAACGGGGCGGCTAGCAAGTCGGTGTGGCCTGCGATCCCCATTGCCATGAGGTATGTATCGAGCCACATGGAGGGGTCGTACGAAGTGTCGTACTTTTCTATCTCCTTCGGCGCCTTGAAGTTCGGCAGGTACTTCTCGCCTCGGATCATCGGTCCGAAGCACTTGGGGCCGAGTCGACTTAGCGACCCCATTGGCTCGTCGTCGCGGCGATTGGTTAGGGTGTGTCGCAGGTCGTCAGGTTGGCGTACGCGCCAGCTTTGGTTGTTGATGATGTGGGTGCGGGCGTCGATGGGTTGACCGTTGGCGGCGACGAAGTTGGTCGCTGGCCTGGGGTCGTTGGTGGAGAGTGCCGCGTTCGCGGGTCGGTGTTGGAGCTGCAATGGCTTTGGTGGCGGGCAGTTGAGGGTGTTTGCCGCCATGGGGCGGCCGCTTGAGGCCGCTCTGCTTCCCAAAGAACGCGAGTACACTCGACCCTGCGAGTCGGTGCCTGCGTTTTGTTGCTCGGGACGCTGCGGCAGGCCCGCATACTGGATCTGTAGGCGCCCGTCGCGTGGCCGTAATGTTGTCGGCTCGGCCCGCCACGAGGTTGTCCATCGGGGTGGAGAACGGTGGGAGGCGTTCGCGTCTCGCTCCGTGAGGAGACTACTATCCGGCTGATCCTTGAAGTGCGGTTGGGTGGAGGTGGGGCGCCCATCGTCGACCTAGCAGGGCCGGAGCTTCCTCACGGTGTCGCGTTCTCGCGAATCGCGCTCGGCCGCTTGGCGGTCGTTTAAATCGCCGGTTCGGGAGGCGCCTGGACGGTGGGGTTCGGCGTCTGATCCGCTCTGGTGGTAGCGACGACTCTGCCGCGTCACACCTCGGCGAAATTTTTTGCGCTCGGCTTGTTCTTTGTGGACTGCCTCCGCCAGCTTCAGGCGGAGTTCCTCGACCTCCGTTGCTGTGGCGTTAGGAGGGATCGGGGTGGAGAAGGGATCCTCCGGCGGATCGGTGCCGGTCGCCATGTAGGTTGCGGCGTGGCGACCGGTCCTGTCGCGGAGGTAGGCAGAATTTTCCGACCCAGAGTCGAAGTCGAAGATCCCAAGGATGGAGGGATCCTCGAAGTCTCCCACGTTGGAGACCTGGGTGATGGAGGCCGCGGGTGAAGCCGCGGTGATGGATCCCGCGAGTGACGCCGGGGTCGCCAAGTCGGCGTCGTCGTTGAGGGCCGCGTCTTCTGCGGCCGCTGAGTTTTTGGCCACGTTGCTGTGGGCCGAGTTGTACTCGGAGGCGAGGCGATGAATCGTGCGGATCTGGCTCTCGGAGAGTCGATCGCGTGGCGGCGACTCGCGGATGCGAGCCGAATCCTCCGAGACGATGACGTCGGTGAGGCTGACGAAGAGGCTGATCGTGCCGACCGGCAGGATCACGCTGTGCGTGACGGGTCGCGCCGCCGGGACGTAGCTGCTCGGCAAGATTTGGAGCATCTCGCCGATCGCTATCATGCGGCCGGTGGCGACCATCTCGTTGATGGGCAGATTGGATCTCGCCGCAGAACACCGGGTAGATCGGCCAGGCCCCACGGTGGGCGCTACTGTCGTGGGAATGGTCACGGCAGATGCTGCAATCGGCAGCGAGTAGTAGAACGAGGGGCAAGGGTGGCCAGCCATCTGCGGTGCGAGATGAGGGCGGAGACACAAGGTTTTACCTAGGTTCGGCCCCCCGGAGGGTAAAGACCTACTCCTGCTAGATTGTATTATGATGGTGGTACAATGGGCGAGCTGGGCGGCGAGTCGCTTGGGTGTATGATGGAACGTATCTCTACACGCCCTGTAGGGAGGTTTATATAGACTTACCTCCCCTAGGGTTTACATATCTCAATCGAATTAGTTAAGGCTTCAGTAATCGTTTAACCTAACCCGACTGGGCCTATCTACTCGCCTGGGCCTTCGGCTTCCAGTCGCTTGGATCCACACCGGGCCTTGATCCGATCGCGTTTTGCGAGCCCACGCCGGTTCTGGGCGATCGGAAACGTCCTGCTGGGTATACCCCGGTTGGCATATCCCTATCAATTAGGATACTTCGTTTCTAACTATTGTAACAATGAATATGTGACTTGATCGTGTTGCAATACTTATATTGGGTAATGTCCATCACATCATTCACTAATGGTATGACTTCATTATCAGCTGGCATAAATCAGGAAACCTTGATCATCAGCTGCCCAATGAACTAGTTGCATAAAGACTACTAGGGACCTTTGGTTTGTTTATATATCATATCTGTATCAATGTCTCCGATTGGTACAATTACAAAATGATATAAAACTATTAAGAACTATTGAGATGTGATAATAAACACCTTTATTATTTGCATCTAGGGAATATCTCCTTCAAATACTGATCAACGGAGGTACAACTATTGAAGGGGAATGTGAGTGTGCTGGAAGCAATGGCAATGACTCAAAATCGAAAAGGGTGATGATCATCAAAGAACACATCGACTCTAGTCATTACCCGTCAAATTTTATGGCTTGTGTCTTTCAACTAGCGACGAGGTGGATAGTAAATGCATAAGGTGGCTTAGAGAGGTACTAGAAAGAAAAGGAGACGACGGAGGATTTTAATTTATGGTTTCATTGTTTCAAGGATTCTATTAAAAAATTGGTGGGTCCTAAATGTGACCCATTTTTTGGATTTACCCTCAATCACTATAGCCAAAATTCAATGCACAAATATGTTGGATATTAGGCATAGTTGGATATCATTTATTGTATCCAAATATGTAGAGCTTAAATGAGTGCATTTAATGTTTACCATTTATTTTGATAATTTGATACTATCTAAATATATTGCACTTAATGAGTATAATTAATGTTATAATTTATTAAGATAGTTTCATACCTAAATATTGAGCACTTAATGAGTGTAATTAATGTTTTCTATTTATTGTGACCACTTCATATCTAAATATATTGCAATCAATGAGCTTAATAAATATTTTCTATTGAAATATTTAATATCAATATCTTTACATTTTTGTGGTGAATACATAATGTTTTTTCTTGTTTATGTGTAATTTATTAGGATCATTTCATACCTAAGTATTGAGCACTTAATGAGTGTAATTAATGTTTGCTATTTATTGTTCCATTTCATATCTAAATATATTGCATCAATGAGCTTAATCAATATTTTCTATTGAAATATTTAATATCAATATCTTTGATTTTTTGCGGTGCATACATCATGTTTTTTCTTGTATATGTAACTTACCTTATGGCTTCTTCCATAACAGTTCGAGCATTGTCTTAAGTTTGTAGCCAACACCAAGGTGGTCTTGGGTATTGCATTAACAAGTAATGTGTGAGTTATGATGGTTAATATAATAATATTTTTATCCCAATTGCACAAGGAATAATACCATTTTAATGCCTAAATGATTTGTTGAACATTCTAGAGGATATATATAAGCAGCGGTGCAGCGAAGGGCTTGTTGTTATAACGACTAATGTAATAAGATAAACATGTATTTGTGCTTAATGCATGAATGTTTTATAGTTCTAGATTTTTTAGGGAATATTGACACCATAATTATCTTATGAATGTTGCACTAGTAGAAAAACCCTTATAGCAATCATTTTGTTAGTGGAGGTCCAAATATAATGCACGCCACACTCGCAGGCGAACTAGTAGTGGCGTTGCAATAATGCTAAACGCCACCCGTAACACCCATTAGTGGCGTCCCTGTAAATGTAAACACCACAAGTAAACTTGTCCACATACGTAGCCGGGACAAAGGTAACAGTGGCGTTCTATCTATAGAAATGCCACAAATATTATTTTTTCTAGTGGTGTTTGCTTCAGTGGAACGCCACGGATACTGACCACGCAGCGCGGACAACACCTCACACTCCTCGGACCCTCTCGATCCCCCTCCACACCCCGCACGCGTCATCTCTTCACACACCACCTTCGCCCCCTCTCCCTGCCACCGCCGCACCTCTCCTCCTCTCCCACACATGCGACAGTGTGTGTCCGCCGCCACCCTAGACGCATCCGCCGCGTGCCGCGCCGCAACCTCCCTCCCGAGCCACCGGGTCAGTGAGCCACCCGTCGCCTCCCATTTTTTATAGAAATTTATAAATTTTAGATGCATAGGTTAGATAATGATCTTAGAAATTCTAGATATGTAGTATATGTTAGATAATGATCTTAGAAAATCCAAGATACTAAACTTTGGGTCAAACTCTAGATATATATGTTATATAGTGCTTTAGAGATATTAAATTTAGGCTCAATTTCTTGATATAGGAATGTTAGATAATGATCTTAGAAATTCTAGATATAGATATGTTAGATAGTGTTTTAGATACTAAACTTTGGCTCAATTTCTAGATATATATGTTAGATAGTGCTTTAGAGATATTATATTTAGGCTCAATTTCTTCATATAGGAATGTTAGATAGTGATAGTAAAACCCAGCTTTTCTCTACTTGATGTTTATTTTGGTTCTAGATATAAGAATGTTTAATGATTTTAGATGGTTTATAGTTGTATTAAATTTTTTATGTTCACATGTTCTTATGTTCATGTCTTCATATGGTTTCTAGTATCATGTCAGAGCCAAAATTTCTTGGCGTTCACAGGAAGGGCACGAAGACCCCGACGTGGGGGTGTTGACTATACCAAGTATTATCATTGAGTCAAACAAATAGTATCGACCCAACTTCACGGTTAAAGTCACTAATGAGCCGACCGTCACCTCTTTCAGTGGACCTACCTAGATAGAGTTTCTCAATCGATACCACATAAATATCAGGGACATTATCATCTTCACCCTTAACTATGTGTATCACACCATTTACTTTGATTGCATTGACCCCAACTGGTCAAAGGATGAGGATAGGTCGTCTGGATTATGTTACTTTATTCTATCAGCTACAGTCCAGTTCCAGTTATATAATTGCTATGAAATTCAATAATGTAAAACCTATTTTTTTTAATTTGAATTCATACTAGTTGTGTTTAGTAGAAAGGGAATGCCACACTTGTTTTTATTAGTAGTGACGTTTAAACCACACGCCACCAGTTAGGATATTACTAGTGGTGTTGAGAACACACACCACCAGTTAGAATATTACTAGTGACGTTCAAGCCACACACCAGCACTAGCTAGTACCATTGGTGTGAAGGTAGTGGCGTGTGGTTTCAACGCCACTAACCTCATTTTAAAAACGCTACCAATGGGCTTTTTCCTACTAGTGTTGTGTGTATCTACACGTCATGGTCGAAGAGGCTAGATACAAAAGATTGTGCAATTGATCTCTCTGAACATACACATTGTGGCACAATGATCATGTTCAAATGGACATCTATGACAAAACGTTACCAAACTTTTCTGGAGGCTTCGCGCAACAAAAATTTGTGAAAAAATAATGACCACAATGGTAGAACAAATGTGAGCAGGTGGTGTATTGATTCTCACCACTCTTTTCTATCCAAACACCGGATCTACTTATGGCATACTCTCAAAAATAGACTATCACGATTTAAAAGGCACATTTCAACTCTCGCAACCTCTGGCCAGGGTTACAAATACCACTCGTGAAATGATGCATTGAGAAGTTTGAGACTAATAAGACCCACAACTCAATTCACCTCGACTGACTAGGGACTACACTCTACAAACATTAACACCGTGATATGCAAAAATCTAGAAAGTTATAATTTGACCCTAGAGTTGTCTCAAGATAAGGACTTAACCATGTGGGCATGTCGTAACATACCACCACAGATTTATCTCGAAATAAATCGATACCTAGGGGCTGCACCATGCAGACATTAATGTTATGATCTACAAAACACTAGAAAGATATAACCTAAGTCAAATGACCAAAGAGTCGGTTCAAATCAAGGGCTTAATTAATTCTTTCGGAATTTCATAACATACCACCATAGATTCATCTCAAAACAAAACAAGACACGGGGTTTACACCTTGTAGAAATTCACGTTATGATCTACAAATTTCGAGGAAGTTATGGTTTGAGCCAAAAGACCAAAGATTCGACTCAAGCTAAGGGCTTGACCCGGTGATCATATTATAACATACCACCATCAGTTGATTTCAAGCCAAATAGAAACTTGAAATCTACACACTGAAATAATCAGTTACATGACCTACTAAAACCAGGGATGGTTTCTTTGGTCCTAGATCAAGTAATGAAGGAAACACGTCATTTGGCAGAACAGGAATTTGAGCTATTGATTGTTGTGATATACAAAGAAGATTCCAAGTCGACACATGAGCAAACTAAATAAACATTACATACATCAAGAATCAAAACAAAGACCAGAATCAACTCAAAATCAACCAAGTGAAGACTCGGGGGCTATGGAGGACAATTAATTTTAGAAATGTATTTATCTAAATCTTATTCAAAGACAACTCTTTGACATGACAGTTGAATCTAAGGATGCCAGATCTAAATAAAATTGGTAACTGGTACTAAAGTAGACAACAAACACACGAAAGTATTTATAATAGATTATGAGTCCAAAGTTATAGCACGAGGACTCAGACAACACAAAATATTATTCGAGTGCACATTCTTAAAAGGATATCAGTGACATACATAAGAGATCATTGTCCCTTGGATCAAAGTCCCACCAACCAATTACTATAGGGAAAGAGAGAGGGATTTCCCATCCTCCCGCTTCGCCAACTGGGAACGAAGTAGGGCAATCTCCCTATTATCTGCATGATGAGCCTCCTCCAAGGACCTCACAACCTCCATAGAAGATCTTGAAGAAGCAAGTGAGATTTACCCATGTCCTGGACATGGAGACGAGACATGGTTTTGGACACAAGCATAACCTTTTGAGGCTAGGCCTCGACTTCAGCCTTCTCCCCCATAAGCCTCAACACCTGCACCTTCTCCCAAGCGATCCCCTCCTGGAGTTTCACCTTTTGAGAGGAGATCCTCTAGAGATCGGCAATGTTCTTATTTTGGATCTCCACCCAATCCTCATTCCGCCGCTCAGCGCACTCCTTGTGTCCTCGTTGCTAAGCCTCGGGCGATGTGTTGGCCTTCCTTCTCCACGATCGAGACAAGACTAAAGGCGGAGGCATTCTCGGATAAGAGACTCGACTCAGTCTCAACGCACAATTCTCCCACAACACCTGCAATGGTGGCCTGGATCCGCTCATATAATTCTGAAAATTGACAACAAAATAGAGAAGAAGATCGGCCCATCAGCACGAGGAAGCATGGCCTAGAAGTAATTAAAAGCTCAAGATATACAACCAGTTACCTTAGAAGGTTAAAGGATAGATTGGTAAGCCTGATTCAGGAAACCCTCCATGTCGGAGGGAGGAATGATCTCTTGAGGGAATAGGTTCCTAGGTAGACCCCCTGGATCTAAAAAGCAAGAAACATCAAGAAAAAAAAGCACCAAGAACAATTGGAATACAACACAAAAATCTCCAAAGGATCTTACCAACTAGGATCCCCCATCGTGTGTGAATATCTCATGATGTTTGAGGCCAAAGGCCCCTTCCTTCAAGGAGGTTTTGCAAAGAAGTGAGAACCCTCGCCTCATCCAAAGGGATGCCTCCTAGCGCCGGCAGAGCCAACACATCTCGTTGATGAGTACGCTCACTGGCATCGGCACGCTGTGTCGCCCTTGCCTTCCTCGCCCAAGGTTTATTCCCGATCATCTTGACAAAGAACACGAAAGGTGAAGAGAATGGGGAAGAGGAAGAGGAAAGTGTTTTGGTGTATACGATTTTTTCTCCCTCCCTATTTATAAAGGAAGAATCTAGAGTAATTCCTTGGAAAAACTAATGTGTGTTCCCACTACGCACACATTTATGAGAAACATCTCATTAATATCGCCTCCAAGTGAGGCGCCATCATCAAGGAGGAAGGAATGTGCATGGTCCCAAGATGACTGTCTCGCTAATCCAGATGTCTAGTATAATTAATCTGATAGATGGGACGAGGCGTATGCCAAAAGCATATAGCCGGGAAGACAATGCGACAAAAATATTCCACTTACGATGGTCATGAATCCTTGAGGAAGCCCAAAATACCTTTGTAACACAGAAATGGACGAGACTCGGTCTCAGAAAAGAATACATAGCCTTCATAAGGGAATATTATCTATGACCTTCATTTAAACAAGAGGAACCGACAAAACCTGGGGGCTAATGGCAGTGATATTCATAAGAAGTTTATTTTCTAGACCCTCTATGAGGAGAGATGACTCATCACACTGTAAGAACAACAAGGCATGATCCAACTCATTCACATATGTGGCCGACTCTCCAGGTGTTCAGAACAACACTCGTGTAGCCGGGTTATGGAGAGACACTGGGATTGCAAAGGAGTTATTATTGTGTTTAAAGAGGATCATTACAAAACCATCAAACTAGACATTATGAAAACGCCTCCAATGATTAGAGACATCAAGACTTATAGGTAGTGATCCACTACCCATTAATTTAATCTTGTTTTGTTGCACTATAAAGCAAGACTAGAGGCCTCGATGAGGGGGTCACATATTACCTCATACTCTCTCCATGGACGCACTTCGTAATCCAACCGGGTATACTCGATCAAATAATCGGGAATAGGGTATTACCTCTATTGTGAGGGGCTGAACCTGGCTACATCGTTGTGACATTCATGTTCCTAGAATCTCCATGTAGGCTAAATCACACTCCTCATCTTCATCGCCATTCACATGGGTAATGTCGATGAAAATGCACGATGGAGGGTGGGGTACAAATGAGTGGGGGATGAATTAAATCATATCGTCTATGGAGGTTAGATAAAGTTTGTGTATCCACTGTTCATTGGTGCCAACTTAGTGAAGGATTTATGAGATGAAAGCATACTAAATGTACAAAATCATGGTGTATAGTATTAAAGGAAATGTGAGGTACAAAGAATAGATACGTTTATGGGAAATAAATAAATGTGCCTCTCTCATTTGTTATTTGAAATCCACCATCATGGAATTTCTTGACACATGACGATGATAAGGAGCATAAATTTGGAGATAGGAAGCGATGATCAAACACAAGGGTTGAAACTAAAGTTATCGAGGAGTAACTACCCACATTGAGAATTTTTTGAGCTTTGTATGATTCTCCGTTGGAATACCAAGGTCAAGTAGTTGACCTAAACTTGTAGCTTTGATCATATCACTAATTAGGCCACGGTGGAGGGTTGCTGTTCACCTAGAGACTGTTATACCACTTTATTTGGTTTGCTATATCACATGAGCATGCTTATCCCTAGTATCTATAGTGCTTCTTTGGGCCTTCCCATGGCGGTCTTTGGTGATATAGGCATCGGTAGCTTCAACATTATTGTAGGTACAACTAAGGATGAGATGACACGATAGGAGGAACTCAAACATCCACAATATCATAATTTGGCGACATTGATTTTGTAGCATGTGGAACAGGGTGGTACGATTGTCAATGAGGGAGAGGGTGTGTTGGCAGCGATGAAACGATGGTGGTGACAACAATCAACAAGGGTGATAGTCATCAAAGATGACATTTATTATAAGGCATTGTTGATCTACTTCAAGGGTGTGTGAAGTGTGTGGCGATGGGATTAGGAGGAGTTGCATATATTTGGTGGAATGGAGAGATACCAAGAAAAGAAAAGGGGAAAGAAGGATTGTATAATTGGATTTGGTAGTTGCGAGAATTCTAGTACGATAATAGCATTTGTTGAACATCAAACATTTATCCATGTTACTATCCAAGAGCCTATGTAAGGAGAGAGCACATATGATCTCATTGCATCGTGTAGTGCCAATTGTGCTATCTTCTCTTTCGTTCCTTATGTTGTCTTATATCCTACTCCATTTAGTGTGACTACTTGTTGGTTGTGTACTTTCAACAATGTGTGCTACATTCTGGTTTCTTCTACAACCACTTACACACACATGTACTTTTATGGAGTTTGCTATGTGAACTACAACATACTTGCCATGCCATCCTTTTCATTCAAAAGCGAGTACAATCCTACCACCATGTTTTACCTAGTGTTATTTATAGTTCCCTTTTTGGGAAATGGTGTTCTTGATGTTTTCCATGTTAGCACTTATAATTTATTCTTGGTAATTACTGGCATATTTATGATGTACCTGCTATGTTCACATATCAATGTGCCAAACACATTCAATACTCATGTTCATGATTCATATGTATAAAAATATTGTCACAAGTGCTAAATATTCCAGTAATTTTATCTGTAAGTTAAGAAAATGTTTCATTGTTGCATGGGAGATAAAAGTTGCATTTTGTGTAGCAAATGTTGTCTCTTTCTTTCATAAAAGGTCACCATGATTTCTTTTTAATCGAAACTAAAATTTGACATAGGTTGTAAATGCTCATAGCCATTATGTGTAGATTAAAATAAAGTCGCAAGTGCTAAATATTCCAACAATTTTATTTGTAGTTTAAGACAATGCTTCATGGGGTATGCTTCAAAGAACCATTTTTTCATGGGTGCATTGCAAGTAAAAATTGCTAAAGAAAATTGTGTTTGAGTGATCTCAACATGTAGTTTGGGGTTGTGTCCATTGTTGAAGTGGTCATTTATGAGCTCTTGCCCCATAGGTTTAGCTAAGTATATATAGTAGCCATTGCAAATTCAAAAATCAGCACAAAGCGTCTTCTTTTGTAAGACTTGAGGCATAATATAGTTAGCTTCTGGCATTCAGGCTTGGAATCCTCATCCTAATCGCATGATGTATCCAAACCACACGAGCTACTACAATTAGCCGCGGATGCAAAACTTTGTAAGTCGGTGATAGCCAATTTACACTTGAATCGTTGGCGACTACTGCTTTAGCATGGGTTCATATATACCCGATCGACGTGCTAGCCTATTGCAAGAAGAAGTACATTATTAATAAAAAGACAACATATACACATGGTGTACTTCTTATACTTCGATATTCATACTTTGGACTTTGGTAATATTAGTGCATGATGGACATGTCAGTGCCAAACCTATGACCATATAATTGAATTTTTTTTATTCCCTACTCCAAAATATGAATTTTCTGTGTAAGTACAGAACTTTGAAGTGTGATTTACTTAAACTATAATGTCATTTCACAACATGGTATTGTGTGCATGGCCTTAAGGCGGTCACAAGATTTAAAAATGTCAGATATTTGGTCCATATCAATTTGGTTTCAGCATATGGCACTGCAACAAAAAATCTCCTAAGGATCTTACCAGCTGGGATCCCCGCTACATGCAAAGAGCGCACGACGTCCAAGGCCAAAGGCCTTTCCCTTGTTGTACAAAGCTTTTGTAAAGAAGCAAGAACCATTGCCTCGTCCAAAGGAGCGCCTCATGTTGCCGGCAGAACCAACATAACGCGATGATGGGTATGCTTGGTGGCCTCGGCATGCTGCGTTTCCCTCGCCTGAGGTTTGTTCCCATTCATCTTTCCTTAGTATACAAAGAGGTGAAGAGAATGAGAAAGATGAACAAGAAGAGGAAAATGCTTTGGTATACAAGACTTTTTCTCCCTCCCCATTTATAAAGGAAAATCTTTATTAATTCCTTGATGATACTAGTGTGTGTTCCCAATGTGCACCCAATGACGAGCAGCATACCATTAATACCGCCCTACATCGAGCAACCATCATCAAGGATATAGGCACGTGCATGGTCCCAAGACGACCGGTTCACTAATCCAGATGTATAATCATCCGACAGACATGACGAAGCATGTGCTAGAAGACTACAGATGAAAAGACAACACGATGAAAATGATTCAACTGGCTACGGTCATGACTCCTTTACAAAGACGGAAATACCTTCTCCTTAATCTAGAAAAGAAGAAAGAACTTTCCTAAGGAAGTATTATCGACGACCTCTACATTTAAATAATAGGATTGTGACAAAACCCAGGGATAATGGAATAGATATTCCTAAGAGGCTGATTCTCAAGACCCTCTATGAGGATAAACAACTCATCACAATGGAAGGACAAGATGTGGTGATGTTTAAAGAGAAGCATTACAAAACCATCAAACCGGACATTATCAAAATGCCTCCACTACTATATGACTATAGACATTTCTAAATGCCTCCAGACTTTATCGAAATGTTTAAAGAGTTGTAGCTTGTGGTTGTGTCCATTGTTCAAGTGGTCATTTATGAGCTCTTGTCCCAAGCTTATCCAAGTATATATAGTAGCCATTGAAAATTCAAACCTCGGCACAAAGCGTCTTCTTTTATAAGACTTGAGGCATAATATATTTAGCTTCTGGCATTTAGGCTTGGAATCCTCATCCTACTCGCATGATGTATCCAAACTACACGAGCTACTACAATTAGCCACGGATGCAAAACTTTGCAAGTCCGTGATAGCCAATTTACACTTGAATCATTGGCGACTACTGCATTGGCATGGGTTCATATATACCCGGTCGACATACTAGCCTGGCGCGAGAATAAGTACATTATTAATAGAAAGACAACATATACACATGGTGTACTTTTAATACTTCAATGTCCATACATTGGACTTTGGTAATATTAGTGCGCAATGGACGTGTCGGTGCCACACTATGACCATGTATTTGCAACTTTTTTAGACTCCTCCTAGTCTAGAATATGAATTTCACGAGTAAGTATATAATTTTAAAGGTTGATTTACATAAACTGTAATGTCAGTTGACATCACGATCTTGTGTGCAGGACCTCCAGCGACGGCGATCACAAGATTTAAAAATATCAGATATTTTGTCCATATCAATTTGGTTTCATCATATGGCACTACAAAAAAAATCTCCAAAGGATCTTACCAGTTGGGATCCCCCGCTATGTGCGAAGAGCACGAGACGTCCGAGGCCAAAGGCCTTTCTCTTGTTGCACGAAGGTTTTGTAAAGAAGCAAGAACCATTGCCTTATCAAAAGGAGCGCCTCCTGGTGCCAAAAGAGACAACACAACTTGACGATGGGTCTTCTTGGTGGCCTCGGCATGCTACCTTTCCTTCGCCTTCCTCGCCTGAGGTTTGTTCACAGCCATCTTGCCGAAGAATACAAAGAGGTGAAGAGAATGATAAAGATGAACAAGAGGAGGAAAGCTTTGGTATACAAGCCTGTCACATCCCAATTTTTAGAATTGGTACTGAATATCATACATGGCATTGCATCATAATCATCATTGCAAAAATATTCAGTTTTAAAGCTTTTGCCAAAAACACCACAAACTCTTTCATTCTGCTAGGATGGGATTATATACCCAATCCAGGTGCACAGATTCATATAGGATTGCAACACAAAGATGTAGAAATTTTTTTCACTCAATTCGGAGCTACAGGGCAAAAGTTATGGCCAAATTAGTTTTAGTCAAATTTCAGTTTCAGAATTTTCAGAAAACTACAAAAGTTCAGTTAGCAGTGCAAGGTTCACAGTTAAAAAAGGAAAAGAAAAAGGAACCCGGGCGGACCAGCCAGAATGCGGGGGTACAACTAATTTATTGCAGCAAACCAAATAAAATAAAACAAAAAACAAAAACCAAGACGCTTCAAGAACAACACAATAGTGCATCAAGCAATAAAAATGAAGTGTCTAGAAAGAAGACCTGAGATTTTTATTGATGAAAAAGGGGGTGCCTTGGGCATCCCCAAGCTTTGACGCTTGTACTTCTTGAATATTTCTTGGGGTGACACAGGTAGCATCTCCAGTCTTGAGCTTTTGTCCATTCTTCATCTCATCATATGATTCTTTCCTACACTTGAAAAATTCCCTCATACAAAACTTCACACAATCTTCATTAGCAACATTAGTGTATTCAAGATAATAAGCCTTTGGGTTTAGTTTCAACACAAGTAAAACTTCCATTAAAACACAAGCTACTGTAGCAATTCCTTTAGAAATCTCAAGTGATCAAAGAGAACTCAAAAAGAAATTGATTAAGAGGCAACTGCAAATAATGATAGAAATCTGTCAAAACAGACCAGCAGGTAAAGACTGATTTTTTCGAAGACCTTCTATTGATCCAAGAAACAACACAATAGTGCATGAAGTAATAAAAATGAAGTGTCTAGAAAGAAGACCTGGGATTTTTTATTGATGAAAAAGGGGTGCCTTGGGCATCCCAAAGCTTTGACGCTTGTACTTCTTGAATATTTATTGGGGTGACACGGGTGGCATCCCCAATCTTGAGCTTTTGTCCATTCTTCATCTCATCATATGATTCTTTCCTACACTTGAAAATTTCCTTCATACAAAACTTCACACAATCTTCATTAGCAACATTAGTGTATTCAAGATAATAAGCCTTTGGGTTTAGTTTAAACACAAGTAAAACATCCATTAAAACACAAGATACTGTAGCAATTCCTTTAGAAAATCTCAAGTGATCAAAGAGAACTCAGAAAGAAACTGATTAAGAGGAAAATGCAAATAATGGCAGAAATGTTTAGGGAACATATTCATGATGCTCTCTAAGCATGTTATAGCATTCTTTTAAACTAGCTGTATTGGTCTCAAGAGTGTTTAATCTAGCATAAATGTTTGCAAATGATGAATTAGATTTGCTAGGCAAGTTATATGTTGCAATCAAATTTTTTTATGGCATTAAAGGCTTCATCCTCACCACTCTGGAGGAAATCTCCTCCTACTATAGCATCAAAGAATATCTATAACAAAGACCAAGACCAAAGTAGAAACTGATAAGCTAGAGTCATCTTATGTTCAGTTTTTTCATGTGAATCAGAAATTCTAGACCAAGCTTCTTTGAAACTCTCTTCACTTCCTTGTTTGAAAGTGAAGATCATTTCCTCAGGTGACATAGTGATTGGAGCAACACTAGACATAAAAGCAACTTGAAGTAGGAACTAAATTTTTTTTGTTTTTGATAAAAAGAAACAAACCAGTACAACTAATTTTTTGTGTGTTTTTTATCAAAAGAAACAAGCAAAACAAAGCAAGAGAAACTAAGCAAAACAAAAACAAAGTAAAGAGATTGGTTGTGAGAGACTCCCCTTGCAAGAATCTTATTTCTTTCAGAAAAGTGATTGACGGGGAGGAAGAGATTGAAGTGTCCTTATCTCCCCAGCAACGGTGCTAGAAAAGTGCTTGATGGCTCAGAAATGTATAGCTCGTTGGGAACCCCAAGAGGAAGGTATGCTGAGCACATCAGCAAGTTTCCCTCAGTTATGAAACCAAGGTTATCGAACCAGTATGAGTAAGGAAACGGCTCCCAAGGTGTTGCTAGCAACACATATGTCCAAAACATATCTGCTTTCTCGAACACTTTTGCTATTGTTTCTCCTCTAAACTTGTGTGATTTGGATACAACTAACTGCAATTGGCTATTTTCAGAGAGTTACCTTGGTGTCTTGTTTTTGCAGAAAATCAACTATCGGGAAAAATCCGGAAAATATGCCAAAATTATATTTCACCGGAAGACCCACGGAGCGGAAGACTACGGAGAAGGGGCACAGGGGCCACACCCCTATGGCGCGGGCCCACCTGCAGTGGTGCAGTGCACCCCTCGGCCTCCCTCTCCGCCTATAAGTTGCCTCTTGACCTAAAAACCGAAGGGGGTTCGATAGTTTTCCAGAAAGAGTTCCGCTCCGCCGCCGCCACTAGAAACCAAGATTCGGATCCAGAAACTCCGTTCGGCACCTGCGGGGCGGGGATTTGGAGAGGATCATCGCCATCGTCATCACCAACGCATCTCCATCAACCATCGATGTTTCCCTCATCCATGAGTGAGTAATCCCCCGCTGTAGACTTGGGGATGGTAGGGATTGGATGAGTTCTATCATGTAATCGAATAAATATCTGTTAGGGCATAGTGCCTAGTATCTCTATTAGTGCTATTTGACTTTGTTGCAACTTGTTGTGCTTAATGCTTGTCACTAGGGCCTGAGTGCCATGATCTCAGATCTAAACTTATTATTGAATCATTATGATAGTATTGTTTGTGATCTTATCTGCAAGTTGTGTACACATATCATTGTCTGGATCCAAAGGTCCCAAAGTGACAATAATTGGGATAACCGGAGGGGATGGCTGTTGTGTGAGGATCACATGTGTTCATGGAGTGTTAATGCTTTGCTCCGGTGCTCTATTAAAAGGATCACCTTAATTGCCAGTAGTTCCCTAGAGGCCCCGCCATGGGCTGGTAGACGAAGATGTTGTGCAAGTTCTCATTGCGAGCACGTATGACTATATTTGGAGCACATGTCTAGGATTGTTTAGTATTTGGATGCTTGTTATTATTTATCTGCAATGCCCTAGATCTTGAAGTTACATGTTTAGACTCGTCCATGCAACGCCCTTCCATCCATCACTATGCCTACCGCACTCATATCCCACTTTACCATTACCGCTTCTTGTTACTATTTCTCTGTTTCTTTATTTGTTGTTGCTTTGATGTTGCTACTATCAAACTGTTGCTACTGATAAACTTCTGTGAGTAAGAACTATTTCCAGGTGCAGCTGAATTGACAACTCGGTTGTTAAGGCTTGCAAGTATTCTTTGGCTCCCCTTGTGTCAAATCAATTAATTGGATAATACTACCCGCAAAGACTGTTGCGATCCCCTACACTTTGGGTCATCAAGACTATTTTCTAACGCCGTTGCCGGGGAGCATAGCTTTATTTGTAATTCACTTGGATCTATTATTGTTCACTGCTGCTCCGTTCATCATGGGTAAGTCTCGTGATGGAAAGTTTCCTATTTTACCATCCACTACAAGAAGAGGTATAGTCCTAAACACCTCTGTTGCTCTTGATTCACCGCCTGTTATAAGTAAGCTTGTCACACCACCACCACATACTCATGCTACACACACTGCTACTACTGCTGAATCTGAAACTGCTTTTGATGCTCATGATGTTACTTCTACTATGCTTGATGCGAGTGGTTCATTAGGTCCTTTTTTAGGTGCTACTATGGCTAGTCTAGGAAATACCGAAACTCCTAGTGAAGACACTGTTACACCTGTTAGCTCACCTGAGTATAGTGAGAGTTATGATATTAATGATGGTTACATTGAATTCACTGATGAGTTTGTTGAAGAGTGCCGAAACACACATGGTACTAGTGCTATTAAGAGTCTCCTTGCTAGATGCACCATTATGCCTAAACTGTCATCTGATCCTAAGTTTGCCACCTCTCCCATAGATATTAAAGATAAAGATTATGATTTCTCTCTTGATTTATCCTATTTGGACATTGTTGAGAAAGAACCTTTTTGTGGGACTGAAAATGAGAGTGCTATGGCTCATATGAATGAGCTTTCTACTATGAGTGCTTTATTCTCTAATGATTTTAAGATGCGCAAGTACTTTGTTACTAAGATCTTCCCTTTTTCACTAAAAGGAGAAGCTAGGGCTTGGTTTAATAGATTACCTCCTGGTTCCATTGATAGCCCTGATTGCTTGATTGCTTCTTTCTTCCAGAAATATTTTCCTCCTAGTGCTAGACATGCTGCTTTGCAGAGACTTTTTTATTTTAAACAGGGAGAAGAACAGAAATTGTCGGAGTCATGGACAAGGTTCTGTGCCTTGATTCATGCACATCCTGGATGTCCATTGCCTAAGAATGAGCCTCTTGATATTTATTATAATGAACTAAATGATGATTCTATGACCTACCTAGATAGCTTTGTTGATTGTGTTTTCAGGAAAAGAACTCCTATAGATGCGGAAGAATTAATGGCTAAGATAAGCAAGAATTATGATGATTGGACTTCAACTGAGCTAAATACACCTGAGCCAATTACTCCTGAACCAATTGTGCCTGAACCAGTTCCAACACCAACACCAAAGAAGAGGGGAGTTATTGCATTAAATGATGAAGTGATGAAAGAAGCTAAGAAATGTCTAATGGAGAAAGGTATTAGAGCTGAAGATGTGAAGAAATTACCTCCTATAGAATAATTATGTAAGCCAATTCCCCACTCATCTACTATTGAGGTACACACTCTCCACTTTAATGAAGGTGATGTTCCCTATGGTAAGCCTCCTGATCAATGCTTAGAGGAACTTGACACAATTATTGTTAAACAAGATAATTTTAATAAACAAGTTTAGAATCATTTATTGGAAAACTCTAGAGCTATCAATGAGTTGAAAGATATTGTGGAAAGAACTTCTAATGATATTAAAATGCTTTGTAAACACTTCCAAATGGTTCAAACCCAACTTGATCAACTTGCTAAGGTAAAAAAGGATATGCTAGTTAATGCCTCAGGGAATAAACATGCTTATGGAATTAGAACTAGGAGTGGTATAGCTACTCAAGATCCTTTATATCCTGAAGGACACCCTAAAAGAATTGAGCAGGATTCTCAACAAGGTGAAAGTAGTGGTAGTCCTCATAAGAGAAAGAAAAAGAAACATAGAATAGTTGAGGAACCACTTGAACCTACTATAGATCCTAATAGTATATCTGTCTGTGATGCTGAAACTGAGAGTGGTAATAATAATGATGCTCCTGGTAAGGAGGAAGTTGAGGAAGAACCTGAGAAGCACACTAAGAACACTAGGTACACTAAGGAAGATTTTATTGCTAAGAAACATGGTAGTGAGAGAGAACCTTGGGTGCAGAACATATGCCTTTTCCAAGTAAGAAACACAAGTCAAAGGAGGAAGAACACTACAACAAGTTTTGTGAGTGGATGAAACCTTTATTTTTGCAAATTCCTTTGGCTGATGCTATTAAGTTGCCTCCTTATTCAAAGTATAAGAAGGATATTGTCTCTAATAAAAGGAAGATTCCTAATGAGGAGATTTTTACTTTGCTTACTAATTATTCCTTCAATGGTAAGGTTCCAAAGAAACTTGGTGATCCAGGTATACCAACTATTCCTTGCTCTATTAAGAATAATTATGTTAGAACTGCTTTATGTGATTTGGGAGCTGGAGTTAGTGTTATGCCTTTTTCTCTCTACAAGAGACTCCATCTAGAAAAATTGATACCAACTGATATATCTTTGCAAATGGCTGATAAGTCAACTACTATTCCTGTTGGTATATGTGAGGATGTTCCTATTCAAGTGGCTCATAATTGCTTGGTCTTAACTGATTTTGTGGTTCTTGAAATGTCTGAAGATGATAATATGTCTATTATTCTTGGGAGACCTTTTCTTAATACTGTAGGTGTTGTCATTAATTGCAATCAAGGAAAAGTAACATTCAATATTAATGACAAAGAGCACACTGTATATTTCCCCAAGAAGGTTGCTAAAGGCTATTGCCTGAATTCCATTAAAAATATTGAGAGCATCAAGGTTGGAGAAATATATTGTCCCATTCCACAAGAAAATTTTGAAACTATTATGATTGGGACCATTGCTATCAAGTATGAGGTAACATAATCACCTTGTGGAATACAAAGTTTTGTTTCATATAAGATTGTTTTGGTAACAAGACTTGATTAACCTTGTTAACAAAAGGATTTTTATGAACAAAATAATGTTTTCACTGTGGTTATACTTGCTTTCTTTTATTTTTCTCCTTCCTAGTCTTTGCCTTTCTTTTGCTAGCTTTGGTTTTGTTAGTGTATTAGAACTTCAGTAGTTTGGCTTTTGGTTTGCTTTTGCTTCTTCTGAAAAAACTGTTTCTGCGAGAAAATCAATTTTCATACCCTGAAAATTGGCCAAAAATAAAGTTTTCCAAAAAATCCCAGAAAATCAAAATAAATTTTTCCTCGAAAAAAGGGGCAGAGGGACACCTGAAGTGACCCAGGGAGCCACCCCAGGCCACCACACCCATGGTAGGCGCGGCCTACCTATGGGTGGCGCCTAGGAAGGGTCTGGCCCACCTTGCCCCTTCAAGGTGCCCCCACACAACCATCTTCTTTCTCTCTCCCGAAAAACACCAGAAAACTTGCTCAAGCTCGAGTTCTTATTGTTATTGCTCGTGATTTTTGATCTCCTTTCTCAGCCCATCTTTGCTACTGATTTTTGGAGGGATTGCTCCTTGGTATGTGCCTCCTCCACTTGTCCAATTAGATTTGTGATTGGTAGATTGTATCTTGAGTATTTTGCTGCTATAGGTGACAAGTTGTGTGAGCTTGCATGCTTGTTCTATGCTTAGATATGTCATTTTGATGCATGTGTAGCCCTCTAGCAAGTTCCTATAGTAGTTACTCATCATTTATTAACTTGGAAATCACTTGGTTTGATGTTTTTCTAAAAATTTCTGAATAGAGTGGTCATGGACAACCACACATTTGGAGAGATATTTGAGAGTGATGCACCTAGAAGGACATGGCCTTCAAGATCATACTCCCGTGTTAGGCTATCATACAATGAGGATCTCATCACTCCGCGATTTGGCAACGAGGGAGATGAGAGAGATGCGCACCCCTCTGCTTTTCCTTGCCAAACCTTCTTGTAGGATGATGGGATTCTTGATGATTTTATGACCTTGGTTCGAAGGGCTGGTTTAACAAGTCTTATGCAGGATGAGAGCGCGCAATATGCTACGCTCACTAAAACGTTTGCGGAGAGCTTCTCCTTTACTAACAGCATGTTCAATCCATATGTTTCTTTCAAAGTTTATGGCGGGTCTTACCATATGACATTGAAGAAATTTTGTGAGGCTCTGGTTCTTGGTACAGTCGGGTCAGCAAAGAAGATTCAGATCAACCTGCTAATTTGTTGGAGCTTTACCGCAGGATAACCAGTGATGATAACAGTAGAGCTCAACGGGGAAAGATAAGAAACATTCAGCTTCCAGCCATCAGGTACTTCACTTACTATCTTGCCACTAGTGTTCTTGGAAGGGAGAACACTAGTAATATTTCCATCTATCATTTGGCCTTCTTAGCTGCTGCGCTCAACAATGATACCAAGTACAATCTTGGTTCTCTTATTGCTCGCCGTTTAACTTCTAAGGGACCCATTTATGGGGGAGTTATTGCTATGCGTGTAGCTACTTCCTTGGACATTGCTGTTGATCCAAATGATACAGTTTTTGGCTCCTCAGAGGCTTGATCTTGCTACCATGAAGGCGCACTACTTTGTCACTAATGGCTCTACCCTTGAGAACTTGGTTTATAGAATGTTGTTTATTGACGGGGAAGAGAGAGATATCCCTCTCCCCCAAACCACTTTGTTCAGTATTTCTCAGGGACCTTTGTCACGCTCCAAGGAGGCGATGGATGACAAGCTACGCTCTCTTAGCTTCTATGGATACATTCAGGAGGAAGCACCCTCGTATGACCCTGCTGTACACTACACTGGAGAGTCCTTGGGCTCGTACCAGGACGAGGGAGCCTCCTCGTCGTACTACGGAGGTGCCTCTACTTGGGCACCATGGGATTGAGCCCCACTTAGGCCAAAAGCCAAAGATTGGGGGAAGTATGCCGACATCACACTCATATATATATCATGTTCGGTCGATTCTTTGTATATCCATTATTTTGCTTTATTTTTGGTTCTTGTTGCTTCTTTCTCAAAAACACAAAAATACCAACAATATTTTCGTTTTTCTCTTGGTTTGTTTCTTTGCTTTGGTTTTCCTTAAAATAAAAATCCAAAAAGATTTTGCTTTGTTTGGTTTGTTTTTGCTTTGCTTGTTTTTTCTTTGTTGGCTTGTTTGAAAAAAATCGAAAACACCAAAAATATTTGTTGTTCTTCTTTGGTTTTGTGAGTACTTTGCAGGGTTCGGCCGTCCTCAGTGGAGTTCTGGTTTCATGTTATTATTCAAGTGACACAAGTGAAGGGCAATAATGAAGATTAAGACAACTTGAGGAGTGGTAAGAGGCTGGTAATGAACTCTATTTGCTTTTATTTTTGTACATGTACTCATCATTTTGAGCATGCTTAGTCAGTTTATGGTAAGGAGTGTGTTATTGATGGATGCTTAGTAGTTTTTGCTTGTCTATGATTAGCTCCAGCTTGCTAATAGTTTGTAGCATGTCATATGAATGTTTGCTTGCATTGTTTTATTCATATTTTGGTATGAAATTGTGGTATCCTCCTCTCGAAGTTTCATGTGAATCGACTTGGAACATGCTCACGCATGCATATGACTAAACAATAGTCAGTAAACCTCGATGATTTATTTTGCCTCAGAGTTCTTGTATCACTTTCATGCCATAAGTAGTCATGTTTTGTTGCAAGCATGATTATGACAATTATTGCTCTCTCATTTGTCGCTCCCTCTCTATTGCTAGCCTTCACTTGCACTGAGTATGAGCTCTACCTGTGCTTCCAACTCCTCAAAACCAATATTGCCAGTTGTGTCCACCATACCTACCTATTAGCATTGTTTGCTATTTCAGTGCATATTTTATATGCCTTGTTTTCTTCCAAATAAAATGTTTGTCTGTTTTGAGAAAGTTAGTTAGTAAAGCTCTCACGAACTTGATGGCGCACTTTATTCCTTGCACTTAATAATCTTGAACCATTGTGACTTGTGTTGGAATTATGCCCTAGAGGCAATAATAAAGATGTTATTATTATAATTCTTGTTCATGATAAAGTTTATATTCCATGCTAGAATTGTATTAAGCGGAAAAATTAATACTTGTGTGGTTTGTGAACAACACCGTGTCCCTGGTACGCCTCTAAGGACTAGCTCATTGATCAATGATGGTTAAGATTTCCTAACCATAGACATGAGTTGTCAATTGATAATGAGATCATATCATTGGGAGAATGATATGATGGACAGACCCAAACTAAGCGAAGCAATTAGATCGTTTCATCGTGTTCATCTTTGCGAAGCTTTTCCTATGTCAAATATTGTATTCCTTAGACCATGAGATAATGCAACTCCGGTACGGAAGAAATCTTTGAGGTCATCAAACGTCATCCTATGAGAGGGTGATCATAAAGGTGTCTCTCGGTGATCGGAAAGTATCATTGGGTTGTATGTATCGAGATGGAATTTGTCCCTCCCAAGTCGGAGAGATATACTTGGGCCCACTCGTGTCGATATCAACACCGCTTGCAAGCATGTGGTTAAGGAGTTAATCACAAAGTGATATCGGATTACGACGAGTAAAGCACTTCGTGAACGAGATTGAACTAGGTATGACGATGACGATCGAATCTCGGGCAAGTAAAATATCGCGAGACGAAGGGAATATATATATGGGATTGATTGAATCCTGGCATCGTGGTTCATCCGATATGATCATCGATGAATGTGTGGGAGTCAATATGGGTGCCTGACCCGCTGTTGATTATTGATAGAAGATCATGTGCGCATATTCTCGAACCAGCAGGTCACACACTTAACGTATCTCGACGCTAGGATAGATTGGATAATTGGTTTATGAATTTTTGTTCGAGTCTCGGATGGGATCCGGGATATCACGAGAGGTTCGAATGGTCCGGAGAATAAGATTCATATAAGGCAAGGCAGTTTTGGAGTTGAATTGTTCGGGTTAATCGGTATTGCAAGCTTCTAGAACCTTCGGAAGGGACCAACGTGGCCCCACCTTCCGGGAGGGGGCATGGGCCTATGAGGGAGTGTCCTGGCCGCATTGGGCCAGGGGCACAAGGCCCCATAGGGCCCAGCCGATTCTAGAGAGATTTGACTCGTTTAAATCTCGGGATAGAATTTCTAGATAAGGGAGAGTTTAAATTGTTTAAACTAGAGATAGGATTTCTGGATAAGGGAGAGTTTAAATTGTTTAAACTAGAGATAGGCTTGGAGGAGGGGAAAGGGCTGCCCCCCCCCTCTATATATAGAGGGGTGGTGCGTCCCCTCCCCCCTACACACACACACCTTCCTCCAAGCCCTAGCAGCCTTGCTACCTTCCTCTCTCCCTCCCGACTATTTGTAGGCAAAGCCCTGCAGCAGAAATTCTCCACCATATACACCACGCCGTCGTGTTGTAGATCCAATCTATCTCTCCACCATACTCGCTGGTCCGAGGAAGGAGGCGCCGAGTCTTTGCGTGTGCATCTCACGGAGGCACCGCCACTTGTGGTGCTAGATCGGATCGGATCGCGAGGAGGAGAAGCGAGTACGACTACATCACCCACGTTCCGACGAACGTTCCGCTGTGCGAATCTTCAAGGGTATGAAGATCTAATCCAATCTCTCTCGTTGTTTGCATCTCCTAGATTAGATCTTGGCTTTCCCTCTGTTCGCTCCGTAGAAAATTTTGATTTACTATGTCGCGAAACCCTTCAGTGGTATCAGAGCTAGATCTATGCGTAGATGTGTTTCACGAGTAGAATGCAACATGTTTGTTGCGGGCGTTGATGCTTTCTGTTGCAAGCCTCTTGTTTGTGTTCTTCTTATGACACGGGATAGTGAGATTGAAGCGGTCCAGGCCAACCTTACGCGACGTCGTTCGCGAGACCGGCTCCGCACTTGACGTGTGGCTTGTTCCACACATGCGGCTGGTGGATGTCAGTTTCTCTCACTATAGTTGTCATTGGATTAACACCGGAGTTTGGCAACCATAATATCACCGTTGTGGCATTCCGTAGGTAAGAATCGTTCTTAGCATCTACTCCCATAAAGCCACGTAAAACATGCAACAACAAAGTAGAGGCGTCTAACTTGTTTTTGCAGGGAGTGTTTTCTGTGATATGGTATGGCCCAAGATGTGATGTGTATATTGTATGGCGATCATGTTTTGTAATGTTTCACGACTTGCATGTCGATGAGTACACAACGGCGGGAGCCATATGGTTGTCTTTATAATTGTGTATGACCTGCAGTCAACTTCTTATACGCCATGTAATAGCTTTACTTTATCGCTAAGTAGTTAGCAATAGTTGTAGTTGCTATTCGTGGTGGAGGCAATCATGGTGCAGTGATGGAGATCATGCCGGAACGCACAACATGGAGATCATTGTGCGAGGATTGGCTATACCATGTCACATAAAGTTATATGCATGTGATGTTTATCCCTTTATGTATCTTATTATGCTTAGATCTGACGGTAGCATTATAAGATGATTCCTCACTTAAAGATCAAGATAAAACTGTGTTCTCCCCAAGTATGCACCGTTAAAGTTCGTTTCCAAGCATCACGTGATGATCGGGTGCTATAGACTCTACGCTCACATACAACGGGTGCAAGCCAGTTTTTGCACACGCTGAAATACTTGGGTCTAGCTTGACGAGCCTAGCATGTCTGAGACATGGCCTCGAACACAAGAACCGAAAGGTTAAGCATGAGTCATATGAATGATATGATCGACACTTTGTTGTCCACCATTGAAACCACATCTCTTCTCGTGATGATCGGATTAGGTCTGGTGAATTTGGATCGTGTTCACTAAACAACTTGAGGGATGTTGAATTTAGTGGGAGTTCATATAGTAATTTAATTAAGTTGAACTATTTATCATGAACATAGTCTAAATTGTACTTGCAAATCTTGTAGATCCAATGGCCAAGTCCAACTTCAACTTCAACGCTTTTTTGAGAAAGAAAAGCTTAGAAACAATGGGTCTAACTTCACCAACTGGTTCCAATCTAAGAATCATTACATGCGGACAAAAGGACTATGTCCTTGGTAAAGCGTTAGGTGACCCCCTAGAATCTGTGCCTTACCGATGAGAAAGCTGTCTATCAGTCGCGCAAAGATGACTATGGTGTGATTAAGAGCACCATGTTGTTTGTTATGGAACCGGAGCTTCAAAATCGTTTTGAAACCTATCCCGGGCCCTTTGAGATTCTCGAGGAGCTGAAAACCATGTTTCAGACTCAAGCCCGTTCTGAGAGATATGAGATCTCTGAGAAGTTCTTTAACTACAAGATGGAGGAAGGGAGTTCCGTTAGTGAGCACGCCATAAAGATGTCGGGCTACACTCAACGCCTTGAGCAACTGGAATGCACGATTCCAGAGGAGCTCAAGATTGACAGGGTTCTGCAATCACTCCCTCCCAGCTACAAAAGTTTTATAGTGACTCATAATCAGATTGGCTCCACTGATGCGATCACCGAGCTCTTCGCAAAGATGAAGGCTGCGGAAGTGGACATCAAGAAGGATAATCATGTGTTGATGGTCAACAAGCCCTCCTTTAAGAAAGGTAAGGGAGCAAAGAAGCCCTTCAAGAAGGGCGGCAAGTTTAATGCCCCCGCCGAGAAGAAGCTCAGTTCGGTCCCAAGCCGGACAATCGAGTGCTTCTATTGCAAGGACAAGGGTCACTAGAAGCGAATTGTCCAAAGTACTTAGCGGACAAGAAGGCTGGCACCATCAAAGGTATATTTGATATACATGTTATTGATGTTTTCCTTACTAGCCCTCGTTGTAGTGCACGGGTATTTGATACGTTCGATTACTAATATTTGTAACTCAAACAGAGCTACGGAATAGGCGGCTGCGAGGATGAGGTGATGCGCGTTGCAACGGATCAAGAGTTGATGTGATGGTCGTCACGCCTCTCCTTAGTTTTACCTTCGGATTAGTTTTAAACCTTAATAAGTGTTATTATGTGCTGCGTTGAGCATGAACATTATTTCGGATCGTGTTTATTGCAAGACGGCGGTTATTCATTTAAATCGGAGAATAATGGTTGTTCTATTTATATGAGTAACATCTTTTATGGTCATGCACCTCTTGTGAATGGTTTATTTCTTCTAAATCTCGAAGGGATGAAACACACATCCATAACATTGAGGCTAAGAGATGCAAAGTAGATAGTGATAATACTACTTATTTGTGGCACTTCGTCTAGGTCATATTGGTGTAAGGCGCATGAAGAAACTCCATTCGGATGGACTTTTGGAGTCTCTTGATTTTGAATCATTTGACACATGAACCATGCCTCATGGGCAAGATGATCAAAACCCGTTCTCCGGTATGATGGAGCGAGCAACGGACTTGTTGGAAATCATACATACCGATGTATGCGGACCGATGAGTGTTTGACGCCGAGGTGGATATCGCTATTTCCTCACTTTTACCGATGACTTAAGTAGATATGGGTATATCTATTTAATGAAACATAAATCTGAAACATTTGAAAAGTTCAAGAATTTCAGAATGAAGTGGAGAACCATCGTATGTAAAGATTAAGTTTCTACGATCCGATCGTGGAGGTGAATATTTGAGTTATGATTTTCTCACGCATCTTAAAGCAAGTGGAGTCGTTTCACAACTCACGCCACCCTAACACCACAGTAATGGTGTGTTCTGACACCGAATCGAACCCTATTAGATATGGTCCGATCAATGATGTCTCTTCTTGATTTGTTATCATTTTGGGGTTATGCATTAGAAACCGCTGCATTCACTTTAAATAGGGCTCCATCTAAATCCGTTGAGACGACACCGTATGAACTGTGGTTTGGTGCTAAACCTAAGTTGTCGTTTCTTAAAGTTTGGGGATGCGAAGCTTACGTCAAGAAGTTGATGCGGACAAGCTCGAACCCAAAGCGGAGAAATGCGTCTTCATAGGATACCCTAAGGAAACTATTGGGTATACCTTCTATCACGAACCGAAGGCAAAGTGTTTGTCATGAAGAACGGTTCCTTTCTTGAGAAGGAGTTTCTCTCGAAAGAAGTGAGTGGGAGGAAAGTAGAGCTAGACGAGGTTATTGAACCTTCTCTTGAATTGGAGAGTAGCGCAAGACCTGAAATTGTTCCAAAGGTTGCTGCTGCACCAACAATAGAGGAAGCTAATGACAAGGATCATGAAGCTTGGACGATCTGCTCTTGAACGTCGCAGTCGACAAGGTCGCGTGCCCCTCTGAGTGGTACGGTAACCTGTCTTGTCTTGTTAGTACAAGATGGTGAACCTCTGAACTATGAGGAGCCGATGATGAGCCGGACTCGAGAAATGGTGGAAGCCATGAAATCCGAATTGGGATCCATGAGCGAAAACCAAGTATGGATTTTGGTGGACCTCCTAGCGTAGAAAGGCCGTTGAGTGCAAATGGATTTTCAAGAAGAAAACGGACGGATGGTAATGTTATCGTCTATAAAGCACGGCTTGTCGCAAAAGGTTTTCGACAAGTTCAAGGTGTTGACTACGATGAGACTTTCTCTCCGTGATGTTTAAGTCCATTCGGATTTTATTAGCAATTGCTGCGTTTCATGATTATGAAATATGGCGGATGGATGTCAAGACTGCTTTCCTCAATGGCAACATTGATGAAGAGTTGTATATGATGCAACCGAAGGTTTTGTCGATCCTAAGGATGATATTAAAGTATGCAAACTTCGTTCCATTTATGGATGAAGCAAGCATCTCGGAGTTGGAACCTTCGTTTTGATCAAGTGATCAAGAGCTTTGGATTTGTTCCAAATTGCTGAAGCTTGCATCTACAAGAAAGTGAGTGGGAGCTCGGTGACGTTTCGGTCTTGTATGTGGATGACATATTGATTATCGGAAATGACATCAACATGCTTAACAATGTGAAGAGTTATTTGAACAAGTGTTTTCAATGAAAGACCTAGGTGAAGCTGCTTATATATTGGGCATCAAGATCTATAGAGATAGACAAAGACGCTCGATAGCTTTAAGCGAGTACATACCTAGACAAAGTTAAAAGGTTCGTAATGGATAAGGCAAAGAAAGGTTCGTGCCTATGTTGTCGTAAGATATTGAGCAAGGCTCTGTCCAGCCACGGTAAATGATAAGGAAGCTATGAGCAAAGTGCCTTATGCCTCGGCCATAGGTTCCATCATGTATGCCATCTTTGTACTAGACCGGATGTGTCCAATGCTCTTAGTTTGACGAGATATCAAAGTGATCCGAGTGGAACATGGACAGCCCGTGAAGAACATCCTAAAGTACCTAAATAGAACTAAAGAAATGTTCTTAGTCTATGGGGGTGATGAGCTTTTGTAAAAGGTTACGTCGATGCTAGTTTATAATCGACAAGGATGATTCTAAATCTCAGACGGGATACGTGTATATTTTGAATGGAGGAGCTGTGAGATGGAGAAGGCGCAAAAGCGTGATCGGGATCTACATGAGCGGAATACATGGGCTGCAGAAGTCAAGTGAAGGAGTTTGGATCGAAACTTCATCCGAGCTTGGCGTGTTTCAAGTGCATTGGACCCATTGGAGATATTGTGTGACAACACTGGCTCCATAGCACTCGCTAAGGAACCAAGATATCATCCAAAGACCAAGCATATCAACCGCAAGTTTCATATAATCCGAGATTATATAGCAGATGTAGATCTGAAGATTAGCAAAGTACATACGGATCTGAATGTCGCAGATCCATTGACTAAACCTCTTCCACGTGTAAAACATGATCAACACCTCAGTGCCATGGGTGTGAGATTGTTGCCAGATGTAAACTAGATTATTGACTTAGTGCAAGTGGGAGACTGTTGGAATTATGCCCTAGAGGCAATAATAAAGATGTTATTTATTATAATTCTTGTTCATGATAAAGTTTATATTCCATGCTAGAATTGTATTAAGCGGAAACATTAATACTTGTGTGGTTTGTGAACAACACCGTGTCCCTGGTACGCCTCTAAGGACTAGCTCATTGATCAATGATGGTTAAGGTTTCCTAACCATAGACATGAGTTGTCAATTTATAATGAGATCATATCATTGGGAGAATGATATGATGGATGGATCCAAACTAAGCGAAGAAATTAGATCGTTTCGTGTTCATCTTTGAAGCTTTTCCTATGTCAAATATTGTATTCCTTAGACCATGAGATAATGCAACTCCACGGTACGGAAGAAAGCTTTGAGGTCATCAAACGTCATCCTATGAGAGGGTGATCATAAAGGTGTCTCTCGGTGATCGAAAGTATCTGTTGGGTTGTATGTATCGAGATGGAATTTGTCCCTCCCAAGTCGGAGAGATATACTTGGGCCCACTCGGTAATCGATATCAACACCGCTTGCAAGCATGTGGTTAAGGAGTTAATCACAAAGTGATATCGGATTACGGAACGAGTAAAGTACTTGCGTGAACGAGATTAAACTAGGTATGACGGCACCGACGATCGAATCTCGGGCAAGTAAAATATCGCGAGACGAAGGGAATATATATATGGGATTGATTGAATCCGGCATCGTGGTTCATCCGATATGATCATCGATGAATGTGTGGGATTCAATATGGGTGCCTGCACCCAGCTGTTGATTATTGATAGAAGATCATGTACGCATATTCTCGAACCCGCAGGGTCACACATAACGTATCTCGCTAGGATAGATTGGATAATTGGTTTATGAATTTTTGTTCGAGTCTCGGATGGGATCCGGATATCACGAGAGGTTCGAATGGTGAGAATAAGATTCATATAAGGCAAGGCAGTTTTTGGAGTTGAATTGTTAAGGTTAATCGATATTGTACCGAAGCTTCTAGAACCTTCCGGAAGGGGACCAACGTGGCCCCACCTTCCGGGAGGGGCATGGGCCTATGAGGGAGTGTCCTGGCCGCATTGGGCCAGGGCACAAGGCCCCATAGGGCCCAGCCGATTCTAGAGATTTGACTCGTTTAAATCTCGGGATAGAATTTCTAGATAAGGAGAGTTTAAATTGTTTAAACTAGAGATAGGATTTCTGGATAAGGGAGAGTTTAAATTGTTTAAACTAGAGATAGGCTTGGAGGGAAGGGCTGCCCCCTCTATATATAGAGGGTGGTGCGCCCTCCCCCTCACACACACACACACCTTCCTCCAAGCCCTAGCAGCCTTGCTACCTTCCTCTCTCCCTCCCGACTATTTGTAGGCAAAGCCCTGCAGCAGAAATTCTCCACCATATACACCACGCCGTCGTGTTGTAGATCCAATCTATCTCTCCACCATACTCGCTGGTCCGAGGAAGGAGGAGACGTCGAGGTGCTGCACGTGTGCATCTCACGGAGGCACCGCCACTTGTGGTGCTATATCGGATCGGATCGCGAGGAGGAGAAGCGAGTACGACTACATCACCCACGTTCCGACGAACGTTCCGCTGTGCGAATCTTCAAGGGTACGAAAATCTAATCCAATCTCTCTCGTTGTGTAGGGGTCCCAACCTGATAAGGTAGAGTCCTCCTGTGTTTTACAATGCTAGTCCCTGGATCAATAGCTAGCATCCACAGTTAAGATGTAATATCAAGAAACAAAGGTCATAATATAACTTTATAACCAGGAAAACATAATTTTATTACATCATACATAGCTCATATGGCTATTACATTACATTGCAGCGGAATATCTATGGTCAAGTGGTCCTTCATCTTCAAAGTGCCACAGGCAGATGTTGGTTGTAGACTTTGTAATCCTAAACAATTAATCTTCACTAAACAATCAACCTGCAACATACAAGTTCTGACCAAAAGGTCAATACATTTGAATTGTATTGGCAAGTGATACTATGGAATATATAGTGGAGTCTATCATCTATATGCATTTGGCTAAGTGGAGTTGAGGCTTGCATTGCTCAAAATATATTTTTCTTATCATTTTGAAAATACTAAGTTTTTGCTTTGTCAAAAATCATTTCCCTCAATCAAAGATTTCAAGATCCTTGTACCAAGCCATCTCTCCATCAATGATTGAAGAATTCAAACAACCCTTGTTCAAACCACAAGATTTTAATTTAGAAATTTGAATGATGAGATTCTTGATTGCTTCCATGTCTTGATGCTCAAATTGTCCTTTACCAGGGACATGGCTAAGTACTTAGATTTTACACTCTGCAGAGGTGGTGCACTTTCCCCACAAGACTTGGTTTCCCAAGACAAAATCTTTCAGAAGCCTTCCCTTAGACCAAAATGGACGCGTTCCAACCTAGCAAACACTACCACCCACTGTCCATTTGGCTAAGTTCTTGCAACCTATATGATCATGGCAGAGCCCATATTGCCAAGTGGTTGCACTTGAAGCTTCTCAACATTTGACATCTCAAATCCCTTTGTTTCCTGGGTGGCATTCCACAAGTGAGATACACAATCCAAGTCCATGGCATTGTGAACCACTCAACCATTCTCCACCAAGCAATCCCATTCCACCCAGGTGATTCATTAACTTAGTTGTTTTATTAGACAAAATCACAAGTCCTTAGACTTAGAATATTTTTCCATAGTGTGAATATATATATTCCACCCATGTTTTCTATTAGCTAGGCTAAGCTTGGTAGTAATAGGAATCTTTAACTTATGAGAATCCTACTAAGGATTCATCTACTAGGTTTTCCTATAGTAAGGTCTATACTTAGCAAAATCCATGCAAGTTTTACTTAGCAAAATTCACTAATGCATAGAGAAAGTATTGGGATAGAAAGTATGAAGCATCACTTGCCTTTTTGGTAGAGTATAGGTTCACTTCTTGATCTTTGCAACAATCACACTCTTCAAGTCACTACAATCCATCAAGCAAGGCACAAACTCAATCTACCAATCAAGCAAAACAACACACATAAATAACAAAGTCAAAGAAATGCATGCAAGCATGCCAAGCTTTGTTTTGTTTGAAAAGGTGGTCCCTAGTGGGTCATAGTCATTTGGGTACATCTAATGGTCATTTCCTAAAGTGGCCAAGTCATTTGCAAAAGGTTTCACTTTTAAACCATTTTCAAAAACAAAGGGTTATTTTATGTGGTGTAGAAATATTTTTACTAAGGCATTAGCCCATAGGGTTCACCAAATGAGTTGCTATTGCAAAACTTGGTGTTTTTGGGTCAGTAGGTTTGGTCCAAACCATCTACTCAAGGTTTTCTTCCCCTAAACATTTCCATAATAAAATCACAATTTTATTTGGCTAGAAATGGACTAAACTAATTAATCCAATCCAAACTTTTCCAAATTTATTTTCCAAACCATGGGTTGGTTCCTAGGGTCAGTAAGGTCATAACAAACCAATTTGCAAAGGTTTTACCCTTAAATTCAATTTTAAACAATTTTTATTCTCTAAACAAGCATACAAATGAATCTGTAAATTTAAACAAGCTAACAGCTACTATTTGCCAAACTAAGGGCATGGTTGGCTAGGGCTTGTTCTCCTGAATTCATTGATATAAAATTTGTCAAATTTGGACGTGTGGTTTGAAAGTTACAGGGGTTTGAAGTTTGCAATTCAATCTGATTTCAAATTCAGTTTTAAAACAGATCCTGCCACGCGTCGTATTCTAATTGGCCGAAAACGGTTCGCTGCGGATCACGCTCTGGTGCGTTGGATCTACTCCTATCGTGCGGCACAGATGGCTCGATACCCCTTCGTGTTAATGGATCTATCCAAGCCATCCGATGTTAATCTAACGGTTCTACTTGCTTGGCCAAACAGCGGTTGGCCGGGCGGTGGTTGGCGGCGGAGCGACCAGACGGCGAGGTTGCCGACGATGTAGGATGCGAGAGAGAGGGAGGGTGAGCTCACCGAGTTCGCGGCACACTGCTGATGCTCAACGAGGTTTTTGTTGGACAAGGGGCGCACGGGTTCCTGGGGAATTGCTCGCCGGAGCTTCTACTGGCGCCAGGAGCTTCTGCTCGTCGACGGGGACGAGGTTGCAGACCACGCGCGAGTGTTTGGCGAGTACCTGGAGAGGCAGAGGACACAGACTAATCAAATGGCATGACTCACTGATCAAGGCGCGAACGGAGTCGAGTGCCAGAGCTCACCGGAGTTGCGGGGTCGTCGGTGGCGTGCAGGTGGAGATATTGCTGACGTTCTGGAGCGCTCGGGGGCGAGCTGGCGCTACGGTGATGATCGCCAGGAGGTAGGGATCATAGGAGCATGGTTGGGGAGGCAAGGGGTGGTGAGGGGCTGCCGGATTCGTCGGTGGAAGCTCGTCGGATATGGAGTTGTTCGAGGACAAATTGCGACGGCCTGGAGGCGTGCTCGGGGAAGGAGTCAGGGGGAAAATGAAGAAGGGGTGCTGGCGATTTATCCTGCGTGGTCAAGGGGCAGATTCATTGCGTGATTAAGGCGACACGCCGAGTTAATCCGCTGCAACGGCGAGGGGTGGGGAGAAGGGTCGTGCGGTGGGGAGGACAAACAGTGGAAAGGGTCCACCGTCGGTGGAAAACGCTTGGTGGGGTCCTCCGTCGGCCGGTGTGGGTAATGGTTCGAGTGGAAAAGAAACGGTTCGGGAGGAAGTTGGGCTAGGTGGGCTGCTGCTGGGTTAGTTGGGCCAGATTTGGGTACATTCTATTTTTTCCCTAATTTTTTCTTTTTCCATTTCTATTTCTGATTTGTTATTTGAAACAATTATTCAAGCATTCAAATAATTCAACAATTCAAACAATCATTAAACTTTGCATTGTGTTTTGGTTACATTCATCAACATAATCCAACACTCCAAAATAAAATAATATTTTTATTCCTTTTTAGGATCTATTTAATATAAAATAGACCATAGTTATTTAATCAAATATGGTATGATTTATTTAATAAATCTCCATTTAAAGTCCAAAATATTTCTCCAAATCAAATCAGTAGGTATTATATGGAAATAAAGAATACTTAAAATACTTGTTTATAATAAAATAACATTTTATTATAGGTAATAATTAAATAAAATGGACCTTAGTTATTAAATCAAATAGAGTTTGATTTTATTATTAAAATCTTTATTTGAACCTAAATATTTTCAAAATAAAATTGGTAGGCTTAATTTGGGAAGTATATAATATTTGGTAATTTGTTTTAAAACAAAATAACCTTTTATTTTAGTGTCCATTATTAATTAACATAATAGGCTTTCATTATTAAATCCAATAGGATTTGTTTTATTGAGATATTTATTTTGAAATCTAAAATAAAACCAAAACACTTTAGTAGGTTTTATTAGAGAATATAAAATACTTGGAAAACCTATTTAAAATAATTTATTAAGTTTTGATGTCTTATTTAAAATGGTAAAACCTTTTATTTGAATAAAATTTAATTCCTTATTATTTTATTTAAGCAATCCTTTATTATTTTTAATTTATACCTTTGCTATTTTATTTAAATTAAAATGTTTTAATTCAAAAGCTTGGCCAAGGTTTTAATTGGCTTTGTAAAATGATCCTTATTTGTAAAACTTCTATTTCATATGAAAACAATTCTTTTTATTTAATTGTTTCAAAATAGTATTTCCAAATGTTTTATTTTTTTTCTTTTTATTAAATGTTTATCTTTTTAAATCTCTTTAGGTTTATTTTAATTCAAATGGGTTTGAAGTTCCAATTGAATTCAAAAAGTTTCTTCTGGCTCTGAAAATCAAACAAAGTTTTATTTTATTAATTTATTTTCACATTACAAGATTTGGAAAATCTTGGGATGTGACACGTTGTTTGCATCTCCTAGATTAGATCTTGGCTTTCCCTCTGTTCGCTCCGTAGAAAATTTTGATTTACTATGCCGCGAAACCCTTCAACTTGTCCATGAAAGTTATATGCTGCAAATTATATGCTGAGAGTCAGCAGAACCGTGCTGTCACTGGGAAAGCTTTCAACAGTTTTTGCATATCCTATCCAGTTAATACTTTGCTCTTTTGTTTATGGATGTCGATGATGTGGAATAAAAGGGGAGCTTGTGAGTTCATGGAGTCTATACATTGTGTTAGAGAAACGCCTGGGCCGCTAGCTTAAGCCAAGCCTAATCATGGTGGAAACTTGCAGTATCACCATAATGAGCATTTATGAAGCATTGTCAACACCCGGATTTTTAATCATAGATGCCTGATATGCCATACATCGCAATCCCAGGATTACCATTTTTGCGAGACATAATAGATTTGGATATCACAGTACATCATCCATTACAAACCATACATAAGGTCTTACACAAATAAGGATCTCATGATCCAGTTCTTAATACAAATCAAGTAGCGGAATAACGTAAAGATAATGATAAAGGCGAAGCTCCATCTTCATGGTCACAGAAATGCCGATGGGAGATGATCCTAGTTTTCGTAACCTTCCTGTGGTCCGTCATCCTGATACTCCTATTCATAGTCTGGCCACGGGAATAGCCAGGGACAAAGCCATGAGTAATCTTTAAGTACTCGCAAACTAATACTAACAAGTGAAGTGGTTTTGAATAGGATATACTAAGCTCTAGAGTTGTTTTGCAAAAAGCCAGATTTACCTCTACTAAGTTCAGAAGCAAAGAAAACTAGTTGACAGTTTTATAACACCTAAGTGGGAACTTGAATTTCATATCACAACTCTGTTGTGGTCAAGTCAATGTCATAAATCATTGAATAAGTCATTTTGAAAACATCTGACGATAGAACAGTATGGCCACTCAACATCCATAGCGTGACGCGCTATTCAATAGTTTGACACTCTGCAGAGATTGTACACTTTCACCACAACATTCGATACATTCGTCAGGAACAAATACTGAATTCACCATACTCCTGTGAGTTTGGCCTCCCAACCATGACCAACTATCATCTTGGGTACTGCACAGGTGGACAATCTTCACAAGGTAGCCTCATCGCAGACCTTGGCAGCAAGGGAACCCATACTAAGGTATATAAATTTCTAGTCAAGCCCTACACAAATCTCGGGTATTGTGGTTGTACGGTAAAATTGGAATGGTATCACATCCAGACAACCATCAGTTTTATAAAGGTCTAAGGCTCATTCCTTAACATTTCATCATCAAAATCATCTGGTGTTCGGAAACACATGTCAAAACATTTCAGTAGGATGACTCATCATTCTAAGGTTTTCATAACCATTTTCACCAAGTATTCCCATCTAAAGTTGATCAAGTTTTATGCTTAGAACTAGCATCTATAAGTGGGGGTAAAGACTCATGAGGGGTGGTAAACAGGTGGGGATTAGCTAAGTTCAATCGCATGCCTTAGGATGACATCAAGGTTATCTATCTTAGGCCAAATTTTATGCTCTTTATGCTACCTTCAATTATCTTCCTAAAATCTATAAGTCACTAAGTAAACTCTAAGAGAAAGCTTGATAAATACAAAGAGTAATAAGCTTGCAAGTAAAACTAGGATGGTGTGTCAAGTGGGTATAATCACATATGCTTAAGGCATATAGTTAGCCTAGTACAAGCAGGTAGTAGCTTGCCAAGGTAGGGTATATTGCAAGTGTTAGCTTGCAAGGTTTCAGGTATAGGCTTGCTAAGATATTAGTATAATCTTGCTCAGTTAATAGCTTTCCTTGTGCAGAGCAGTGGTTGAAGTTCTCCTCGGCTTCTACCTCGTAGTATCCTCCTTCCTCCTCGTATCCTTGGTCGGTACTAGCATCTATAAATAAATACAAGGTACACAATCACCAAACAATACTTAACTATTTCTAATCATCACACAAAGGTTCACACTAGGTGATCTAGCATCATCACTAACATTACAAGATTAAAGCACTTGTAATATTTATTTTGTTTTAGAAAAGTAATTTCTACTCATTGAAAAACTACTTAAGATTTAATATTCTCCAACTCAAACATGGGATCATGTCGACACATGTCATCACCACATATTTCAGTACATGGGAATGTGATTTAAAATGGTGTCACAATTTAATAAGGTTTAACCTTTTTATTTTATTTAATTAAAGTGACCAAAAATGCCTATGTGGCATTCTCTTATTACTTGAACATTATTTCTGTAAGTAAACCTATATATTTTTATATATTCTGAAAGTTATAGTAAAATGTGATTTTTGAGAGTTGGAATCAACACAAAAGCTCTATGGTTGAATTTTGAAAAATATTTGAATGCAGAAAAGCTTCTGTCGTGTTATTTTTACCATGGTTGATCTACAAATCCAACGGGCTTGGATTAAGCATTTCAGTACCTTTCTAGCAAAATTGGTTTCATGCATTTTGGTTCAGTGAATCGACCTGGGTTGATTTTTGAATCTAGGTACAGAACTGTGTTTGAAAATAAATAAATAAACTTAAGTTTGAATTGTTGGGTTGCGCGGGAGGTTTAGCTGGGCTGGCCCACTACACACAGCGCTTACGCGGGCTGGTTAAGTGAGCGACCCCACTCGTCAGTGAGACAACGAGTGGCGAAGTGGTATGGGACGATGTGGACCGTGGGATCTAATTCTAATCGAATGGCTCGAGTTCATCGTCCACGCCTGAACAAGACGCGACGATCACGAACCCTAGCGCGGCCGGTGGGGGTCGTGGGAGGCTCACCGGGGCTCTGGCGATGGTCGGCGATGGGGGCGAACGACAAAGTCGACGATGGCGATCCTCCTGGTACCGACAGCTTCTCCTGGGACGGCTCTAATCGATGGCGCCTCTCCTCCTGTGCAGCAGCAAACTCCGGTGAAATTCCGGCGATGCGCTGCTCGCCTAGATCCGGGACTGAGTGGGGGGTATCAGTGAGAGGTGGGGAGTGAACTGGTGTGAAGAAAACGAGCGGGGGAGGTCTCCTTTTATAGTGCGACGAGGGGACCGAAGGTTGCGGGCTGAGCTCATCGTGGTCGACGGCATAGAGGACTAATGGCATGGGCGACGATAGGGGCGGTGTTGTGCTCCCAGGCGAATCTCAACGGCGTGGTGGTGAGGCGTGGGGCGGTGCTGATTGGTCGGAACGTGTCGACGTACTAGGCGGGTCCGACGACAAATTTAATGGCGCACGGGTGCTCCTGGTCGCGCGGCAGCGAACGAGGTTGTCTGGCGGGGTGCTGGAGTGTTGGCGATCACGCACGCAAGCGGCGAGGGCGGCGCGCGGTCTGTGGGTGCTGGTTGAGTGTGGCGGACTGGCGTGCTCTCGGCTCGCACGCACAGAGGTTTGGCATGAGCTTTCCGTGTGGTCCAGGAGCTGGCAGTGCTCGAGGCTGGGACAGGGAGTGGTGGTGGACGGTGTTGCGTGTGTGAGACAAGGTTGGCAAGGCTAGAGGGGCGTGTAGCTTGCTTTCCACATTGGGGTTGGCAAAGGGACTCGGCATGGTCACCATTAATGGATTTGCCAAGCTCACAGTGGTGCTAAGTCTTGTTAACTAAGCTAGATGATCTACTAAAGGTTTGTTGTGAGCTAGAGAGGGAACAAGGTTGGCCAAAATTACTGCTAACTATAGTGTTTGTTGTTTGTTTGTTTGCTGCAAACAAGGTGTTTTATGAAATGGCCGAAAGAAATTCAAATTTTAATTTTGGGTTCAAACTTGGTGGGTTTGCTAGGCACATACTAGGGAGTCTCGGGTTAGTTGGATTAGTCAAGGGGTACTGGTTTGGTTGGGTTTTTAAAATGTGTGATCTTCACATATGTTAAAGATTCAATTTTGAATTGTCATTTGAATCAAGTTGACAAATGTTTCTGTAAGTTTGAAAGGTGGGCTTTGATTCACTTTTAATTGGCCTAGCAAGGGGTGAAAAGAATTGGAAAAGTTTTTGTTTGAAATCTTGGACTAGAAACACTCAAAGTGACCTAGTGAGCAAGATTGGCAAAAATGACCATTTGCTTTATTTGATTTGTTTTTGATTTTCTCTTGATTTTTTTCTGCATGGAATTGTTTTAGATGATGTTATTTTAATCTTTAAACCATTTCTTGCTATTTATGTTAATCACACAAGTCCATTCATGCATTTATCAAATCATCACATACACACATGCATTCATATGATTTTAATTAATCAAAGTTTTTGTTAACCCTAATTTTAGTGATTTGAGTTTAATGATCATTGTTTCATATTTTTGGGATGTTACAAACCTTCCCTCCTTAAACGAAATCTCGTCCCGAGATTTGAAAAAGAGTAAGAAGATTACCTAGGATTTAAAGAGATCGGGAAACTCCGTCCTGATGTGATCTTCTCGCTCCCAGGTAGCTTCTTCTTCGGTGTGGTTGCTCCACTAAATCTTGAGAAACTTGATGCTTCGGGTTCTAGTGGTTCTGAAATATTCTTCCAAAATATGGATGGGTACTTCGGGATAGGTTAGTTCATTGTTTATCTCTATGGTCCGATGTAACACCCTCAGAATCGGACCTATGCAAATTTGGGCAAAATTCACCAAACCCGCATAGAAACGATTCAAAGGTGCCCACCAGGCACTTTCGTGCGGGTGGAAAACGAAGTAATAACATTACACAACAGTCCTCGATGGGACCCACAGAACAGATATATATATATAACAGCGACTCAAAGGGCCAAGAATACGAATATCAAAGACAAAGATCCAAATCACCTTGAGAACGATAGGCGTCCGACTACGGACAAGATGCAAATGGGGCTAAGAGCCACGAAGAATAACCAATGGCGTCCATAACCCTGCCTGGCCAAGCCGGAAGGGTAGCCACTGCTAACGGCGTCGATCTCAAAACCTGCTTAAACAAAAGGGGTGCCGACAAGGGCAAAGCAGAAAACAAAGAAGGAGCGTCAGTACTGAGGCCAGTACACGGCGAGGCTAGAATTCGGCGGTCCTCGCCTACATAGGTATGGTGGACTGAAGCGGCAGCGGCAGCATGCACTAAACAACCTATAGAGACTCGATACAACTGGCGGATATCAGAGAGGGGTGAGAAAGACCTATTCGGATCCAACCTGAGGCTAACACCAAACAAACCCATCCTGGTGTTTCCCCCTCGAGACCAAACGAGGAAGTCAACCGAGGAACTCACACCGTTGGCAGTTTTACTTATTCAGTTATAGTTGCGGCACTTTACTAGTCAGGTTTAGATAATTGTCCTGATAAAATAAGCAGTGGGCACTTTTAGTTAATCATTCCGATGTAGTTGCAACAATTACTAATCAGATTCGGATAGCATGAGATAAACCCAAAACCCAGCAGTTGTTGGTACTTTTATTCAGCCAATTCCGTTGTAGTTGCAATACTTACTAGTCAGGTACAATGGTCGCCAGCGACATCCAATCAAGCAATTGTGGCCAGTATTAGTTAGCCATTCCATTATAGTGAAGCTGATTACTAGTCATTATAGTCAAATTTATAGCAGTAAACTTTAGTTATGCTTGTCTATGATCGAGATACTGTGCTCCAAGTCGTCCATATCCATGGACACGGCTTTGAAAGTTTTACCGGGGGTGCACCAATAGCAACACACGCCGATCAACCTCGGAAAAACCAAATCAAAACCCAACGAGGCTTTCACATCGAACAATCACAGGATTGAAATATTTCAGGGGCCACCCTTAAGTAGAATCATAGCGGAGTAAGCAAGCTCCGAGACGGCCTCAAAGTTATGGGGACGGCTGTGAACGACTGGGAACCCGAAAGTGTGGCTGGGCTTGTCGACACCGCGGACAATCGTAAATAAAGCAGTAAAACATGGCATAAGTACAGGATCGTAAATAAAACCTCAAACTAGTTTGTGGCCCCAAGAAATAAGACTGAATCAAGCTCTGGCTCAGGGGGGTCCCATATACCTCCCGGATGTGGATAGCGCGCAAAAATCAAGGAACAGGTATCAAGTACTCGGGGTCTTACGGGACACGAGTGGGCGTTCGGAAACCAAATATTATCTATCACCCACCGATGCCTCTGCTTATTCAATTTTAGTTGTTAAACAGAAATTAAAGTGACGATAAGTAAAACTAGAATCATCTCCAACATCAACATGCGGCAATACATCAGCAACGGTGGCATATGACGACACGCAACAACACTTGAGCAAGCGACTACGACGCGCAAGTCCAACTATCTACCAAACAACAGGTAATAGGATGTGTCCAAGGCAATAGAGGTTGCACGGTATATCACAGGTACGGAAACTAAAGCATCGCAACACAGATAGCAAAAGATCAACAGGAGGGAATAAAGACTATAAAAGTAAGATAGGTAGAAAGGGGGAGATGCTCGCCTGAAAACATTGTCGAAGGTTCATCCGAAGATCGGGGCGAAACTCACATCAACTCAACGGCCTTATCCGCGAAGAAGCCAAACACTAGAATAAACACCGGATGCAATACTTAATAAAACGGCAGAAGATCGGCATGATGCATGTATGATGGATGACATGGCAAATGTGCGATGCAATTAGGTCAGAGTAAGCGGAACCGGGGTCCCGACAATTAATTAGATGGTTCATGTTGTTTAGAACCCCCGCAATTTAAATGTTGTTTAACATGGTAGAAGATAGCACCGGGTTCGCTACACAAATTTAAATGAGGCCAATATGACTAGATTTGCCCGCATATGGGCCCCATATTTAGTTATTAGGTGAATCGGCATAAGGCCCCCAAACCACATGATATGCATGCGATATGCCAATTAAATATGCAACAAATTTTATGTTTGGCACTTATAAAAGTAGGGGTTCGGAAAAGGGTCACACATTTAGGGTTCGACGATCTTGTTAGGGTTCGACGAACTCGGGGTTCCGGGGTTCGACAGGGTCCAGGTCCGGTCTCGGGGTCCAGGTTTAGGGTTCGACGGGGTCGTTCTCGAACTCCGGGGTTAGGGTCTCGGATCGGGGTAGTTCTTGTCGTGTCCGGGAAGCAGGTCTTGGTTCGGTGTCGGTCGCATCGGCTTCTTCCGGTCGGGTTGTTCTCGCTGTCGTCACCGGTCTTGTTGGGCCCGCGTTTGATTCGTGAGGCGATCTTGGCGCCCGTCAAGTCCTTGAGGGTTTCTCCTTATTCACCGGTGGCGAACTTGGGGAACGGCGCCAGGGTCCGCGGGGTCCGGGGTGAAGTTCTCGGCGTCTCCGTGTCGTGGTTCTTGTCAGGGTCCTCGGCCTCGGGCGTCGGGCGTCAGTAGAACTTAGCGATTCCATGAGGGAGGCCTTGGTGCTTCAGTCTTGTGTCGATCCCCGGGTTCCGCGAAGTGGCCTTGAGATCGGGGTCTTCGGTTCCATGGGGGAGAGAACGTCGTGTTCGGTCGTCGAGCTCCGGGAACAAGCGCTAGGGTTCGTGTGGCGATCATGTTTTCCATGAGGGAGAGCTCGGGGTTCGTCTTTGCTTGTCGATGGCCTCATGAAGATCTTGGCGACGGATCAGGCGACATCGGGCGGCAAAGACGCAGCACGTGGCAGTCAGAGGGCGCAGCTGGCCCAGCTGTGACGCCGCGTTCGGCGAGAGGGAAGAGCCGTGGCGACGGCGGGACGGCAGCGCGACGCGAGGCGGTCTGCGGGCGCCGGCCTCGAGGCATGGCGGTTGCAGCCGCGCCGGAGGAGGAGCAGAGGCGGAGGAGGGTGAGGCGACTCGCGGCGGGGCGCGGACAGGACGGGCGTCTGGCTCGAGGCGGGAGCGGTCGGCCACAAGCGGCGGGGAGGAGCTTGAGGGAGGCGAGGGGCCACGTCTGCGGGGCTCTGGCAAGGCCAGCGCGCCAAAGGCCGGAGAGGAGGAGGCCTATGCCGGCGCAGGGTCGGGGAAGGGGACGGCAGGAGGCCGACGGGTTCGAGGGGAGATGTCGCAGCGGAGGCGAGCTCCTGAACCGGGCGGGGTCGGTGGGTCGCAGCGGGGAGGTTGTTGCCGGCGCGCTGGCGAAAGGGACGCGAGGCGAAGGCGGGCTGGGCGAAGCGAGGGTGCCAAGGGAGGTTGCAGGGTGAGGGAGCACGCGAGCCGGGCGGTGGAGCGGCGAAGGGCGGTGGTCGCTGGGGGAGCTTGGAGGAGGAGAGGGGAGAACCGGCGGGCGCGGAGGCGGTCAAGGGCGAGGTCGTCGCAGCCGGGAGAGCGTGACGGAGGGAGCACGCTGGGAGGCACGCCTGGGCGAGAGGGAGGACCAGGCGACGGCTGAGCGGCGGGTTGAGCGCGCGGTGGAGGTGGCCTCGTCGGCAGAGGAAGAGGAAGACGCAGGGAGAGAGAGCGTCTTGAGGCGGCAGAGTGGTGGGCCGGGTGGGTCCATGGGGGCGATTGTGGGAAGGTGGGATTGGGGCGGGTGTGGCCTGGTCGCGGTTGGGGATCGGTGCAGGTGGGGGTGGGGCCAGACGCGGGTGAGGGAGGAAGGGAGGGGGCTGTGGCTCTGCAGAGGGGCCCAGGGACGGTGGGGTCCGGACGGCAGCGGGTGGTGGGGAGTGGCCACGCGGGTAGGGGCGGTTGGGTGCGTGTAGTGCGTGGCAGGTGTGTGTGGCTGAGGGATGAGAGGGAGAGAGAGGAAAGAGAGTGGGGTGGGATTGGCTGGGCCACGTGGCCGGGTTTGATTGGGTGGGGGAGGTAGGTTAGGTGAGGTGGCAGGATGTTATTGGGTGGGGTGAGGTGGCTTGGGTGTGTGGGTAGGTTTTTAGGTAGCCATAGGATTAATAGACGGACCGATCTGGTTTTTCTGGGGTGGTCGTTCGGGCTAAATCGGCCCGTTCGACTGCCCCGCTAAAAACAATGGAACTTTTTATTTGTTTTAAACGGGCCATATGCAAACCGATAGCGGCCAAAACAAAATATTCCGGGGACCCGGTTTTGATGTTTGAATAACGAGGGGCGTTTAGAAAAACAAAACGGGCTTTGCGAAAATAGTTTTGGCAAACAATGCATGATGATGACGATGCAATGCACAAATTCAACGCGATTTTCTAGTAGTGGTTTTGCGGGATGCCACATCCGATGATCAATGTTCTTGAACACTTTAGTCTTCTTTGGAACTTCAAGGTATTTGCGAAGTAACGATATATGGAACACATTGTGCACTGCTGACATTTCCTCTGGCAGTCCCAATTGATATGATACTTCTCCTCGATGATTCAGAATCTTAAAGGGTCTGACATATCTGGGGGCTAAGTTTCCTTTGAGCTATAAACGCTTCATTCCCTTCAAAGGCGACACTTTGAGATACACAAAATCTCCGATATTGAAAGCGGGGTCTCGACGTCTCTTGTCGGCGTAACTCTTATGTCTTGACTGGGCGGACTTGAGGTGCTCCCGGATCTTGTGAACTTTCTCTTCTACTTCTTGTAGGATGTCGGGTCCAAAAATCTGACTCTCTCCTACTTCCGACCAATTCAAAGGGGTGCGGTGTGACACCCCCGGGATCAGGGCTAAAAAAATCCCAGACCTCCGTCTGACATAAGCTTAACCTTGAGCTCGAGAATATCCAGTGAAGAATCGGTAACACAACAGCGAGCCTACGACACAAAATTTATTACAACAAGCTCATAACTGAGCAAAGAACAAAATTATTACAAGCAGAGATCACTGACCATAAACATCAAACAACGGAAGGCAAATTATGATATTAAGTATAGCAAACTTAACAAATGGCCTAAAAGGCCTGAAGCATAATGATGACGTCCCAGCCCATAGATTCCAGGCTGCCGGTCGGGAACCCCAAGCTACTCGTCGATGTCGATGTAGTACCAAACTGATCTTCAGGGAACACTTACTCTGCCAAAAGTATCAACAAATCAAGGGTGAGTACAGGGTGTACTCCGCAAGACTTATGGCTGGTGGATTTGTTTTTGCATAAGGCCATCTTTGTTTATAAAACTAGAGGGAGAAGAAGCTCGTCTAGTCAGAGTATTTTTAAAGAGGATAAGAGAGCGACATCTCTAAAATATTGATCATCACCTTTTGATATCCACCAAATCATCATCACTAGAACTAGGATCACCCCCTCGTACCCATGAGGAAGCATCCTTAAGCACACGTTGATCAACAAGTTTTATAGTGGTTAAAGTTATCTATGATCTTGAGTCTGGTCGCCAAGTCGTTCATAACCATGAACATGGCTTTTCAAAAAGATTATTACCCTGCAGGGGTGTACAAATTTACCCACACATACTAACCTTCTCTTAATGCCACTAGTAATAGCCCTCTTCCTTGGAAGGCCGGCAGAGGGTGGTTAGACACGACATTTACCTTGCTTTCGCCGAGACCATGAGTCACGCAATAAGTATGGTTCCGCCATAACGGGTCAAATCACGAAGCCGGTACTTAAAGATGTGAGGCGAGGTTGGTTTACCAGGGGCTCCATCGATCCAAGCAACCCTGGCCACGCTTACCTACCTGTTATGAATGCACCTTCACCCGGCAAATCTTTCAAAAGGTTTTCTATGCATATGTCGAATGGAACGCCCGAACTATGTGACTCATGGAATCTACTAGGCAAGTTAGTTGCTCGTGAGGTTGTCTAGGCCCCGTGTGGTTGTACGCCTGCCTCGGCCCAAAGGCAAGAACTCGTCCTAGTGGTGGCGAGCATGGGACTAGAAAAACCACATCCCGCCGTGGCCTCCCATACAAGCCTTAGCATGTTTAACTTCATATCACCTCTGATCTCGTCTCATCATGTTATCCTGTAATACTAGATTCTCTGCATCTGATACATCACCTGGATGGACCAGAACTGACAGCTATGCATGGCTAAGCAAGACACAAATATTAGCTCTAGTAGTGCACACAAGCCAAACCTAGTTATGCTAGGAGTAGTGGATCAGGTAATATGATCTCAAGGGAGTAATGCAATAGATAGGATACTCTATCTCTTGATAAAAGACCACAGTATAATCGTATGCATCATGGCAGGAATTGAGATTCTTTTGAAACCATAGAATTATATCATGGTGGGGCTATGCTTTCCTTTGCCAGTTGATAACAGATAAGCAGATCTTTGGGAACCTTGTACTTAACTTGTTACATTTGGTCAAGTATTGTTCGTCAATCCTCGATGGTCTTGTCCTTGGTCTTCGATCTTGATCTCGATATCGTATTCTACCAAAGAAGAACAAAAACACCGGAAAGAGAGGGAAACAATCAACACATGGCATCAATGCAATGCTCAAGCAAGGATGATGATATGGCAAGTTGAATTGTATTAAATTAAAACCCTAAAGCATGCTCGACAGTTTAAACGGGGTTCCGAGGAGTGAAAACCCTAACTCGGGGAAAACTATGGAATCACCAATGAGGGGTTACTATGTTCTTCTAATTAAACTTGTCATGTAAGTTGATTAACAATGCATGATAATAGTGTAATTAGATAGATCTCATTTTTCTGAATATTTTGATATATTATTTGTATTTTTCTGAATTACAGATTAAAAGTTATTGAATTTATAAGTTTATCGAAATTTCTGAAATTAAAAAAAAGGGCAAAATACTTTTTACACCGGGGCAATCCCTAGCCAGTGAGACTGACAGAAGGGCCCCAGTGCCAACTCAGCCTCCACGCAAGCAAGCAGGACCCATCGCAAGTTTGACCGCGCTGACCTTGTCCGCTGATGTCACCAGGACGTCAGTGTGACGTCATGCACGGGGGATCAGCCCCAGATCATCGATGGGGAGGACGCTGGAGAGCGAGCGGGACAACCTGACTACACGAGCCCGACGCGGACAACTGCAGGGAACCAAAACAGGGTGGCGCCACTAGATTTTGACCACCGGAGGAGCTCCGGCGAACCTGCTCACAAGGGCGGCAGTTGCACGACGCAGGAGTGATACAGAGAGGGATGGAGAGGGTGGAGAGGCTCTGGGGAACCGCCAGCTCACCTAGATGCTCATGGAGAGGTCATAGAGGCAGGACGAGGTCAGGAGCGACGGCGATGTTGAAGGCGGCGCTCGGACAGAGGCGGGAAGGGGCGGTCGGTGAGATCGATTCGAGGCTCCACTCCTCGATTTCTTTGGCAGGGAGGTAGAGGGCATCAAGGCGGTTCTTCCAGCGTCCTCGGCTAAACACAGGGAGGCCTAGAACGAAGGAAACGGCAAGGTCCTGGACGGTGCTAGGGTTCGGCCAGATAAGAAATTGGGGAAGAGGAGGATAAGACCAGCAGGTGAGAGAGGGGCGAGCACGGCTACCTTCTTATCCTTGCAGGATCCTCAGCGGTGCACGAATCATGGCGACCAAGCGGCGGACGGCGGCAGACGCGCCACCGAGCTGCTTCGCTCTCCCATTCGCGGGGAAGAAGAAAAGGAGAAGACGTCGAAGGGGTACCGGGCAGGGTGGGCTCTGGCTGGGACAGATGGGCCAAGGTCATGGACCGCTTCCACGGCCGCAGAAGATATAAGAGGAAGGTGGGCTTTGCACGCTACTGTTTTTTTCTTTCCAGAAACAATTTCTATTTTCTGTTTTCACTTTCTAGTTTGTATTTTTATTTCAAATGCTATTTTGAATAATTCGAAAATACCAGAGATTTTTGTAAGTTACACAAACTATTATGGGGCCCTTTTAGTCCATTTGGGCTCCAAAAGTTTTGATGGTTTTTTTCAAAATATTCAAAACATTTGAATTGTTTTCAAATAGAGAGGAATGGATTAGGGTTTTGCATTGTTTCTTAATGCATGCATTTTTAGAGTATGATGCTCATGATGCACAAACCAAACCCTAATTAATATTAACTAAAACTGGGGTGTTCGATGCGGCACTTCCTTCCATACATGAACTCAAATGGGGCCATTGGCAGACTAGCTTGATAACTATTGTTGTACAAAAATTCTGCGAAAGGCAGACAGTCTTCCCATTTAGATCCATACTCTAGCACACATGCTCTCAACATATCTTCGAGTATTTGATTTACTCATTCCGTTTGTACATCGGTCTGAGGGTGATACGATGTGCTGAAATCCACTAGGGTTCCTAAACCTTCTTGGACTTTCTTCCAGAATCTCGAGGTAAACTGAGTTCCTCAATCTAATACGATGTTCTTGGGGACTCCGTGCAAACTAAAGATTCTAGTAATGTACAACTATGCTAGCTTCAACTCGGTATGTGGTCTTGATGGTAAGAAATGGGCTACCTTGGACAATCATCAACTATGACCCAAATAGAGTCATTTCCTACTATAAGTAGGCAATCCGGTGATAAAGTCCATTCCCAATCGAATCCCATTTACATTACGAATCAGAATGGTTAAAACAGATCTCTTATGGTCTTTGATGTCCCGCCTTGACTCTCTGACATATATCACACTTGGCGATATAGCTTCCGGTTTCTCTCTTCATCTAATGCCACCAAAATGCTCCTTCAAATCCTGATACATCTTTGTTCCTCCGGGGTGGATAAATTAAAGAGTATCATGGGCTTCCTTCAGAATAACTTCTTTCAACTCTGAATCTGCTGGTACACAAAGGCATCCTTTGTACCACAGAACTCCTTCTTCATCTTCTAGAATCCGCACTTTGCCTGCACGACACGACGTTTGATTTGGTCGATACTAGCATTTCCTTTCTGCGCCTCCTTGATCTGGCTGATCAAAGTGGGTTGAAGTTCTATGCTAGCCAAAAATCCTTCACTCAGTAATTCCATTCGGAAATCTTCCATCTCTTTGTGCAAACTTGGTTGCTCCTTCAAAATCATGGAGTTCAAGCGATACTGCAATCTGCTAAGGGCATCTGCTACCACATTGGCTTTACCAGGGTCATAGTGAATGTCCAGATCATAGTCCTTGATTAGCTCAATCATCTTCTCTGCCTCATATTCAGCTCCTTCTGAGTGAATATATACTTCAGGCTCTTGTGATCCGAATAAATCTCGCAATGGTTTCCCATAAGGTAATGCCTCCATGTCTTCAGGGATAGAACTACGGCTGCGAGTTCAAGATCATGGGTTGGATAATTCTGTTCATGTTGTTTCAGTTGTCGAGATAGATAAGATATAACTTTGCCTTCTTGCATTATCACACATCCAAGACCGATCTTGGATGCATCACAATACACATCAAAGGGCTTTGTGATATCCGACATGATCAAGATTGGGGTTGAAATCAATCTCCTCTTGAGTTCCTGAAAACTCGCTTCGCATTTGTCTGTCCATTCAAACCTCTTGTCCTTCTTTAGCAATTGGGTCATGGGTCTGGAAATACTCGAGAATCCTTCTACAAACTTGCGGTAGTATCCCGCTAATCCGATAAATGCACGAACTCGGGTTTGAGTGGTCGGGGCTTGCCAATCTTCAACATCTTTCACCTTCGCAGGTTCAACGGCAATTCCTCCGGCTGATACAATGTGTCCGAGAAATCCTACCTCATGTAACCAGAATTCACATTTGCTAAACTTAGCATACAACTGATGCTCTCTAAGGATTCCAAGAATGGTCCTTAGGTGTAGCTCATGTTCTTCTTCTGATTTGGAATAAATCAGAATGTCATCAATGAAAACAACGACAAGCTTATCCAGGAAGTCCATAAAAATCTTATTCATGAGGTTCATGAAATAAGCGGGGGCATTGGTTAATCCAAAAGACATGACGGTATACTCGTATAATCCATATCTGGTGGTGAAGGCAGTCTTTGGAATATCCTCTATGCGAATCTTGAGTTGGTGATAACCAGTTCTAAGATCAATCTTAGAAAACACTTTGGCACCAGTCAACTGGTCAAACGGGTCTTCTATCTTGGGCAACGGGTACTTGTTCTTGATGGTGACATTGTTCAACTTCCGATAATCCGTACACAAACAGTTACCTCCATATTTGTTGTCCACAAACAAAAGAGGTGATCTCCAAGGTGACGCACTTGGTTGAATCAATCCAATATCCAGCATGGCATCCAGTTGCTTCTTCAGTTTCATTAGTTCAGACGGGTTCATACTATATGGTCTCTGGGCTATGGGTCTGGTTCCAGGTATTAGTTCAATGATAAACTCGATATCTCGATCTGGGGGCATACCGGGCAAAACATATGGAAATACATTGGGGTATTCACAGACTATCCGAACTTGGTCAATGGTAGGTTGGGCTATACTCTTGTTGCACTTGAATTGACGGGGCAAGGTTTTATACATGCTCGATCGATATTCCATTGCTTGGTCATGGTTATGGCTTTCTTGGCACAGTCAATTAATCCTTTATGTTTGGACATCCAATCCATTCCTAGTACTACTTCTAAACCTTTAGTTCTGAGTACTATTAGATTAGCATAAAAATTTGTGCCATGGATTCGGATGGGGACGGCTTTGCAAATTTGTCTAGCTTTGGTGGTTGAACCAGGGATTTGAACAATCATAACATGCTTCAATTTGGTTGGTTGAATCTTACTAGTACATGCAAATTCTTCAGTAACAAATGAGTGCGATGCTCCATAATCAAACAACACTCTGGCAAGTACTGAGTTAACACAAAACATACCCAGCACGACATCTGACGCTTCTTGGGCTTCTTCGGCATGCATGAGAAAGAGACGGCCATTGCGGTTGAGCGAATTCCCTGGGGCGAACCTTCTTACGGGCTGAACACGACGCTGCTGCTGAGCTGGAGCATTTGCATTGGGGGTTGCGGCAATCTTCTTGGGGCACTCATTGGAATAGTGACCCTTGGTTCCACACTCATAACAAGTCACTTGCGATTTGTCCTTTGCTGCAACAGGCACAACATTGCTTCCAGTCCTCGGGGCAGTGTTGGTGTTGGTGGCAGCATTGTTGTTGTTGAACTTGGGTGGTGCATGGTTGAAATTGCTGGAATTGCCGGGGTTGTTGTGATTTCCTCCGGGCCTTGGGTTTCCACGGCTAGGATAGGTTGGACGGTTCATCGGGGGTATGTTGGTTCTTGGGGCAAATCCTGGAGATGGGTTGGGACGATACTTTGGTGTATGATGGGTTCCTGGTTGATGCATCATGCGACGCTTGTGGTTCTCATTAGCTTGATTGATCTTTCCTTCCATCTGAATGGCAGAGTCAACTAAGGCTTCAATAGCAGCAAAGGGGATACTGACTAACACCGTCTGCATCTCATCGTGCAGACCATTCAAGAATCTCTCCTTCTTGGCTTCAAGATTCATCTCATCCGGTGCATACCTAGCCAATGACAAGAATTTGTCACGGTATTCCACTCATCATCCTTCCTTGCTTCAGCCTCGAATTCATCTCTCGTCCTCTTGATCAAACCTGGTGGCACATGGGTTCTGTTGAACTTGACTTTGAACTCTCCCCAAGTCATCAGCTGACCTCCTGTCATTGCACGAAAGTTGTTCCACCATGCTCTTGCATCTCCAGCCATATAGTGGGTAGCAAACAACACTTTCTTGTTAGCTTCTACTCCTGCAACTTCCAGGTTGTTCTCCATGGTTTGCAACCAATCATCTGCATCTAGGGGATCTTCTAACTTAGTGAAAACAGGTGGATTGGTTTTCTGGAAATTCTTGAGCTTAGATCCATGGTTGTCCTGATTTCCATGGCCTTGATTGTTGTTGGCCATTTGGGCGATGTGTCGAAGGGTGGCTAAGTTGGCTTGACGTTCGACCCTTTTATCTTTGCGGTCAGAAACCAACATTTGCAAGATCTACAACATCGGGTCTGGGGATGAACTGCTTCCTCCATGAGGCATCTAAAGATTGAGATAGATCATGAGAAAAGAGGGAAATTTCTAAGGTTCAGGGTTTTTGAAAAGTTTTTAAAGTTTGACTCGGATTTTTCTAGCAACTTGCTTTTCATTCATAGCACACTGTACAAAGACACACCACAACAAAGGAAAGCAGATGGTTTTAAGAACCATTCTGGGAAAATACGATACAGTGGGACCGAATACAACTCACTAACTCTAGTGCTCAAGTGCTACTACTCCTTTAAGTCAGTGTCCTCATCATCCTCGTCATCGTCATCGATGAAGGAAAAGTCATCCTCATCGGTGAAGAAGTCCATGGCATGATCCTCCAGAAAGTCGTCATCATCACTGAATGGGGAGTAGGGGTCTCCACGAAGGTCTTCCCCTGCATTCTCCCTCTCCTCCAACTGCATATATCTCTCGTGGATAGTCTCCTCCAAATCCGTGATCCGGTGGCGAAGACGGGCAATGATGCGCTCCTTCTTGTCGAGATGACAGCGACGAGACTTGCGATCCTTCACTAGCATGGCGATGGTCTGATCCTTCTTCGTGGTGATGGCTTACTTGTGGTTGGCGTAGGAACGGGCATTGTGCAACTCCTTCTGACGGTCATACATCATGAAGCTGAGGTGGTCCAATTGAGTCTTCATCTCATGGTGGTATGGGGCCTCCAGTGGCTGTACCATAGCATCACGCCTTGGGTAGAACTCAAAGCGGGTACCCTTGATTTGATTGATACTCTGACCACACAGACGGGCAAGAGCTTCCTACATGGCCCTGGCAAGTCCATTGAGCCAGTTGTTCTCTCTTAAGGTGAATTGAATTCCCTCTGCAGTGGGGGGCTCAATATTTCCTCGTAGACTTGCAACAACTAGCCACTGTAGATCCTCTCCTTCCAGATCACTGAGCTGAGCTCCGAAGAACACGGGGTGTGGACGCTCCAGCATTTCTTCCAGCTGGTCCAAGTCACGCTCAAATATGAGGTCTCCTCCATTCCCCAACTGGTAAAACTTGATGTACTTCACGTCCATCTATAATAATATAGGATGAGTAAGTTAGTAGAGTGATCAAGTGTGTCAAATTTTATGTAAGTCTATAAGAATTTTTGAGGGACATGAATTTTCATGAAAGAGTTTTAGTGATAAGAATAAGAATAAGTTTTTGGAAATACTCACTTCTTTTGGTTTTGAAACTAAGTTTTTGATTCGAACGTCCATTCTAACTAGGGTCTCCTATGGTCAGGATGGATCTGATACCAACTTGTCAACACCCGGTTTTTAATCACAGATGCCTGTTATGCCATACATCGCAATCCCAGGATTACCATTTTTGCGAGACATAACAGATTTGGATATCACAGTACATCATCCATTACAAACCATACATAAGGTCTTACACAAATAAGGATCTCATGATCTAGTTCTTAATACAAATCAAGTAGCGGAATAACGTAAAGATAATGATAGCATGGGCGAAGCTCCATCTTCATGGTCACAGGAAATGCTGACGATGGGAGATGATCCTAGTTGTCGTAACCTTCCCGTGGTCCGTCATCCTGATACTCCTATTCATAGTCTGGCCACGGGAATAGCCAGGGACAAAGCCATGAGTACTCTTTAAGTACTCGCAAACTAATACTAACAAGTGAAGTGCTTTTGAATAGGATATACTAAGCTCTAGGGTTGTTTTGCAAAAAGCCAGATTTACCTCTACTAAGTTCAGAAGCAAAGAAAACTAGTTGACAGTTTTATAACACCTAAGTGGGAACTTGAATTTCATATCACAACTCTTTTGTGGTCAAGTCAATGTCATAAATCATTTCATAAGTCATGTTGAAAACATCTGACGATAGAACAAGATATACCCAATCGTCCATAACAAATGACGGCTATTCGAATAGTTTGACACTCTGCAGAGATTGTACACTTTCACCACAACATTCGATACATCCGTCAGGAACAAATACTGAATTCACCATACTCAGTATGCGGATAATCAATCCTAACCTTTCGGTTACACGCCCTAGTATAGGCACCTCTCCTGTGAGTTTGGCCTCCCAACCATGACCAAGTATCATCTTGGGTACTGCACAGGTGGACAATCTTCACAAGGTAGCCTCATCTCAGACCTTGGATGCAAGGGAACCCATACTAAGGTATATAAATTTCCAGTCAAGCCCTACCCAAATCTCGGGTATTGTGGTTGTACGGTAAAATTGGAATGGTATCGCATCCAGACAACCATCAGTTTTATAAAGGTCTAAGGCTCATGCCTTAACATTTTCATCATCAAAATCATCTGGTGTTCAGAAACACATGTCAAAACATTTCAGTAGGATGACTCGTCATTCTAAGGTTTTCATAACCACTTTCAACAAGTATTACCATCTAAAGTTGATCAAGTTTTATTCTTAGCACTAGCATCTATAAGTGGGGGTAAAGACTCATGAGGGGTGGTAAACAGGTGGGGATTAGCTAAGTTCAATCTCATGCCTTAGGATGACATCAAGGTTATCTATCTTAGGCCAAATTTTATGCTCTTTATGCTACCTTCAATTATCTTCCTAAAATCTATAAGTCACTAAGTAAACTCTAAGAGAAAGCTTGATAAATACAAAGAGTAATAATCTTGCAAGTAAAACTAGGATGGTGTGTCAAGTGGGTATAATCACATATGCTTAAGGCATATAGTTAGCCTAGTACAAGCAGGTAGTAGCTTGACAAGGTAGGGTATATTGCAAGTGTTAGCTTGCAAGGTTTCAGGTATAGGCTTGCTAAGATATTAGTATAAGCTTGCTCAGTTAATAGCTTGCCTTGTGCAGAGCAGTGGTTGAAGTTCTCCTCGGCTTCTACCTCGTAGTATCCTCCTTCCTCCTCGTATCCTTGGTCGGTACTAGCATCTATAAATAAATACAAGGTACACAATCACCAAACAATACTTAACTATTTCTAATCATCACACAAAGGTTCACACTAGGTGATCTAGCATCATCACTAACATTACAAGATTAAAGCACTTGTCTTATTTATTTTGTTTTAGAAAAGTAATTTCTACTCATTGAAAAACTACTTAAGATTTAATATTCTCCAACTCAAACATGGGATCATGTCGACACATGTCATCACCACATATTTCAGTACATGGGAATGTGATTTAAAATGGTGTCACAATTTAATAAGGTTTAACCTTTTTATTTTATTTAATTAAAGTGACCAAAAATGCCTATGTGGCATTCTTTTATTACTTGAACATTATTTCTGTAAGTAAACCTATACATTTTTATATATTCTGAAAGTTATAGTAAAATGTGATTTTTGAGAGTTGGAATCAACTCAAAAGCTCTTATGGTTGAATTTTGAAAAATGTTTGAATGCAGAAAAGCTTCTGCCTTGTTATTTTTACCCTAGTTGATCTACAAATCCAATTGGTTTGAATCCAACGGGCTTGGATTAAGCATTTCAGTACCTTTCTATCAAAATTGGTTTCATGCATTTTGGTTCGGTGAATTGGCCTGGGTTGATTTTTGAATCTAGGTACAGAACTGTGTTTGAAAATAAATAAATAAACTTAAGTTTGAATTGTTGGGTTGCGCGGGAGGTTTAGCTGGGCCGGCCCACTACACACAGCGCTTACGAGGGCTGGTTAAGTGAGCGACCCCACTCGTCAGTGAGACAACGAGTGGCGAAGCGGTATGGGACGATGTGGACCGTGGGATCTAATTCTAATCGAACGGCTCGAGTTCATCGTCCATGCCTCAACAGGACGCGACGATCACCAACCCTAGCGCAGCCGGTGGGGGTCGTGGGAGGCTCACCGGGGCTCCGGCGATGGTCGATGATGGGGGAAAACGACAAAGTCGACGATGGCGATCCTCCTGGTACCGACAGCTTCTCCTGGGGCGGCTCCAATCGACAGCGCCTCTCCTCCTCTGCAGCAGTGAACTCCGGTGAAATTCCGGCGATGCGCTGCTCGCCTGGCTCCTAGAGTGAGTGGGGGGTATCAATGAGAGATGGGGAGCAAACTGGTGTGAAGAAAATGAGCGGGGGAGGTCTCCTTTTATAGTGTGACAAGGGGACCGAAGGTTACGGGTTGAGCTCGTCGTGGTCGATGGCACAGAGGGCTAATGGCATGGGCGACGATAGGGGGCAGTGATGTGCTCCCTGGCGAAGCTCAACGGCGTGGTGGCGAGGCGTGGGGCAGTGCTGATTGGTCGGAACGCGTCGATGCACTGGGCGGGTCCGACGGCAAATTTAATGGCGCACGGGTGCTCCTGGTCGTGCGGCGGCGAACGAGGTTGTCTGGCGGGGTTCTAGAGTGTTGGCGATCACACACGCAAGCGGCGAGGGCGACGCGCGGTCTGTGGGCGGTGTGGCGCACTGGCGCGCTCTCGGCTCGCACGCAGAGAGGTTTGGCATGAGCTTGTCGTGTGGTCCAGGGGCTGGCAGTGCTCGAGGCTGGGACAGGGAGTGGCGGTGGATGGTGTTGCGTGTGTGAGACAAGGTTGGCGAGGCTAGATGGGCATGTACCTTGCTGTCTACATTGGGGTTGGCAAAGGGGCTCGGCATGGTCACCATTAATGGCTAAGCCAAGCTCACAGTGGTGCTAAGGCTTGTTAACTAAGCTAGATGATCTACTAAAGGTTTGTTGTGAGCTAGAGAGAGAACAAGGTTGGCCAAAATTACTGCTCACTATAGTGTTTGTTGTTTGTTTGTTTACTGCAAACAAGGTGTTTGATGAAATGGCCAAAAGAAATTAAAATTTGAATTTTGGGTTCAAACTTGGTGGGTTTGCTAGGCACATACTAGAGAGTCTCTGGTTAGTTGGATTAGTCAAGGGGCACTGGTTTGGTTGGGTTTTGAAAATGTGTGATCTTCACATATGTTAAAGATTCAATTTTGAATTGTCATTTGAATCAAGTTGCCAAATGTTTTTGTAAGTTTGAAAGGTGGTCTTTGGTTCACTTTTACTTGGTCTACCAAGGGGTGAAAATAATTGAAATCTTGGACTAGAAACACTCAAAGTGACCTAGTGAGCAAGATTGGCAAAAATGACCATTTGCTTTATTTGATTTGTTTTTGATTTTCTCTTGATTTGCTTCTGCATGGAATTGTTTTAGATGATGTTATTTTCATCTTTAAACCATTTCTTGCTATTTAGGTTAATCACATAACTCCATTCATACATTTATCAAATCATCACATACACACATGCATTCATATGATTTTAATTAATCAAAGTTTTTGTTAAACCTAATTTTAGTGATTAGAGTTTGATGATCATTGTTTCATATTTTTGGGATGTTACAAGCATCCTCAATAAAAAATCTATGCACATAGTAAATAAAAAGATCGCTGAGATGCTCATTGTTTGCTTGCCTTGTCATTTTGATCACATGATAGCTCTTGTATCATGTGCAAGAGGTACCCCGTGGCGGTTCTCTATGATATGCACGTATTTTAAATGACAAGAACTTACAGGTAACCAAAGTTGAGTAGCATGCAGAGCGGCCCTCGTACTCAAGGGACTTGGGATTTCCAGTTTATGGTCTGTCAAGCATATAACTCATACTGGACCTCACTTTCACCTTAACCACATGAAGATGCCTATGATAGGGGCAATGAGAGCTCAAAGCTAATGAGTACCTTCCTTTCATCATTTGGAAGCCTTTCAAACTTTACAAAACTTTTTCACTCCCTTGTTGAGTCACCACTTATTCTATGAGCACCTTCTTGAGAGCATAGTTGTCATCCTTGTGTTTTTTCCAAAACTTTGTTAATTATGGCATGACTTTGATGCTTGTATCTCTGATATCTTTACCTCTAGTATTCACTTGAACTTTAGAGGTGCCTCGGCATTTATATTGTGCTCTACAAACAAAGGCAAGCGAGATACCACTTTATCATACCTTACTATGAGCATTGCAATGTGGCTTATGTTTATGTTTCATGCTACTTATTATTATTGAGTTGGTTTCTCTTCATAGCTTGCAATGACTATTGAGTAGACTTGGTTGCATACTTCTTATTATAAATGGTTTAAGAATCTACTCATGTGCTGAGAATATATACATCATATGAAGCAAATGTGCTCGTGAAAGATCTTTTATCGCACTCAGTTTTCAACTGAATTTCTTGAGGACAAGCAATAAGCTAAGCTTGGGGGAGTTCATACGTACAAAACGTATCTACTTTTCCGAACACTTCTGCTATTGTTTCTCCTCTTAACTTGTGTGATTTGGATACAACTAACACGGACTGACGCTGTTTTCAGCAGAATTACCTTGGTGTCTTGTTTTTGTGCAGAAAATCAACTATCAGGAAAAATCCCGGAAAATATGCCAAAAATTATATTTCACCAGAAGACCCACGGAGCCAGAAGACGAGACGAAGAAGGGGCCTGGGGGCCCACACCCCTACCAGGCGCGGGCCCACCTCTGGCCGCGCCTAGGGGGTGCAGCCACCCCAGGCACCCTCTCGGCCTCCCTCCTACTATAAGTTGCCTCTCAACCTAAAAACCAAAGGGGGCTTCGATAGTTTTCCAGAAAGAGTTCCGCTCCGCCGCCACCAGAAACCAAGATTCGGATCCAGAAACTCTGTTATGGCACCCTGCCGGGACAAGGAATTTGGAGAGGATCATCGCCATCATCATCACCGACGCATCTCCATCAACCATCGATGTTTCCCTCATACATGATGAGTAATCCCCCGCTGTAGGCTTGGGGATGGTAGGGATTGGATGAGTTCTATCATGTAATCGAATAAAGATCTATTAGGGCATAGTGCCTAGTATCTCTATTAGTGTTATTTGACTTTGTTGCAACTTGTTGTGCTTAATGCTTGTCACTAGGGCCCGAGTGCCATGATCTCAGATCTGAACTTATTATTAAATCATTATGATGGTATTGTTTGTGATCTTATCTGCAAGTTGTGTACACATATCATTGTCTGGATCCAAAGGTCCCAAAGTAACAATAATTGGGATAACCGGAGGGGATGGCTGTGGTGTGAGGATCACATGTGTTCACGCAGTGTTAATGCTTTGCTCCGGGGCTCTATTAAAAGGAGCACCTTAATTGCCGAGTTCCTAGAGGCCGCCACGGGTTGGTCGGATGTAAGATGTTGTGCAAGTTCTCATTGCGAGCACGTATGACTATATTTAGAGCACATGCCTAGGATTGTTTATTATTTGGATGCTTGTTATTATTTATCTGCAATGTCCTAGATCTTGAAGTTACATGTTTAGACTCGTCCATGCAACGTCCGTCCATCCATCCCTATGCCTAACGCACTCATATCCCACTGTTATCTTTACTATTACTATTGCTCATGTTTTACTGTTGTTGCTTTACTGTTGCTACTATCAAACTGTTGCTACTGTTAAACTTCTGTGAGCAAGAACTATTTCTAGGTGCAGCTAAATTGACAACTCAGTTGTTAAGGCTTGCAAGTATTCTTTGGCTCCCCTTGTGTTGAATCAATAAATTGGGTAATACTACCCGCGAAGACTGTTACGATCCCTTACACTTGGGTCATCAGGAACCTGGAACCTGCACAACACAACCACAGTACTTTGCCCCAACTTACAGTGAGGTTGTCAATCTCACCGGTTTGCTGAAAACAAAGGATTAAACGTATAGTGTGGAAGATAGTAATTGCTTGTAGAAAGTAAACAGTAAACGGTAATAGTAGATGGTATATCAATGGGATAGATAGGACCAGGGTCCACAGTTCACTAGAGGTGTTCTCCTTAAGATAAATAACATGCTGAGTGAACTAATTATAGCAGGGCAATTGACAGATTGAGAATGCATAACAATGCATATACTAGACATCTTGATATCTACGAGATTTGATTAGGCATTACAACATAATACATACACCGTAATCCAACTGCATTATGACTAATAATCCACCTTCAGGTTATCATCTGAACTCGTTGTAGTATTAAGTTGCAAGCAACAGATAATTGCATTAAGCAAAGTGTGTAAAGTAAACAATACAATTGCCCTTGGGCAAAGGATTGTTGTTTTCTCCCTAGTAGCAACAGCACATCTACAACCTTAGAAGTTTCTATCACTATCCCATATTACTAGAGGCATGAACCTACTATCGAGCATAAATACTCCCTCTTGGAATTACAAGCATCTACTTGGCCAAAGTATCTACTAGCAACGGAGAGCATGCAAGATCACAAATAACATAGACATGATAAAATCAATAATCAATCTGACATAGTATCTCAATATCCATCGGATCCCCGCAAACACAACATGTAGTATTACAAATAGATGATCTTGATCATGAACGGAGCTCACAATATCTAAACATGATAGCACAAAGGAGGAGAAACAACCATCTACTTATTGTATGGACCCATAGTCCAAAGGTGAACTACTCATGCATCACTCCGGAGGCTGGCATGGTGATGAAGAAGGCCTCCGGGATGATCTCCCCTCTCCGGCAGGGTGCCGGGAAGAGCTTCAGATCCCCCCGATCTAGGAACGATGGTGGTGGCGGCTACGGACTGTTTCGTGTATTTCTGATTGGGTGCTTAGGGTTTCTGCCTCGGGATGCTTAAATAGGCGAAGGGGCAAGGTCGGTTGAGGGCCAGGGGGACCACACCATTCCCTGGCGTGGCCTAGGGTGGGACCGTGCCAGGGGGTGGTGCGGCCGCCCTATGGCGCCTCATCGTCCCTCCTCTGGACGTCTTCGCTCCGGTAAAATATTGACTTTGGCTTTTGTTCCGTCCAATTCCAAGAATATTCTTTTACTAACTTTTCTGAAACCAAAAACAGCAGAAAATAGGCAACTGGCACTGCGACATCTTGTCAATAGGTTAGTTCCGGAAAATGTATAAAAATACCTCAAAGTGTAGACAAAACATAAGAAAATTTGATACAAAACAAGCATGGAGCATAAAAATCATAGATACGTTTATGACGTATCACACTTGTTTTGGCTATCTGTGGCGCACTAGGGGTGCGCCACGAGGCACGAGCTACGGCTAAAAGTTAGTCATGGCGCACTAGGTGGTGCGCCACGCGCATGAAAAGTTAGTCGTGGATACAAATGTCAAAATTCAAAAAAAGCGGGAGATTTGGATCTGGCCGCCCCCGCAGCCGTCAGTGTTGTCGCTCGTCGGTGCGGGTCATCATCGTTTCTTCATCAGAGTGGTCACTGTCGTCACCTTGTCAGAGCGGTTGTTGTCTGCGTGGTCCCCGTTGCCTCGCCGAAGAGGTCGTCGTCATAGTCACTGCAAGGAGGAGGAGAAGAAGAAGAAGAAGGAGCCCATCGTCGCCATCGTCACTGAAAAGAGGAGGATAAGGAGGCCGCCATCACCATCTTCACTGCAAGGAGGAGGAGGAGGTCGCCGCCATCACCGTCATCACTGCAAGGAGGAGGAGGAGGCCGATGTCGCCGTTGTCACTGCAAGGAGAGGAGGAGGACAGAGCAAGGAGGTGGAATAGCAAGGAGGACAAAGAGATAAGGGGAAGGAGGAGAAGGAGAAGGAAAAGGAAAAGGAAAAGGAGAAGGGAGGAGAGAATGGAAGGAGAAGGGGTAGGGAAAAGGAGGGTAGGTGGCCGGCAGGGTGGTGATTCGAATTTCGAATCCCGTACACTTATTTGTGGCGCACTATGTGGTAGTGCTCTATAGGTAAGTTTCCCTTTATTTTTTCTGTAGGAAAAAACGGTATTTTGACCGTAACTTTTTACTTTTTTCGAATTTTGAAAATCTAAAAAATCGCTAAACGACTAGAGGTGGTTGCGAGCGGATGTGAAATCTCGTTCTCGTTATTTTGGTATATTAAACGTTTTTTTCGACATCATATTACCGTGGCATGCCTTTTTTGCAAAAAAAAAAGTCGAAATTCTTGTTTGTTAATTTTTCTAGAAACTATATCATATTACCTACCTACATGCGAAAGGATTTTATTTTTTAGAGTGTTTTTTATTTTCTTTTATTTTTTGCAAGGCTAAAAAGGCGATCCACGGGGGATGGGTTTGGTGCAGGCCACTTAGCCGTAGGGCACCACATAGTGTTGTCCCAAGGATACAAAATATAGTCGTGGCGCACCACTATATGTTGTCATACGAGTAAGTTTTCCCATTTACATAACAGACTATACCACGGCTACCCGTAGCGCATTGCTCCTATATGCGCCACGGCTACCTTCCACACCTGTAGCGCAGCACACACATGTGCACTACGGCTAGGTGGTCTGCGGCCGGCCGTGCACTGGCCCAAACGTAGCCGTGGCGCACCACTACCATGTGCGCCACAGTTATGCCAGGTAGTCGTAGCGCACTTGTTAGCAGTGCGCCACGACTATTTTACCCGTGGGGCACCACACGTGCGCCACGGATTTGTGGATTACCATAGCCGTTTTCCTATTACTGTGGATAATGTTGAGGAAAACCCACGACATAGAATGGGGTACAAACGAGTAGGGAATTTGGATGAATTAAAACATATCCACCAATGGAGGTTTGATGTAGTTTGTGCATCTATCGTTTGTTTGTGCCGACTGAGGGGAGTAGGGATAGGGATCCTAGTTATCACTAGACCAAAGCATAGTAAATGTACAAAATCATGAAATCTAGTATTAAAGAAAATGTGGGGTACAAATAAAATATATGTTTATGGAAAATAAAAAAATGTGCGTACACGAGGCAAGTACCTCTCTCTCATGTAGTTTGGAATCCACAATCATGGAATTTATTGCACTACCATCTATCTAAGTTAAACAATGTTTCATGGGGTATCCTTGAAAAACATGTTTCATGGGTGCATTGCAAGTAAAAAATTTGCTAAAGTAAATCGTGTTCAAGTGATCTCAAGGTGTAGCTTGGGTTCGTGTCCATTGTTACAGTGGTCATTTCTGAGTGTCAAATCCCCTAGGTCTAGTGCAATATATAGTAGCTGTTGCAGATTCAAAAATCAGCATAACACTTCTTATTTTGTAAGACCAGAGACGAGATATAGTTAGATTCTGGCATTCAGGCTGAAAATCCTTGTCCTACTAGCATGATGTTGTATCCAAACCACACAAGCTACTAAAGTTAGCAACAGATGTGAACTTTGCAAGTTGGTGATAACCAATTTATGCTTGAACCATTGGTGACTTCTGCACTGGCATGTGTTCATATATACTCGGTCGACATGCTAGCCTAGCATGAGAAGGACATTATCTTTGGAAAGACAAAATATACATATGATGTAATTCTAGTACTTCAATGCTCATACTTTCGACATTGGTAATGTTGGAGATATGCCCAAGAGGCAATAATAAAGTGGTTATTATCATATCTTCACACTTATGATAAATGTTTACATACCATGCTATAATTGTATTAACCGGAAACATTAATACTTGTGTGATTTGTAAACTAAAATAAGAGTCCCTAGTAAAGCCTCTTGTTAAACTAGCTTGTTGGTTAATATATGATCATGGTTTCCTGATCATGAACACAGAGATGTTATTAACAACAGGGTCATATCATTAGGAGAATGATGTGATGGACATACTCCTATAGATAAGCGTAGCATAAAGATCAAGTCATTTAAATAGTTCAATTGCTATATGCTTTCTGATACATAGTAATCTAATTCCTTCGACCATGAGATCATGCATATCACCTTTACCGTATGGATGCTTTGATGACATCAAACACCACACCGTAACTGGGTGGCTATAAATGTGGCATTGAGTGTTCGGAAAGTATTGGTTGAGACACATGGATCAAGAGTGGGATTTGTCCATCCATATGACGGATAGATATACTCTAGGCCCTCTCGGTGGAATGTCATCCAATTAGCTTGCAAGCATGTGACTGTCTCACAAGGGATCACATATCATGGGAACGAGAAAAGAGTACTTATCGGTAACGAGGTTGAACTAGGTATGCAGAGATACCGACGATCATAACCTCGGATAAGTAAACTATCGTGAGACAAAGGGAAATTGGTATCGTATGTAAGTGGTTCATTCGATCGCAAAGTAATCTTAGAAATATGTGGGAGCCATATGAATTTCCAGATTCCTCTATTGGTTATTGTTCGGAGAAGTGTCTCGATCATGTCCGCATAATTCACGAACCGTAGGGAGACACACTTAAGGATTCGACGTTGTTTGAGTAGTTATGGTATTATGAGAAAGAGACCGAATGTTGTTCGAGTCTTGGATGGGATCCGGATATCACGAGGTGATCCGAATGGTCCGAGAATAAGATTCATATAAGGAAAGTCCTGCTTTGAGTTCGGGAATGATTCCGTGTTTTCATCGGGAATGTTCTAGAAGGTTCCGGATTGTCCGCACTGGGAGGGTACATGAATGTGTCATTACATATTGAATGATTGCATCATGTACTAAGTGTTCTTGCTATTCCAAAACTGAAAGTCAAACTGCCAGCTTGAAAGTCAAACGGCTAAAACAGAAACTGTGGAAACAGAAACTGGAAAACAAGCAAGAGGTGGTTGAACTGACTTGGGGAGGAGTCCCTCCAAGCCGGGCGCCAACCAAGGCCGACTTGGGAGGGACTCCTCCCTTGGCCGCCTCCCACCTATAAAAGGAGGGCAGGCCTCCTCCTCTAGACACACAAGTTCCTATCCTCTAATCTCCGGTTTAGAGCCGCTTTTGGTTTAGAGCTTCTAATTTCTAGCCTTGGTTTAGAGCCTTCTAATTTGTGTGTCTAAACCCTAGACCACTAATAGCTCTCTCATACTCCACCATACTCGCCCGCTTAAGGCAAGCCCCGCGGGATCTCCTCTACTTCCGTACCACGCCAGTTGCCTTTGGAATCGAGGAGAGTGCTACAACCTCCGCCCGCTGGAACAAGGAGAGGAAGGTCTTCGTCGAAAACGAACGCAGTGACCGATCATGGAAGCGCGCTTTAACGCAGGACCGAAGGATCGCTCACGCGATCTTGAGATCGGAAAGAGTACGACTACATCACCCACGAGAATCGCCTCGTTAACCGCTGTAATCTTCGAGGGTAAGTTATTCCATCGACTCGTTGCTACAATCTAGTAGATATATCTTGGCTTGTTTGTTTGTATGCGATAGAAAATTTTGTTTTCCATGCTACGAACCCCTACAAAGGGTATCGAGCCGTGTCTATATGTAGATCTGCTAACGGGTAGAACACAATGGTCATTGTGCGTTGATGCTTTTATTGTCGATTGCTTCTTGTGTACTTTGCATCTTGCGTATGTTGGGATGAAGCGCCGGCTAACCTTACATGACATCGCTCATGAGACTTGCTCCACGCTTGACATGCAACTTGTATTGCATAAGTGGCTTTATGGGTGCCTGTTTCTCCTAGCATAGTTAAGATTCAATTTACAACGGGTGATTGACAATACTAGTATCAATGTTGTGGTTCTTGTTCGTAAGTTAGAACGACACTTATTGAAAGCCCCAAACCACGTAAACATGCAAAGAAAATTAGAGGCGCCTAACTTTGTTTTGCGGTGGGTGTGATGTGATATGGCCATGATTGTGATTATATATGATGTATGCAATGTTCCTTATTGTAAGTTGGCAACGGCAGGAGCCATATGGTTGTCTTTAAATTGTTAAGACCCGCGTTCTATTCAAAGTAGTTGTAATAGTTGAAGCCGGTGGACGACAACCATGGAGAAGCATCATTGACCTTGATGCAATGTCGGTGATGATGGAGATCATGTTCGTGCTAGAAGATGGAGATCGGAAGCACAAAGAAGAAAGGCCATATCATATCACATATTATGAATTGCATGTGATGTTAATCCTTTATGCATCTTGTATTGCTTAGTAGACGACGGTAGCATTATAAGATGATCCCTCATGCACATGAATTTCAAGTCATAAAGTGTTCACCCTTAGTTAGCACCGTTGCTAAAGCTTGTTTTTTCGAAGCACCACGTGATGATCGGGTGTGTTAGATTCTACAAGTGTATACAACGTGAGAAGCCAGATTTGCTCATGCGGAAACTAAGGTTTGATCTTGACGAGCCTAGCATGTACAGACATGGCCTCAGGAACACGGATTACCGAAAGGTAGAGCATGAGTCATATAGTAGATATGATGAACATGTTGATTGTTCGCCATTGAAGTTGCATCAACTCTCGTGATGATCGGTTTTGATGTGGTGGATTTGGTTCGTGTGATCACTAAAACAATGTGAGGGATATTGTTTTGAGTGGGATTTCACCTAGATTAATTTAATTATTAATTAGAACTCAATTTATCATAAACTAAATCAAAGTGAAATTGCATAGTTGTTGTAGTCATTGGCATCCGTTTACCACCTTGTGCTTAGTTATAATTGAGATAATAGAACTATAGAATTCTGGTTAGTTACTTTACGAACTGGTATCGTATTGTTTTGAAGTGTTAATCTAAAGTTTAAAAGTCCTATTGCAAACTTTCAGTAAGTTCCGGTTACTCCATGAAGTTTAATAATTAGTATTAAATCAAGAGTAACAATTCCAAGTGTTAGTGTCATGTTTGTTTCCATGATTCTTGATATTCAAAGTGTCTTAATATCAAGGTTATCTAGGATCTGAAAGAGTTGTTTCAGAAACCATGATGTGTGGAAGATATTGTGATATCTGAAACGAAGTTTTGGTTGCAACATGATAGAGTATAATATGGCTAAAGTCATGTTCTCATATTTGATGAGAATTTGCAAAAGGTTGGAGACACTTGTTGTCCTAATCCACCAAAAGGTTTTGGATAGCAACATTATACTCATAATTCATCGTTATAAGCTAAAAGTAGCTTGATCATGGATAATTCCATGATAAGGGTGAATATTTGATGTAGGTAAAATATTTACTACACCAAGAGATTACTAAAGAAAGGAATTTGAAAGAACACCAAACATTTGATGATGGTGATCTACTTCAAAGTGCAAGTCCAAAGACATTGGTATTTAACTATACACGCTTTGGACTATATGTCATATGTATGACTCCACTATTGATGTTGATAGATTCTTTCAAACAGAAAAGGAAATATTGGAAGAAAATCTCATAAGTATATGGCAGAAAGGAAAAGACTAGAATTGTTCAAATTTTAAGTATATAGATGATATACATGTTATGGCTATATTCTTTGCTTGTTAAACAATGTGGTTCTCAAGTATTTGATACTGAATTTGTTGGTGTGAATCGTCATACGAAACAACACAATTCATGAACTACAATGGCCTAAGTAACTAGCAAAAGAATATGTGATGATGTTCATCGAGAACAAATAAAGGGTTATTGTGTTGATCGTTAAACATCAAAGCTTGCCTTCAAAGATTTGTTTTATCAGGTATTATGAGAACAAAAGGGTTGTTCAAATAATTGCCGTAATCCATAAAAGATGGATTCAGAAATCTCGTTGGAGACATCACATCCATAAAAATAGTGCTAAATATGTCGAAAGACAAATTGATTGAAAGATCACGTAGGTAGTGACATCGCCGTTTAAATTATACTGAAAAGAAAACATGAAGAAACTCCATGTGGATGGAATTTTGGAGTCTATTTGATTTTGATCAAATGTGTTGTGCCACGCAGAGATAAAATAAAATTTTCCTCTAACGTGGTGATCCCAAGATCTAGCTGAGGTAGAAGGCCACGAGGTTTACCACTAGACGCGCGGTTGCGGATTACTGATGAAGCGCGTTAGTTGATGCAAAGGCGCCCTCACGATCCGATCGTCTCCGTGCTGATCGACATGACACCTCCGCTGGTATCCACACGCATAGGAGGAGCGCCATGAATCGCTAGCTTCGTACCGGCCGGATCTTGTGGAGCTAGGGTTTCCAACACATGGAATGACCTAACCAACAACGATTAACCTTTTCGGGTTATGCTCCACTATATATAGGAGTGAACGTGGGCTCGCTGCGACCCATTCACTAAAGCCCATATAAACTAGTCACCGTGAGTCCAACTCACTAACTCGTCCTAATCCGGTTTAGGTCCAACCCGACAGATTATATGTTCGATCCAATCCGAACTTGCTCCGCTCTTAAGTGTGTGACCTTGAGCTCATGGTTACTTGGACACGATTAGAGTCCGACTCACAATCGATCACCAAGATCGGCTCCTAGAAGAACGTGCAATTCCAAGTACCAAAGAGTCATGACGACTTGCCTTCCAATGCGACTTACGCGAGTCCCTTTTGCCTCACGATATACCTTGTCGACTATAGGAGAATATATGTCATCCCTTAAATAGTCCGACTCTCTTCTCGATCCGAGATAAGTGATTCACCCGACTAACTCTAGTCGATTGCCTCGTTAACACTTAACCAAGTCGCATGGCCATGCTTTCGAATCATATCTCACGAGAGGGCCCAGAGAATATCTCTCCGAGTGGAGGAGCAAAATCCCATCTTGGTTATTCACATCACGCAGCTTGATTCTCACGACCAACCCTGCCTTTATAATCGCCCAATTACGGATCAGCATTGATGTAACCTAAGTCGGTGATCCTCAACTCGGACTATGCAACAACCTCAGGTCTAAGGATTACATTGATTGAGATATACAAATGACAACTTAGTTCGTTGTACCTCAATATGGTTCAATCCGACTCGCTAAACTCTTTAGCCTAGTCTGTGTAAGTTGGAATAGCATCTCCATGCCCATGACAAGTGGAACCGAGTCATCAAGCCAACTTTCACATTGGTCTAAGTTGTGTGTCCAGCACAACCTCAATGACCAAGGATATTTAGTACAAACAACATGAATGCATAGTTCCACAACTGAATCACATATTCAATGATACACATCAGATGTTTATACAAGGACTACTTAATAATTTTATGAATACAATGGGAAATCTCATCATACATGATTGCCTCTAGGGCATATTCTCAACAAAATGACGCTTGAGAAACTTTCCTAGAGATAATTAAAACTTCGTTCATAGGCCAAAAGGGAACGAATGACTAGCTTATTGGAACTTGTACATATTGTTGTACGAAATCCATTATGTGTAGTCAAGAGCGATGGATTTCAACTTCATATGCTTTCTCCGAAAATTTGAGTGAATATATGAATATTTACTTAATAAGGATGAAGTGTGAAATATTTGAAAAGTTCAAAGATTTTCAAGATGAAGTGAAAAATCATTGTAACAAGAATATAAATAGTTTATGATAGGATCATAAAGGAAGATATTTGAGTTACAAGTTTAGCATAATACCTAAGATTTAAGGAATTGTTCGTGGATTTGCATTTCAAACACCATAAGAGTATGGAGCGTCGAGATATGTAATTAAACCTTGTTTGACATGGTAAGATCAAAGGTATAATTCATAAAACTGCCATTATATTTTAAAGATTAAAAGCTTTAGAGATTACCGCTTTTCCAATCGAAAAGAGCTCCATCATAATCCGTTGAAATGACACCATATGTTATGGTTTGGGATAAAACCCAAGTGGTCCTTTCTTAAACATTGGTATGCTATGCATAAGAAAGATGTTTGCAACCAAAGTCGGATGAACCTCTCTTTGTTAAGTATTCCTCCATAACACCGGTGACAAAAGTGTTTGTCGCTTAGAACGTCAAGTTTCTTTTAGAAGGAATTTTTCGTGAAAAGTTAAGTGGGAGGACAATAGAACTTTGATAAGGTTAAAATAACCTTAGCTATATGTGCAGAGTTGCGCAGCACCGAAAAGTGTTCCGGAGGCAGCAACAATGCTCATGGCTCACGTGCCTCAAAGGTTGTGGTTATGAAGATCAAAGTTTATGTTGAACCAAGTAGGTCGAGTAAACAATCAAATACCAATATTTGAGAGTTGAATCATTATTTGAGAATAATGAACGTACTACATGAAAAGAAGCGATGATGGGCCCTGACTCCGTAAAATGGCTTGAAGCCATAAAATCCGTGATAGTTCCATATACGAGAGATCAAGATTTGAACTTGAAAGACCCTCTGGGAAGGTACAAGACCTTACAGTCATATTTGGATCTATAAAGAAATAGACATGGATGTTTCACATCTATGAAATAGTCGACATGTTGGGAAAGAGTTCACAACAATGTTCAAAGGTTGTATATGACAAGATTTGATCTTTCATAGCGATATTTAGTCTAGACGGATTAATGTAGCAACCACTACATATAATTTTGTTATATGATAGTTGGATAAACAAAACAAATTCTTCTAATAGAAGGGTTACCTAGGACATGTGCATGACACGGTCCATAGGGTTTTGTTAATTCAAAGGATGCTAAAAGCATATGCAAACTTCAATGGTTGAAGTGAGCATCGCGGAGTTGGAATCTTCACTATGATGAAACTGTTAAAGGAGTTTAAAAGTTCATTAGAGACAATGAAGATGCTTGCATTTGCAAGAAATTAAGTGGGAGCGCTAAGACATGTTTCTAATACATTATGTGGAAAACATATTGTTGATTGGAAATAATGTATATTTTATTAACACATATTAAGAATTTCATCCCGATGAAAGACTTAGGCAAAACCCAAATATTTGGCATCAATAGACGCTGATATGGTTGTGCCGTATACATAGACGAGATATTGAATGAGTTCAATATAGAAACTACAAGAAAAGGTTCTTGTCGCACAGAAAGGATTGAAAGAGTTCAATGTTGATGATATATTCAAGTGTATTGACATTTGGTAAAGTGAAACAAATAATCAAGTATAGATTGATACTTGATGTATGAAATCACAAAGAGTAATTATATCAATCATACTGTGATATGTACAAATCCAGATATGTCCTATGCTCTAAATGTTGTGAGCAAATACCAGAATGATTCGTAAGATGATCATTGGACAATAGTAAGGATATTCTTATGATCTTTTGGAAGAACTAAGAGTATATTATTTGTAGAAGTGACAAATAGATGGTTAGTTCATTGTAAAAGTACTACATTGATACTAGTTTTGTCACAAAGTACAAATTAAGTTTATCTCAATCTAAACTAAGGGTGGCACAATATAATGGAAAGTGAGTTCCATAATGGATTTGGATGAGTTCCAAAGTTAAGACATTGTGATGATACTACAACAAAAGGCTAAGTATATGACTGCTATTATAGCAAAGAAAAGAGGGCATTTGTGTCAAGTAGTTTGTTATCAAACTAGGTGTAGTTCACAGAGGGATAATACTATGAAGATATATTGTGCGACAATATTATCAACATGTTTTAACCCCAAAGAACTAAAGGTCACACCGAAAGACCAAATTTATACAAAGCCATCTCATTAGAGAATGAGTGATGCGTAGAGACGCAAAGACATGCAATTACACACGGACCTGGAAGTGTCAAGATCCGGAGATCAGTTGACCACTAGCAATCGTGTACATACAACACCGGAAAGCCATAGGTGTTATATACACAAAGGTTTAAAATTAGATTATTGACTCTAGTGCAAGTGGGAGACTGTTGGAGATATGCCCAAGAGGCAATAATAAAGTGGTTATTATCATATCTTCACACTTATGATAAATGTTTACATACCATTCTATAATTGTATTAACCGGAAACATTAATACTTGTGTGATTTGTAAACTAAAATAAGAGTCCCTAGTAAAGCCTCTTGTTAAACTAGCTTGTTGGTTAATATATGATCATGGTTTCCTGATCATGAACACAGAGATGTTATTAACAACAGGGTCATATCATTAGGAGAATGATATGATGGACATACTCCTATAGATAAGCGTAGCATAAAGATCAAGTCATTTAAATAGTTCAATTGCTATATGTTTTCTGATACATAGTAACCTAATTCCTTCGACCATGAGATCATGCATATCACCTTTACCGGATGGATGCTTTGATGACATCAAACACCACACCGTAACTGGGTGGCTATAAAGGTGGCATTGAGTGTTCGGAAAGTATTGGTTGAGACACATGGATCAAGAGTGGGATTTGTCCATCCATATGACGGATAGATATACTCCGGGCCCTCTCGGTGGAATGTCATCCAATTAGCTTGCAAGCATGTGACTGGCTCACAAGGGATCACATATCACGGGAACGAGAAAAGAGTACTTATCAGTAACGAGGTTGAACTAGGTATGCAGAGATACCGACGATCATAACCTCGGATAACTAAACTATCGTGAGACAAAGGGAAATTGGTATCATATGTAAGTGGTTCATTCGATCGCAAAATAATCGTAAAAATATGTGGGAGCCATATGAATTTCCAGATTCCTCTATTGGTTATTGTTCCGAGAAGTGTCTCGATCATGTCCGCATAATTCACGAACCGTAGGGAGACACACTTAAGGATTCGACGTTGTTTGAGTAGTTATGGAATGATGAATAAGAGACCGAATGTTGTTCGAGTCTCGGATGGGATCCGGATATCACGAGGTGATCCGGAATGGTCCGGAGAATAAGATTCATATAAGGAAAGTCCTGCTTTGAGTTCGGGAATGATTCCGTGTTTTCATCGGGAATGTTCTAGAAGGTTCGGATTGTCCCAAGACCGGGGAGGGTACATGAATGTGTTATTGAATGATTGCATCATGTACTAAGTGTTTTTGCTGCTCCAAAACTGAAAAGTCAAACTGCCAGTTTGAAAGTCAAACGGCTAAAACAGGAAACCGTGGAAAACAGGAAACTGTGGGAAACAGGAAACTGTGGGAAACAAGCAAGAGGTGGTTGAACCGACTTTGGGGAGGAGTCCCTCCAAGCCAAGGCCAACCAAGGCCGACTTGGGAGGGACTCCTCCCTTGGCCGCCCCTCCCACCTATAAAAGGAGGGCAGGCCTCCTCCTCTAGACACACAAGTTCCTATCCTCTAATCTGGGTTTAGAGCCGCTTTTGGTTTAGAGCTTCTAATTGCTCTAGCCTTGGTTTAGAGCCTTCTAATTTGTGTGTCTAAACCTAGACCACTAATAGCTCTCTCATACTCCACCATACTCGCCTCGGCTTAAGGCGCCCTGCGGGATCTCCTCTACTTGGTACCACGCCAGTTGCCTCTTAGGAATCGCGAGAGAGTGCTACAACCTCCGTCTGCTGGAACAAGGAGAGGAAGTTCTTCGTCGAAAATTTAACGTGACCGATCAAGGAAGCGCCGGTAACGCAGCCGGAAGGATCGTCTACGCGATCTTGAGATCGAAAAGAGTACGACTACATCACCCACGAGAATCTGCTCTCGTTAACCGCTTTAGAATCTTCGAGGGTAAGTTATTCCATCGACTCGTTGCTACAATCTAGTAGATAGATCTTGGCTTGTTTGTTTGTATGCGATAGAAAATTTTGTTTTCCATGCTACGAACCCCTACAGGTAATATCAATGGGAAATAGTAGTGTTGGTGCCATACCTATGACCATGTAATTGCAACTTTTTTAGACTCCTCCAACTTTGGAATATGAATATTATGACCAAGTACCAATTTTTCAAGTGTGATTTACACAAACTATGATGTAAGTTGACATCATGGTCTTATGTGCAGGATCTCCATCAATGCAGTCGCAAGATTTAAAATATCAAATATCTGATCAATATCAATTTGGTTTTGACATATGGCACCTCCGAAAAAATCTCCAACGAATCTTACTAGCTTGGACACCCCCCCTCCCCGCGTGCGTAAATATTGTGAAGTTTGGGGCCAAATCTTACTAGCTTGGACACCCCCCCCCCTCCTAGAGTGAGAAATAACCTTGTTGTGTAAAGGTTCTGCAAAGAATTAAGAACCCTCCCCTCGCTCAAACGGACACCTCCTGGCGCCCTCAGAGCCAACACGACTCAACTATGGGTCCGCTCGGTGGCCTCGGCACGTTACGTCTCCATCACCTTCCTCACTCGAGGTTTGTTCCCGGTCATCTTGCCGAAGAATACAAATAGGTGAATAGAATAGGAAAGAGTAAGATGAGGAGGAAAATGTTTTGGTCTACAAGCATCCTTTTTCTCCCCGTTTAAATAAAGGAAAAAACCAGAGTAATTCCTCGGTAAAACTAATGTGTGCCCCAATGCGTACCCATACGATGAGTAACATCTCATTAATACCGCCTCCGATTGAGGTACCATCATCAAGGAGAAAGGTATGCACACCTTCTCGCTAATCCCACCAGATGACTATAGACGAAAAGATAGCACAATGAAAAGGATTCCACTCATGATGGTCATGACTCCTTGAGGAAGCCAGAAATACCTTCTTATTAACACGAAAAATGAGCAAAAATAGGCTTAGAAAATAAAAAAAAGAACATTCATAAAGGAGTGTTATCGATGACCTCTGCATTTAAATAAGAGTGCCCTGCCAAAACCTGGGGGCTAATGATACAGATATTCCTAAGATGCTGATTGTCAAGACACTCTATGAGGAGTGAAGACTCGCGACACTGGAATGACAACATGGGGTGGTCTTTAAAGATGAGTGTTACAAAACCATCGAACTGGACGTTATCAAAATTCATCCACTACTCTTCGACATGATTAGAGAAATCAAGACTTCTTAGTAGTGATGCACTATACATTAATGTAATCTGATTTTGGTGCACCATATAGCAAGATCATATGCCTTGGTGTGGGGGTCACCTTTTACCTCATACTTGCTCCATGGAGCGCATTTTTTATTCCATCCACATATACATGATCAACCAATTGGAACTAAGGTATTATATCCACTGTGATGGTGTGATGGCCTAGACCTGGGTACATCCATGTGTGTAACACCCTGTCCACTGGGCTCCGGGGGTATCACTCCTGGTAGCTTAATAGGATATCTAGACTGGCCCAACGTATCAACACTAGTCTTTTTTGCGCATTTTGTCCTTACTCATGCGCATCCGGTACCCACTTCCCGGTCCGTCACCCATCCTAGAATTGCTCTAGGTCAAGCACGCTTAACCTTAGAGTTCTTTTGGAATGAACTTCTGGAAAAAAAAGTTGCAACTTGTTGATATGAGTATCATATCAATCCTATTAAGTCATGTGCTTGGATCTCACATACACCCACCCTTTAGAAGATCGATGCCCTCATCGATCAAGCACACCCCATGAATATTCCCTCTTGGCACGCGTTTGTGCGTCTAGTGCCGACACATATGCCATGTCGTGTCCACTCCGGGTCACACGCGTCATGCTCCCCATGTCCCGCCACTGACCCGCGCACACCCGTTTAACCGCGAGGATCGGCTCTGATACCACTTATAACACCCCATCCACTAGGCTACAGGGGTGTCACTCCTGGTAGCTTAAGAAGATATCTAGACTAGTCACACATACCAACATTAGTCTTTTCTACGCACTTTGTCCTCACTCATGCGCACTCGGTACCCACTTTCTGGTCGGTCACTCATCCTAGAATTGCTCTAGGCCAAGCACGCTTAATATTAGAATTCTTTTGGAATGAGCCTTTAGAAAAGAAGTTGCAACTTATTGGTATAAGTATCCTATCAATCCTATTAAGTCGTGTGCTTGGATCTCACAATGTGGCAGTCCTATTCCTAGAATATCTATGCATCACACCTCACACTTCTCATCTTCATCGTCACTCACATGGATAATTTTGAGGAAAACCCACGACACGGAATGAGGGTACAAACGAGTGGGGAATTGGGATGAATTAAAACATATCATCTATGGAGGTTAGATGAAGTTTTTGTATCCATCGTTCATTAGTACCAATAGGGGTCCGAGTAATCCCCATATGGAAGCATACTAAATGTATAAAACCATGATCTGTAATATTGAAGGAAATGTGTTGTTACGAGACTAGATATGTTTATGGAAAATAAATAAATGTGTGTACATGAGGTAACTACTCGCTGATGTAGTTTGGAATCCACCATCATGGGAATTTCTTACAATGCCATCTATGTAAGTTAAAACGATGTTTCATGGGGTATCCTTCAGAAAAACAATGTTTCATGGGTGCATTTCAGGTAATAATTGCTAACGGAATTCCAAAAATTTAAAATAAATTCGCAAGTGCTCACTATTCCAATAATTTTATCTATAAGTTAAAACAATGTTTAATGGGGTATCAAAAGCAATGTTTCCTGGGTGCATTGCATTTAAAAATTGCAAAATAAAATTATATTCGAATGATCTCAAGGCGTAGCTTGGGTTCGTGTGTACATTGTTGGAGTGGTCAACCGAGCACCTAAGCCCCTAGGTGTAGCTCAGTATATATAGTAGTCGTGCAAAATTCAAAAATCAGCACAATGTTTCTTCTTTTGTAAGATTAGACACAAAATATAATTATATTCCGGCACACATGCTTGAAATCCTCATCTTACTCGTGTGATGTATCCAAATCACATGAGCTATTACAACTAGTTGCAGGTGCAAAACTTTGCATATCGATGATCACCAATTTAAGCTTGAATCGTTGGTGACTACTGCAGTGGCATGGGTTCATATATACCCGGTCAATATTAGCCTGGCATGGGAAGAACAAAAATGTTTTTTGATAGACAACATATACATATGGTGTATTTCTAATACTTTAATGTTCATACTTTAGACTTTGGTAATACCAGTTGGCAATGGCAGTTCCGGGTACCAGACATATGACCATGTAATTGCAACTTTTTTAGGCTCCTCCAACTTTAGAATATGAATTTCTAAGTAAATACCTAATTTTGAAGTGTGATTTACACAAATTGTGCTGTCAACTGACATCATGGTCTTATGTGCAGGACCTCCATTGATAGCATTCACAAGATTTAAAATTTCATATATTGGGTCCTTATTAATTTGGTTTTGGCATATGGTACTATAGAAAAATGCTCTAAAGGCTCTTAACGGCTAGGATGTCCCGTTGAGTGTGTAGAGCTCGTGGAGTTCGAGGACAAAGGCCCCTCCCTTGTTGAAAGAACCCTCGCCTTCTCTAAAGGGATGTGTCCTGGCGCCAGCATGACTCGATGATGGGTTAGCTCGATGGCATTGGCACGCTGTGTCACCCTTGCCTTCCTCTCCCAAGGTTTGTTCCTGGTCATCTTGTCGGAGAATACAAAGAGGCGAAGAAGAAGAAGAAGAAGAAGAAGAAGAAGAAGAGGAGGAGGAGGAGGAGAAAAAATGTTTTGGTATACAAGCCTTTTTCTCACTTCCTATTTGTAAAGGAAAAATCTTGAGTAATTCATCGAGAAGTAATGTGTGTTCCCATCGATAAGAAACATATCGTTGATATTTTCCGAGTATACAACTAAGACACTCAACAAAAGATTCGTGCCACATTGCATGTCGGTACGGAGCATGCACCGTCAAGTCCCTTTTTTATAGGACTTTAGCATTAAAAGATACAACCTACAGTACAAAACATCTCAACAAAAACAAAAATTACATCAAAATCTTTGAGAGGTGTAGCTCAGCATATATAGTAGTCGTTGCAAATTCAACAATCATCACAATGTTTCTTCTTTTGTAAGACTAGACATAGAATACAATTAGCTTCCGGCACACATGCTTGGAATCCTCGTATTACTGGCGTGATGTACCCAAATCACATGAGCTATTACAACTAGTTGCAGGTGCAAAACTTTGCATATCGATGATAACCAATTTAAGCTTGAATCATTGGTGACTACTACACTGGCATGGCTTCATATATACCTCGTCGATATTAGCCCGGCGTGGGAAGAACGAAAATGTTTTTTGATAGACAATATATACATATGGTGTACTTCTAATACTTCAATGTTCATACTTTAGACTTTCGTAATACCAGTTTGCAATGGCAATGCCGATACCAGACCTATGACCATGTAATTGCAACTTTTTTAGGCTCCTCCTACTTTAAAATATTAATTTCTGAGTAAATACCGAATTTTGAAGTGTGATTTACACAAACTGTGTTGTCGGTTGACATCATGGTCTTATGTGCAGTACCTCCATCAATAGCGGTCACAAGATTTAAAATATCATATATCCGGTCCTTATCAATTTGGTTTTGGCATATGGTACTATAGAAAAATGCTCTAAATGATCTTAATGGCTAGGATGTCACGTTGAGTGTGTAGAGATCGTGGCGTTCGAGGCCAAAGACCCCTGCCTTGTTGCAAGAACCCTCGCCTTCTCTAAAGGGACGTCTCATGACGCCAGCATGACTCGACGATGGGTTAGCTCGATGGCATCGGTACGCTGTGTCACCCTCGCCTTCCTCGCCCAAGGTTTGTCTTGTCGAAGAATACAAAGAGACGAAGAGAAGAAGAAGAAGAAGAAGAAGAAGAAGAAGAAGAAGAAGAATGTTTTGATATATAAGCCTTTTTCTCACATCCTATTTATAAAGGAAAATTCTTGAGTAATTCCTCGATGAAAGTACTCGTGTTTCCATTATGCACCCATAGATAAAAAACATCTCGTTGATATTTGCCGAGTATACAACAAAGACACTCAATAATATTTGCCGTGTATGTAAGAATACACTTGGAAAATATATTTTTTGCTAACAATTTTTTTACACGTGAGATTTACCGAGTGCAGTACTAGACAAAATCATTGCGAGTTTCGGGAGGCCCTCGGCAGGCCTTTGCCTAGTGCTTTGCACATTGGCAAAAGAAAAAAAGGAATTTCCGATAGTATGGGATATTAGATATGTAGTTTTTTTTTTTGCGAAATTTCACCGATCTATTAATAATTATCAACAACAGTACAAAGAGTTTTAAAAATAATAAAAATTACAAATAGGTCAATGGACCATCTAGCGACGACTACAAACATTGACGCGAGCCGAAGGCGAGCCGCCGTCCTCGCCCCTCCATCACCGAAGACGGACAAAGTTTGTCGTAGTAGAGCTTGTTAGAGTAGATAGACAGGAAGTCGTCATGCTAAGGCCCTAAAGGACCAGCGCAACAGAGCAGCAACTATCGCCGAAGATGACCAACGTAGATCGGAAAAGACTGACATCAAAACACATCAATAAAAAACGACCAGATCCCAAGGGATCCGTCGGACACACGACTCCACACGCCCTCTGTCGATGATAGACACACCACCAGAGAGAGGATAGGACGGGGAGTACCTTATTCTGATTTCAGGACATAGTCGTCGCCTCAACATCCTGAAAAAGACACTGAAAATAGTCTAAACAAAACACTGAGACCTTCCGCCGGCGAGGGTCCGTGATGCGCCACGCCTCCAAGGACCTAAGGCCGCTGAAGATGGAACGGACCGATGGCATCACCGGTGAAGGGAAGGAACCCTAGATGGGTTTTGCCGCCCCATCCTGGGAGAGGCTCTCTTTTGGTCCCGTACCCTACAAGTACTTTTTCTGAGATTTTTTGTATTTTTTACTAACTTTTTTGGATGCTATGTAGTTGAATCAAGAAAAAGCATTCACACTTCTTAATTAGTATCGTTCAGCCTCCACCTAATGCCTTTCTAATACTAATAAAAATAATATTCAAACGTCACAAGAGTATAATTCAATTGTTTGACCGTTTGATTACCAAATACATAGATAAACACTTGCGTAATTCTAATGTGACATAAGAAAATGTACATCATGCATGTGCCTTAGCCATAATGTACATGCCTTTAACACTTTGACAGATTTAACGGAAAGTGTCTTTCGCTCCCAAGGTTCAGTTCTCCCTTTATTTTTTAAAAAAATAAAAACTATATTTATAAGTTTAAAAAACAATTTAAAATAATTCTGGACGTAATCAATGTTGTATCCCATGAGCATGTAAAATCACAACATGAAATTATTTGTATTGTGGGCTACAAAAAAATGAAAAATCTAATAAATTTTAGGGATTTGAAAAATGCACAAACATATCTACACTTTTTTCAACTTTGTGTAGCTCAGAATACAAAGTATTGGCAATTTATATTTTGCATGTTCAAGGGGAAATCATTGGCTACATCCAGATATTTTCGATTTTTTTGGAACTCACAGATATGATTTTTGATTTTTTTTAAATAGCATGTGCTCGGGAGTTAAAAATCTCTACTCCAGATTTAAATACATAAAATATGCTAGCTACATATCTGTCCATGTGCATATCAGTCAAAACACATCTTTTAGTCCGTCCAATCCATAATGAATGTCGCTCAAGTGAACTAAATCAGTAACACTTATTATAGATCAGAGCGTGCACTATGTTTGAGATAATATTTTTCAACGTGAGTTTGGTGGGCTACATCAAAATATCATGTCAAATACCATCTATACCGCTCACCGGGTGAAAATAACATTTCAGATATGGTATGTTAAATGTTACCGTTGCTCATGCCTATCACAGTCTCGGGTGAAAAACATGAGAAGAAATGGAGCCATGGAGGACGGTCGTGCAACAAACGAAACATCCAAGTCGGACTACTGTACCAGACCTGACACTCCAGCGATCCTCTGTGACGGCCGTCGACCACCCACAACGACAGCCGTTTGACTGCTCCCATTCATCATGAAAGTGAAGCATCATAAGCATGCATAAAAACCACCAGCGCACGCAGATTCAGGTCATCAGGAGAGCAGAGCCCACACCACCGTGACACTGATCTGCTATCCATACATTCCGCTCCGTCTGTGGTGCAAAAGAACTTTCGACGGTTAAACGAATTCCTGCAGAATTCACGTGAAATCCACATGCCTTCCGAACAGGGCTTAAGTAGCAGCCACTGCCCCAGTGTCCAGTCGACAAAAACATCCAACAGAACATATGTTTCCCCAAACAAGTACGGGGCAAATGCTTAGAGTCAATGATTCATTACTTACATGCCAAAGGCGTCAGACTCCCTAACACTATCACAAGACCGTGTGGATACAACTGGCCATAATTTACATATATACCTTACATACGGAGCCTCCCCGGCAAGCTGCTCGGAGCATTCATAACCTCACGGCACCTGGCGCCTGGGGCTCCACGAATGTCTACACCACTAGCAGCAGCACGCCGATGAACAATTGGCACGCCGTGAGCACGAGCACCGGGTCACTTTACGTGGGAATCATATACCTCGAAAACAGATTCAGGGATCACTGTGGGTAACTTATCAATGTACATGTAGAGACGCCTCAGGTTCTCTCTTCGAACCGTCGCCATGTCGACTATGTCCCTGTCATCTGTGTATATCCAGAGGTCGGCAGAGTTTACCCTCTTGAGGCTATCACGGCAGAATGGACAGGACTGGGATCTTGATCTCCTACAGGGAGGCCACACTTAGAACAGGAGAGATATAGCGAAGAATTTGAAGGTCATCAGATTATGTAGACAGTTGATAAGTGGCAGCAATGACATGTTCCGAACCTAAGAAGAATTTATATTTCTTTATGTTGATCCATATTTCGGTTCAAAGATAAATCCAAATTATTATCATGGTACCAAGGGCCATGGTACCCAGAAATGGGTTTGAATCGCTTAATATTGTAAAGAACAACTAATTGCAAGAAAAAATTCATGACAGCGAGAAATCTCAAACCAAATCTCATTGTTTTGTATACCACTTGTATTCCTAACTATTGGTTTTTTGCTTCTGACCCCACGAAACAAATCCAAATGCAAGATGGAGATGAAGACATGATATATAACCAAATAACCTCAGAGCTATATCAGGTTGCTATATCCTTCGGGCTGAGCTAAGACAAGTCCACCTTAGATGGACTTGGTCCCTTTTGTTGATCTACTCACCCTATTTCCAACTCTATGCTGCCCCGAGCATTTGCTGAAACCAGCCTTTCTTAAATGAGGTTAAATTAACCATGTTATACAAGTCTGCAAGATTAATTTCTGGACTTCTGTCTGAAGGCAATATGTCCATCAAACATTGTTAGAACATAGAAAATCAGGACAGATAGTGTTCTCGAGTCTCGACGAAGTAATGATGTACATTGGCTCACAGCAGGATGTTCACCATACACCGTTAGAACAAAACCAAATACGGGTGGATGTTGTCCTAGATGAAGTGATGATGTACATTGTCTCAAGGGATTATGTTTGTCAAACACATTTAAAACGTAGAAAATCAAGACAGAAATGTTCTAGACAATTGAACTCCATTTCTGGATGTTCTGGATGAAGTCATCATGGTTCATGTTCAATTGAACTCCATTTCTACTTTTTATAAACAAAAGATCTAAGATATCTCGGAGGAGCAAGACTGCCTGCTCAAATGAACTAGCTATTCAATGAGGAGACCTGAAATGCTGTTCTGTTACAGTTTGTTGCCCACCTAGCCTCTACTGCGACCAAAAAACTTAAAGAACATGACCTAGACAGTGGCATGATCAAGCTGACCACACAGTTAGAAAGATAAAGCAGGGATCATGCTTTAGGTAATGTTGACGATGCAAGCAGCTTACATATGAATACTTCCTTGTAGTTGTTAAATAAAATCTCATGTTAAATTATACCGAGGGCCTATCGCTTCAGGTTGATCATGCAGAAGTGTTCTTCCCAAGAGCAGAAGGCAAATTTTGCCTGCTTCTGAAATTTGCTAGACAATACAGAGATTGCAAAGAGAAGAGAGCAGATATGTACCAGTCACGATAGCATTTAATGCACATAGCATGGCTACATGTTGGAAGGACGACTTTGCCGTTTATCTCCATACATATGCCACATTCTTCCTCTATATTGTCATCAATCTCTGATATTACCCTTTTGTGATCTTCGTCCCGTCTCCTATACCTCTCTACACAAATTGCCTTTTGTTTCTTGTTCTCGACTTCATTGATTCCTTCATGTAGTTGTGCTAGAGAAGGATATATGACAGCTGACAAAAATGAAGACCTAATTAATAAACCAGTTTATAGAAAATAAGTGTGTAAAAGAACCGCACCAAGAAAATACACTATACCATAGAATTCCCTAATGCTTGCTTTCCTTTCATGAGTGGACATGGTGGTCGTCCCATCAGCATAAACCTGCAGATTTAGGACTACAGTAATATAAATCATAGCTCTAACCCAACAAAAAAGAATAACAGAAAGAAAACCTTGATATGATACTGGGGAATTTTCAACCTTGTAAATAAGAATCCTTAACAGCCCAAGCGCACCGGCAAGGTTGCAGTCTGTCCACTGCACAAGAAAAAGGAAAAGGTGTGCAGCTGGACAGTATGACATCCTCATCTGAAGACATGCACCATCATATTCCCTTCGAAATTCAGAAGCACTGCATTTTTTACCAAATAAATAAATGAGCAATGCATTATTGAGGCCTAAAAGAATAAATGAGAATGCATTATTGATGCCTAAAAGAATAAAGAAACTAATCCAATATTCCAAAATATAGTTTAGGTGAGGTAAAAGCTATATGCTGTAAGCAGAATCATAGTCTGCAGTACAAACTTAGGATAATCCTTATATCCTTATTACTGTGAAAAAAGACCATTCCAGAACTTCATTGGCACTTTGAATAGCAGGTCAAAGTTGAATGTTATAGAATTCAGGTAGTGCTGCAGTGGAAGTGGTGTTAATGCATTCAGGACTACTGGCCTTTCCAGTAGCCTCTAGTCTGTTCTGTACATATGTGTTGGTAACATTTTCCATGCTATAAAAATTTGGACAGTGCTCGTGCTGGATTTCTCAAAATGAAAGTGCTGCCATGTTGGTCACCATATATAGTGAAAAAATGGTTGAATTTCTTTGCATTGTCATGATATGAGGTACAGAAATATGGTCAAACTTAAGAGAGAACCGGCCGAGGATATGCTTCTGTACCTAGGTTGTAACTACAGTTAGCAGACTCTATAATAGTCAATATTCAAAAACACCACTACAGCTAAATTCTGAAAGCTGCTCTTGTACATAAGTGTCTGACTCTTTCTTTTTCTGTGTATGTTCTTAAAGGTCAGGCAAGTATTAGGCTCTATAATCAATTAGAGCCCTAGCGGAGCCGAAAGCATTCCTACACCATGTGCTAAAGTACGATGGCACACTATTAATGTACTATTGTTTCCTGACAAGGTTCTAAAGCTTTAGGGCACCCTTAAATGGTGAATTCATCCGGAACAACTAATGCGGCAATGCCTATGTAACTAGGATAGTAAGCAAAGCCTGAAGAGCTGAACCATAACAAAATTCATGACGTCTAGGACTAGCTAGTTGGCCAAATGATATCAGCACTCCGCGTGTAGCGCACATTCTGGACAGCAATTTCGGGGAAATCCATGATGACAATGATGAGGAAGGCACCGACCACATTGTCACAAGGGAAGAATTGCACGGCACCCTAACAACAGGGGATTTCATGATGAGGGCTCAAAAAGTGTGATTCCCGTGCTCCAAGGCCCAACGAAGATGACTTTGGCCAGAAGCAGCGCATTTTTCAGGCACGTGTCAATGGAAGACGCTACCAGCAGGAACATTTAGTCTTCCACAGTAATTTAAAACACGGAGTATAATAACTTTAAGTAAAGCGATATGTATGTACGCCAGCAGTCAAAATCGGAAGCATACACCCATCAATAGTCAAATTAACCAAGCAGGGTGTGTGTGGCAAATGATTTGTGGATAAGGCTCCCCAGGGAGGAGGCTTATTAAAGGGAAAATCGCAAAGGATTAATCGCTGCTCCGGCCAAAACATCAGCGCGTGCGATCGCATTTGGGTGGACATCACTGCGGCACGAAGAGGCAATTCGCAATCCTACTCCAGACGTAGATGAACAGCGCAAGGTCTAGAAACAGCGTGACACCGGACCCAGCTCGAATTAACGCACTGGGCGACATGAACAGGTCAAACAGAAACAACATCAACTCATAATATTTGAGGAGCAGGAAGGAGGGAGGAGGATGCGGGGGAGGGGGAGGGGGCGAGCTCACAGGGAGTTGGCGTGCTGGATGTCGGCCTCGAGCAGCTTCAGCGAGTCCCTGAACGACCTGCCCATGGGGAGGAGGAGGAGGAGCTGCTACTACTCCCGCGCCGCGCCGCCGCGACCATCCAAATCCCCAACCTCCTCGCCTCAACACCAGCAACCTCTCTATCCCCTTCGCTTTCGGCCCCCGCAACCCGACCTAAACCCGCCGAAACCCTAGCCACTGGATCCGCGCGGTCCTGACCCGAGGTTTCTGCTCCGGCGCGGCTGAGCTCGACTCGACTCGACAAACGGCGGTGGTTAGTGCGGCGAGGCCGGTTTTAAAAGCTCACAGGGTCAGTCACGGCCCCCCTTCGCTTTCGGACCCGGCCCCCGGGTGCCTTGCGTGCACGGGAGGGAGGTGGAGTACAGTGACAGTTGCGTGGGGCTGACAGGTCGGGCGTGGATCGGGTGGGCCTGGACTGTCAGGGAAAGTGGGTAGCTGGGTATCGTGGGGATGAGAGCAGCCAGGGGCTGCAGGCGGGGCCAGGAGGGTTGACACGTACGTTTCTGGAAGGTGCGGACGCCCGGTGGAAGTTGCAGGGTCCGTGACAACGGCACAAGTACACGTATAGTGGCACGGAGCCATCAGTGCTTTGGTCGTGTTTGGCTCGGGTTAAACTGCCGGGTCAGAGGCTTGCCCAACTGGGTTTATTCTTCTTGTTCAAAAAAACTGGGTTTATTCTTTAAACACCGACATAGATCACGATGTCCCGTTCAAAAAAAAAACATAGATCGCGATGTACGGTTGTACACCACGTCAGCACCGCCACATATACATGCACTCGCAAACCCACGGTTTAAGTTGGACTCGTAGAACCTCAAAATTTGAAATTTTCATTACTGAAACTTTGCTATCAATTACACTACTATCTACGTTCCAAACTAACTGACACAATTTTGTCTAAATATGGACGCATGTAGACAAAGTTGCATCAATTTATTTGAAACAGATGAAACAGAAATAACCACAAGGTTAATTTTACGAATTTTCTGACAATGCACCATAATTTGTACCATACTACTAAGTATTTATCAACTTTTTACCATACAAAACACAAAATAATTCAATTTGCCCCATTTTACTTTGGTGGATGGGGTAGTACACCATTTTACTTCACTAGGAGTAAAAAACACCACATTTGGTCTTCCACTTTGCAACTCCACCTAGATGATAAAACCCCCGACTTGGTAGTCAAAAAATAAATAAAAACCCCGATTCCATTTTGTGGAAGCTCGTTATCTCTCGGACATACTCCTCGGCCTTGAAAGATCTATTCTTCAGCATCATCGGCTCACAAATGAACATCTTTGTTTGTGGTTGTCGGTTTCGACCTCCTAGAGTTCACCCTTTTCTGAAAAATAAACCATTTTCTGTCTATCTATCTATTTAGATGGCACATCAACTACCGGTTTCTCAAAAACAAATGAACATCTCTGTTTGGAAGAATTGGGCTCCTCTGATTCAAGAAATTTTCTCATGATTTGTATAGGATTCAGTCCCTGCAGATTTTTCCCTTCCGAACACTTTTAATTCATGGGATTGAAACATGTAGAAGCTGGTCCTGTAGGAAGTCAGCTGTGTGTTTTCACAAGAAAAATAGCACGAGCTCCAATCTCATAAAAAAATCCTTTGTTGTTTTCTTTAAGAATTCCTTTGTCCACAGGAACCGACTAGACAGGACATTTTATTCCTTTAAATTACTTATTCCTTTAGTTCCCCTACCCTATGAATCAAAGGAGTCCCTAAAGTGCAACTTTTCTCTTGGTTAGTCATTTGAAATCATGCGTAGACTACCGACAGGTTGCAACATAGAGAATGACTAAATTGTGGGAATTGCCCTCTTTGTAATCAAACTACTTAGTCGGCCACTCACCTTTTTATTCTAATGCCACTACACGCCTATAATTTGGAACATGATCAAACTATGGCTCAGCCTCAAATATTTAGACCCCATGGCCTGGGCAATTTTCGACGACCACCAATCTTGGTGGCACGGAGCCATCAGTGCTTTGGTCGTGTTCGGCTCTCGGGTTAAACAGCCCGGTCAGAGGCTTGCCCAACTGGGTTTATTCTTTAAACACCGACAAAGATCACGGTGTACAGTTGTACACCACGTCACCACAGCCACATATACAGGCACAAAACCATGGTTCAAGTTGGAGTCGTAGAACATCAAATTTTGAAAACGTCATTACTGAAACTTTGCTATCAATTATATTACTACCTCCGATTCCAAACTAACTGATGGAATTTTGTCTAAACACGGAGACATGTAGACAAAGTTGCGTCAATTTATTTGAAATAGATTAGAATAAAAATTACTCCCTGCAAACCATATTAGTTGATCTAGATTCTAGATATGAATATATCTAGTCAAGTTTTAGTGCTGGATACGTATAAATCTAGACAAAAAGTTGAGGGATCGAAGGGAGCACCACAAAGTCAATTTTACAAATTTTCTAACAAGGCCCCATGGTGTTCCATGTGCCGTTATGTGCTTGTACTTCGATGGATGGCATAGTACACCATTTTACTTCACTAGGAGTAAAAACCCTGGCTTTGGTCCTCCACTTTGCAACTCCACCTAAACGATAAAATCCCCAACTCCATTTTGTGGAAGCTCATTATCTCTCGGACATACTCCTCGGCCTCGGCTTAGAGCTCTATTCTTTGGTATCATCAGCTCACAAATGAACATCTTTGTTTGTGGTTGTCGGTTCCGACCTCCTAGGGTTCACCCTTTCTGAAAATAAACCATTTTTTGTCTATCTATCTATTTGGATGGCACATCCTCAAAATAGGCTTTCGACCTGCTATATTAATACAGCAACCAACACAATACACCTTTGGGCTGATGGCTGGAGGAAACAACACAAGCAAGCCCCAAAACAAATGAACATCTCTGTTTGGAAGATAGATTTGGGATCCTCTAAAGTGCAATTTTTCTCTTGGTTAGTCATTTAAAATAATGTGTAGACTGCCGACAGGTTGCAACATAGAGAATGGCCAAATTGTAGGAAATACCCTCTTTGAAAGCAAAATACCGAGTCAGCCACTCACCTTTTTATCCCAATGCCACTACACCCCTATAATTTTGAACGTGATCAAACTATGGCTCGGTCTCAACTATTTAGACCCTATGGCTTGGGAAATTTTCGACGACCACCAATCTTGGTGGCACGACTTAGTCCTTACCCTCGGAAGAAGGAAAGTGACCACCAATCTTAGGAAGTTTGGTCCAAGTGCAAGGTAAGAGTCTTTAACAACAACAACAACCACACAAGGAAAGTGACCACCAATCTTAGGAAGTTTGGTCCAAGTGCAAGGTAAGAGTCTTTAACAACAACAATAACCACACAAAAGATGGGAGCAAGGAGAATCTGGACGGGTGGGACCAGAGCAAGGGGCGAGCGAAGGAGGGGCAAAACAGGGGGATGCGCGACCAAAGCAGAGCGAAACGCTGGATGACAGGAAACGGAACATTTCATTCTTTTTAGGTAGTAGAGACTAGGAGTAAAAACTCTGCCTTTGTTCCTTCACTTTGCAACTCCACCTAAACTATAAAACCCTCGACTCCATTTTGTGGAAGATCATTATCTCTCGGACATACTCCTCGGCCTCGGCTTACAGAGCTCTATTCTTCGGTATCATCAGCTCACAAATGAACATCTTTTTTTTTTAAACCATCACAAATGAGCATCTTTGTTTGTGGTTGTCGGTTTTGACCTCCTAGGGTTCACCCATTTCTGAAAATAAACCATTTTTTGTCTATCTATCTATTTGGATGGCACATTCTCGAAATAGGCTTTCGTCCCACTATATTAATATAGCAACCAACACAATACACCTTTGGGCTGATGGCTGGAGGAAACAACACAAGCAAGCCCCAAAACAAATGAACATCTCTATTTGGAAGATAGATTTGGGATCCTCTAAAGTGCAATTTTTCTCTTGGTTAATCATTTAAAATAATGTGTACACTGCCGACAGGTTGCAACATAGAGAATGGCCGAATTGTGGGATTGGCCTCTTTGTAATCAAAATACCGAGTCAGCCACTCACCTTTTTATTCCAATGCCACTACACCCCTATAATTTGGAATGTGATCAAACTATGGCTCGGCCTTAACTATTTAGACCCTATGGCTTGGGAAATTTCGACGACCACCAATCTTGGTGGCACGACTTAGTCCTTACCCTCGGAAAAAGGAAAGTGACCACCAATCTTAGAAAGTTTGGTCCAAGTGCAATGTAAGAGTCTTTAACAACAACAACCACAAAAACAAGAGAATCTTGCCTATCGTTGTCTTCGAGCATATCAAGTCGGAAGAAGCCAGTTCGGTGTTTGCAGGTGTTTTAATTCCAGGAGAGTAAGACATTGTATTTTGTCTTTAAGCCTTCGGGTATGACTTTGTGGATTTTATCCTTATTTAATTAATGAAGGAATCAAGGCAACCCTTCTGCCTTTTGTTTATCTTTTACTTCACTATGAGTCATGAACATAGGTCACTATATCTTTTTTGGCTAAATAGTGCCACGCCGGCCCAAGATAGGCTTGCATCCTTGCTTCTTTTATTCCAGTTAGTAAGAAGTATCTTGAACTAAGAAATAGACCATGTAGTCCCAAGATGGCCCAAGAATCTAAGATGGGCTTGCATCCTTGAACTTCAGAGTGTAGTTCCTATTTGATCGGAGGCTTTGATAAAGATACATCGTTTCCAAAGTGTAGTTCCTATTTGTATTTCCAATACTTTATCTAGTCATAATAAGTGTCACTGATTTAGTACGATCGGAGAGAGTAAGTGAGATATAGTTGATTTTTTTAGTTTTATTAATTGAAACATATAGGAGTGAATGGCACTTGGCGAAGGTCAGGAGGATTTTGCATGAGCAGGATGAAGAAGTTGTACTGAGCATTGAGATTCCAGCCCATCCAGTCGATGACACGCTTGCTTGGCGTCCTGAGAAGCGTGGCATTTTCACTGCTCGGAGTGCTAATCGTCTATAGAGAGAGAGAGGTCGCTATGGTTCTTGATTCCTCATTTGGAAATGCCCTGTAACAATCCAAATTTTTCTACACTAAAGCGAATTTGAAAACAAATTTGGAAAGGCAAAATTCAAACAAATTGGAATCAAACAAATTAGAAAAAAAAGAGAAGAAAACAAAGGAGGAACATGAAGAACAGCGATGAACCCTAGCCGTCGTCGACTCCCCATCACTGACCAGCCACGCCGCCCCCTGGCCCCACTGCCGCTGTAGCCGACGCAAGAAGCAGCATCACGCGTCGCCCGCACTGCCGCCGCCGCCATACTGCACGCTTGCCGTCACCGTCAGACGCTGCCGCCATGCCGCTGCTGCCGCCCAGCCGCTCGCCAGCTCGCCGTGTTCCTGCTGCTCTTCGCACACGTCCGCCACTTCGAGAGGAAGCCAGAGAACCCCTGCAGCACCTAGACGAGCCCGCAATTGCCACAAATTCCTCTCCGCCACCACGCGACACTCTCCAGAGCTGCTGCCCACGCCTATAAGAACCTCCCCACTTTGCCATTCTTCGATTTCTTCGTGGGAATCGATCCCTCTCAACCTCGCGAGCATCACCGCTTCGTCAATTTTGGCCACCACCGCCAGAGAGCTCGCCTCCATCGCTGCCAACTGCCCGTGAGCATCTCCTCTCCTCCCGTTCCTCTGCTTCTTCTTTCTTTTCTTTTTTTTCTTCTTCCTGAGCAAGCCAAAGAGGTACGCGCTTCAGGTCGCCGCCTGGGCTGCGGCCAAGCCCAGAGATGGGCCGGCCAGCCAGCTCCCTCCTCAGCCCAAGGAAAAAAGAACGTATGCCAAGCCTTTCCATTTTCTATTTCAATTTCTGTTTTCATTTTAAGGATTGTTTTAAATAACCTCTTTTGCAACATTACTTTGATCAAAAGCTCTAAAATAAAAAGGCTCATTTGATCCTCATAACCCTCTGTATGCAAATAACTTTTCTAATGTTTTCAAAAATTATTTTGTTGGTCTTTTAAAACTCAAAAACCTTTATTTATATGTAGGAAAATAAAGGCCACTTTTATCTATATCTCAACCTTAGTTCACAAATACGAGTAATGACCTTGGGCAAAATATTTCTGAACATTTTAGGACCAATTGGTGAAGCCTCGGAGGATTTTGGCATAGGAGTGCACCATCTCGGAGTCGAGGATTTCGCGGGAGACCTTTCTTTAGGCAAGTCACCTCTCTCACCAATGAAATTTTGGTGGTAAATGATTTTAGAATATAGAAGCTATGTGCAATAATAGAACCCCTGAACCATTAATATTTGATATTATGCCTTGAGACCAACCCTAGTGGAAAACCTGGACTTGCTTGATGGATGATGCATGATTGTTTGTATGAATGATTTCTTGGAGGTCATATTTACCTTCAAAATCTTGGTATAAAAAGGACTCATCACCCGAATGAGAGCCTTGACTTTGGATTATGTGCCCTAGTATGTGGACGTGGTTGATGGGTAAACCTGTGGTACATCCCTGCCACAAAACAATAAAACACACCACATAAATTGTAAGAACCCCTACTCTATTCCAATGGATTTTCTACATGGTAGATTGACCCTGGTATGGGTGATCAACGGGAAGACACTCGGAGTCGGGATGCTATAGTTTGTTATCAATTTCCGTGGCCCTGACATACTCCCGGTGGGATTCGAGTGATGAGACCTTCCCAGGTAGAATTTTCAAAAGATATCATAGATAAAAACTTAGCTTTCGATTAAAGGTTCCGATGCTAATGATAGCAATATCGCAAACCCTAGTGGTTTGGGCCACTATGGCTTAGCACAGAACCATAGGAGGCACACACTTACATATCTAAAATCCATTATAAAGTATGAAAGAAAAATAAATATATATACCGAAGAAAATGAATGATACCAAGCATGATCACTTGGTGGAGTTAAGTATGCCACGGGTGGACGATGTTCTCCCCTCCTTTTGGCAAAGTGGTTAAAATGATACCACTATGGGTTTGACCACAAGGAAACCTTATGGGACTTTCCTGGTTAATTAATCTTGAATAAAACTTTAAATTGAAAACCATCTTGTGACTTGCTGAGTACTTTAGTACTCACCCTTGCTATATAAACATTTTTCAGAAACACCCGAAGATATCGCGGAGGTTGATCCTGATGTCTTCCTTCGCGGAGAAGATTTCGAGTTCTAGGTCATTCCTACGCTCGAGGGCTGATCCTAGAAATGTAGCCATGTGTGTAAAATCAATAAAGTTTGTATGCGTTAGTCATGGTTTAATGATTTTAAGACAAAGAGAACCTCGTTTAATGTTGGATTGTAAGAAAACTATTATGATATTATCTACCCATGTAATATTATTCCTATGAGTTTGTATGCGATGGCTGTGTTTTGTAATCACTCAAAATTTCGCGAAATTTTGCCTTCGGCGAATTCGTGGAATTTCCAGTCACGGTGCCGAATTTTCGAGGCGTGACAGCCAGCCTTGACCGTAGGAAAGACCCCCGGTTTTGGAAAAATGGTACATGTTTGCACAAAAAAAATGATTGAGAAAAAGAAATTTTCTAAAGCCTTTATCCAGCTCTTAAAATCTTTTGTTTTTGATATAAATTTGTATGATAAAATTTTGTGTAAAAAAAATAAATCTTTTTCACGCTTAAAAAAGTTATTTCACATATTGTAGGCATGGTGTACTATTTTTATACATCTTCCGAGACGCTTGGGGGATGGGCCCAACTCTTGTGGAGGATGTTGGGATATCTTTTTGTGCCGAGGCAGGACCTCCCACATTTTCATGCAAAAGCTATTTTTTGCGCATGGGATACTTCAATATTGGACCGGATGGGTTAACGTAAAAGTTGATGATACCGAGACCACTTATGTTGGACAAAGGGATATAGAGGAGGATGCAATTCACGACGCATCCAGAAGGGCTATATTAAACCTGCGACATAAGTACGACGACACATTTAATGAGTCCATCTATCGACTCATACCCCAGGAGTTGAATGATGGAAACAGCGTGGGAGTGCCTTTTCCACCATTCGTGAATGACGGGTCAGAGATAGAGGTCGTGAGAGAAATAGCCTTTGCAGCAGGGCAATATGGGAATATTCGAAAGGAATATCAAGAAGCCCAAGGTGAGATAGTCCAGTTGCGAGGCGAAAATATAGAGCTTCGCCAGAATATACTTGACTTGGAGACAAAACTTAAGGAGGCTATAAGTGCTCAACAGAAGATGGCCAGTCCAAGTGCAAGGCGATTAAGGGCTTGTCAAGGGGATCAATCACATGGACCGGGAGCGAAGAAGATCAAGACCATATGGACCAAGAAATATCTTGAACGCTTCAAGAGTGCTCCGCAAGTGAGGCCGAAAGAAATAGAGGCGACACCAAGTCAGGAGGATGAAGAGGAAGAGGAACCGATGGAACGTGAGTTCTATACCAGCAGCAACCCTTTGTCAGATGACGAATAGACACTTCAAGAAAGGCGCTAGTGTAATCTAGGTTTGTGTTTTAAAATGGGTGTGCCATGTTTTGATGATGTGTGCAATATATGCATGTATGTGCTCGAGTAGCCAGTAGGCTATGTAAACCGCTTAGTGTTTCTGTAAAATAAATAAATAAAACTAATGTTTTTTATATTTTCCTACTCTTGTATATCCCAAATACGTGTATATTCTCTAACAAAAGTTTTCCTTTCAAATAAAACAGTTGCAAGTCACCAACATGGATGAACACAACTCACAAACAACCCGAGACAATGGAGACTACGGTAGTAATGGAGAGCAGCCAAGTCTAGCAGCAATTATGCTAGCCATGGATAGAGGCAGACGACAAACCGAAGAGAACCAGATGAGGATGATGGAAACACATGCCCAGATGTTGGAAAGAATAGCAACAAAATTAGCAGAACAAAAAGGAAGTTCAGAGGCAAAGAAGGAGTCAAGAAAACCAAGGTGGGGAGATTTCGGAAGACAAACCCACCAATCTTCTGTTCGGAAGAACCACTTTGACGCCGATGGTAGCTCAGAGATGTTGAACGACTACAAACCATAGGATGTGAGGACCGGGAAAAGGTTTTTGCATCACACCAACTACTGGATCCGCCGCAACATGGTGGATAAATGGGAAGCGATCGAACCGGAAGAAATAACATGGTAAGAATTTGTGGAAGGATTCAAGAAGGAACATATTCCTTCGAGATAATGTTGATGAAACGTCGGAATTTTGGATTTGAAGCAAGGAAATCAAACTCTGAAGGAGTATTTAGGCAAGTTAAATTATTTGGCAAGGTACGCGGCTGATGACGTGAGCACTAAGACAAAGAAGATGGAACAATTTGAGCAGGGTCTGCAAGACTCGTTGAAGTACCACATCTCGACTCAAGTATTTCCCAATTACCAGGATATGGTAAATAGTCTTCTGAAGACTGACAAAGTGAGGGCAAGCATGGTGGAGGATCGAAAGAGAAAGGCACGAAATTTTCAACACCCCAATGGATGCCATCCGATCTAGGACTTGGGTGACACCAAGTTCGACAAAGCAGCGGAAAACATTGGCCATAAAGAGGGATGACCGAAGAGGAGGAAATGTTGACAGAATTGTTAACTACTTTATGTGCGGAGGAAGAAATTCAATAGGAAGTTGTCCACAACGAAAAATAGTGTGCTATCACTGTGAGGATCCTACTCATTTGCGGAATGCGTGCCCAAGGAGGAATTTACCAGTGGAAGTAGCGAGGGCCCAATTCCGACAACAGCAAAGCATGAGGCCACAAAATATGGCCAATAAAGGGAAAGGATTGTTGCAAGCAGGAAAGGCCATGACTGGACAAAATTCTCAAGGGGTGAACAAGGGAGGAATGAACCAAAGGTCTAATCAAGGACGGGTGAATTATGTGTCTACCGAAGAGGCCACATAGGCTACCGACGTGATTACTGGTACGTTTTCAGTAATGTCTAAGCCAGCCTTAATTTTATTTGATCTTGGAGCTACACATTCCTTTATTTCAATAAGCTTCACGTTAGAAAATGAGATGCCCTCCTTCCCCTTAGAGAAACCTTATGTGATTGAATCACCCGGAGCAAAGATGAAAGCTCAAACAAATACCAATGAGATAGAAATAGACATCCATGGAGAAAAATTTAAAGCAAACCTCATACACTTGCAACTAAGAGATTTGGATGTCATATTAGGAATGGACTGGTTATATAAATATAAGGCAAAGGTTGATTGTGAGGAGAAATTGGTTTATGTCACCATTCCGAATAATCTAACACTGAGAATAAAGTCACAAAATTCCTTTTTGAGGAAGTAGAAGAAGAGGGTATGTAGTATGGTAGCAGAAGGAGTAATGCAGATTCCGATGGTTAAAGAATTTGCAGACGTGTTCCCAGAGGAATTACCTGGGGAGCCACCAGATAGAGAGGTGGAATTTAAAATAGAACTTCAACCCGGAATAGAACCAATTACAAAGCAACCATACCACATGTCAAGAAAAGAGCTAGTAGAGTTGAAGAAGCAAATTGACGAGTTATTAGATAAGAACTTTATACAACCAAGCATCTCATCATGGGTAGCACCGGTATTATTTGCAAAAAAGAAGGATGGTAGCTCGAGACTATGTGTAGACTACCGGGGACTAAACACAGTCACCATCAAAAATAAATACCCTTTGCCTAGGATTGATGACCTTTTTGACCAGTTAAGGAATGCCAAAATATTTTCAAAGATAGACCTAAGGTCTGGATATCATAAGCTAAAAATTCGCTCGGAGGATAGACCAAAGACTTCTTTCACTACCAGATATGGATTATATGAATTCACAGTAGTACCTTTTGGATTAACCAATGCACCAGCCTTTTTCATTAATCTCATGAATAAGGTGATGATGGACTTTTTGGACAAATTTGTAGTAGTCTTTGTCGATGATATCCTAGTATACTCAAGTAGCCCTGAAGAACATGAGCAACACTTGAGACAAGTTTTGACAAGGCTAAGAGAACATAAGTTGTTCGCAAAGTTTTAAAAATGCGAATTCTGGATGAAAGAAATTTCTTTCCTGGGTCACATTATATCAGAAGAAGGAGTTAAAATGGATCCAGAAAAGGTGAAAGCAATATTGGAATGGAAGGCCCCAACAAATGTGAAAGAAGTTCGAAGTTTCTTAGGATTGGCAGGATATTATAGGAGGTTTATTGGAGGATTTTCAAGGATTTGTTGGCCACTAACCCAATTGCTGAAAAAATATAAGGAATACGAATGCACAAATAAATATGAAATCGCATTTCAGGAGTTGAAGAATAGGTTAACCACTGCACCAGTTCTGGTTTTACTAGACTCGGACAAAAAATTCCAAATATATTGTGACGCATCAAGACAAGGGCTAGGATGTGTACTAATGCAAGATGGAAAGGTCATATCATATGCGTCAATACAACTCCGACCACATGAGGAAAATTATCCAATACATGACTTAGAACTTGCAGCAGTAGTTCATGCATTGAAAATATGGAGACACTACTTGCTAGGGAATAAGTGTGAAGTATTTTCGAATCATAAAAGTCTGAAATATATCTTCACGCATACCGACTTAAATCTTCGACAACGAAGGTGGTTAGAATTGATAAAAGACTATGAATTAGAATTTCAATACAAACCCGGTAAGGCCAATGTGGTGGCAGATGCATTGAGCCGAAAAGTATATCATAGCATAGTAACTGTGCGGCATGATCAGCTAGAGTTATGGAAGGAGTTCCGGAAGTTGAATTTAGAATTAGTTGAAGAAGGATCAGTGATGACCATGCAAGTTCAAACTACACTGGATGAACAAATTAAGCAAGCCCAAGAGAAAGATGAAGAGATACAAGGGCTTAAGGAAAAGGTGCTGAAAAATGAGGCGCCAGACTTTTCGGTAAATGAGCAAGGAGTACTGTATTTCCGGAACCGTCTGTGCGTGCCAAACAAAAAGGAGTTAAGGAACTTAATCCTGTAGGAAGCACATGCTTCGCAATTCTCCATACACCCAGGAGGTACGAAGATGTACCAAGACTTGAGAAAGAGGTATTGGTGGAGAAATATGATGAAGGGAATATGCCCGAGAGACAATAATAAAGTGGTTATTATTGTATTCCTTATTTATGACAAATGTTTATTTTACATGCTATAATTGTATTAATACGGAAATGTTAATACATGTGTGTTTAATAAACAAAAAGGAAGTTCCTAGTTATGCCTCTCTCATAAACTAGCTCGTTGATTAACAAGATGATCAAGATTTCCTGATCATAGACATTGGATGTTGTTAATAACGAGGTCACAACATTAGTGTAATGATGTGATGAACATTCATCCGAAGTATAGCATTACGATCAAAGTCATTGAGTTTATATTGCTATAACAACTTACGAAGTGATCCAAATCCTTAGACCATGAGATCATGTCAATCACTAACACCGTAAGAGTTTCTTGATAACATCAAACGTCACCGTAATGGGGTGATTATAAAGATGGGTTCATAACTACTAACGTGTTATGTTGAGGCCCATGGATCGAGAGTGGAATTTGTTCATCCCGATGACGGATAGATATGCTCTGGGCCCTCTCGGTGATATCACATTGATTAGCTTGCAAGCAAGTGATTTGATCACTAGAATGTTATATCAGGAACGAGAAAGAGTGCATGTCGGTAATGAGATCAAACTAGGTATGGAGATACCGATGATCGAATCTCGGACAAGTAATATATCGTGAAACAAAGGGATTAAGATACTAGCGTAAAAGGTTCACACGATCACAGAAGTCATCGTTGAATGTGTGGGAGTCGAGACGGATCTCCGTCCCGCCGATTATTGATCGGAGAGGGGTCTCGGTCATGTCTGCATTATTCGCGAACCGTAGGGTGACACACTTAAGGGATACCGACACCATTCGGAGCAAATGATAGGCCAGAAAAAGAAAAGGAAAGCGCAAGAATTTATTTCACTAGACAAAAGCGGTTTCGCTGAAATTGTCAAACTGGTTCTGCATGTGAAATTGAAATGTTGTAAGGGGTTTTATGTGAATGTTTGTTAATTAAAGTAATTAACAAAATTCTGAATAAATAAATAAAAGATTTTATTTAAATGAGAGCTTGCATTAAATTTAGTGGAAATTTAATGCATGTGAGTGGATTTTTGAGTGGAGGCTTTTTAATGAGAGTGGAGGCTTTTCATTTTGAGTGGGAGCTCCACCCACATGAATGTGGAAGAGGTGGGGGCAGCCCCCATGGCTGGGCGCCATGCCCCTTGGGTGCCCCCCCTCTCCCCTATAAAAGGCCCCCCTTTCCTCCTCTCAAAGTACACCTCCTCGCGAAGGATCTCTCTCTCCCCTTTAGAATTTCCCCATGGTCTCGGATCAGCGAGATACATGTTCCCGGTGACTTTTTCTGGAAGGATTTGTTGCTTCCGATGCTTCACTGGAGCGAGTGCGCGGAGGTTGTCGGGGTACCCGTACGTGTGTGCGATCACGGATGCACCACTGCTTTGAGGTGCTGGACTTGATCGTGCTGGACCGGCTGGACTAGATGGACTTCATCACGATCTTGAGATCGGCAAGCGTTCTGTTGGAGATATGCCCTAGAGGCAATAATAAATGTAGTTATTATTATATCTTTGTGTTTATGATAAATGTTTACATTCATGCTATAATAGTGTTAACAAGGAAACCATTAATACTTGTGTGATTTGTAAACTTAATTTGAAGTCCCTAGTGTAGCCTCTATACTTCACTAGCTTGTTGGTTGATTAATGATTGTGGTTTCCATATCATGAACATTGAGATGTTATCAACAACAAGATCATATCGTTAGGAGAATGATATGGTGGACATACTCCTATAGATAAGCGTAGCATAAAGATCAAGTCATTTCATTAGTTCAATTGCTATATGCTTTACGATACATAGTAACCTAATTCCTTCGACCATGAGATCATGCATATCACCTTTACCGGATGGATGCTTTGATGACATCAAACACCACACCGAATCGGGTGGCTATAAAGGTGGCATTAAGTGTTCGGAAAGTATTGGTTGAATCACATGGATCAAGAGTGGATTTGTCCATCCACATGACGGATAGATATACTCTGGGCCCTCTCGGTGGAATGTCATCCAATTAGCTTGCAAGCATGTGACTTGGTCACAAGGGATCACATATCACGGAACGAGAAAAGAGTACTTATCAAGAACGAGGTTGAACTAGGTATGCAGAGATACCACGATCATAACCTCGGTAAGTAACATATCGTGAGACAAAGGGAAATTGGTATCGTATGTAAGTGGTTCATTCGATCGCAAAGTAATCGTAGAAATATGTGGGAGCCATATGAATTTCCAGATTCCTCTATTGGTTATTGTTCGAGAAGTGTCTCGATCATGTCCGCATAATTCACGAACCGTAGGGAAACACACTTAAGGATTGACGTTGTTTGAGTAGTTATGGTATTATGAGAAAGAGACCGAATGTTGTTGAGTCTCGGATGGGATCCGGATATCACAAGGTGATCCGGAATGGTCCGGAGAATAAGATTCATATAAGGAAAGTCCCGTTTGAGTTCGGGAATGATTCCGTGTTTTCATCGGGAATGTTCTAGAAGGTTCCGGATTGTCCCAAGACCGGGGAAGGGTAAATGAATGTGTCATTGCTCATTGAATGATTGCATCATGTACTAAGTGTTCTTGCTGTCCCAAATAAAGGATTAAATTGAATCCTAAAACATAAAAGTCAAATGTCCAGTTTGAAAGTCAAACTGCCAAAACAAGAAACTGTGGGAAACAAGCAAGAGGAGTTGGAACCAACCTGGAGGAGGAGTTGGACTCCTCCAGGCCGCCAGCCCTAGGCCGAGTTGGGAGGGACTCCTCCCTCCTGGCGCCAAGGACCCCCCTCCCATATAAGGAGGGCAGGCTCCTCCATAGACACATAACTTTCTACTCTAGATCTCGGTTTAGAGCCGTTTTGGTTTAGAGCTTCTAATTGCTTTAGCCCGGTTTAGAGCCTTCTAATTGGTTTAGAGCCTTCTAATTGGTGTGTCTAATTACTAGACCACTAATAGCCTCTCTCATAAGCTCCACCATACTGCACCAAGCTTAAGGCGCCTCGGGATCTCCCTCTACTTCGGTACCACGCCAGTTGTCGCCGGAATCGCGAGGAGAGTGCTACAACCTCCGCCTGCTTTGGAACAAGGGAGAGGAAGGTCTTCGTCGAGTACCGAACGTGTGACCGATTGGGAGCGCTTTAACGCATATTGGAAGGATCGTCTACACGATCTTGAGATCGGGAAGAGTACGACTACATCACCCACGAGAATCCGCTCTCGTTAAACGCTTTGGAATCTTCGAGGGTAAGTTATACCATCGACTCGTTGCTACAATCTAGTAGATAGATCTTGGCTTGTTTGTTTGTATGCGATAGAAAATTTTTGTTTTCCATGCTACGAACCCCTACACGTTCGTCTACATCATCCACGAGTACAACCTCGTTAACGCTATTCGGTCTTCGAGGGTATGTATTCTATGGATGTATATCCACCCGTTGCTTGTATCTAGTAGATAGATCTTGGTACATAGATGTTCCCATCGTAGGAAAAATTTTGTTTTCTATGCTGCGAACCCTACAGTGGTATCAGAGCCGGATCTATGCATAGATGCTTTGCACGGGTAGTACACATATGAGTATGTGGGCGATGATGATCATTTTATTGCTTCTTTGTTGTACTTTGGATATTGGTGGCATAGTGGGATGAAGCGGCCCGGACAAACTTTACATGTCCTCGCACATGAGACCTGTTCCACGCTTGACATGCAACTAGTTTGCATAAGTGGCTAGCGGGTGTCTGTCTCTCCTACTATAGTCAATATCTAATTTGCAACGAGTTGTCAACAATTTGGTTATCCTCGTTGTGGTTCATGTTCGTAGGTAAGAACGGTTCTATCTCGAAAGCCCTAAGCCACGTAAAATTTGCAATGGATAAATTAGAGGCGTCTAGTTCAGATTGTTGCTGGGCTAGTGTTATGATATGGTGATGTTGTAAGTAGAAGTATGAGATGATACTCTTACAACATACATAGCGTGTAAACTCCATAGACCTTGGATTTACACATAAAGGTATGATAGTGATCATACCACGATGCACATGATAGAGATCATATGCGGGAACCATATCATTTCACTTATAAACATGTGATGTTTTGATTGCATCTTATATTGCTTGTTTGGCGTTTTATTAGCATAATAAGATGATCCCTCATTTAGATATCAAGATAAGAATGTGTTCTTCCTTAAGTATGCACCGACAATGTTTCGTCGCTTCAAGACATCACGTGATGATCGGGTGTACTTGAATCCACGAGCATATCTCGGGTGTAAGACAGTTACACACGCGAATACTAAGGTTCTTACTTGGCGAGCCTAGCATGTCTGGACATGGCCTCGGAACACGGACCGAAAGGTTAAGCATGAGTCATATGTTTTGATATGATGACCATATGGATGCTCGCCTTTGAAGCTACACCGACTCACATGATGATCGGACTTGGTGTAGTGGATTTGGTTCATGTAATCACCAAAAAGACACGAGGGATGTCGTTTTTGAGTGGGAGTTCATTTCTAATTTGGATTAGTAGAACTCAATTTATCATAAAATTAAATCAAAGTGAATTTACATAATTTGTTGTAGTCATTGGCATTCGTTCACCACCTTATGCATTGTTGTAGTCAGTGTGCTATCTTGTATGGTTTAGAATCGTAGCTTCAGAAAAGGTTTGAAGAGTCAGACCCATATGATATTGTCGAGGATCTCAAATTGATTTTTGAGACTCATGCGGCAATTGAAAGCTATGAGGCTTCTGAAAAGTTCTTTAACTGCAAGATGGAAGAGGGCAGCTCCGTCAGTGAGCATGTGCTTAAGATGTCTGGGCACGCAAACAAACTTCAAAGCTTGGGTATAGTGATTCCTAATGCTTTGGGGATTTACCGTGTCCTCCAATCACCACCACCAAGTTACAAGAACCTTGTGATGAACTACAACATGCGAGAACATGAACAAGACGTTGCGTAACTCTTTGCCATGTTGAAATCTGCAAGTGGAGATCAAGAAAGAGCACCAACTGTTGTTGGTCAATAAGACCACCAAATTCAAGAAAGGCAAGTCTAAGCAAAAGGGACACTTCAAGAAGGGTGGTAAGAAAGCTACCACGACGAAGAAGACCGGCTGGACCTAAGCACGAAATCGAGTGCTTTTACCGCAAGGGAGAAGGTCCTCGAAGCGGAATTGCCCAAAGTACTTGGCGGATTCAAGAACGGCAACATCAAGAAGAAAGGTATATCCGATATACATGTTATTGATGTGTATCTCACTAGTACTCGTAGTAGTGCGGGTATTTGATCTTGGTTCGGTTGCTCATATTTGTAACTCAAACAGTGCTTTGCGAATAAACGGAAGCTAGCGAAGAACGAGGTGACGATGCGTGGGAAGCGGATCAAAGGTTGATGTGATCGCGGTCGCACGCTACCCCTTCATCTACCATCGGATTAGTTTTATACTTAAATAATTGTTATTTGGTGCTGCGTTGAGCATGAACATTATATCGGGATCTTGTTTATTGCGAGACGGTTACTTGTTTAAATCGAGAATAATGGTTGTTCTATTTATATGAGTAATATGTTTTATGCACATGCACCTTTGATAGATGGTCTATTCTTATTGAATCTCGATAGTGGAAATACACATATCAACAACATTGAGGCTAAGCGTTTGAAATCAAGCGATAATTCGACCTATATGTGGCATCGTCGTCTTGGTCACATCGAGTGAAACGTATGAAGAAACTCCATTCGATGGACTTCTTGAATCACTTGATTTTGAATCACTTGAAAGATGCGAAGCATGTCGATGGGAAAAATGACTAAGACTCCATTTTACGGTATGATGGAGCGAGCTACGGACTTATTGGAAATCATACATACCGATGTGTGTGGTCCAATGAGTGTAGCGTCATGGTGGTTATCGTTATGTTCTTACCTTCACGGATGACTTGAGTAGATATGGATATATCTATTTCATGAAACATAAGTCCAAACTTTCGAGAAGTTTAAGGAGTTTCAAAGTGAGGTAGAGAATCAACGTAACAAGAAGATTAAATTTCTACGCTCGATCGTGGAGGTGAATATCTAAGTTACGAGTTTGGCGAGCATTTAAAGAAGTGCGGAATACTTTCACAATAGACACCGCCGAACACCACAGTAATGGTGTGTCCGAACGTCAGAATCGAACTCTTAGATATGGTTCGTTCTATGATGTCACTTATGATTTACCGCTATCATTTTGGGGTTATGCATTAGAAACAGCCGCATTCACTTTAAATAGGGCACCGTCTAAATCCGTTGAAACGACACCGTATGAATTGGGAAGAAACCTAAATTGTCGTTCCTTAAAGTTTGGGGATGCGAAGCCTATGTAAAGAAGTTACAATGACAAGCTTGAACCCAAAGCGAAAAATGCGTCTTCATAGGATACCCAAGGAAACTATTGGGTATACCTTCTATCATAGATCGAAGGCAAAACATTCGTTAAGAATGGATCCTTTCTAGAGAAGGAATTTCTCTCGAAAGAAGTGACTGAAGGAAAGTAGAACTCGACGAGGTTGTTGAACCTTCTCTCGAATTGCGAGTAGCGCAAAGACCGAAGAAGTTCTGTGGTGCTGCACCAATAAGGGAGGAAGCTAATGATGATGATCATGAAACTTGGTTGAAGTTGCTACAGAGCCTGGAGGTCAACGAGAACTCGTACCACTCCAGATTGGTATGATTCCGTTATGAATGTCATGGTGGTGGACAACACCGATGACCCCGAGACATATGAGGAAGCGATGATGAGCCCAGATTCCAATAAATGGCAAGAAGCCATGAAATCCGAGATTGGATCCATGTACGAAAACCAAGTATGGACTTTGGTGGACTTACGGATGGCGGAAGGCTGTCGAGAACAAATGGATTTTCAAGAAGAAAGCAGTCTTGATGGTAATGTTATCGTTTATAAAGCTCGACTTGTCGCAAAAGGGTTTCGACAAATTCAAGGAGTTGACTACGATGAGACTTTCACCACGAGCGAAGCTAAAGTCTGTGAGGATTATGTTAGCAATAGCTGCATATTATGATTATGAGATATGGCAGATGGATGTCAAAACAGCATTCCTCAATGGAGACATTGATGAAGAGTTGTATATGATGCAACCCAAAGGTTTTGTCGATCCTATAGATGCTAACAAGGTATGCAAACTTTAACGGTCCATCTATGGATTGAAGCAAGCATCCCGTAGTTGGAATCAACGTTTTGATAAAGTAATCAAAAGTTTTGGTTTTATACAAACTTATGGAGAAGCTTGTATTTACAAGAAAGTGAGTGGGAGCTCTGTAGCATTCTTAATACTGTATGTAGATGACATATTGTTGATTGGGAATGATGTAGACCTTCTTAATAGTGTCAAGGAATATTTGAATAATAGTTTTTCAATGAAGGATCTTGGCGAAGCGACTTACATATTAGGCATAAAGATTTATAGAGATAGATCAAACGCCAAATATCATTGTCACAGTACATATTTGGACAAAGTTCTAAAGAGATTTGGAATGGAAGAAAGCAAGAAAGGGTTCTTGCCCATGTTGCTCAATCGACCTTGAGTAAAACTCAAAGTCCGACATCGGCGAAGATAGAGAAAGGATGAGTAAGACTCCTATGCCTCACCATAGGATCTCTAATGTATGCCATGCTATGTACTAGACCCGACATTGCATATCTTTGTTAGTTTAACTAGCAGATATCAAAGTGATCGAGTGGATCATTGGACAATGATCAAAAACATCCTTAAGTACTTGAGAAGAACTAAGGATATGGTTTTTCTTATGGAGGTGATGAGCATTTCGTTGTTAATGGTTACCGATGCTAGTTGGAACACCGATCCAGATGATTCTAAATCACAATCCGGATCGTATTTATTTTGAATGGTGCAGTGATTAATGGAGGAGTGCAAAGCAAAGCGTTGTGGCGAGATCTTCTGAATCGGAATACATGGCTTGCCGGAGGCTTCTGAAGCGATATGGATGAAAGAGTTCATTCTGGTGGGTGTGGTTCCAAGTCGCTGGACCCAATGTCTATCTCTTTGATAACATGGGCGCCATAGCCAATGCGCAAGAACCAAGGTCACACAAGAAGTGAAGCATATCAAGCTGCGTTTTCACGCTATTCGAGAACATATCCGGGATGGGGATATAAAGATTTGCAAAGTACACACAGATCTGAATGTGGCGGATCCGTTGACTAAACCTCTCCCGAGGGCAAAACATGACCAACACCAAAGCGCCATGGGTGTTGGTATATTACCATGTAATCTAGATTAGATGACTCTAGTGCAAGTGGGAGATTGTTGGAGATATGCCCTAGAGGCAATAATAAATGTAGTTATTATTATATCTTTGTGTTTATGATAAATGTTTACATTCATGCTATAATAGTGTTAACAAGGAAACCATTAATACTTGTGTGATTTGTAAACTTAATTTGAAGTCCCTAGTGTAGCCTCTATACTTCACTAGCTTGTTGGTTGATTAATGATTGTGGTTTCCATATCATGAACATTGAGATGTTATCAACAACAAGATCATATCGTTAGGAGAATGATATGGTGGACATACTCCTATAGATAAGCGTAGCATAAAGATCAAGTCATTTCATTAGTTCAATTGCTATATGATTTCTGATACATAGTAACCTAATTCCTTGACCATGAGATCATGCATATCACCTTTAGGATGGATGCTTTGATGACATCAAACACCACACCGTGGCGGGTGGCTATAAAGGTGGCATTAAGTGTTCGTAAAGTATTGGTTGAAACACATGGATCAAGAGTGGGATTTGTCCATCCACATGACGGATAGATATACTCTGGGCCCTCTCGGTGGAATGTCATCCAATTAGCTTGCAAGCATGTGACTTGGTCACAAGGGATCACATATCACGGGAGCGAGAAAGATTACTTATCGATGTGAGGTTGAACTAGGTATGCGGAGATCAAAGCGATCATAACCTCGGGTAAGTAACATATTGTGAGACAAAGGGAAATTGGTATCGTATGTAAGTGGTTCATTCGATCATAAGTAATCGTAGAAATATGTGGGAGCCATATGAATTTCCAGATTCCTCTATTGGTTATTGTTAGGAGAAGTGTCTCGATCATGTCGCATAATTCACGAACCGTAGGGAGACACATAAGGATTGACGTTGTTTGAGTAGTTATGGTATTATGAGAAAGAGACGAATGTTGTTGGTCTCGGATGGGATCCGGATATCACAAGGTGATCCGGAATGGTCCGGAGAATAAGATTCATATAAGGAAAGTCCGTTTAGGAGTTCGGGAATGATTAGGTGTTTTCATCGGGAATGTTCTAGAAGGTTCGGATTGTCGGCACTCAGGGGGAAGGGTACATGAATGTGTCGTTGCTCATTGAATGATTGCATCATGTACTAAGTGTTCTTGCTGTCCCAAATAAAGGATTAAATTGAATCCTAAAACAGAAAAGTCAAATGTCGGTTTGAAAGTCAAGCGCCAAAACAAGAAACTGTGGGAAACAAGCAAGAGGAGTTGGAACCAACACGGAGGAGGTTGGACTCCTCCGGGCCGACCCTAGGCCGAGTTGGGAGAGGACTCCCTCCCTCCTGGCGCCAAGGACCCCCTCCCATATAAGGAGGCGGGGCTCCTCCATAGACACATAACTTTCTACTCTAGATCTCCGGTTTAGAGCCGTTTTGGTTTAGAGCTTCTAATTGCTTTAGCCTTGGTTTAGAGCCTTCTAATTGGTTTAGAGCCTTCTAATTGGTGTGTCTAATTACTAGACCACTAATAGCCTCTCTCATAAGCTCCACCATACCGCACTTGCAGCTTAAGCCTGCTCATGGATCTCCCTCTACTTAGGTACGCCGTTGTCTTCTTGGAATCGAGGAGAGTGCTACAACCTCCCTTTCTTTGGAACAAGGAGAGGAAGGTCTTCGTCAGTACCGAGGTGTGACCGATTGGGGCGCTTGGGAACGTGGAAGGATCGTCTACACGATCTTGAGATCGGGAAAATACGACTACATCACCCACGAGAATCCGCTCTCGTTAACGCTTTGGAATCTTGAGGTAAGTTATACCATCGACTCGTTGCTACAATCTAGTAGATAGATCTTGGCTTGTTTGTTTGTATGCGATAGAAAATTTTTGTTTTCCATGCTACGAACCCCTACGTTCGTCTACATCATCCACAGTACAACCTCGTTAACGCTATTCGGTCTTCGAGGGTATGTATTCTATGGATGTATATCCACCGTTGCTTGTATCTAGTAGATAGATCTTGGTACATAGATGTTCCCATCGTAGGAAAATTTTGTTTTCTATCTGCGAACCCTACATGGTATCGAGGGATCTATGCATAGATGCTTTGCAGGTAGTACACATATGAGTATGTGGGCGATGATGATCATTTTATTGCTTCTTTGTTGTACTTTGGATATTGGTGGCATAGTGGGATGAAGCGGCCCGGACAAACTTTACATGTCCTCGCACATGAGACCTGTTCCACGCTTGACATGCAACTAGTTTGCATAAGTGGCTAGCGGTGTCATCTCTCCTACTATAGTCAATATCTAATTTGCAACGAGTTGTCAACAATTTGGTTATCCTCGTTGTGGTTCATGTTCGTAGGTAAGAACGGTTCTATCTCGAAAGCCCTAAGCCACGTAAAATTTGCAATGGATAAATTAGAGGCGTCTAGTTTAGATTGTTCTTTGGGCTAGTGTTATGATATGGTGATGTTGTAAGTAGAAGTATGAGATGATACTCTTACAACATACATAGCGGTAAACTCCATAGACCTTGGATTTACACATAAAGGTATGATAGTGATCATACCACGATGCACATGATAGAGATCATGTCGGAACCATATCATTTCACTTATAAACATGTGATGTTTTGATTGCATCTTATATTGCTTGTTTGGCGTTTATTAGCATAATAAGATGATCCCTCATTTAGATATCAAGATAAGAATGTGTTCTTCCTTAAGTATGCACCGACAATGTTTTGTCGCTTCAAGACATCACGTGATGATCGGGTGTACTTGAATCCACGAGCATATCTCGGGTGTAAGACAGTTACACACGCGAATACTAAGGTTCTTACTTGGCGAGCCTAGCATGTATGCAGACATGGCCTCGGAACACGGACAGAAAGGTTAAGCATGAGTCATATGTTTTGATATGATGACCATATGGATGCTGCCTTTGAAGCTACACCGACTCACATGATGATCGGACTTGGTGTAGTGGATTTGGTTCATGTAATCACCAAAAAGACACGAGGGATGTCGTTTTTGAGTGGGAGTTCATTTCTAATTTGGATTAGTAGAACTCAATTTATCATAAAATTAAATCAAAGTGAATTTACATAATTTGTTGTAGTCATTGGCATTCGTTCACCACCTTATGCATAGTTGTAATTGAGATAATAGAACTATAGAATTACGGATATATACTTTCTGTGGTATCGTATTGTGTTGAGTGTCAATCTAAAGTTTAAAGTCCTATTACAAACTTTCAAAGAACTCTATTTACTCAAGTGAAATTTAATAGTTGGTATTAAATCAAGAGTAATAATTCGATGTTAGTATCTTAAGTATCATGTTTGCCTCCATGATTCTTGATTGTTTTAATATCAAGTTTATCGAGGAGCTGAAAGAATTGTTTCAGAAACCATCATGTGTGGCAGATATAACGATATCTGAAACAATATTTTGATTGCAATATGATAGAGTATAATATATGTTCTCATATTGGATGAGAATTTACAAAGGTTGGAGATGCTAGACATCCTAATCATCCAAAAGGGTTTTGGAAAGTAATGTTATACTCACGATTCTCCTTTATAAGCTACATTAGCTTGATCATGAAAGTTGTCATGATAAGGGTGAATAGAAGATGTATGTAAAGTGTTTACTACACTAAAAGATTACTAAAGAATGGATTTTGAAAGAATACCGATCATTTTGATGATGGTGATCTACTTCAAAGTGCAGGTCCAAAGGTATTATTATTTGAATATACACGCTTTGGACTATGTGTCATGTATATGGCGCCACTGTTGATGTTGATAGATTCTTTTAAAAGGAAAAGGAAATGCTGAAAGAGAATCTATAAAATATACTTGTCAGAAAAGAAAAGATTGGAAATATCCAATTTAGGTATATATATGATATACATGTTATGGTTGTATTCTTTGCTTGTTAAACAATGTGGTTCTTGGGTATTGGATACCGAATTGGTTGGTATGATATTTCATATGGAACGACGCAATTCATGAATCACAATGGCCTAAGTAACTAGCAAGAGAATATGTGATGATGTTCATCGAAAACAAACAAACCGTTGTTTGTATTTCTCGTTGACATCAAAGCTTTCAAGATTTGTTTTAATAATTGTTATTTAAATCAGGTATTATGAGAACAAAGGTTGTTCAAATAATTACCGTATTCCATATAATATGGATGATTTACAAATCTAGTTGGAGAAATCACATCCATAAAACCTAATGCTAAAATGTCGCAAGACAAATGATTGAAAGATCACTTACGAAGTGACATCGCCGTTTAAATTATATTGGAAATAAAACATGAAGAAACTCCATATGCATGGATTTTTGGAGTCTTTGATTTGATCAAGTGATGCTTGTGAGACTTTCCTCGGGATAATTAAAACTTCGTTCTAAGGCCAAAGAAGAACGAACGACTAAAATATTGGAATTTATACATATCGATGTATGTAGTCCATTATGTGTAGTCGTAAGCGATGGGTTTCAACTTCATATATTTTCTCCGGAAATTTGAGTGAATGTTCACTTAATGAGAATGAAGTATGAAATATTTGAAAATGTTTCAAAGACTTTCAAGATGAAGTGGAAAATCATTGTAATAAAAAAATAAATAGTTTATGATTTTATCATAAGGGATTTATTTGAGTTACAAGTGTAACAAGAAAATAAATGAATTATGATTTTATCATAAAGGGATTTATTTGAGTTGCAAGTTTAGCAAAACACCTAGATTTACATCTCCCGAAACACCATAGGAGTATGGAGTGTTTGAGATTTGTAATGAAACCTTGTTTGACATGGTTGGATCAAAGGTGTTATTTATAAAACTGCCATTATGTTTTAAAAGATTAAAGCTTTAGAGACTTCCGCTTTTACACTGAAAAGAGCTCCATCTTGATCCGTTGAAATGACACCATGGAAGTTATGGTTTGGGATAAAACCCAAGTTGTCATTTCTTAAATTTTGGTATGCTAAACATAAGTAAGATGTTTACAACCGAAGTCGGATGAGCATGTCTTTGTAGGTTATTTCTAATAACAATTGGTTATTCCTCCATAACACCAATGACAAAAGGGTTTGTCGCTTGAAACATGAAGTTTCTTGAAGAAGGAATTTTTCATGAATGTTAAGTGGGAGGACAATAGAAGTTTGATAAGGTTAACGAACCTTAGCTAAATGTGCTGAGTTGCGCAGCGCCGGAAATGGTTCCGGAGGCTGCCATAATGCTCATAGCTTATGTGCCTCAAAGGTTGTGGTCACGGAGATCTAAGTTCTTATTGAACCAAGTTGGTCGGATAAACAAATCAAATATTGAGATTTGAGAGTAAATCATTATTGTTTGACAATGATGAACCGACTACATACAAAGAAGCAATGATGGGCCCTGAATCCGTCAAATGGCTTGATGCCATAAAATCCGTGATAGTTTCATACACGAGAAATCAAGTTTTGAACTTGGAAGACCCTCCGGAAAGGTGTAAAAACCTATCGGTCGTATTTGGATCTATAAAGAAACAGACATGGATGTCTCACATCTATGAAATATTCGACATGTCGTAAAGTATTTTATGACAATGTTCAAGGAGTTGACTATGACAAGATTTGATCTTTCATAGCGATATTTAGTCTGGACGGATTAAAGTAGCAACCACTACATATAATTTGGTATATGGTAGATGAATAAACAAAACAAAGTTCTTCTAATAGAATGGTTACCTAGGACATGTACAAGACACGGTCCAAATGGTTTTGTTAATTTAAAGGATGCTAAAAAGGGCATGCAAACTTCAATAGTTGAAGTAAATATCGCGGAGTTGAAATCTTCACCATGATGAAAAATGAGTTTTTCATCAAGAGACGATGAAGATGCTTGCATTTGCAAGAAATTAAGTGGGAGCGCTGAGACATATTTCTAATACATTATGTGGAGGATATCTTGTTGATTAGAAATGATGTATCTTTTATTGACAAAGGTTAAGAATTTCATTTCGATGAAAGACTTAGGCAAAACCCGAATATTTAGCATGAAAGTCTATAGTGGATAGACCGTGACGCTAATATGGTTATGCCAAACGTACATATATGAGATATTGAAGAAGTTCAATATAGAAACGACAAGAAACGGTTCTTGTCGCATGGAAAGGAATTGAATCAAGATTCAAGTGTATTGACACTTGATAAGTGAAACAAGATTCAAGTGCTTTGACACTTGATGAGTGAAATCACAAGGATGTTTTGATCAATCATACCATGATATGTACACATCCAGATATGTCATATGCTCTAAGTGTTATGAGCATATACCAGAATGAATCATAAAATGATCATTGGACGATAGTGAGGATATTCTTATGATCTTTTGGAAGAACTAAGGATATATTTGTGTAGAGGTGACAAACAATTATAAATAGTTCATTGTAAAGCGTTACATTAATACTAGGTTTGTCACAAGATACAAATTAAGTTTATCTCAATTTAAACTATGGGTGTCACAATGTAATGGAAAGGATATTCCATGATGGATTTGGATGTATTCCAAAGTTAAGACATTGTGACGAATACTACAACAAAAGGCTAAGTATATGACTTCTATAGTAGCAGCAAAGGAGGGAATTTGTGTCAAGTAGTTTGTTGTCAAACTAAGGTGTGGTTCACAACGGGCTAACACTAAAGATATATTGTATGACAATAGTATCGACATGTTTTAACCCCAAGGAACTAAAGGTCTCACCAAAAGACCAAATTTATACAATGCCATCTCATTGGAGAATGAGTGATGCGTGAAGACGCAAAGACATGCAAATACACACGGACCTGAAAGTTTCAGATCCGTAGATTATGTTAACCACTTGTAGTTGCGAATATGGAACACCAGAAAGCCATAGGTGTTCAATGCGCAAAGTTTTCAAACTAGATTATTGTCTCTAGTGCAAGTGGGAGACTGAAGGGAATATGCCCGAGAGGCAATAATAAAGTGGTTATTATTGTATTCCTTATTTATGATAAATGTTTATTTTACATGCTATAATTGTATTAATACGGAAACGTTAATACATGTGTGTTTAATAAACAAAAAGGAAGTTCCTAGTTATGCCTCTCTCATAAACTAGCTCGTTGATTAACAAGATGATCAAGATTTCCTGATCATAGACATTGGATGTTGTTAATAACGAGGTCACAATATTAGTGTAATGATGTTATGAACATTCATCCGAAGTATAGCATTACGATCAAAGTCATTGAATTTATATTGCTATAACAACTTACGAAGTGATCCAAATCCTTAGACCATGAGATCATGTCAATCACTAACACCAGAAGAGTTTCTTGATAACATCAAACGTCACACCATAACAGGGTGATTATAAAGATGGGTTCAGAACTACTAAAGTGTTATGTTGAGGCCCATGGATCAAGAGTGGAATTTGTTCATCCCGATGACGGATAGATATGCTCTGGGCCCTCTCGGTGATATCACATTGATTAGCTTGCAAGCAAGTGATTTGATCACTAGAATGTTATATCACGGGAACGAGAAAAGAGTGCATGTCGGTAACGAGATGAAACTAGGTATGGAGATACCGATGATCGAATCTCGGACATGTAATATATCGTGAAACAAAGGGATTAAGATACTAGCGTAAAAGGTTCACATGATCACACAAGTCATTGTTCAATGTGTGGGAGTCAGTACGGATCTCCAGGTCCCGCTGCTGATTATTGATCGAAGAGGGGTCTCGATCATGTCTGCATTATTCGCGAACCATAGGGTGACACACTTAAGGGATACCGACACCATTCAGAGCAAATGATATGTCAGAAAAAGAAAAGGAAAGAGCAGGAATTTATTTCACTAGACACCAGAACTGTTTCGGTTGAAATTCTTGGCCAGTTACGCATGTGAAATTGAAATGTTGTAAGGGTTTTATGTGAATGTTTGTTAATTAAAGTAATTAACAAAATTCTGAATAAATAAATAAAAGAGTTTTATTTAAATGAGAGCTTGCATTAAATTTAGTGGAAATTTAATGCATGTGAGTGGATTTTGAGTGGAGGCTTTTTAATGGGGGAGGCTTTTCATTTTGAGTGGGAGCTCCACCCACATGAATGTGGAAGAGGTGGGGCAGCCACCATGGCTGGGCGCCATGCCCTTGGGTTCCCCTCTCCCCTATAAAGCCCCCTCTCCTCCTCTCAAAGTACACCTCCTCAAGGATCTCTCCCTTTAGAATTCCCCATGGTCTCGGATCGTGAGATACATGTTCAGTGACTTTTACGGAAGGATTTGTTGCTTCCGCGCTTCACCGGAGCGAGGCGCGGAGGTTGTCGGGGTACCCGTGCGTGTGTGCGATCACGGATGCACCACGCTTTGAGGTCTTGGACTTGATCGTGATGGACCGCTGGACGGATGGACTTCATCACGATCTTGAGATTGGCAAGCGTTAAGTCACATCATCCACAGTACAACCTCGTTAACGCTATTCGGTCTTCGGGGGTATGTATTCTATGGATGTATATCCACCCGTTGCTTGTATCTAGTAGATAGATCTTGGTACATAGATGTTCCCATCATAGGAAAATTTCTGTTTTTTATGCTGCGAACCCTACATATGAAACGAGAGATTGGTGAATATGTTACACTCTGTGACATATGTCAACGGGTGAAAGCAGGCCACCAAAAACCGGTTGGATTATTACAACCTCTACCCATTCTAGATTGAAAGTGGGAGGAGATCGGTATGGATTTTATTACGGGTTTACCCAAAACCAGAAATGGATATGATGCTATATGGGTCATCATCGATAGGTTGACCAAAGTAGCCCACTTTATACCCATAAAGCAAACATATGGAAAGAATAAGCTTGCAGAGTTATATTTAACCAAGATTGTAGTATTGCATGGAGTACCTAAGAAGATTTTCTCCGATAGAGGGCCGCAATTCACTTCTCACTTTTGGAAAAAGTTACATGAAGCCACGGGGACAGATTTGGATTTCAGTATAGCATACCACCCACAAACCAACGGACAAACTGAGAGAGTAAATCAAATCCTGGAGGACATGTTGCGGTCATGTGCGCTAGTTTATGGAGCTGCATGGGACACATGTTTACCATTTGCAGAATTCTCATACGATGTGACTATCAAGCTAGTATTGGGAGATCACCATTTGAAGCCCTGTATGGAAGAAGTTGTAGAACACCATTAAATTGGACTGAGGTAGGAGAAAAGCAACTTCTTGGACCACAAATAGTTCAAGATGTAGAGGCTCAAGTGAGGATTATTAGAGAGAAGCTGCAAGCAGCTCAAACCAGATATAAGCAATATGCCGACAAACACCGACTTGATCTTAGCTTCCAAGAAGGGGACTATGTATATTTAAGGATCACTCCTTTCAAGTCAATCCAGCGGTTCCACACAAAAGGTAAGTTGGCACCCAGATTTGTAGGACCATTCAAAATTACAAAACGAGTAGGGGAAGTTGCCTACCAACTGGAGTTAAGTTCAAAACTGAATGGAGTGCATAATGTGTTTCATATATCGCAACTCAGAAAGTGCTTAGAGACACCGGAAAAGAAGGTATCCCTGGACGAAATCGAACCCCAAGAGGATCTGACCTATACAGAGAAGCCAGTTAAAATCCTTGAATCCAAGGAGCGACAATTAAGGACAAGGAACATCAAGTTCTGTAAGGTGCAACGGAGTAATCACACAGAAGGAGAAGCTACATGGGAAAAGGAGTCAGAGATCCGACAAAAATATCCGCACCTATTTCCCGAGGAGGAATGAATCTCGGGGACGAGATTCTTTTTAAGGGGGGAAGGTTGTAACAATCCAAATTTTTCTACACTAAAGCGAATTTGAAAACAAATTTGGAAAGACAAAATTCGAACAAATTGGAATCAAACAAATTAGACAAAAAAAAAGAGAATAAAACAAAGGAGGAACATGAAGAACAGCGATGAACCCTAGCCGTCGTCGATTCCCCATCACCGACCAGCCATGCCGCCCCAGCCCCATCGCCGTAGAAGCGAAGCATCGCTGCCGCCCACCCGAAGACTACCTCTCGTCGCCATACTGCCATCGTCTTTGCCACGTCGTCACGCAAATGCCGCCATGCCGCTGCCAGCCGCTCTCCGCTCGCCCATTCGCCGTGTTCCTGCTGCTCCGCACGTCCGCCACTTGAGAGGAAGCAGAGAACCCAGCACCTAGACGAGCCCGCCATCGCCACAAATTCCTCTCCGCCACCACGCGGCACTCTCGAGCTGCTGCACGCCTATAAGAACCTCCCACTTTGCCATTCTTGATTTCTTCGTGAATCGATCCTCTCCACCTCGCGAGCATCACCGCTTCGTCAATTTTGGCCACCACCGCCAGAGAGCTCGCCTCCATCGCTGCCAACTGCCGGTGAGCATCTCCTCTCCTCCCGTTCCTCTGCTTCTTCTTTCTTTTCTTTTTTTTCTTCTTCCTGAGCGAGCCAAAGAGGTACGCGCTAGTCGCCGCTGGTGCTGCCAAGCCGAAGATGGGCCAGCCAGCTCCCTCCTCACCCAAGGAAAAAGAACGATGCCAAGCCTTTCCATTTTCTATTTCAATTTCTGTTTTCATTTTAAGGATTGTTTTAAATAACCTCTTTTGCAACATTACTTTGATCAAAAGCTCTAAAATAAAAGGCTCATTTGATCCTCATAACCCTCTGTATGCAAATAACTTTTCTAATGTTTTCAAAAATTATTTTGTTGGTCTTTTAAAACTCAAAAACCTTTATGTATATGTAGGAAAATAAAGGCCACTTTTATCTATATCTCAACCTTAGTTCACAAATACGAGTAATGACCTTGGGCAAAATATTTCTGAACATTTTAGGACCAATTGGTGAAGCCTCGGAGGATTTTGGCATAGGAGTGCACCATCTCGGAGTCGAGGATTTCGCGGGAGACCTTTCTTTAGGCAAGTCACCTCTCTCACCGATGAAATTTTGGAGGTAAATGATTTTAGAATATCGAAGCTATGTGCAATAATAGAACCCTTGAACCATTAATATTTGATATTATGCCTTGAGACCAACCCTAGTGGAAACCCTGGACTTGCTTGATGGATGATGCATGATTGTTTGTATGAATGATTGCTTGGAGGTCATATTTACCTTCAAAATCTTGGTATAAAAAGGACTCATCACCTGAATGAGAGCCTTGACTTTGGATTATGTGCCCTAGTATGTGGGCGTGGTTGATGGGTAAACCTGTGGTACATCCCTGCCACAAAACAATAAAACACACCACATAAATTGTAAGAACCCCCTACTCTATTCCAATGAATTTTCTACATGGTAGATTGACCCTGGTATGGGTGATCAAAGGGAAGACACTCGGAGTCAGGATGCTATAGTATGTTATCAATTTCCGTGGCCCTGACATACTCCCGGTGGGATTCGAGTGATGAGACCTTCCCGGGTAGAATTTTCAAAAGATAGCATAGATAAAAACTTAGCTTTCGATTAAAGGTTCCGATGCTAATGATAGCAATATCGCAAACCCTAGTGGTTTGGGACACTATGGCTTAGCACAGAACCATTGGAGGCACACACTTACATATCTAAAATCCATGATAAAGAATGAAAGAAAAATAAATATATATACCGAAGAAAATGAATGATACCAAGCATGATTACTTGGTGGAGTTAAGTATGCTACGGGTGGACGATGTTCTCCCCGCCGTTTGGCAAAGTGGTTAAAATGATACCACTATGGGTTTGACCACAAGGAAACCTTATGGGACTTTCCTGGTTAATTAATCTTGAATAAAACTTTAAATTGGAAACCATCTTGTGACTTGCTGAGTACTTTAGTACTCACCCTTGCTATATAAACATTTTTCAGAAACACCCGAAGATATCGCGGAGGTTGATCCTGATGTCTTCCTTCGCGGAGAAGATTTCGAGTTCTAGGTCATTCCTACGCTCGAGGGCTGATCCTAGAAATGTAGCCATGTATGTAAAATCAATAAAGTTTGTATGCGTTAGTCATGGTTTAATAATTTCAAGACAAAGAGAACCTCGTTTAATATTGGATTGTAAGAAAACTATTGTGATATTATCTACCCATGTAATATTATTCCTATGAGTTTGTATGCGATGGCTATGTTTTGTAATCACTCGGAATTTCGCGAAATTTTGCCTTCGGCGAATTCGTGAAATTTCCAGTCACGGTCCCGAATTTTTGGGGCGTGACATGCCCGGTACCTCAGAAGACCGGGACTCAGGCTAGCGGGTGTATACATCGACAAACTAGTAGTTACGGAATCGGACCGCTCCGGAGTGGTTCAGGTAATTGCAAGAAATATCGAAGACAGGTCAGCATGCTAGAGCTTAGGGCATGTACAACCGGACACTAAGCCTTGTCGCTAGGATATACTCTTATGTACGTAGCTGTTATGGCCTGATCCCGTTCGGCCGGAGTAAAAACGTTTGCATCGATGCCAAACTTAACGCCAAGCGTTTCGATATCTTCCCTGCAGATAAACCTCAGGCGCTATCTGGGAGGAAAGAAAAGGACAGGGAAAAAAAGACTTAACAAAACGTATACTAGCAAACTAAATTGCCTCCATGATTAGAGCCTCTTGTTTTCCGCGTAGGAGAGAAGAGCCGAGAGTGCTAAGTTTTTGTTTCCTATCGTCCTTAGTTAGCCCATCATTGAGGGGGGTGCGCTTCGATGATTTTCTAATTGAGTTATAAATACACTATCAGTTTATGTACCGGTCGGTCTGACTCGATTTATTCCTCCAACTCGAAATTTATCGAATTTAAATTCATGCCTCTGCTCTAAAATCAGCCAACGGCTCTAGATAGTTCAACATTACATGGTTTAAAACACCAAAATTAAGCAGCAAGACTACTAAAGATTGAAGTAACTTGAGCTAAACATAGTTCAAACAGCAAACATTGACACCAAATAAGTACATCCACAAGTATATAGGTAAACAGAGATTTAACCATCTGCTGGTGGTGACTGTGATCTAGGAGGATCTCAAAATTCATCAAACATTGACACTTTCTTTCTAGGCCTTGTGATAAAAGTCTTCGTTGGCCTTCTTTTAGCTGTGATTGTGCTCTATTCTTAACCTCCTCTGCTTTAGCTCTCTTGTCTGCAAGTGCTTTATTCCTAGCCTCCGCTATCTGGGCTTTCTTATGTTCTGCAGCAATCTTTCTTTCTTCTCTTTTCTATGCCGATGTAATCTTCTTCGGCTCAGCTTCTTGTGCTCTCTTCTCTACATGTGCTTGCTTCTTCATTGTTGCTTCTCTGCAAGTTCTTGCTTCTTCGGTGCTACTTCTTGTGTTGTCTTCTCATCCTGTTCTAGCTTCTTCATTTGCTCAGCTTCTTTCTTATCTTCCAGTGCCTTCTACTTTGCAAGTCTAGTTTGGGAAGGTGGCATTGGCCTCTGGGTGGTCATATACACTTGAGTTGCAATGAACTCACTCTTGGGAGAGGATCTTGAGTTGGCACAGTTTGTGACTAGTGAATTTGTGACTACAGTCACATTGTTAAATCAAGGAAACAATGGTAAAATAAAATGATGTGGGATGGTACTAGCAGAACTTGTTTGGCAATAAAATTGTATGGTAACTTGACCTCATTAACCAGACTTGCAATAACACTAGTAGCAAGCATCATGGTAGGCTAAAAAATGTTGGGATCCTGACAATTAATATACAAATGTTGAAATATAGAAGATTGTAATTATTGGAATGGAAACTCTTTTACAATAAGGTGTGTATGATGGCCTTACATATGTGATCACTGGATCATCTTCTATTTCAATCTGCACTGGCTGTTGAACTCCAATTCATGTCCCTTCTTTCAACTTTGGATCAATATCGTTCTTCCAATAATAATAACCACACATTTATGATTGTTACCTCCACACTTGCTATAGTGCATAATTCTACCATGTCTAGACATCTTTTTCTCACCGTTTGGGCCTTCTGTCTTATCAGGTTGTTTTCTTCTATTTTTTGCAGGTATACCAACTTAACCCTATGAAGATATCGTGCTCCTAGACAAAACGAAGAGCACCACTGATACCTAGCATCTTACCAGGCAAACACCAGTACTTCAACAATGTCGTTAAACGCAACAATAGACAACTAATTGACACCATAGTAATCAAACTAAACATGTGTACCATCCACATAGCCTCGATTATTTTCGTCCCTAACAAAAATTCCCCATGGAAATTCATAATACTGAACATATTTTTGTTTCCACCTAAATCATATATCCAAGAAACCCTCGGTTATTTAGTGACCAAAGCCCTAACTTTTTTTCATCTTCATATCCTTGATCACACAAACAATCATGCAAAGGTGATTTCTGCTCTATAGAAACAATCCTAAAGGTTGAATTCTTTGCAAACTAGGGACAAACTAACCGAAAGAAGGCGGCGGTTCTCCTTCGTGGCGACGGACGGGGCCATCACCATCACAAACAACCTCTACTCATTCCACGAACAACCTCTACTCATTCCGGTCCAGCGATCACCGCCTCCCTCTCCGTCGACTCCCTCATTTTCCCTCCCTCGAACACTACAGAACTTTTACAGCGAGGGGCGCTGGGAGTTGGCTAATGGATTAGATGGGGAGGGGGTATGTCAAAACATAGAGAGCGGAAATCCATGTTCTAGATGATGAAGGGTATTCGTGTAAGTTTCCAAGCCATCTCATCTACTGCAGGTGGGACCCATGTACACGTGTTGTCCGTGTGAGCTCAAATTCGACGACAGACGTGCTCCTAGACTAAACTAAGTCCAATTGACAAGTACATGGGTTAAACTCAGCAAATTTCGAGTATGAGGACTAAATCGAGCCAGACCGACAAGTACATGGACTTGGTAGTGTGTTTAACTCTTTCTAATTTTCTGTATTTTTTTCCTGTGGAAGCACGCCTAACCAAAACGGATTGAAGTGACTGAGCGTGATTGTATGAATATTGCTATTTGATAGTACCCCCTCCTCCAGAAATAACTGACTTATTGTCTTATTTTGAATGTATCTAGAATTCTAGACATGTTTTAGTGTATATATATATTTATATCTAGACAAGCTCAATTCAGTTATTTCTGGATGGAGGGAGTACTATTAATAAAGATGCTTACACCGAGAAACATAGGCTAACCTGCAATTCATAAACAATACTTCTGCATTGTTCATAAACTTTTGTGTTCCTTTCATCTCTGCCTTTTTATTTGACCGGTGAACCGAGGGGATTTTTATTTGTCAATTAAAAGAAGCAGCACAAGGAGTGCCGGGAAAAAGTACAGGGGGAATTACATCAAGGGGGGAAGGTGGTAAATGGGAAACATGAAAAGGAACTCTAAGTAAAGGTAGTCAAAACCCAATCCAAAAGAGGCTGCGCTAGTGTGGTCTTCACCCTATGCCGATGAAGAGGATGTCACTTTGACAACGCACTCTCCAACGAGCCAAAGAGCGAGGCTGGTCTTTGAAAATAAAGTCATTTCGTTCCTTGTAGATATTCCAAGCCACACACATTGCAATTTCCATAAAATAGGGTCCAACGAATTTGGCCTTGGCCTGTCTAAACCGAGCCGAGATATCCAGCGTACAGTCAGGCAAAAGCAGACAAGCAAAAGTTTCGGTAGGCATTTGGATTTCCAAATAGCAGAGACGGTAGTAACATCTTTCGTCAGAGCATGAAACATGAATTTATAGAACTTTGACGACGTGTATAACTGTGAACTTTGACGACGTGTATAACATCTTCGGTCATCTCTGCCTATTGCTAATGAACTATTATTATTTCAAAATGATTATTCATAACTGGCTGCCCGCCGTTTGGCAGTCAAGCACTGCTAGTTACAATTTTTCTTTTGAAATATTTTACATATATATTGCGATTTTCTGGCAACAAGAAGGCACATAGCTAGTAAACCTAGAAGATCCTACCAAAAAATAATAAATGTGTCTGAATTTAAGCATAATATCAGACCTGCTGTCTGATCATATGAGAAAATCAACAAATCAAGCACAACCTCTGCTTTTTATCCACACATTTTTCTATGCTGGATCTGTTCAGCTATTCTACATGTCTAATTCATTCGAGGAATACTGTAAGTCTATTACAGTGGAACAGTTCAACTTAAAGAACAATCAGCAGATTCCAAATGCAGCAAACTGTGCATGTTTTGAGATTTGGAACAAGCATCCGTAATATTTGCTACCATTAGCTGAAACTGCAAACAGGCACAGCCCTCCCTTATCAAAATTAAAACCGGATTAGGCAGGAAAAAAAACTAACCCCTTTTACTTGTTTTTAACCTCTCCTTTTCACACACTGTAGAATTATACCGTCATCCCTGATCCGTGACCAAAACTACGGCGAGATCATGCATCATCACCTTTGCCGGCTCTAGTCAAGAAAGCCGGTTTGCCGGAATACGGCGTCGCGAACGCGCCGGAGATCTCGCCCCTTGAGCGTGCGGCCGGCGCCTTCGAGCATTGAGGACGGATTTACCACGGCGCCACCGCCAAAGCTGCCGCCTATGGACGCACGCGCCACCATCTCGTGCGGGGGCAACATGGCGGCTTCCCCCCGCACGAGATTCTCCTCCTCGTTGTCCTGCTGGCCGTCGAGCTCGTCCCACCCGTGCCTCCGCGGCGGCGGCCGGACGGGCACCTTGACTGGGGCCGACTGGTGGTACGGCGCCAGGGGCGGCTGCTCGGGGTTCCTGGGTCTGGGCGCCGCCGGGATGGCGCGCGTGGAAGACTGCGGCGAGAGGGAGGGTGTAGAAGATGCCGCGGCGGCGGCGGCGGCTGCGATGGTCGCCTTGCGACGGAGGAGGGTCCCGGCGGTGGCCGCCGTGGCCGTGGCCGCGGCCACGGACGCCGAGCCTCCCCTCCCACCGCGGCCTAGGAGCTTTCTGTCCCCATCGTGGAGCGCGGCGAGGAGGCCGAGGTGGCCGTGCGGGACGCGACCCGGGTTCTTGGAGTTGGGGGCATGGGGCGGCGGGTCCGAGGAAGGAGCTGGGAAGAGGAGGTCGCCCTCGAGGAGCTCGTCGCCTGCAGATGGGGAGGAGTAGAGAGATGGGGACGGCGATGGGGAAGAGAAGAGGTCGAGGAAGCGGTCGGCGGGTGGCGAGAGGCGAGGCCGGGCGGCGTCCATGGCTTCAGTGAGGTTCAGGAGGTGGGGGCTGCCTTCTTCACTTTGTGGTATCATATAGAGATCTAGGGGTTATTTACGGGCCGGCAGCCGGCCCGTCGATGTAGAGGCCGTGGGCCCTGTACAAAATACTATATGTATGTTTTTACTATGTGTGCTAGTGACATGATGGATTTTTTTTGTCGAAACATAATTCGGTAGTAAAAACAGAATCACTAATAATCAGCTAAACGATGATGTTTGTATTCTCTATAGGAAAAGGAGGTAAGAGCATCCTGCCGCATGCATGAGAGCCCGGTGCTACGCCTCATATTATATGTTCTCCTGTTGTACATGTCACACAACACATCACTACTATTTTAATATGACTAAACTTCTTTACACATGTTATTGCGCTGAATAAAATTTCAGCCATACAAGCAGGACCCGCTTGTTAAGATAAAACAATAACTAGGTATATAGTTAAGGAGGCACCCCATTGTGGCCTCGCCAGACTCCTATTCAAGCAACAACCTCCATATCCACAATGCTACGTATGGCAGTCATGGTAGGATTGCTGTTATTCTTTGCGATGTCACCAACGGTTGTAACTGTAGGAGTTCGTAGCATGGAAAACAAAAAATTACGCATACACACAAATAAGCCAAAATCTATCTACTAGATCGTAGCAACGAGTCGATTAGAGTACTCACCCTCGAAGATTCCAAAGCGGTTAACGAGAGCAGATTCTCGTGGGTGATGTAGTCGTACACTTGCCGATCTCAAGATCGCGTAGACGATCCTTCTGGCGCTGCGTTCCGGCAGCGCTTCCGCAGTCGGTCACACGTTCGGTACTCGATGAAGACCTTCCTCTCCCTTGTTCCAGCAGGCAGCAGAGGTTGTAGTTCTCCCCTCGCGATTCCAGCAGCACGACGGCGTGGTGTCGTAAGTAGAGGGAAGATCATGTAGGGCTTCGCCTAAGCCGGTGCGAGTTATGGTGGATCTAGGGTTTCCGGCGATCTAGGTATAGAAGGCCGGAGAGGAGGAGGAGGTGTCGGCGGCGGCTAGGTCGACAGCGACGGGTCGGCGGTGGCGCGAGGCGGCGGCGGCGCGGCGACTTGGCTGTTGGAGATATGCCCTCGAGGCAATAATAAATATAGTTATTATTATATCTTTGTGTTTATGATAAATGTTTACATTCATGCTATAATAGTATTAACCAGGAAACATTAATACTTGTGTGATTTGTAAACTAAATTAGAATCCCTGGTAAAGCCTCTTCATAATACTAGCTTGTTGGTTAATAAATGATTGTGGTTTCCCTATCATGAACATTGAGATGTTATTAACAACAAGATCATATCGTTAGGAGAATGGTATGATGGACATACTCCTATAGATAAGCATAGCATAAAGATCAAGTCATTTTAATAGTTCAATTGCTATAAGCTTTCTGATACATAGTAACCTAATTCCTTCGACCATGAGACATGCTTATCACCATCACCGGAAGGATGCTTTGATGACATCAAACACCACACCGTAACTGGGTGGCTATAAAGGTGGCATTGAGTGTTCGGAAAGTATGGGTTGAGACACATGGATCAAGAGTGGGATTTGTCCATCCATATGACGGATAAATATACTCTGGGCCCTCTCGGTGGAATGTCATCCAATTAGCTTGCTGTAACACCCCCAGAATCGACCTTATGCAAGTTTCAGCGATTCCCGCCAAACCCGCATAGAAACGATTCAAAGGTGCCCACCAGGCACTTTCGTGCGGGTGGAAAACGAAGTAATAATATTACACAATAGTCCACGATGGAACCCACAGAACAGATATATACAACACGACTCCATGAGTCAAGAATACAGATATACAATACAAAGATCCAAATCACCTTTAAAACGATACAGTGTCCGAGTATGGACAAGATGCAAATTGAACTAAGAGCCCTGAAGAATAACCAATGGCGTCCATAACCCTGCCCAGGCCAAGCCGGAAGGGTAACCCTGCTAACGATGTCGATCTCAAAACCTGCTTAAACAAAAGGGGTGCCGACAAAGGGCAAAGGAAAAAGAGAGCGGTCAGTACTAAGGCCAGTACACGGCGAGACTAGAATTCGGCGGTCCTCGCCTACATAGTTATGGTGGACTGAAGCGGCAGCGCAGCATGCACTAATCAACCTATAGAGACTCAATACAGCTGGCGGCTATCAGATAGGGATAAGAAATACCTATTCGGATCCAACCTGAAACAATCACCAAGCATACCCATCCTGGTATTTCCCCCTCGAGACCAAACGAGGAAGTCAACCGAGGAACTCACACAGTTGGCAGTTTTATTCATTTCGTTATAGTTGCGGCAATTACTAGTCAGATATAGATAGCATGAGTCATCCTGATATAATAAGCAGTGGGCAGTTTTAGTTAACCATTCCGTTGTAGTTATAATACTTACTAGTCAGATACATATAGCATGAGGCATCCCAAAAACCCAGCAGTTGTTGGCATTTTTATTTAGCCATTCCGTTGTAGTTGCATTACTTACTAGTCAGATACAATGGTAACAGGCGTCAACACAAACCAGCAATTGTTGGCACTTTTATTTAGTCATTCCATTATAGTGAAGCTGATTACTAGTCATTATAAAGTCAAATTTATAGCACTACTTTAGTTATAGTTGTCTATGATCGAGATATTGTGCTCCAAGTCGTCCATAACCGCGGACACGGCTTTCAGAAAGTTTTACCCTACAGGGGGCACAAATAGCAACACACGCACGATCAACCTCGGAAAAACCAAATAAAACCCAACGAGGCATCACGACAAATAAATCGCAAGATTCATATAATATTTCAGGGGGCCACCCCACCAAGCTACCCGCTACGAAGTTGGCCGGCTCCGAGACGGACCCAGAGGTTTGTGACGACGGTTGTAAACGACTGGGAACCCGAAAGTGTGACTCGGCTTGTCGATACCGCGAAAACGTGGCACGGGGTTCCAAAACAGTACAGGTGCTCCACGCGAATCATAAATAAATCAGTAAAGCATGGCATAAGTACATGATAGTAACAAAGCCCGAAACTACTTGTGGCCCCAAGAAATAAGATATGACTCCAGCTCATGCTAAGGGGATTCATGGGCCCACATGCGGATAGTGCGAATATTCAAAAAACAGGTATCAAGTACTCGGGGTCCTACGGGACACAAGTGGACGGTTAAAAACCAAATAACATTTATTGTCCACCTGTGCCTCTGCATTATTTACCTACTTCAATTTTAGTTATTAAACTGTAATTAAAGTTATAATCATCTCCAACATAAAGCATATGGCGTCTTCCAACAAGCGTGGTGCTTGACACGCAACAACACTTGAGCAAGCAACTACGACACGCAAGTCCAACTATCTATCAAACAACAGGTAATAGGATGTGTCCAAGGCAATATAAAGCTGCAAAGGATATCGCGGGTACGAAAACTAGAGCATCGTAACACAGATAGCAATAGATCAACAGGAGGAAATAAAGTCTAGAAATGTAAAATAGGTAGAAAGGGGGAGAATGCTCGCCTGGAAAACATTGTCGAAGTTACACCAGAGATCGGGTCGACACTCGCATCAACTCATCGGCCTAATCCGTGAAGAAGCAAAGCACTAGAAGAAACACCGGATGCACTATTTAATACTACGGCAGAAGATCGGGCATGATGCATGTATGATGTATGACATGGCAAAGATGCGATGCAATTAGGCCATATTAAGCGGAACCGGGGTCCCGAACATTAGTTAGATGGTTTATGTTGTTTAGATACCCCGCAATTTAATGTGGTATTAACAAGGCAAAATATATCATCGGTTCGCTACACAAATTTAATGGAGCCAATAGAAGACTAGATTCGCCCGCATATGGAGCCCATATTTAATTTAGATGACTCATCAAAATACCCCCAAGCAACCACAAAATGCATGCAAACATGTACAATTAAATATGCAACAAGTCAAATAACATATTATAAAATATGGGACTCAGAAAAGGGTTCACACATCGGGTATCGGCGATCTTGGTTTGGGGGTTTGACGGGGTTCGGGCTTGGTCTTCGGGTCCACAGGATCGAGGCTTCGAATTCCGGGAAGGAGATCTTGGGGTACCATCTTGATCATCGGTGGCGAACTTGGGGCTCGACACCGGGGTCTTCAGGGTTCCATGTCAGCGATCTCGTGGCTCCTTCTTGGTACATCGTTGTTAACTTGCGTCCGTGATGTTGTCGATAAGAAGATCTTGGTACTCTAAGCCATGTGTGGGCGACGAAGGTCTTGTTGATGTGTCGGGGTCGGAGAACTTGGCATCGTACCGATGACCTTGGGTACATGGACACGACTTGAAGCAATACGGGCAGAGCAACAGCAGGGCCGAGTGCACATGCCATCTTCACATCACCACTCCATCGATCACCTTCAGACACCAAACAAAGAGCACCGCACGATGGCTCCACTTGGTTCAGACAAAAGAGAAAACACCCTATGCACCTAGGAGCTTGGCCGATGGTGGAGGGCAGAGGTGAAGAGGTGGCGCGCTGGGCGAGCTTCTGCCGCGGACGGCCGGGCTTGCAGATGTCGGGGCGAAGGGCGGTGGAGAGGGGCCGCGACAAGGCCAGCGAGGTGCATAGGCCGACGGGGACGGCGCTACAGGGGAAGCCCGACAGTGGGAGAGCAAGCTGCCGCTGCAACGGCACTCTGGTGGGCGGCGGAGGAGCACCAGGAGAGGCGGCGTAACGAAAGGGAACCGAAGGTGGCTCGCTGGCTGTGGTGGCGGCTGAGCGCGAGGAGGGGGTGGCCCCTGGTGATGGAGGAGCTTGTGAGGGGGCACAGCACACGCGGAGGAAGGCGGCACTGGCGGCGGAGAAAGTGTGGCTGCGGCCGGAGGACGGCGGCCACGGGGACGAGGTCTAGCGAGGAGGGCGTCAGTAGAGAGGTCGCGCAACGGAGGGCATGCGCGGCGGCACGAGGAGCTTGGTCGTGGAGGGACGACGGGCGACGAACCCAGTCGAGGAGGCACGGCAGAGAGCTCAGGAGGAAGAGGTGTCGCCGCCGAGGTGGCCGACGCCTTGAGCAAAGGCGAGATGCGGGAAGGCGCAGCGTCTGGCGGAGGGCTCTGCACCGGGCAGAGTCTCGAGGCGAGGAAGTCGAGGCGGTGGAGACAGGCTCTGGAGGCTGGGAGGCCAGGCGGCGGGGTGAGCTCAGGGAAGGCGCGAGGCGGGGTTGCGAGATCGAGCGAGAGATGGGTTCCCGTCGCCGTGGGGGGTGTGTTGGGTGGGTCCTGTGGACCTTGGGTGGGACCAGGCGGATGGCAGTGGTTAGGCTAGGATGGGATTAGGGTTTAGGTGTGCGGTAGGGTTGGTTCTGCCGACTGGGCCTTTTAGGCCTGGCCAGTTTTAGGTCTAGGTTTTTTTATTATTATTATTGAAAACATCTCTTTTTACTATTTTTGTTTTGTTTAAAACATTTTTTAACTAGTTTTTACATGACTGAAATTGCAAAGAAATATAATTTAAATAGAAGAGGAGATGTAATGTAGAAACAATATAGGGTTGTACAGGTATGCATGATGATGATGTCATGATGATGCACAGAGGTATCCGCAGGCGATTTTCTAGTAGTGGTTTTAGCCGGGGTGCTACAATTCGACACCACTAACAATGGATCTCGCCCTCGAGATCCGCCTCCTGGTACGAGGAAAAGGCCGACGATCAGAATCTTCTCGCTTCATGTATATCCTCGCGACACCACTAACAAGGATTCTTTCTTCGTATTGAAATTGGTGACACCGCCAATAAGGGGTCGTTGTTCACGTCCGTCAAGAGAACACTCCGGAGAGACAAAGACGAAGTTAAAGGTAAGGCCACCTTTAATTTCCATGGAATGAGTATAATTGCATCGATCCACCATTCAATGTACAAGAGCAAATGATAAGAGTAGTCGGATGGTGATCAGTCCATCGTGCACCCAAAGCATTACTCTGCACAGGAATAGTATAATTATGCAACCAACTCTCGGAATTTAGACTGATGATCTCGACAAGCGAGGTTCGTAAACTAAGGAGGGATGCAGATTTTCATCAGATCTGATGTAGATGACTTCGTCGTGTCGGATAACACCGGAAGATACAAAGAAAAGTTTTAGTGGATTTTTGGGTCCACTGAAAGATACAACAGAAGAAAAGGTTCATTAGATAGCATGACGACCGGATGTCGAAGCACCGTTACAAGAGGATGGATGCGAAACCCTGAAGGTACGTCGGAAACCCAACCACGAGAATTCCTGGACTCGAAGAAAAGATAAGAGCAGATCGAAAACACGCAAAGGTAAGAAGAGAATAGCAGAGGGGTAAGGAGTAAAAACAGACCTAATCAGATCTATCCAACCGATTTTCCAAAATAGTTTTGACACTCTACAACGGCCGTTAGCTAGGTTATCCTACAGGCTGGGACAGTGGGGTATCGAATCCGAGCTCGATACCACTCTGTAACACCCCAGAATAGACCCTATGCAAGTTTCAGCGATTCCCCAAACCCGCATAGAAACGATTCAAAGGTGCCCACCAGCACTTTCGCAAGGGTGGAAAACGGTAATACCATTACACAATAGTCCACGATGGAACCCACGTAACAGATATACAACACGACTCCATGAGTCAAGAATACAATATACAATACAAAGATCCAAATCACCTTTAAAACGACACACGTGAGTACGGACAAGATGCAAATTGAGCTAAGAGCCACAAGAATAACCAATGGCATCCATAACCCCGCCCAGTGCCAAGCCGAAGGGTAACCCCGCTAACGACGCCGATCCAAAACCGCTTAAACAAAAGGGATGCCGACAAAGGGCAAAGGAAAAAGAGAGCGGTCAAGATCGAGGCCAAGACACCATGAGACTAGAATTCGGCGGTCCTCGCCTACATAGGTATGGTGGATTGAAGCGGCAGCGCAACATGCACTAAACAACCTATATAGACTCAATACAGCTGGCGGCTATCAGATAGGGATAAGAATTACCTATTCGGATCCAACCTGAAACTGTCACCAAGCATACCCATCCTGGTATTTCCCCCTCGAGACCAAACGAGGAAGTTAACCGAGGAACTCACACAGTTGGCAGTTTTATTCATTTCGTTATAGTTGCGGCAAGTACTAGTCAGATATAGATAGCATGAGTCATCCTGATATAATAAGCAGTGGGCAGTTTTAGTTAACCTTTCCGTTGTAGTTATAGTACTTACTAGTCAGATACATATAACATGAGGCGTCCCAAAAACCCAGCAGTTGTTGGCACTTTTATTTAGCCATTCCATTGTAGTTGCATTACTTACTAGTCAGATACAATGGTAACAGGCGTCAACACAAACCAGCAATTGTTGGCACTTTTATTTAGCCATTCCGTTATAGTGAAGTTGATTACTAGTCATTATAAAGTCAAATTTATAGCACTACTTTAGTTATAGTTGTCTATGATCGAGATACTGTGCTCCAAGTCGTCCATAACCGCGGACACGGCTTTTAGAAAGTTTTACCCTGCAGGGGGGCACAAATAGCAACACACGCACGATCAACCTCGGAAAAACCAAATAAAACCCAACGAGGCATCACGACAAAGAAATCGCAAGAGTATTTCAGGGGGCCACCCCACCAAGCTACCCGCTACGAAGTTGGCCGGCTCCGAGACGGACCCAGAGGTTTGTGACGACGGCTGTAAGCGACTGGAAACCCGAAAGTGTGACTGGGCTTGTCGATACCGCGAAAACGTGGCACGGGGTTCCAAAACAGTACAGGCGCTCCACGCGCAATCATAAATAAAGCAGTCAAGCATGGCATAAGTACAGGATAGTAATAAAGCCCCAAACTACTTGTGGCCCCAAGAAATAAGATATGACTCTAGCACATGCTAAGGGGATTCATGGGCCCACATGCGGATAGTGTGAATATTCAAATAACAGGTATCAAGTACTCGGGATCCTACGGGACACAAGTGGACGGTTAAAAACCAAATAACATTTATTGCCCACATGTGCCTCTGCATTATTTACCTACTTCAATTTTAGTTATTAAACTGTAATTAAAGTTATAATCATCTCTAACATAAAGCATATGGCAGTCTTCCAACAACTGTGGTGCTTGACGACACGCAACAACACTTGAGCAAGCAACTACGACACGCAAGTCCAACTATCTATCAAACAACAGGTAATAGGATGTGTCCAAGGCAATATAAAGCTGCAAAGGATATCGTGGGTATGAAAACTAGAGCATCGTAACACAGATAGCAATATATCAACAGGAGGAAATAAAGTCTAGAAATGTAAAATAGGTAGAAAGGGGGAGAATGCTCGCCTGGAAAACATTGTCGAAGGTACACCAGAGATCGGGTCGACACTCGCATCAACTCATCGGCCTAATCCGTGAAGAAGCAAAGCACTAGAAGAAACACCGGATGCACTATTTAATACTACGGCAGAAGATCGGGCATGATGCATGTATGATGTATGACATGGCAAAGATGCGATGCAATTAGGCCATATTAAGCGGAACCGGGGTCCCGACAATTAGTTAGATGGTTTATGTTGTTTAGATACCCCGCAATTTAATGTGGTATTAACAAGGCAAAATATATCATCGGTTCGCTACACAAATTTAAATGGAGCCAATAGAAGACTAGATTGGCCCGCATATGGAGCCCATATTTAATTTAATGACTCATCCAAATACCCCCAAGCAACCACAAAATGCATGCAAACATGTACAATTAAATATGCAATAAGTCAAATAACATATTATAAAATATGGGACTCCGAAAAGGGTTCACACATCGGGTATCGGAGATCTTGGTTTGGGGGTTTGACGGGGTTCGGGCTTGGTCTTCGGGTCCACAGGATCGAGGCTTCGAATTCCGGGAAGGAGATCTTGGGGTACCATCTTGATCATCGGTGGCGAACTTGGGGCTCGACACCGGGGTCTTCAGGGTTCCATGTCAGCGATCTCGTGGCTCCTTCTTGGTACATCGTTGTTAACTTGCGTCCGTGATGTTGTCGATAAGAAGATCTTGGTACTCTAAGCCATGTGTGGGCGACGAAGGTCTTGTTGATGTGTCGGGTTTGAGAACTTGGCATCGCATCGATGACCTTGGGTACATGGACACGACTTGAAGCACACGGCAGCAACAACAGGCGAAAGTGCACATGCCATCTTCACATCACCACTCCATCGATCACCTTGGACACCAAACAAAGAGCACCGCACGATGGCTCCACTTGGTTCGGACAAAGAGAAACACCCTATGCACCTAGGAGCTTGGCCGGTGGTGGAGGTGAAGAGGTGGCGCATTGGCGAGCCTGCCGCGACGCCGGGCTTGCAGATGTCGGGGCGAAGGGCGGTGGAGAGGGGCCGCGACAAGGCCAGCGAGGTGCATAGGCCGACGGGACGGCGCCATGAAGCGGTGGGAGAGAAAGCTGCCGCACCGCAAGACTGGTGGCGGCGGAGGAGCACCAGGAGAGGCGTCGTCAACGAGCAGGAACCGAGCGGTGTGGCTCGCTGGTCTGTGGCGGCCGAGCGGTGGGAGGGTGGCCCCTGGCGATGGAGGAGCTTGTGAGGGGGCACAGCACACGCGGAGGAAGGCGGCACTGGCAGCGGAGCAAGCGTGGATGCGGCCGGAGGACGGCGGCCGCGGGGACGATGTCCAGCGAGGAGGGCGTCAGTAGAGAGGTGCGCAACGGAGGGCATGCGCGATGCAGACGACGGAGCTTGGTCCAGGGAGGGGACGACGGACGGGAGATGAACCCAGGTCGAGGAGGCACGGCCGGCCCGAGCTCCTGAGGAAGAAGGTGGGCGTCGCCACGCCGAGGTGGGACGCCAGCAAAGGCGAGATGCGGGAAGGCGAGCAGCTGCCTCATCGGAGGGGCTCTGACGGCCGGGCAGGCGGAGGCGAGGAAGTCCGGAGGCGGTGGAGACGGGCTCTGGAGGCGGCAACGGGAGAAGCCCCCTGGCGGCGGCAGGAGCTCTGCAGGGAAGGCGCGCGAGGCGGGGGGTTGCGGGGAGATCGAGCGAGGAGATGGGTTCCCGTGCGCCGTGCGGGGGTGTGTTAGGGGTGGGTCCCAGGGACGCGCTGGGTGGGACCAGGGCGGAGCGGCGGCGGTGGTTAGGCTAGGATGGGATTAGGGTTTAGGTGTGCGGTAGGGTTGGTTCTGCCGGCTGGGCCTTTTAGGCCTGGCCGGTTTTAGGTCTAGGTTTTTTTTATTATTATTATTGAAAACATCTGGTTTTACTATTTTTGTTTTGTTTAAAACATTTTGTAACTAGTTTTTACATGACTGAAATTGCAAAGAAATATAATTTAAATAGAAGAGGAGATGTAATGTAGAAACAATATAGGGTTTTACAGGTATGCATGATGATGATGTCATGATGATGCACAGAGGTATCCGCAGGCGATTTTCTAGTAGTGGTTTTAGCCGGGGTGCTACAATTCGACACCACTAACAATGGATCTCGCCCTCGAGATCCGCCTCCTGGTACGAGGAAAAGGCTGACGATCAGAATCTTCTCGCTTCGTGTATATCCTCGCGACACCACTAACAAGGATTCTTTCTTCGTATTGAAATTGGCGACACCGCCAACAAGGGGTCGTTGTTCACGTCCGTCAAGAGAACACTCCGGAGAGACAAAGACGAAGTTAAAGGTAAGGCCACCTTTAACTTCCACGGAATGAGTATAATTGCATCGATCCACCATTCAATGTACAAGAGCAAATGATAAGAGTAGTCGGATGGTGATCAGTCCATCGCGCACCCAAAGCATTACTCTGCACAGGAATAGTATAATTATGCAACCAACTCTCGGAATTCAGACTGATGATCTCGACAAGCGAGGTTCGTAAACTAAGGAGGGATGGAGATTTTCATCAGATCTGATGTAGATGACTTCGTCGTGTCGGATAACACCGGAAGATACAAAGAAAAAATTTAGTGGATTTTTGGGTCCACTGAAAGATACAACAGATGAAAGGTTCATTAGATAGCATGACGACCGGATGTCGAAGCACCGTTACAAGAGGATGGATGCGAAACCCTGAAGGTATGTCGGAAACCCAACCACGAGAATTCCTGGACTCGAAGAAAAGATAAGAGCAGATCGAAAACACGCAAAGGTAAGAAGAGAATATCAGAGGGGTAAGGAGTAAAAACAGACCTAATCAGATCTATCCAACCGATTTTCCAAAATAGTTTTGACACTCTACAACGACCGTTAGCTAGGTTATCCTACAGGCTGGACCAGTTGGGTATCGTAATTGCTGAGCTCTGATACCACTCTGTAACACCCCCAGAATCGACCCTATGCAAGTTTCAGCGATTCCCGCCAAACCCGCATAGAAACGATTCAAAGGTGCCCACCAGCACTTTAAAGGGTGGAAAACGGTAATACCATTACACAATAGTCCACGATGGAACCCATAATAGATATATACAACACGACTCCATGAGTAAAGAATACGATATACAATACAAAGATCCAAATCACCTTTAAACGATACATCGTCGAGTACGCATAAGATGCAAATTGAGCTAAGAGCTCAAGAATAACCAATGGCGCCCATAACCCCTGCCAAAGCCGGAAGGGTAACCCCGCTAACGACGCCGATCTCAAAACCTGCTTAAACAAGAGGGTGCCGAAAGGGCAAAGGAAAAAGAGAGCCACAAGATTAAGGCCAAGACACGCCGAGACTAGAATTCGCGTCCTACATAGTTATGGTGGATCAAGCGCAACAAGAAAGATGCACTAAACAACCTATATAGACTCAATACAGGCAAGGCTATCGATAGGGATAAGAAATACCTATTCGGATCCAACTCAAACTATCACCATACCCATCCCGGTATTTCCTCGAGACCAAACGAGGAAGTCAACCGAGGAACTCACACGCTTGGCGCTTTTATTCATTTCATAGTTAAGGCAATTACTAGTCGATATAGATAGCATGAGTCATCCTAATATAATAAGCAAGGCAGTTTTAGTTAACCTTTCCGCTGTAGTTATAGTACTTACTAGTCGACATATAATATGAGGCGTCCCAAAACCCAGCAGTTGTTGGCACTTTTATTTAGCTATTCCGCTAGAAGGTAGTTGCACTTACTAGTCGACACAATGGTAAAAGCGCCAACACAAACCAGCAATTGTTGGCACTTTTATTTAGCCATTCCATTATAGTGAAGTTGATTACTAGTCATTATAAAGTCAAATTTATAGCGCTACTTTAGTTATAGTTGTCTATGATCAAGATATCAGCTCCAAGTCGCCCATAAATCATGACACGGCTTTCGAAAAGTTTTACCTGCAGGGGCACAAATAGCAACACACGCACGATCAACCTCTAAAAACCAAATAAAACCCAACGAGGCATCACGACAAAGAAATCGCAAGATTCATATAATATTTCAGGGGCCACCACCAAGCTACCCGCCACGGTTGGCTGCTCGAGACGGACCCAGAGGTTTGTGGACGACGGTCAGAAACGATCGGGACCCGAAGTGTGACTGGGCTTGTCGACACTGCAAAACGCGTGTACGGGTTCCAAAAAGATGTGCACTCCACGCGCAATCATAAATAGAGCAGTAAAGCATGGCATAAGTACAGGATAGTAATAAAGCCCCAAACTACTTGTGGCCCCAAGAAATAAGATATGACTCCAGCTCATGCTAAGGGGATTCATGGGCCCACATGCGGATAGTGCGAATATTCCAAGAATAGGTATCAAGTACTCGGGGTCCTACGGGACACAAGTGGACGGTTAAAAACCAAATAACATTTATTGCCCACCTGTGCCTCTGCATTATTTACCTACTTCAATTTTAGTTTTTAAACTGTAATTAAAGTTATAATCATCTCCAACATAAAGCATATGGCAGTCTTCCAACAAATGTGGTGCTTGACGACACGCAACAACACTTGAGCAAGCAACTACGACACGCAAGTCTAACTATCTATCAAACAACAGGTAATAGGATGTGTCCAAGGCAATACAAAGCTGCAAAGGATATCGCGGGTACGAAAACTAGAGCATCGTAACACAGATAGCAATAGATCAACAGGAGGAAATAAAGTCTAGAAATGTAAAATAGGTAGAAAGGGGGAGAATGCTCGCCTAGAAAACATTGTCGAAGGTACACCAGAGATCGGGTCGACACTCACATCAACTCATCGGCCTAATCCGTGAAGAAGCAAAGCACTAGAAGAAACACCGGATGCACTATTTAATACTACGGCAGAAGATCGGGCATGATGCATGTATGATGTATGACATGGCAAATATGCGATGCAATTAGGCCATATTAAGCGGAACCGGGGTCCCGACAATTATTTAGATGGTTTCTGTTGTTTAGATACCCCGCAATTTAATGTGGTATTAACAAGGCAAAATATATCATCGGTTCGCTACACAAATTTAATGGAGCCAATAGAAGACTAGATTCGCCCGCATATGGAGCCCATATTTAATTTAGATGACTCATCAAAATACCCCCAAGCAACCACAAAATGCATGCAAACATGTACAATTAAATATGCAACAAGTCAAATAACATATTATAAAATATGGGACTCAGAAAAGGGTTCACACATCGGGTATCGGCGATCTTGGTTTGGGGGTCTGACGGGGTTCGGGCTTGGTCTTCGGGTCCACAGGATCGAGGCTTCGAATTCCGGGAAGGAGATCTTGGGGTACCATCTTGATCATCGGTGGCGAACTTGGGGCTCGACACCGGGGTCTTCAGGGTTCCATGTCAGCGATCTCGTAGCTCCTTCTTGGTACATCGTTGTTAACTTGCGTCCGTGATCTTGTCGATAAGAAGATCTTGGTACTCTAAGCCATGTGTGGGCGACGAAGGTCTTGTTGATGTGTCGGGGTCGGAGAACTTGGCATCGTACCGATGACCTTGGGTACATGGACGCGACTTGAAGCAATACGGGCAGAGCAACAGCAGGGCCGAGTGCACATGCCATCTTCACATCACCACTCCATCGATCACCTTCAGACACCAAACAAAGAGCACCGTGCGATGGCTCCACTTGGTTTAGACAAAAGAGAAAACATCCTATGCACCTAGGAGCTTGGCCGATGGTGGCGGGCAGAGGTGAAGAGGTGGCGCGCTGGACGCACGGCAGGCTTGTGATGTCGGGGAGAAGGGCGGTGGAGAGGGGCCACGAGGAGGCCAGCAAGGTGCACAGGACGACGGGGACGGCGCTGCAGGGGAATCCCAACAGCGGGAGAGCAAGCTGCCGCTGCAACGACACTCTGGTGGGCGGCGGAGGAGCACCAGGAGAGACGGCGTCGACGAGCAGGAACCGAGCGGCGGTGGCCTGCTGGTCTGTGGTGACGGCCAGAGCCTAGGAGGGAGGTGGCCTAGCGATAGAGAGAAGCTAGTGAGGCGCACACGCGAGGAAGGCGGCATCAAGCATGAAAGGCGCCGTCGGAGGACGGCGGCCGCGGGGACGAGGTCCAGCGAGGAGGGCGTCAGTAGAGAGGTCGCGCTACGGAGGGCATGCGCGATGCAGACGACGGAGCTTGGTCCAGGGAGGGGACGACGGACGGGCGAGGAACCCAGGTCGAGGAGGCACGGCCGGCACGAGCTCCAGGAGGAAGAGGTGGGGTTTCGCTCGCTGCCGAGGTGGCCGACGCCAGGCAGAGGCGAAATGCAGGGAAGACGAGCAGCGTCTCTGGCGGAGGGGCTCCTGCATGGCCGAAGCAGAGGCGGAGGCGAGGAAGGCCGGAGGCGGTGGAGACGGGCTCTAGAGGCGGCGATGGGAGAAGCCCCCTAGCGGCGGCGGTAGGAGCTCTGCAGGGAAGGCGCGCGAGGCGGGGGGTTGCGGGGAGATGGAGCGAGGAGAGGGGTTCCCGTGCACCGTGCGGGGGTGTGTTCAGGATGGGTCCCAGGGACGCGCTGGGTGGGACCAGGGCGGAGCGGCAGTGGTGGTTAGGCTAGGATGGGATTAGGGTTTAGGTGTGCGGTAGGGTTGGTTCTGCCGGCTGGGCCTTTTAGGCCTGGCCGGTTTTAGGTCTAGGTTTTTTTATATTATTATTGAAAACATCTGGTTTTACTATTTTTGTTTTGTTTAAAACATTTTGTAACTAGTTTTTACATGACTGAAATTGCAAAGAAATATAATTTAAATAGAAGAGGAGATGTAATGTAGAAACAATATAGGGTTTTACAGGTATGCATGATGATGATGTCATGATGATGCACAGAGGTATCCGCAGGCGATTTTCTAGTAGTGGTTTTAGACGGGGTGCTACACTTGCAAGCATGTGACTGGCTCACAAGGGATCACATACCACGGGAACGAGAAAAGAGTACTTATCGGTAACAAGGTTGAACTAGGTATGCAGAGATACCGACGATCAAAACCTCGGATAAGTAAACTATCGTGAGACAAAGGGAAATTGATATCGTATGTAAGTGGTTCATTCGATCGCAAAGTAATCGTAGAAATATGTGGGAGCCATATGAATTTCCAGATTCCTCTATTGGTTATTGTTCGTAGAAGTGTCTCGATCATGTCCGCATAATTCACGAACCGTAGGGAGACACACTTAAGGATTCGATGTTGTTGAGTAGTTATGGAATGATGAGTAAGAGACCGAATGTTGTTCGAGTCTCGATGGGATTCGGATATCACGAGGAGAACCGGAATGGTCCGGAGAATAAGATTCATATAAGGAAAGTCCTGTTTTGAGTTGGAGAATGATTCGTGTTTTCATGGGAATGTTCTAGAAGGTCCTAAGGTCCCAGACCGAGGGGAAGGGTACATGAATGTGTCATAACAAGTTGGAATGGTTGCATCATGTACTAGGTATCATGGCTAGGCAAAATAAAGGGATAAATCAAATCCTAGTTTGAAAAGTCAAACGTCAGTTTTGCTTGGTGGAGGGAGAGTAGGAAACCTACTTGGGGAGGAGTTCCTCTCCCTCCACCCGCCGGCCAAGGATGCCGACTTGGGGGAGGACTCCCTCCCCTTGGCTGGCACCCTCCCACCTATAAAAGGAGGGGCAGGGGTGCCCCTCTAGACACACACCTCTCTCCACCAAACCGTAACCCTAGCCGCCGGCCACCAAGTCGTCACCACCGCCCTAGGGTTTCCTCCTAGCCGCCGAGTTGGGGCCCTCCCCTTGACCTAGCTGCCGGCCTAGCCCTCTCTCCTTGGTGCCTCTAAACCCTAGATCGCCAAGGCCTCTCTCATAGTCCACCATACTCGCTCCGACTTAAGGCGAAGCTCAGATCTCCCTCTACTTCCGTGACGCCGTCGGTCTAATCGCGAGGAGAGTGCTACAACCTCCGCTGCCGAACAAGGGAGAGGAAGGTCTTCATCGAAAATTTAACGGTGGACCGATCATGGAGCGCACGAACGCCGCTTAAGGATCGCCTACACGATCTTGAGATCGGCAAGATTACGACTACATCACCCACGAATCGCTCTTTAAACACTTTGGAATCTTCGAGGGTGAGTTATTCTATCGACTCGCTGCTACAATCTAGTAGATAGATCTTGGCTTGTTTGTTTGTATGCTTAGAAATTTTTGTTTTCCATGCTACGAACCCCTACAAAGGGTATCGAGCCGTGTCTATATGTAGATCTGTTGCACGAGTAGAACACAATGGTCATTGTGGGCGGTGGTGTTTTTATTATCAATTGCTTCTTGTGTACTTTACATCTTGCGGTATGATGGGATGAAGCGGCCCGGGCTAACCTTACATGACATCGTTCATGAGACTTGCTCCACGCTCAACATGCAACTTGTATTGCATAAGTGGCTTTGCAGGTGTCTGTCTCTACCATTATAGTATAGATCCAATTTACAACGGGCACTTGATAGTTCAAACATCAACTTTGTGGTTCTTGTTCGTAAGTTAGAGCGACACTTATTGAAAGCCCCAAACCACGTAAAATATGCAAAGAAAATTAGAGGCGTCTAACTTTGTTTTGCAGGGGTGTGCTATGATGTGATATGGCCATGATTGTGATTATATTTAATGTATGCAATGTTTCTTATTGTAAGTTGGCAACCGGCAGGAGCCATATGGTTGTCTTTAATTTCTGTTAAGACCCGCGTGTCTATTCAAAGTAGTTGTAATAGTTGAAGCTGGTGGACGAAAACCATGGAGCAGCGTCATTAACCTTGATGCAATGTCGGTGATGATGGATATCATGTTCGTGCTTGAATATGGAGATCGAAAGCACAAATAAGAAAGGCCATATCATATCACATATTATGAATTGCATGTGATGTTAATCCTTTATGCATCTTGTATTGCTTAGTTAACGACGGTAGAATTATAAGATGATCCCTCATGCACATAAATTTCAAGTTCTAAAGTGTTCATCCTTAGTAAGCACCATTGCTAAAGCTTGTTGTTTCGAAGCACCACGTGATGATCGGATGTGTTAGATTCTGCAAGTGTATACAACATGAGCAAGCCAGATTTGCTCATGCGGAAGCTAAGGTTTGATCTTGACGAGCCTAGCATGTACAGACATGGTCTCGGAACACGGATCACCGAAAGGTAAAGCATGAATCATATAGTAGATATGATGAACATGTCGATTGTTCGTTGAAGCTACATCAACTCGTGATGATCGGTTTTGATGTAGTGGATTTGGTCTGTGATCACTAAAACAATGTGAGGGATATTTTTTGAGTGGGAGTTCACCTAGATTAATTTAACTATTAATTAGAACTCAATTTGTCATAAACTTAGTCTAAAATATTGCAAATATGTTGTAGATCAATGGCGGCCCTACCATCAATTTTAATGCCCTAGAGAAAGAAAAATTAAAAACAATGGAAGCAATCATGGATTGGTTCCGCAATTTGAGGATTGTCCTCAATGCTGGTAATTTGACCTATGTGTGGATGCACTGGTGACTCCGCACCGATGCTACCGATGAAGTAAAGAATGTTTACCTCGCCGGAAGAATCAAGATCTACGCTCAGTGTGCTATCTTGTATGGTTTGGAATCGAGCTCGTAAAAAGTTTGAGAACTCGCACCCACATGATATTGTCCGTGAACTCAAATTGATATTTGAGACTCACGCCAGCTTGAGAGTTATGAGGCTTCAAAAGTTCTTTAACCGCAAGATGGAAGAGGGCAGCTCCATCGGTGAGCATGTGCTTAAGATGTCCGGGCACGCAAAACAAACTCCAAAGCTTGGGTATAGTGATTCCTAATGCCTTGGGGATTTACTGTCCTCCAATCAACGCCACCAAGTTACAAGAACTTTGTGATGAACTACAATATGCAAAGCATGAACAAGTGCGTAACTCTTCTCCATGTTGAAATCTGCAGAAGTGGAGATCAAGAAAGAGCACCAAGTGTTGATGGTCAATAAGACCACCAAATTCAAGAAAGGCAAGTCTAAGCAAAAGGGAAACTTCAAGAAGGGTGGTAAGAAAGTTGCCGCACCAGCGAAGAAGACCAAGGCTGGACCTAAGCCTGATACTGAGTGCTTTTACTGCAAGGGAGAGGGTCACTGGAAGCGGAATTGCCCAAAGTACTTGGCGGATTTGAAGAACGACAAAGAAAGGTATATCCGATATACATGTTATTGATGTGTATCTCACTAGTACTCGTAGTAGTGCCTGGGTATTTGATACTGGTTCGGTTGCTCATATTTGTAACTTGAAACAGTAACGCAGTATCAAACGGAAGCTAGCGAAGAACGAGGTGACGGCGCGTTGGAAATGGATCAAAGGTTGATGTGATCGCGGTCGGCACGCTACCTCTTCATCTACCATCGGGATTAGTTTTATACTTAAATAATTGTTATTTGGTGCCTGCGTTAAGCATGAACATTATATCGGGATCTTGTTTATTGCGAGACGGTTACTTGTTTAAGTCCGAGAATAATGGTTGTTCGATTTATATGAGTAATATGTTTTATGCACATGCACCTTTGATAGATGGTCTATTCTTATTGAATCTCGATAATGGAAATACACATAGTAATAACATTGAAGCTAAACATTTGAATTGAACGATAACTCGACCTATATGTGGCACTGTCATCTTGGTCACATTGGAGTGGGTGTATGAAGAAACTCCATTTCGATGGACTTCTTGAATCACTTGATTTCGAATTACTTGAAAGATGCGAAGCATGTATGATGGGTAAAATGACTAAGACTCCATTTTCTGGTATGATGGAGCGAGCTACAAACTTATTGGAAATCATACATACCGATGTGTGTGGTCCAATGAGTGTAGCATCGCGCGGTGGTTATCGTTATGTTCTTACCTTCACGGATGACTTGAGTAGATATGGGTATATCTATTTCATGAAACATAAGTCCAAAACTTTCGAGAAGTTTAAGGAATTTCAAAGTGAGGTAGAGAATCAACGTAACAAGAAGATTAAATTTCTACGCTACGATCGTGGAGGTGAATATCTAAGTTACGAGTTTGGCAGCATTTGAAGAAATGCGTATACTTTCACAATTGACACCGCCGAACACCACAACATAATGGTGTGTCCGAACGTCAGAATCGAACTCTCTTAGATATGGTTCGCTCTATGATGTCACTTACAGATTTACGCTATCATTTTGGGGTTATGCATTAGAAACAACGCATTCACTTTAAATAGGGCACCATCTAAACCGATGAAACGACACCGTATGAATTATGGTTTGGGAAAGAAACCTAAATTGTCGCTCCTTAAAGTTTGGGTTAAGAAGAAGCTATGTAAAGAAGATGGGATAAGCGAAAACAAAAGCAGTTGGCTAACATAAAGAAGTTACAGCCGGACAAGCTTGAACCCAAAGCAGAAAAATGCGTCTTCATAGGATACCCGAAGGAAACTATTGGGTATACCTTCTATCATAGATCCGAGGGCAAAATCTTTGTTGCCAAGAATGGATCCTTTCTAGAGAAGGAATTTCTCTCGAAAGAAGTGACTAGAAGGAAAGTTGAACTCGACGAGGTTGTTGAACCTTCTCTCGAACTTGCGAGTAGCGCAGCACCAGAAGAAGTTCCTGTGGTTCCTGCACCAATAAGAGAGGAAGCTAATGATGATGATCATGAAACTTCGGTTGAAGTTGCTACAGAGCCTCGCCGGTCAACGAGAACTCGTACCACTCCTGATTGGTATGATCCCATTATGATTGTCATGTTGGTGGACAACACCGATGACCCTGTGACGTATGAGGAAGCGATGATGAGCCCAGATTCCAATAAATGGCAAGATGCCATGAAATCCGAGATTCGATCCATGTATGAAAACCAAGTATGGACTTTGGTGGACTTACCGGATGGCCGAAAGGCTGTCGAGAACAAATGGATTTTCAAGAATAAAACAAATGCTAATGGTAATGTTACTGTCTATAAAGCTCGACTTGTCGCAAAAGGGTTTCGACAAATTCAAGGAGTTGACTAAGATGAGACTTTCTCACTAGTAGCGAAGCTAAAGTCTGTGAGGATTTTGTTAGCAATCGCTGCATATTACGATTATGAGATATGGCAGATGGATGTCAAAACAGCGTTCCTCAATGGAGACATTGATGAAGAGTTATATATGATGCAACCCAAAGGTTTTGTCGATCCTAAAGATGCTAACAAGGTATGCAAACTTCAACGGTCCATATATGGATTGAAGCAAGCATCCCGAAGTTGGAATCAACGTTTTCATAAGGTAATAAAAAGTTTTGGTTTTATACAAACTTATGGAGAAGCTTGTATTTACAAGAAAGTGAGTGGGAGCTCTATAGCATTCTTAATACTATATGTAGATGACATATTGTTGATTGGGAATTATGTAGACCTTCTTAATAGTGTTAAGGAATATTTGAATAATAGTTTTTCAATGAAAGATCTTGGCGAAGCAGCTTACATATTAGGCATAAAGATTTATAAAGATAGATCGAGACGCCTAATATCATTGTCACAAAGTACATATTTGGACAAAGTTCTAAAGAGGTTTTCGAATGGAAGATATCAAGAAAGGGTTCTTGCCCATGTTGCCCAATACGACCTTGAGTAAAACTCAAAGTCCAGCAATGGCAGAAGATAGAGAAAGGATGAGTAAGACTCCCTATCCACCATAGGATCTCTATATGCCATGCTATGTACTACGACATTGCATATGTTGTTAGTTTAACTAGCGAGATATCGTGATAGTTGATCATTGGACAACGATCCAAAAAGCCCTTAAGTACTTGAGAAGAACTAAGGATATGGTTTTTTTATGGAGGTGATGAACACTCGTTGTTAATGGTTACACCGATGCTAGTTGGAACACGATCGATGATTCTAAATCTCAACTGGATACGATTTACTTTGAATGGTGCGAAGTTAATCGGAGGAGTGCAAAGCAAAGCATTGTGGCAAGATCTTCAATCGAATCCATAGTCGCTTTGGAGGCTTCACAAGAAGCGATATGGATGAAGGAGTTCATTACGAGCTCGGTGTGGTTCCAAGTGCGCTGGACCCAATGTCTATCTCATCGTGATAACATGGGCACCATAGCCAATGCGCAAGAACCAAGGTCACACAAGAAGTGAAGCACATCAAGCTACATTTCATGCTATTCGATAACATGTCCAAGATGGTGACATAAAGATTTGCAAAGTACACATGGATCTGAATGTGGCGGATCCGTTGACTAAACCTCTCCCGAGGCAAAACATGACCAACACCAAACTGCCATGGGTGTTCAGTATATTACCATGTAATCTAGATTAGTTGACTCTAGTGCAAGTGGGAGACCTGGAGATATTCCCTAGAGGCAATAATAAATATAGTTATTATTATATCTTTGTGTTTATGATAAATGTTTACATTCATGCTATAATGGTATTAACCAGGAAACATTAATACTTGTGTGATTTGTAAACTAAATTAGAGTCCCGTAAAGCCTCTTCATAATACTAGATTGTTGGTTAATAACTGCTTGTGGTTTCCCTATCATGAACATTGAGTTGTTATTAACAACAAGATCATATCGTGATTATATTGGTATGATGGACATACTCCTATAGATAAGCGTAGCATAAAGATCAAGTCATTTTAATAGTTCAATTGCTATAAGCTTTCTGATACATAGTAACCTAATTCCTTCGACCATGATATCATGCTTATCACCATCACCGGAAGGATGCTTTGATGACATCAAACACCACACCGTAACTGGGTGGCTATAAAGGTGGCATTGAGTGTTCGGAAAGTATGGGTTGAGACACATGGATCAAGAGTGGGATTTGTCCATCCATATGAAGGATATATATACTCTGGGCCCTCTCGGTGGAATGTCATCCAATTAGCTTGCAAGCATGTGACTGGCTCACAAGGGATCACATACCACGGGAACGAGAAAAGAGTACTTATCGGTAACAAGGTTGAACTAGGTATGTAGAGATATCGACGATCAAAACCTCGGATAAGTAAACTATCGCGAGACAAAGGGAAATTGGTATCGTATGTAAGTGTTTCATTCGATCGCAAAGTAATCGTAGAAATATGTGGGAGCCATATGAATTTCTAGATTCCTCTATTGGTTATTGTTCGGAGAAGTGTCTCGATCATGTCCGCATAATTCACGAACCGTAGGGAGACACACTTAAGAATTCGATGTTGTTGAGTAGTTATGGAATGATGAGTAAGAGACCGAATGTTTTTCGGAGTCTCGGATGGGATCCGGGATATCACGAGGAGATCCGGAATGGTCCGGAGAATAAGATTCATATAAGGAAAGTCATGTTTCGGAGTTGGAGAATGATTCTGGTGTTTTCATCGGGAATGTTCTAGAAGGGTCCGGAAGGTCCCAAGACTGAGGGAAGGTACATGAATGTGTCATAACAAGTTGGAATGGTTGCATCATGTACTAGGTATCATGGCTGGGCAAAATAAAGGGATAAATCAAATCCTAGTTTGAAAAGTCAAACGCCAATTTGAAAAGTCAAACAGCAGTTTTGCTTGGTGGAGGGAGAGTAGGAAACCTACTTGGGGAGGAGTTCCTCCTCCACCACCGGCCAAGGAGGCCGACTTGGGGAGGACTCCTCCCTGGATGGAGCCCTCCCACCTATAAAAGGAGGCGGGGTGCCTCTAGACACACACCTCTCCACCAAACCCAGAACCCTAGCCGGCCACCAAGTCGTCGCCGCCGCCATAGGGTTTCCTCCTAGCCGCCGAGTTGGGGCCCTCCCCTTGCCCTAGCCGCCGGCCTAGCCCTCTCTCCTTGGTGCCTCTAAACCCTAGATCGCCAAGTCCTCTCTCATAGTCCACCATACTGGCTCCGGCTTAAGGCGAAGCTCACGAGATCTCCCTCTACTTCTTTGCACCACTGTCAGTCTTTGCCGAATCGCGAGGAGAGTGCTACAACCTCCGCTGCCTGCTGGAACAAGGGAGAGGAAGTTCTTCATCGAGTACCGAATGTGTGACCGACTGCGGGAGCGCTGCCGGAACGCGGCGCCGGAAGGATCGTCTACACGATCTTGAGATCAGCAAGAGTACGCCTACATCACCCACGAGAATATGCTCTCGTTAAACACTTTGGAATCTTCGAGGGCGAGTTATTCTATCGACTCGTTGCTACAATATAGTAGATAGATCTTGGCTTGTTTGTTTGTATGCGGTAGAAATTTTTTGTTTTCCATGCTACGAACCCCTACATTGGCGGCTTGGCGGCGGCGCACGGTGGGGAGGGCTAGGGCTTGTGGTCTTTGGGGCAGCCCTCCCCCTCTATTTATGATAGGGGGAATCCTTGGGAGAGGGGAGTTTGAATCCATACCCAAACCCAAGTTGGATAGAAGGAAGGACTATTTCCTTTTTCCACTAGAAAACTATTGTTCCAGTTTGACTTTTCAAACCCCCATTTGACTTTCAATTTAGAGCTTTATTTCTCTCTCGCAAATGCCCAACCAAGTGACCTAGGACATGATCCAATCATTCCACTTACCCATGACACATTCATGGACCATTCCCCTTCCGGTCCGGTGAACCTTCTAGAACCTCTCCGATGAAAACATCGAAATCATTCCCGAACTCCAGAATCAGACTTTTCTTATATGAATCTTATTCTCCGGACCATTCTGGATCTCCTCGTGATATCCCGGATACCATCCGAGACTCCGAACAACATTCGGTATCCCTACTTACATACCATATCTACTAAACAATATCAAATCCTTAAGTGTGTCTACCTATGGTTCGTGAATTATGCGGACATGATCGAGACACTACTCCGATCAATAACCAATAGAGGAATCTTGAAATTCATATGGCTCCCACATATTTCTACGATTACTTTGCGATCGAATGAACCACTTACATACGATACCAATTTACCTATGTCTCGTGATAGTTTACTTATCCGAGGTTTGATTGTTGGTATCTCTACATACCTAGTTCAACCTCGTTACCGATAAGTACTCCTTTCTCGTTCCCATGATATGTGATCCCTTGTGAGCCAGTCACATGCTTGAAATCTAATTGGATGACATTCCACCAAGAGGGACCAGAGTATATCTATCCGTCATATGGATGGACAAATCCCACTCTTGATCCATGTGCCTCAACACATACTTTTCGAACACTCAATGCCACCTTTATAGCCACCCAGTTACGGTGTGGTGCTTGATGTCATCAAAGCATCCTTCCGGTGATGGTGATTAGCATGATCTTATGGTTGAAGGAATTAAGTTACTATGTATCAGAAAGCTTATAGCAAACGAACTATTAAAATGACTTGATCTTTATGCTACGCTTATCTATAGGAGTATGTCCATCATACCATTCTCCTAACGATATGATCTTGTTGTCAATAACATCTCAATGTTCATGATCGGGAAACCATGATCATCTATCAACCAACAAGCTAGTATTACAAAGAGGCTTTACTAGGGACTCTAATTTAGTTTACAAATCACACAAGTATTAATGTTTCCGGTTAATACTATTATAGCATGAATGTAAAAATTTATCATAAACACAAAGATATAATAATAGCCACTTTTAATATTGCCTCTAGGGCATATCTCCAATAGTCTCCCACTTGTACTAGAGTCAACTAATCTACATTATATGGTAATATACCGAACACCCATGGCGGTTTGGTGCTGGTCATGTTTTTCCCTCGGAAGAGGTTTAGTCAATGGATCTGCCACATTCAGATTTGTGTGTACTTTGCAAATCTTTATGTCACCGTCTTGGACATGCTCTCTAATAGCGTGAAAACGTAGCTTGCTGTGCTTCAGCTTCTTGTGTGACCTTGGTTCTTGCACATTGGCTATGGCGCCCATGTTATCACAATAGATAGACATTGGGTCCAGCACACTTGGAACCACACCGAGCTCTGTAATGAACTCCTTCATCCATATCGCCTCTTGTGAAGCCTCCAAAGCAGCTATGGATTCCGATTCAGTTGAAGATCTTGCCACAACGCTTTGCTTTGCACTCCTCCAGCTAACTGCTGCACCATTCAAAGTAAATACGTATCCAGATTGAGATTTAGAATCATCCGGATCGGTGTTCACACTAGCATCGGTGTAACCATTAACAACGAGTTGTTCATCACCTCCATAAGAAATAACCATATCCTTAGTTCTTCTCAAGTACTTAAGGATGTTTTTGACCGTGTCCAATGATCTACTCCTAGATCACTTTGAAATCTGCTAGTCAAACTAATAGCATATGCAATGTCGGGTCTAGTACATAGCATGTCATACATAAGAGATCCTATGGCTGAGGCATAGGGAGTCTTACTCATCCTTTCTCTATCTTCTGTCGTTGCAGGACTTTGAGTTTTACTCAAGGTCGTATTGGGCAACATGGGCAAGAACCCTTTCTTGCTATCCTCCATTCCAAACCTCTTTAGAACTTTGTCCAAATATGTACTCTGTGACAATGATATTAGGCGTCTCGATCTATATCTATAAATCTTTATGCCTAATATGTAAGCTGCTTCGCCAAGATCTTTCATTGAAAACTATTATTCAAATAATCCTTGACACTATTAAGAAGGTCTACATCATTCCCAATCAACAATATGTCATCTACATATAGTATTAGTAATGCTACAGAGCTCCCACTCACTTTCTTGTAAATACAAGCTTCTCCATAAGTTTGTATAAAACCAAAGCTTTTGATTACCTTATCAAAATGTTGATTCCAACTTCGAGATGCTTGCTTCAATCCATAAATGAACCGTTGAAGTTTGCATACCTTGTTAGCATCTTTAGGATCGACAAAACCTTTGGATTGTACCATATACAAATCTTCATCAATGTCTCCATTGAGGAACGCCGTTTTGACATCCATCTGCCATATCTTATAATCATAATATGTAGCGATTGCCCAAGGACATAGTCCTTTTGTCCGCCAGACAGAATGATTCTTAGATTGTGGAACCAATTGGTGAAGTTAGACCCATTGTTTCTAAGCTTTTCCTTCTCAGCAAAAACGTTGAAGTTGAAATTGGACTTGGCCATGTGATCTACAGTATTTGCAAGTACAATTTAGACTATGTTCATGATAAATAGTTCAAATTAATCAAATTACTAGATGAACTCCCACTAAATTCAACATCCCTCAAGTTGTTTAGTGAACACGATCCAAATTCACCACACCTAATCCGATCATCATGAGAAGAGATGTGGTTTCAATGGTGGACAACAAAGTGTCGATCATATCATTCATATGACTCATGCTTAACCTTTCGGTTCTTGTGTTCCGAGGCCATGTCTGTACATGCTAGGCTCGTCAAGCTAGACCCAAGTATTTCCGCATGTGCAAAACTGGCTTGCACCCGTTGTATGTGAGTGAGAGTCTATAGCACCCGATCATCACGTGATGCTTGGACACGATTAACTTTCGAACGGTGCATACTGGGGAGAACACAATTTTATCTTGATCTTTAAGTGAGGAATCATCTTATAATGCTACCGTGATCTAAGCATAATAAGATACATAAAGGATAAATATCACATGCATATAACTTTATGTGACATGGTATAGCCAATCTTGGCAATGATCTCCATCTTGTGCTCCGCATGATCTCCATCACTCCACCATGATTGCCTCCACCGAATAGCAACTACAACTATTTCTAACTACTTAGCGATAAAGTAAAGCTATTACATGGCGTATAAGAAGTTGACTCAGGTCATACACAATTATAAAGACAACCATATGGCTCCTGCGGTTGTGTACTCATCGACATGCAAGTCGTGAAACATTACAAAACATGATCATTGCATACAATATACACATCACATCTTGGGCCATACCATATCACGAACACTCCGCAAAAACAAGTTAGACGCCTACTTTGTTGTTGCATGTTTTACGTGGCTTATGGGAGTAGATGCTAAGAACGATTCTTACCTACGGAAAGCCACAACGGTGATATTATGGTTGCCAAACTCGTGTTAATCCCATGACAACTATAGTGAGAGAACGGCATCCACCGGCCGCATGTGTGGTACAAGCCACACGTCAAGCTTGAGCCGGTCTCATGACGACGTCGCGTAAGGTTGGCCTGGACCGCTTCAATATCACTATCCCGCGTCATAAGAAGAACACAAACAAGAGGCTTGCAACAGAAAACATCAACGCCCGCAACAACCATGTTGCGTTCTACTCGTGAAACACATCTACGCATAGATCTAGCTCTGATACCACTGAAGGGTTTCGCGGCATAGTAAATCAAAGTTTTCTATGGATGCGAACAGAGGGAAAGCCAAGATCTAATCTAGGAGATGCAATCAACGAGAGAGATTGGATTAGATCTTCATACCCTTGAAGATTCACACAGCGGAACGTTCGTCGGAACGTGGGTGATGTAGTCGTACTCGCTTCTCCTCCTTGCGATCTGATCCGATCTAGCACCACAAGTGGCGGTGCCTCCTTGAGATGCACACGTGCAGCACCTCGACGTCTCCTCCTTCCTCGGACCAGCAAGTATGGTGGAGAGATAGATTGGATCTACAACACGACGGCGTGGTGTATATGGTGGAGAATTTCCTGCTGCAGGGCTTCGCCTACAAACAGTCGGGAGGGAGAGAGGAAGGGCAGCAGGGCAACTAGGGTTTGGAGGCAAGGTGTAGGGGGGAGGGGGCGCACCAGCCCTCTATATATAGAGGGGGTGGCCAGCCCTTGCCCCTCCTCCAAGCCTTCGGCCGGCGGCCAAGTGAGGGAGAAGTGGGGGGCAAGGACTCTCCCCCTTCTAGAAACCCTATCTCTAGTTTAAACGAGTTTAAACTCTATAGGATCGGGGCCCTATGGGGCCTTGTGCCCTGGCCCAATGCACCAGGACACTCCCTCATAGGCCCTCCCGAAGGTGGGGCCACGTTGGTCCCCTTCGGAAGGTTCTAGAAGCTTCCAGCATAATACAATTAACCCGAACTCCAAAACTGCCTTGCCTTATATGAATCTTATTCTCCGACCACTCCGGAACCTCTCGTGATGTCCCGGATCCCATCCGAGACTCGAACAAAACTCATAAACCAATTATCCAATCTATCCTAGCCGAGACACGTTATGTGTGACCTGCGGGTTCGAGAATATGCGTATATGATCTTCTATCAATAATCAACAATGGGTTGCAGGCACCCATATTGACTCCACACATTCATCGATGATCATATCGGATGAACCACGATGCCGGATTCAATCAATCCCATATATATATTCCCTTCGTCGCGATATTTTACTTGCGAGATTCGATCGTCGATGCCGTCATATCTAGTTCAATCTCGTTCACGCAAGTACTTTACTCGTAATCCGATATCACTTTGTGATTAACTCCTTAACCACATGCTTGCAAGCGGTGTTGATATCGATTACGAGTGGGCCAAGTATATCTCTCCGACTTGGGAGGACAAATTCCATCTCGATACATACAACCCAATGACTTTCTTCCGATCACCGAGAGACACCTTTATGATCACCCTCTCATAGGATGACGTTTGATGACCTCAAAGCTTTCTTAGATACTGTGGAGTTGTATTATCTCATGGTCTAAGGAATACAATATTTGACATAGGAAAAGCTTCAAAGATGAACACGATGATACGATCTAATTGCTTCCCTTAGTTTGGTCTCATCCATCATATCATTCTCCAATGATATGATCTCATTATCAATTGACAACTCATGTCTATGGTTAGGAAACCTTAACCATCATTGATCAATGAGCTAGTCCATAGAGGCGTACTAGGGACACGGTGTTGTTCACAAACCACACAAGTATTAAAGTTTCCGCTTAATACAATTCTAGCATGGAATATAAACTTTATCATGAACAAGAATTATAATAATAACATCTTTATTATTGCCTCTAGGGCATAATTCCAACAGCTTTTCGGTTTCTCACCAAGTGAGGTATATCACATTATTCTACTTGATACTTTGTCACTTGGTGATAATCAATATTTCCAACGCTTTTTATTGGAAATCCCTTGTCGTCCTCTATCCAACGCAATTTTAATCGGGTCAATCGGAGCTTCCAGTCAAAAGTTATTGTCGTTTGAATATTTTCCTCGCAATCTGTTTTACGGGCGGTAGTACCGCATGGGCTTGATACCGCCACCGAAACTGCTTTTCTTCTGCCGGGCTAGGTACTAAAAAGCGGTAGTACCGCATTTTAATACCTAGCACGACAGTAGCTTTTTAACCACTTATCAGAAGCTTCTGCCTGCTCTGGTACTAAAATGCGGTAGTACTGCATTTTAGTACCGCACGGGGCAGAGACTTTTGTACGTTGGCAAAAAGCTTCTGTCTGCCTAGGTAGTAAAATGCGGTAGTACCGCATTTTACTACCTGGCGTGACAGAGAGTTTTTTTCGTCTAAACTGCTGATTCCACTTCATGTCCGGTAGTACCGGTTGCCATTTGCGGTACTACCGCTTTATGGTATCATCAATGGTAGTACCGCTGTGGCCAGGTCTTATGAAGTTTGAATGATGGTCGTCCGGTACCAGGTCCGGTAGTACCGGAGTTCTCCGGTAGTACCGCTTGAACTTGCGGTACTACTGCTACATTAAAGGCTCCAACGGCCATATTTTGCCTAGCCCTTTAAATAGCTTTGCCCCTTTGTCTTTTAGGGTAACTTTGTCCTCCTCATTTTGTCTAAGCTTTGCCCCTATTTGCCTTACTCCTTGAGCTTGATTTCTACTCACCCCTCCATTGATTCTTGCTTATATTTGAGGGGTAGTTGGAGGAGATCTAGATCTATGTTTTGACCAAACCAAAACATCTCTTTGTGAGTGTATCTTTGGGGATCAAGATTTTGGGGGATTTTGTGTCTATCTTTGATTCCTCCTCTCTTGTTCCCCCAATAGCTTTAGTAGCTTTGTTGGAACTTGAGAGTGAGAGATTTGAGCATCTTTGTGGTGTTCTTGCCATTTGAATTTGGTGCATCGGTTTGAGTTCTCGGAGGATTTGGTTTGAATTGCTCATTGGAGCTTGTCCCTCTTGGGTTCTTGGAACCCTAGACGGTTTTGTGGCCTTGGTGGCATTGTGGCCTTGGTGGCATTTGTTGAGGCCTTTTGTGGCGTTTGTTGGGAGCCTCCAATTAAGTTGTGGAGAAGTGCCCCAACCTTGTGAGAGGTTCCGGTTGCCACCGACAAGTGCACCGATAGTGGAAGTGTGGATCGATCCCATTGGGGTGAGATTCACCGGAGAATAAGGGAGGCCTTTTGTGGCGTTGGTGGTTTGATACCACCCCCTCTCCAAACGAGACGTACTCCATGTTGGGAGGAACTCGGTAAAATATCGTTGTCCCTGCGTGCCTCGGTTATCTCTATACCCGAGCTCTTTACTTATGCACTTTACATTGTGATAGCCTCCGTGCTTGAAGTAATATATATCTTGCTATCACTTTGTTGCTTGTATTGCCTAGCATAAGTTGTAGGTGCACATAGGTGAACCTTAGTTGTTCTAGGTTGTGCTTTACAAAGTAAACACTAGTTTTATTCCGCCTTTGTTGAGCCACTCTAGGAAAAGTTTTAATCGCCCATTCACCCCCCCCTCTAGGCGACATCTGTATCCTTTCAGTTGCGCTACTCGCAAGTTCAAGAGAAGGTTCAACAACCTCGTCGAGTTCTACTTTCTTTCCAGTCACTTCTTTCGAGAGAAACTCCTTCTCTAGAAAGGATCCATTCTTGGCAACGAAGATTTTTCCCTCGGATCTATGATAGAAGGTATACCCAATAGTTTCCTTCGGGTATCCTATGAAGACGCATTTTTCCGCTTTGGGTTCAAGCTTGTCGGGTTGTAACTTCTTTACATAAGCTTCGCAACCCCAAACTTTAAGGAACGACAATTTAGGTTTCTTCCCAAACCATAATTCATACAGTGTTGTTTCAACGGATTTAGATGGTGCCCTATTTCAAGTGAATGCGGTTGTTTCTAATGCATAACCCCAGAACGATAGCGGCAAATCTATAAGTGACATCATAGAATGAACCATATCTAAGAGAGTTCGATTACGACGTTCGGACACACCATTACGTTGTGTTGTTCCCTGCGATGGTCAATTGTGAAAGCATTTCGCATTTCTTCAAATGCTCGCTAAACTCGTAACTAAGATATTCACCTCCACGATCAGATCGTAGAAACTTAATCTTCTTGTTACGTTAATTCTCAACTTCACTTTGAAATTCCTTAAACTTCTCGAAAGTTTCGGACTTATGTTTCATGAAATAGATATACCCATATCTATTCAAGTCATCCGTGAAAGTAAGAACATAACGATAATCACCGCGCGATGCTACACTCATTGGACCACACACATCGGTATGTATGATTTCCAATAAGTCCGTAGCTCGCTCCATCATACCAGAAAATGGAGTCTTGGTCATTTTACCCATCAGACATGCTTCACATCTTTCAAGTGATTCGAAATCAAGTGATTCAATAAGACCATCGGAATGGAGTTTCTTCATACGCTTTACTCCAATGTGACCAAGACGACAGTGCCACATATAGGTCGAGTTATCGCTCAATTTCAAATGTTTAGCTTCAATATTGTTAATATGTGTATTACTACAATCGAGATTCAACAAGAATAGACCATCTATCAAAGGTGCATGTGCATAAAACATATTACTCATATAAATCAAACAACCATTATTCTTGGATTTAAACAAGTAACCGTCTCGCAATAAACATGATCCGGATATAATGTTCATGCTCAACGCAGGAACCAAATAACAATTATTTAAGTATAAAACTATTCCTGATGGTAGATGAAGAGGTAACGTGCCGATCGTGATCACATAAACCTTTGATCCATTTCCAACGCGCATCGTCACCTCGTTCTTCGCTAGTTTTCGTCTATTCTGTAGCACCTATTTTGAGTTATAAATATGAGCAAGCGAACCAGTATAAAATACCCAGGCACTTCTACGAGTACTAGTGAGATACACATCAATAACATGTATATCAAATATACCTTTCTTCTCGATGTTGTCGTTCTTCAAATCCGCCAAGTACTTAGGGAAATTCCGCTTCCAGTGACCTTCTCCCTTGCAGTAAAAGCACTCAGTATCGGCCTTAGGCCCAGCCTTGGTCTTCTTCACCGGCGCGGTAACTTTCTTACCGCCCTTCTTGAAGTTTCCCTTTTTGTTAGACTTGCCTTGCTTCTTGAATTTGGTGATCTTATTGACCAACAACACTTGGTGCTCTTTCTTGATCTCCACTTCTGCAGACTTTTACATGGAGAAGAGTTCGGGCAACGACTTGTCCATGTTTTGCATATTGTAGTTCATCACAAAGTTCTTGTAACTTGGTGGTAGTGATTGGAGGACACGGTGAATCCCCAAAGCATTAGGAATCACTATACCAAAGCTTTGAAGCTTGTTTGCGTGCCCAGACATCTTAAGCACATGCTCACTAATGGAGCTGTCCTCTTCCATCTTGCAGTTAAAGAACTTTTCAGAAGCCTCATAACTCTCAACTGCCGCGTGAGCCTCAAATATCATTTTGAGTTCACGGACAATATCATGTGGGTCATGGTTCTCAAACCTTTTCCGAAGCTCCGGTTCCAAACCATACAAGATAGCACACTGAACTATGGAGTACCGATTCTTTCGAGTGAGGAAAACATTCTTCACCTCATCGGTAGCATCAGCTGCAGGTGGTCACCTAGCGGTGCATCCAGCACATAGGTCAAATTACCAGCATTGAGGACAATCCTCAAATTGCAGAGCCAATACCCGAAGTTGCTTCCATTGTTTTTCAACTTTTATTTCTCTAGGAACGCATTAAAATTGATGGTAGGGGCCGCCATTGATCTACAACATATTTGAAATATTTTAGACTAAGTTTATGACAAATTGAGTTCTAATTAATAGTTAAATTAATCTAGGTGAACTCCCACTCAAAACAATATCCCTCACATTGTTTTAGTGATCACACGAACCAAATCCATCACATCAAAACCGATCATCACGAGAGTTGATGTAGCTTCAATGGCGAACAATCAACATGTTCATCATATCTACTATATGACTCATGCTTTACCTTTCGGTGATCCGTGTTCTGAGACCATGTATGTACATGCTAGGCTCGTCAAGATCAAACCTTATTAGCTCCCGCATGAGCAAATCTAGCTTGCTCCCGTTGTATATACTCGTAGAATCTAACACACCCGATCATCACGTGGTGCTTCGAAACAACGAGCTTTAGCAACGTTGCTTACTAAGGATGAACACTTTATAACTTGAAAATTTGTGAGAGGGATCATCTTATAATGCTACCGTCGCGAACTAAGCAATACAAGATGCATAAAAGGATTAACATCACATGCAATTCATAATATGTGATATGATATGGCGTTTCTTCTTGTGCTTCCGATCTCCATCTTCAAGCACGAACATGATCTCCATCATCACCGACATTGCGTCAAGGTCAATGGCGCCGCTCCATGGTTGTCGTCCACCAGCATCAACTATTACAACTACTTTGAATAATAGACACGCGGGTCTAAACGGAATTAAAAAAGACAACCATATGGCTCCTGCCTGTTGCCGACTTACAATAAGAAACATTGCATACATCATATATAATCACAATTATGGCCATATCACATCACAGCACACCCCTGCAAAACAAAGTTAGACGCCTCTAATTTTCGTTGCATGTTTTACGTGGTTTGGAGATTTCAGTAAGTGTCGTTCTAACTTACGAACAAGAACCACAACGTTGATACTAGTATTGTCAATCACCCGTTGTAAATTGAATCTTAACTATGTTGGGCGAAACGGGCACCCGCAAAGCCACTTATGCAATACAAGTTGCATGTTAAGTGTGGAGCAAGTCTCATGAACGATGTCATGTAAGGTTAGCCCGAGCCGCTTCATCCCACCATCCCGCAAGATGCAAAGTACACAAGAAGCAATCGACAACAAAAGCATCAACGCCCATAATGACCATTGTGTTCTACTCGTGCAACAGATCTACATATAGACACGACTCTGATACCACTGTAGGGGTTCGTAGCATGGAAAACAAAAAATTTCTACCGCATGCACACAAACAAGCCAAGATCTATCTACTAGATTGTAGGAACGAGTCGATAGAATAACTCACCCTCGAAGATTCCAAAGCGGTTAACGAGAGCAGATTCTCGTGGGTGATGTAGTCGTACACTTGCCCATCTCAAGATCGCGTAGACGATCCTTCCGACGTTGCGTTCCAGCAGCGCTTTCGCAGTCGGTCACACGTTCGGTACTCGATGAAGACCTTCCTCTCCCTTGTTCCAGCAGGAAGCGAAGGTTGTAGTTCTCCCCTCGCGATTCCGGCAGCACGACGACGTGGTGTCGAAAGTAGAGGGAAGATCCCGCAGGGCTTCGCCTAAGCTGGTGCGAGTTATGGTGGATCTAGGTTTTCCGACGATCTAGGTATAGAAGGCCGGAGAGGAGGAGGAGGTGTCGATGGCGGCTAGGTCAATGACGACGGGCCGACAGCGGCGCGAGGCGACGGCGCAGCAGCGCAGGGCGACCACGCAAAGTGGGAAAGGCTAGGGCTTGTGGTCTTTAGGGCAACCCTCCCCATCTATTTATGAGAGGGGGGGCAGCCTTGGAAGAGGGGAGTTTGAATCCATACCCAAACCCAAGTTGAATAGAAGGAATGACTCTTTCCTTCTTCCACTAGGAAACTATTGTTCCAGTTTGACTTTTCAAACCTCCCTTTTGACTTTCAATTTAGAGCTTTATTTCTCTCTCGCAAATGCCCAACCAAGTGACCTAGGACATGATCCAATCATTCCACTTACCCATGACACATTCATGGACCATTCCCCTTTCGGTCCGGTGAACCTTCTAGACCCTTCTAGAACCTCTCCGATGAAAATATCGAAATCATTCCTGAACTCCGGAATCGGACTTTCCTTATATGAATCTTATTCTCCGGACCATTCTGTATCTCCTCGTGATATCCTGGACCCATCCGAGACTCCGAACAACATTCAGTATCCCTACTTACATTCCATATCTACTAAACAACATTAAATCCTTAAGTGTGTCTCCCTACGGTTCGTGAATTATGCGGACATGACCGAGACACTTCTCCGATCAATAACCAATAGAGGAATCTGGAAATTCATATGGCTCCCACATATTTATACGATTACTTTGCGATCGAATGAACCACTTACATACGATACCAAATTCCTTTTGTCTCATGATAGTTTACTTATCCGAGGTTTGATCGTCGGTATCTCTGTATACCTATTTCAACCTCGTTACCGATAAGTACTCTTTTCTCGTTCCCGTGATATGTGATCCCTTGTGAGACAGTCACATGCTTGCAAGCTAATTGGATGATATTCCACCGAGAGGGCCCAGAGTATATCTATTCGTCATATGGATGGACAAATCCCATTCTTGATCCATGTGCCTCAACACATACTTTCTGAACACTCAATGCCACCTTTATAGCCACCTAGTTACGGTGTGGTGTTTGATGTCATTAAAGCATCCTTCTGATGATGGTGATTAGCATGATCTCATGGTCGAAGGAATTATGTTACCATGTATCAGAAAGCTTATAGCAAACGAACTATTAAAATGACTTGATCTTTATGCTACGCTTATCTATAGGAGTATGTCCATCATACCATTCTCCTAATGATATGATCTTATTGTCAATAACATCTCAATGTTCATGATCGGGAAACCACGATCATCTAACAACCAACAAGCTAGTATTACAAAGAGGCTTTACTAGGGACTCTAATTTAGTTTATAAATCAAACAGGTATTAATGTTTCCGGATAATACTATTATAGCCTGAATGTAAACATTTATCATAAACACAAAGATATAATAATAACCACTTTTAATATTGCCTCTAGGGCATATCTCCAACAGTAACACATCTAGTGTTATTGGTTTTTTAGTGTCGTCCGTAAATTAAAAAGATAGGTATGCACGCTCCGGCTTGTTGATACTTAATAGCTAGGAAGCACATACTCAGACATAACCAAACGGTTGCAGTTCTTGATATAATAGTAAAAAAATAACACTAATTAACAGGGCCGTCTCTAGAAATTTTGGGCCCCAGTGCAGTAAGTGAAATTGGCCCTAAATTTTGATAAATTCATATGCTCCTTTTGATCCAAATTAGTTGACTTAGATTTGTCTAGTTTAATTGTATTAGACATGATTTAGTATTAGATTCATTCGTATCTTGACAAATTTGAGTCAACTAATTTGGATTGAATGGAGTAACAAAAACACTTAATTATATAACCTTAATATATGTGTTGTTTCATATACTATTTAGTGACATCAAATATTAGTACAAAAATAGCAAGGGTGACACTAAAGTGAGATTGAGCACATGTTCTAGCGAAATCACAACTCTGTCTGATATTTCTTAAAACAAAACCTTTTTTAAGTAGTGGCACAAGTTAACAAATACAGTTTATAAAATCTATCAATCTGTCCTTCGCTATATATAGACCCCAAACTCCCCATTTCTAACCCTTTTATAAATAACTAAGTATATATTATGAACACATAATTTCAAAACCAATACTAGTGGAAAAAACCAATACTAGTGGAAAAAGGGCATATAGTCCCGGTTTGTAAGGGCCTTTAGTCCCGGTTTTACAACCGGGACTGCGAAATCGGGACTAAAGGCCCCTATTTCTAGTCCCGGTTTGTTACAACTCGGCACTAGAGGGCCACCGCATGGACGTTTTTTCTGTGGGGTGTGAAGGACCTTTAGTCCCGGGTCGTAATACGGCCATGGACTAAAGATTTTTTTCAATTTTATTTTATTTTTTTTTATTTTTTTCGATTTTTTTCTTTGAATTTTCTTGAACTTTTGAATTGTTTGACTCGTAATCCTCTCACTTGAAATATTTTTAGCACCAAGTATATTTAATCTTAGGTCAAATTACACCTGTGGTCAAACTTCCCATTCGGTCATCCATCCTAGCACTACTCCACCTTCAGCACGCTTAACTTCTCCGTTCCATCCGGATGTCCTTGCGCAAAGCCCTTTTATACCTTGTTGTCAACACTATCATATCAATCCTATTAGCTCATATCAATATGCCATATATCTTTATTTATTGAAACTACAAACAACTATTTTAGTAAACAACAATAAATAAGTAATAATAATATTTTAATATAATGAAAGTAAAAACTAAATAAAATAATATTTTATTCATTTTTTGCCATTATTCATTTAATATGGCATAAATAATATCTTTAAATCTGTAAATCGAAATTCGACAAATAATATATTCATTATTATCAGAAAATGTGAGGAATCAAAATATGAAATAAAAAATTGCGAAATATTTTTTTTAAATAACTTTTTTCCCTTTTCAAATTTTAAAAATGTAAAAGAATCAGAAAAATATGAGGAATCTATTATTTATAATTTAAAAAATCTAAAAATGTGAGGAATCCAAATAAGGCTATTAAAATCAAACTCAAATTTTTTTCCACACATTTTGATAGGTTATACATTTTTTCGACATCGTACGCAAAAGTTATAGCAATTTTAAGTTGCCCGCGTTCGCACCCCTTTAGTCCAGGACCGTATCACGACCCAGGACTAAAGGGGTGCCCTTTAGTCCCGGACTGTATCATGGCCCGGGACTAAAGGTTGTTGCCCGCGCATGCACATCTTTAGTCCCGGACAGTATCATGACCTAGGACTAAAGGTCCGAAATGACCCGGGACTAGAGTTTTCTCGGGCTCCTGACCACTGAAAACGGTACGAACCGGGACTAGTGTTCATACTAGTTTGGCCCGTAATAAATCGGGACTAGTGTCAGACTCTAGATCGAACCGAAGCCTCTTTTTCTACTAGTGCAAGATCCAAAATAAAGGCCGAGATCCGTCTCCAAGCGAACCTTTAGTCATGAGATCCAAAATAACTCGTACCTTACTAATTAGTACATGTGCAATAGCATTAACCTCTAGTCATGGGATCCAAAATAAAGGCCAAGATTCGGCCCCAAGCGAACCTTCTTCGTGAACTAGCAGTGATATATGAAGATGAACAGAAGAAATTCCTTCCAATTTTCACAGGACGGGGGCCTACATTTGTAATGCCCCAAGAATATAAAAAATTAGAAATTAATTGTTATTTTATATTGTGCATCATCATGATATCATCATGCATATTTTATCCGTAAAATTATTTTATCAAACCATATTTTTGTTTTACCAATTATCCATGTGGTTTTATTAAACCCGTCTCTCGTTCTTATTTTAAAATGAAAACAAATAATATTTGTCGTGGCAAAAGGTATTCTTGTTTTATAAATAAAATTAGGCTAAAAGCCCGACTAAAGTTTTAGCCCAAAACTAGCCTCATCTAGTCTATTTTGGATTAAATAAATAGTCCATAGCCCTTCTTTCCTCAAACCCTAGCCCCAGATCTAAGCCAAATCTACATCTAAAATTCCTCACCTCTTCTACCAAAATTCCCATTTTCTTAACTAATACAATCTGTTTCTAATCCTTGTCCAATTCCTCGACACCTCCTTCGTTGGTCAACTTCACCTTGCGCATGCACATGTAGATCCCATCGCCACCATCCTCTTTCTTTCTTTGCACACGACTCACACATCTCATGCACTTGACCTCACACACGACCGCACCCGCACGTTACACACCACCATCTTAAAACGGCGATTCTGACGTCGTGCATGGTCCCATCCTCTCTCTTCTCTGATGCATGCAACCTTCATGTAGATCAGCCTATTTTCTTTCATATTGTTGTATAATTTAAAATGCTTATAGATTTTTAATTACAAGTTCACTTTAAAAACCGTTTGCACATCTGGATTTTTAACGGAGAGAGCTTCAAAATAAGACTAAATATTAACTATATTTTGATAATATTTAAAAATCGATTTTTAAAATTGATAAAACAAAAACAAAAACAAAAATATATGAAACTTGGTGGTTTTTTATTGCTAAAACAGTCTCTTTCTTTATGTTTTAAATTTTTTCCATCATAATTAGAAAATAGTTGACAAAATCCTTCGAGTTGAAAAAATAAAATATATTAAAGAAAAACAAGAAACCAATAATACAATATGTTTCATTGTGAATCATGACATTTCATTATGTTTCGAAATTTAAAATTTCAATTTTATTAATTTTGGGCTTGTTTAAAAGATTTAATAAAAATAAATACGCTGGTTCAAAAAGATTTTTAATCAGGTAATTATTTCAAATTATATGACTCTTTTAAATCTAGTATTAAGAGTTAAAATGAGTGGGAGAGAGAGTGTCATAGATTTGTCAGATGTTGTAGTATATGCATACGAAAGATTCTTTTTTGTGCAAATCTCAAAGCAAAAGCAGCGGATGGACGTGCTAGAGTTGCATTTCTCACCACCATCTCCCTATCGCGATCCTGGCCACTTTCGCATCGCTCCTCACCAACCCCTCGTTGCTAGGCCTCCTCCCGGTCAGCCCCGCCGCCATGTCCGCAAGACGCTCCTCCCCCGCCACCGCTGCCATACCACGGAGGACCTCCATCGCCACCCTCCGCTCCATATTCCAGCGTTGTCCCTCGCTTGGTGGGGCCAGCCGTCGTCGTCTCCTCAGCCTCCTCTCAAACGCCCGTCGTCCCGTCGGAGCCCTAGCGGCTACCCATGGCGCTGCCGTTGCCGCCGCAGAAGCCCTCTCCTAGCCGACGCAAGCTCCAGCCCACACCTTCCTGCGAGCCCGTCGAACTCGCCGCCCTCTTCAAGGTCGCCCAGCGCCCTCCCTCGTTGATCGTCGACCTTGTCGCCTCTGTGCCCAGCCCCGCCATCCTTTGACTCGTCCCCGCTCGTCATCCTCCAGCCGCAGTTCTACTCTACCGTGCCTGCAAGGTGTTCGACAAATGACCGATCGAACATGCTCCTCACGGCACGTACCAAGTGCGAGTCCAGCGTGTCCAACCTTATCAGTTTCGTACGAGTCCAAGATCTTCCGTGATGCATGGTCTCCACAAACTACAAGGATGCGACACCCTCTTCATTGACAAGTTCTGCTACTAACCCGATCGTGGACGTTGGAAAGGTCTCCCGAAGAAAGAACATGGTGTCGCCCAAGGGACCATACCGAACCCGGCACCACTCAAAGAACCACCAACAAGATCTTCGACCTAGGACATTCCACCCTCTGTCACGGAACGCCATGTTCTCCGAAGACCGAACCCGAACCCAAGTTCTTCGAACCCCAATGTGTGACCCCTGTTTCCCGAGACCCCTATATTTTTGTAATATATATAGTATACTTGTTGCACATTAAATCATTCAAGCTCACAATCATATCATGTGGTTTGGGGGATTTCCCCGATTCACCTAATAATTAATATGGAGATCATATGCGGGCTTTCTAGTCTAATAACAGCTCCATTTAAATTTGTGTAGCGAATCGATGCCATGTTTTATCTTGTTAAGTTAACATTTAAATTGCGGGGTATCTAAACAACATGAACCATCTAACTAAATGTCGGGATCCCGATTCCGCTTAATATTGCTAAGTAGAACCGCATATTACCATGTCATGCATCATATCATAAACATGCCGGATCTTCCGCCGTATTATTACATATTGCATTCGGTGTTTATTTCTAGTACTTTGCTTCTTCACTGGATAGGACGACGAGTTGATGCGAGATGCGCCAAGCCTCCGGCTAGCCTACTTTGTTCCTCAGGCGAGCATTCCCCCCTTTCTACCTATTTTGCATTTATAGTCTTTACTTCCTTTCTTTGACTACTGCTATTCTTATTGTCGATGTTATAGTACCGTTCCTTTATTTAACCGCTCCACTATATGGCCTTGGTTATCCTATTGCCTTGTTTGATTAGCTAGCTTTGTCCTTGCGAGTCGTAGGTATGCTTAGTACCGCTCTCATACATGTGGAACATGACACTCGGATATGGTTGGTGATAAGATAATTAAATTGGTGATGTTGGTTATGGTTATGGTTTCACCTAATGATAAGGCCCCGGCAGGGACCACCTTTGGGAACTGCTTGAGCCGAACTAGGACCCGTTCGTTCTATGATACCAGTTCTGAGTTGATCGCGCTAACCAAACGTGGGGCCTCTGGGATCCCCCCTCAACTACCGGCGCTATTCGTATATCCAGAGGGTTACAAAATTGGTTTTCCATTTGGTGCATACGCATAATATGTTCTCGGACATGGGTGAGTTGATATGTCTTCGGACTTGATATTTTGGTGGATTGCCATGGCTTGCATACATAAATCGTGGTACACGGTGGCGGCACCCACGGTGTGTACAAGTTACCCCGCAGGGCCCGATCCACCAGTAGGCGCAAACGTTGTGCCTTCCTTGAGAATCGTCGTACCTCTTGGTTGGTTCCCCATAGTAGGTGATGCCTCTGGATATGCGCATAGTTATGGAATAGTTCTTGTTGTAAGATTCGGATGGCACGCGTAATATATTGCCTGAAGGGTTGAGCATGCGTTTGGGTACAGTAGTGCACCCCTGCAGGGTAAATCTTTTCGAGAAGCCGTGTGTCCACGGTTATGGGCGCCTCAGGAGTACAATGTCATGATCATAGACAACGCCACTAATGTTTTGCCTCTTTAATAATATGATTAGTAATTAGCCTTATCAACTAAACACCTGCTTAACTAAAATTGCCACCGTGTGTGTTCCGCAAGGGGACTTCCTCGACTGGTCTTCGAGGGGGAATTCTTCGGATGAGTTAGGTTTGGTGTTACATTATGCTACCGAATAGTGCTCTCTTATCTCGCTCTAATAGCCGAATTTGTAGCGTGTCTCTATAAGTTAGATAGTGCAAGCTTTGCTGCCGCTAAGCCCACCATACCTATGTAGGCGAGGACCGCCGAATTCTAGTCTCGCCGCAATCGCCTCAAGATCGACCGCCTTTTCTCGCTTTTCCTTTGCCCTTTGTCGACACCCTTTGGTTTAACAGGTATGAGATTGACGACGTTAGCAAGGTTACCCTTCCGGCTTGGCCTGGGCAGGGTTGGACACCGCTTGGTTATTCTTCAGGACTCTTAGTCCCATTTGGTTCTTGTCCGTACTCGGATACCATCTTGCTTTCTTCTTGATTTGTATCTTCGTATTGTACCTTTTGTATTTTTGATTAGTCGAGTCTTTGTTGTATATATAAGTTCTTATGAACTTTGTTGTAAACTACTGTGATGTAACTACTTGTATTCATATCCCACCCATACGAAAGTGTCTGGTGGGCGTCTTTAAATCGCTTCTATGCGGATTTTGGCGGGAAATGCTGAGATCTGCATAGACCCGATTCGGGGGCGTTACTGTTGGAATTCTGCCCTAGAGGCAATAATAAAGATGTTATTATTATAATTCTTGTTCATGATAAAGTTTATATTCCATGCTAGAATTGTATTAAGCGGAAACTTTAATACTTGTGTGGTTTGTGAACAACACCGTGTCCCTAGTACGCCTCTATGGACTAGCTCATTGATCAATGATGGTTAAGGTTTCCTAACCATAGACATGAGTTGTCAATTGATAATGAGATCATATCATTGGAGAATGATATGATGGATGACCAAACTAAGCGAAGCAATTAGATCGTATCATCGTGTTCATCTTTGCGAAGCTTTTCCTATGTCAAATATTGTATTCCTTAGACCATGAGATAATACAACTCCCCGGTATCGGAAGAAAGCTTTGAGGTCATCAAACGTCGTCTTATGAGAGGGTGATCATAAAGGTGTCTCTGTGTGATCGGAAAGTATCTTGGGTTGTATGTATCGAGATGGGATTTGTCCTCCCAAGTCGGAGAGATATACTTCGGCCCACTGTAATCGATATCAACACCGCTTGCAAGCATGTGGTTAAGGAGTTAATCACAAAGTGATATCGGATTACGAGTAAAGTACTTGTGAACGAGATTGAACTAGGTATGACGGTACCAACGATCGAATCTCGGGCAAGTAAAATATCGCGAGACGAAGGGAATATATATATGGGATTGATTGAATCATGGCATCGTGGTTCATCCGATATGATCATCGATGAATGTGTGGGAGTCAATATGGGTGCCTGCACTACGTTGATTATTGATAGAAGATCATGTCTACATATTCTCGAACCCGTAGGTCACACACTTAACGTGTCGACGCTAGGATAGATTGGATAATTGGTTTATGAATTTTTGTTCAGAGTCTCGATGGGATTCGGACATCACGAGGTTCCGGAGTGGTCCGGAGAATAAGATTCATATAAGGCAGCAGTTTTTGGAGTTCGGAATTGTTCAGGTTAATCGGTATTGTACCTAAGCTTCTAGAACCTTCCGGAAGGGGACCAACGTGGCCCCACCTTCCGGAGGGGGCATGGGCCTATGAGGGAGTGTCCTGGTGCATTGGGCAGGGGCACAAGGCCCCATAGGGCCCAGCCGATCCTAGAGAGTTTAAAGTCGTTTAAACTAGAGATAGGGTTTCTAGAAGGGAGAGTCCTTGCCCCCACTTCTCCCTCCCTTGGCCGCCCAAGGCTTGGAGGAGGGCAGGCTGTCCACCCCTCTATATAGAGGGCTGGTGCGCCTCCCCCTTACACCTTGCCTCCAAACCCTAGTTGCCTGCGCCTTCCTCTCTCCTCCCGTGTTTGTAGGCGAAGCCTGCAGCAAATTCTCCACCATATACACCACGCCGTCGTGTTGTAGATCCAATCTATCTCCACCATACTTGCTGGTCCGAGGAAGGAGGAGACGCCGAGGTCTGCACGCAGTGTGCATCTCACGGAGGCACCGCCACTTGTGGTGCTAGATCGGATCGGATCGCGAGGAGGAGGCAGTACGACTACATCACCCACGCCCGATTTAACGCTCACGCGGCGAATCTTCAAGGGTATGAAGATCTAATCCAATCTCTCTCGTTGATTGCATCTCCTAGATTAGATCTTGGCTTTCCTCCGCTCGCATCCGTAGAAAACTTTGATTTACTATGCCAAAACCCTTCAAAGGTATCGAGCTAGATCTATGTGTAGATGTGTTTCACGAGTAGAACGCAACATGGTTGTTGCGCGCTGATGTTTTCGTTGCAAGCCTCTTGTTTGTGTTCTTCTTATGACGGGATAGTGAGATTGAAGCGGTCCAGGCCAACCTTACGCGACGCCGTCATGAGACCGCCACGCACTTGACGTGTGGCTTGTTCCACACATGCGGCCGGTGGATGTCGGTTTCTCTCACTATAGTTGTCATGGGATTAACACCGAGTTTGGCAACCATAATATCACCGTTGTGGCTTTCCGTAGGTAAGAATCGTTTAGCATCTACTCCCATAAGCCACGTAAAACATGCAACAACAAAGTAGAGGCGTCTAACTTGTTTTTGCAGGAGTGTTTTCGTGATATGGTATGGCCCAAGATGTGATGTGTATAATGTATGGCGATCATGTTTTGTAATGTTTTACGACTTGCATGTCGATGAGTACACAACCGCAGGAGCCATATGGTTGTCTTTATAATTGTGTATGACCTGCAGTCAACTTCTTATACGCCATGTAATAGCTTTACTTCATCGCTAAGTAGTTAGCAATAGTTGTAGTTGCTATTTGTGGTGGAGGCAATCATGGTGGAGTGATGGAGATCATCTTGGCCTAACGCACAATATGGAGATCATTGCACGAAGATTGGCTATACCATGTCACATAAAGTTATATGCATGTGATGTTTATCCTTTATGTATCTTATTATGCTTAGATCGCGACGGTAGCATTATAAGATGATTCCTCACTTAAAGATCAAGATAAAAAACTGTGTTCTCCCCAAGTATGCACCGTTGCGAAAGTTCGTCGTGTCCAAGCATCACGTGATGATCGGTGCTATAGACTCTACTCACATACAACGGGTGCAAGCTAGTTTTGCACACGCGAAATACTTGGTCTAGCTTGACGAGCCTAGCATGTGCAGACATGGCCTCGAACACAAGAACCGAAAGGTTAAGCATGAGTCATATGAATGATATGATCAACACTTTGTTGTCCACCATTGAAACCACATCTCTTCTCGTGATGATCGGATTAGGTGTGGTGAATTTGGATCGTGTTCACTAAACAACTTGAGGGATGTTGAATTTAGTGGGAGTTCATCTAGTAATTTGATTAAGTTGAACTATTTATCATGAACATAGTCTAAATTGTACTTGCAAATCTGTAGATCACATGGCCAAGTCCAACTTCAACTTCAACGTTTTCTTTGCTGAGATAGAAAAGCTTAGAAACAATGGGTCTAACTTCACCAAATGGTTCCGCATTTGAGAATCATTCTCATAGCGGACAAAAGGACTATGTCCTTGAGAAAGCGCTTAGGTGACGCCTGTAGATGCGGTACCGATGAAAAAGTTGTTTATCGTCGCAAGGATGATTATGATTTGATTAAGATCGCCATGTTGTATGCTATGGAATCGGATCTTCAAAATCGTTTTGAGGAGTTCGCCGGGCCCTTTGAGATTCTTGAAGAGCTGAAAAACATGTTTCCGACTCAAGCCCGTTCTGAGAGATATGAGATCTCTAAGAAATTCCTTAACTACAAGATGGAGGAAGGGAGTTCCGTTAGTGAGCACGCCATTAAGATGTCGGGCTACACTCAACGCCTTGAGCAACTAGACTGCAAGATTCCAGAGGAGCTCAAGATTGACACTCCTAGCTACAAAAGTTTTGTAGTAGATCACAATCAGATTGGTTCCACTGATATGATCACTGAGCTCTTCACTAAGATGAAAGTAGCGGAGGTGAACATCAAAAAGAATAATCATGTGTTGATGGTCAACAAGCCCCCCCACCTTCAAGAAAGGTAAGGGTGCAAAGAAGCCCTTCAAGAAGGGCGGCGGCAAGCGTACTACCCCTGCTGAGAAGAAGCTCAGGTCTGGTCCTAAGCCGGACACTGAGTGCTTCTATTGCAAGGACAAGGGTCCTTTGGGCATAATTGTCCGAAGTACTTAGCGGACAAGAAGGTGGCACCATCGAGTTATATTTGATATACATGTTATTGATGTTTTCCTTACTAGCCCTCGTTGTAGTGCTGGGTATTTGATCGGTTCGATTGCTAATATTTGTAACTTGAAACAGAGCTACGGAATAGACTGCGAGGGATGAGGTGACGATCTTGGCGTTAAGCGGATCAAGAGTTGATGTGATGGCCGTCGACGCTCTCCTTAGTTTTACCTTGGGATTAGTTTTAAACCTTAATAAATGTTATTATGTGCTGCGTTGAGCATGAACATCATTTTGGATCGTGTTTATTGCAAGACGGTTATTCATTTAAATCGGAGAATAATGGTTGTTCTATTTATATGAGTAACATCTTTTATGGTCATGCACCTCTTGTGAATGGTTTATTTCTTCTAAATCTAAAGGGATGAAACACATCCATAACATTGAGGCTAAGAGATGCAAAGTAGATAGTGATAATACTACTTATTTGTGGTAATCGTCTAGGTCATATTGGTGTAAAGCATGAAGAAACTCCATTCGATGGACTTTGGAGTCTCTTGATTTTGAATCATTTGACACATGCGAACCATGCCTCATGGGCAAGATGATCAAAACCCCATTCTCCGAGATGATGGAGCGAGCAACGGACTTGTTGGAAATCATACATACCGATGTATGGACCGATGAGTGTTTCGACACGGAGGATATCGCTATTTCTCACTTTTACCGATGACTTAAGTAGATATGGGTATATCTATTTAATGAAACATAAATCAAACATTTGAAAAGTTCAAGGAATTTGAATGAAGTGGAGAACCATCGTAATGTAAAGATTAAGTTTCTACGATCCGATCGTGGAGGTGAATATTTGAGTTATGATTTTCACGCATCTTAAAGCAAGTGGAATCGTTTCACAACTCACGCCACCCGAACACCACAAAGCAATGGTGTGCTCGAGCGGGAATCGAACCCTATTAGATATGGTCCGATCAATGATGTCTCTTACTGATTTGCCGTTATCATTTTGGGGTTATGCATTAGAAACCGCTGCATTCACTTTAAATAGGGCTCCATCTAAATCCGTTGAGACGACACCGTATGAACTGTGGTTTGGTGCTAAACCTAAGTTGTCGTTTCTTAAAGTTTGGGGATGCTAAGCTTACGTCAAGAAGTTGATGCCGGACAAGCTCGAACCCAAAGCGGAGAAATGCGTCTTCATAGGATACCCTAAGGAAACTATTGGGTATACCTTCTATCACGTAATCAAGGCAAAGTGTTTGTCGAAAGAACGGTTCCTTTCTTGAGAAGGAGTTTCTCTCGAAAGAAGTGAGTGGAGGAAAGTAGAGCTTGACGAGGTTATTGAACCTTCTCTTGAATTGGAGAGTAGCAAAGACTGAAATTGTTCCAAAGCCGCCGCACAACGATAGAGGAAGCGATGACAAGGATCATGAAGCTTGACGATGTCATCTTGAGCGTCGCAGGTCGAAAAGGTCGTGTGCCCCTCCTGAGTGGTACGGCAACCCTGTCTTGACTGTCTTGTTAGTAGAAGACAGTGAACCTACGAACTATGAGGAAGCGATGATGAGCCCAGACTCTGAGAAATGGCTAGAAGCCATGAAATCTGAATTGGCATCCATGAGCGAAAACCAAGTATGGACTTTGGTGGACCCTCCTAGCGACCGAAAGGCCGTTGAGTGCAAATGGATATTCAAGAAGAAAACGGACGCGGATGGTAATGTTACCGTCTATAAAGCACGACTTGTCGCGAAAGGTTTTCGACAAGTTCAAAGTGTTGACTACGATGAGACTTTCTCTCCCGTAGCGATGTTTAAGTCCATTCGGATTTTATTAGCAATTGCTGCGTTTCATGATTATGAAATATGGCAAATGGATGTCAAGACTGCTTTCCTCAATGGCAAAATTGATGAAGAGTTGTATATGATGCAACCCGAAGGTTTTGTCGATCCTAAGGATGCTGATAAAGTATGCAAACTTCAGCGTTTCATTTATGGACTGAAGCAAGCATCTCGGAGTTGGAACCTTCGTTTTGATCAAGTGATCAAGAGCTTTGGATTTGTTCCAAATTGTTACGAAGCTTGTATCTACAAGAAAGTGAGTGGGAGCTCGGTGACGTTTCTGGTACTATATGTGGATGACATATTGATTATTGGAAATGACATCAACATGCTTAACGATGTGAAGAGTTATTTGAACAAATGTTTTTCAATGAAAGACCTAGGTGAAGCTGCTTATATATTGGGCATCAAAATCTATAGAGATAGACAAAGACGCCTGATAGCTTTAAGCCAGAGTACATACCTAGACAAAGTTCTGAAAAGGTTCAGAATGGATAAGGCAAAGAAAGGTTCAGTGCCTATGTTGTCAGGTAAGATATTGAGCAAGGCTCAGTGTCCAACTACGATAAATGATAGGGAAGCTATGAGCAAAGTGCCTTATGCCTCGGCCATAGGTTCCATCATGTATGCCATGCTGTGTACTAGACCGGATGTGTCCAATGCTCTTAGTTTGACGAGCAGATATCAAAGTGATCCAGGAGTGGAACACTGGACAGCCGTGAAGAACATCCTAAAGTACCTGAATAGGACTAAAGAAATGTTCTTAGTCTATGGGGGTGATGAACAGCTTGTCGTAAAAGGTTACGTCGACGCTAGTTTTGACAGCGACAAGGATGATTCCAAATCTCAGACATGATACGTTTATATTTTGAATGGAGGAGCTGTGAGCTGGAGAAGCTGCAAGCAAAGAGTGATCGCGGGATCTACAGTAGAAGCGGAATACATGGCTGCCGCAGGCCAAGTGAAGGAGTTTGGATCAGAACTTCATCATCGAGCTTGGCGTGGTTCCAAGTGCGTTGGACCCATCGGAGATATTGTGTGACAACATCGGGCGCCATAGCACTTGCTAAGGAACCAAGATATCATCCAAAGACCAAGCATATCAACTGCAAGTTTCATATAATCCGAGATTATATTGCAGATGGAGATCCGAAGATTAGCAAAGTACATAGATCTGAATGTCGTAGATCCATTGACTAAACCTCTTCCACGTGTAAAACATGATCAGCACCTCAGTGCCATGGGTGTGAGATTGTTGCCAAATTTAAACTAGATTATTGACTCTAGTGCAAGTGGGAGACTGTTGGAATTATGCCCTAGAGGCAATAATAAAGATGTTATTATTATAATTCTTGTTCATGATAAAGTTTATATTCCATGCTAGAATTGTATTAAGCGGAAACTTTAATACTTGTGTGGTTTGTGAACAACACCGTGTCCCTAGTACGCCTCTATGGACTAGCTCATTGATCAATGATGGTTAAGGTTTCCTAACCATAGACATGAGTTGTCAATTGATAATGAGATCATATCATTGGAGAATGATATGATGGAGCACAAACTAAGCGAAGCAATTAGATCGTATCATCGTGTTCATCTTTGAAGCTTTTCCTATGTCAAATATTGTATTCCTTAGACCATGAGATAATACAACTCCTGGTATCGAAGAAAGCTTTGAGGTCATCAAACGTCATCCTATGAGAGGGTGATCATAAAGGTGTCTCTCGGTGATCGGAAAGTATCATTGGGTTGTATGTATCGAGATGGGATTTGTCCCTCCCAAGTCGGAGAGATATACTTGGCCCACTCGGTAATCGATATCAACACCGCTTGCAAGCATGTGGTTAAGGAGTTAATCACAAAGTGATATCGGATTAGGAACAGTAAAGTACTTTTTGTGAACGAGATTGAATTAGGTATGACTGCAACGACGATCGAATCTCGCAAGTAAAATATCGCGAGATGAAGGGAATATATATATGGGATTGATTGAATCGGCATCGTGGTTCATCCGATATGATCATCGATGAATGTGGGAGTCAATATGGGTGCCTGCACCCGTTGATTATTGATAGAAGATCATGTCTCGCATATTCTCGAACCCGTAGGGTCACACACTTAACGTGTCTCGACGCTAGGATAGATTGGATAATTGGTTTATGAATTTTTGTTCGAGTCTCGGATGGGATCCGGACATCACGAGAGGTTCGGAGTGGTCCGGAGAATAAGATTCATATAAGGCAATGCAGTTTTGGAGTTGAATTGTTCCGGTTAATCGAATTGTACCTAAGCTTCTAGAACCTTCGGAAGGGGACCAACGTGGCCCCAACTTCCGGGAGGGGCATGGGCCTATGAGGGAGTGTCCTGGCGCATTGGGCCAGGCACAAGGCCCCATAGGGCCCAAATGATCCTATAGGGTTTAAATCGTTTAAACTAGAGATAGGGTTTCTAGAAGAGGAGAGTCCTGCCCCCACTCCTCCCTCCCTTGGCCGCCGCCTAAGGCTTGGAGGAGGGCAGGCTGGCCGCCTCTATAAATAGAGGCTGGTGCGCCTCCCCACACCTTGCCTCCAACCCTAGTTGCCCCTTGCCTTCCTCTCCCGATCGCATTTGTAGGCGAAGCCCTGCAGCAGAAATTCTCCACCATATACACCACGCCGTCGTGTTGTAGATCCAATCTATCTCTCCACCATACTTGCTGGTACAAAGAAGGAGGAGACGTCGAGGTGCTGCACGTGTGCATCTCACGGAGGCACCGCCACTTGTGGTGCTAGATCGGATCGGATCGCGAGGAGGAGAAGCGAGTACGACTACATCACCCACGTTCCGAAGAACGTTCCGCTATGCGAATCTTCAAGGGTATGAAGATCTAATCCAATCTCCCTCGTTGATTGCATCTCCTAGATTAGATCTTGGCTTTCCCTCTGTTCGCATCCGTAGAAAATTTTGATTTACTATGCCGCGAAACCCTCCAGTTACAATATCTCAGAACTGATTTTTACTGCAGGCGGCGGGATAGGGGCAACAACAAGAACTGTCGAGGCGTTCAAGCGGTGCAAGTCAAGAGGCGTAGATTAATATACCTTCCGCCATGACGCGACGAAAGTCAGGCCTGCAGTAGGCTGGGCCAGCCCTATTTCCTCCCGTCAAATTTTACCTTAATCATAGATTAGAGACGGAACCAGGGGTCCTATGCGACAGCACAACTCGCACGCCCTTGTCGACGGGCATGCTAATTAACAACAAAACAAATGTAATGCCCTAACAAAAATATTAGAGCAATACATGTAAATCAATGTTCCAACTCTACTTCAAGGTAAAATAGAAATGCTTGGGGTTTGTTAGTGTTTGTCGCTTAGAGGCTGTGTACTTCTCCAAACATCTTAGTCTACAAACTAACCAAACTGAGGATTCATAGATAATATGGACCCCATGAACCCGATGAGTGTTTATTCGTGTTTGACAGAAAAGAAGCATGCAATTTTGATTGTTACATAGTCAACTGCACATTCACTACTTAGAATTCACAATTGAAAAGGTTCGCACACATCCAAACCTAGTTCGTTTCAGGATTAAATATCAAAAGTAAAAAAGGTTGGAAGTAAATACAATGCCACAAACTCTCCAAAATTGCATTAATCGATTGTAAACAATTAGATAAACTCAAAAGCATCTCTTTTGAAACAAACTGAAGTCTAAACTGGTCTGAGTAGAGTAACATATGAACAATCTCAGAAACTTGCTTCTCATCGAGCTTCATACATCATACACAATAACTGCAAAAGTAGCATTACAAAGACCTTGATATCCTTAGACCTCATATCTACTTCTTGTCGCTTAATAGATGCCATACGATATAGAGTACAATTCTAGAACAAATGGCTTACTCGCCTCCTTATTTTCCTTCTGGAGATGAGTAAACTCCTTTTATAGCTCTAGGAATAACAAGAGAAAAGAGGTGACCGTTTTGCGCTCGACTGCAAGTGTGCCTGAGCTCTTCCTTCCTCCTGGTTGAAGAGCCACTTATGAGGATCTTCTCCGATATTAGACTGGCAACACACAACTGCCTTGCATCAAGTGGTGTTGTCCCCCACGACGAGGTGGATGGTTAGATTTCGAGAACGCGGTGCGACGATGGTGGTGAAGGACCCCATGCATTTTTTATTTTCTAGGGTCCTTTTTGACATTTATGAGGATTGTGGTGCAATTTATTTTCATGTTGGGTTCCTCCATGTAATTGTAATCCCACCGATAAAGTGAATGTAGTTTCGGGGTCCTTTGGGACCCTTACATGTTTAAAATAAACAAGATCACCACACATGAGCAAACATCTTTGTATTACACGGAAACATTCATACGATGTCAACACTAAACCTATAAACCTAGAAGCAAATTGTGCAGCACATGAACTAGCCCGCGAGGCGAAATTTCCTAGTCATGGTGTTTAGCTAGATGACCCCATAGAAGTTGTACCCCTTTTAGTCAAAGACATACCATGTTTGTTAATAAATAAAAAGCCACTACATGGTTAACAACAAAGATTCTTATAAAATCAATATTCAAATCCGAGAAAGAGATTTGATATGAGAGTTACACACATAAGGTTTCTGTGCTCACTGGGCCTAGTGACCTCAGAACTCTGGTTTTGGGCTTCATCACGAGCATGGCGTTGGAGGAGAATGAGCGGAGCTCATAGTGGGTCCGCTTTTCACTTTTAAGAATTTGAGTATTTTTTAAGAGAATTTAAGATTATGGAGTAGCTCTTCTTTTAGCGGAGTCGTTGTGGTAGTAAAGAGAAGGAGCCTTGCCGACGAATCAGCCTACTGGGATCAATCATGCCAGCCTGGGCCATTTACAAGCTTACTGGGTCAGCCAAAACATATCAGCAGGGCAGTCGACGATGCGCCCTAGAAATTTGGGTCTCCCAAAATAGTGCATCTCCGGTCGTGACTATGGATCAAAGTCATGGTGTAGTTTATCATGTCAAATCGTTGGGAAGAAGCTCGGTTGCTCTCAGAGGGCTGCACGTAACTTGGAGTTAGACTAGCTGAATGTCCGTGCGTTGCTACGGAAAAAAATAGTAAAACCTTGTGAACACAATTGTGGTATGTCGTGTAGAAACAAACATCTTCACCACGTCCACGGATGCCACTGCCTACTCTGCCCCCACCTTACTCCACTCCGCGAAGGCCTTCGCCTTCGTTGGTGTCAAGGAGTGTTAGAAGGAGGCAACGTCTAGGCCTTCATCTAAGAATTTCAAAAGTAACCCTATTGGGAATTTTTGCATGTCAAGTTAGACCCACTTCAAGCATCCACATATGACAACACGAATCTTGAACCCTGTCATCTTCTTCCTTTTCGGTCATATTTTCCGTCCTTCCATCACAAGGTACACGACCTAGAGACCAACTCAGTTAATATTTTTGGATTATGAAATTCACCGTTTATTTAGCTCTATTTTTTAGAGGTGCTAGGAAGTAAAAAAAAAATCAACCACCAGGAGTGCAACAACCTACCTATGCTTATTAATTATAAAATCCTCATATTTGCCACAAGGATACTATATGATCTGAACATCTACCTTGAAGTTCTGAACCTCCAGTGTGTCCAGGAAAGAAATAAATGCTACGATGAGAAAACATATGTAGGATTTGTCTTACCTCCAGCCGATCTACTGGAGAGGCCACAGGTGCAATGCTGGAGTCGACGCGCATGGAAATATCGCCGTGGCCTACCCATGGCCGACCATCCATTAGTTGGCCTCCCAGTTTACTGTTGCTGCCGCTTGGACCATGAGTACGCAGAACACGTCAACTTTCGCCCTTAACTGCGTGCTCGTCCGGTCGTCACCGAGCTTTAGATGCATCATGCATGTATGGGACGCACAAGTAAATATGGCTTCTAAAAAAGAATACTGATTCAAGATTTACCATGTGCCATTGCTGCCTGTCGAATCGTCAGACCTGACTACACCATAGCCATCGGCGTCATGGTGGCCGTGGCACACCAGGCACGCTGCTTGAGATGGAGCAGGAGCTACAGGTCAGCTTTCCGTCGAGTGATGTACCCCTTTCAACTCGCTTCAGCTGGCGGACGAACAATACCCCGATGGTCGCCGCACTGGAGTCCCGATGTCGTGCATATGTGTTGAGTTGTGTTAAGGTGCTTTCCGCCAGATACATGATGTTTTGGTGTGCTTGAACAACAACAACAACAACTGTTTTCGGCTACATGCGCTGCACAACCGTAGCTGTAGCCGATTCTTCGCTGATACGCGCTACACAGCCGCAGCTGATTGATCTGGGTGAGATTTTTTGGCTGTCCTATTTTTCTGTGCAAGATGGAGCAAGGATACTACGACCCTACGTAGCTGATCGATCCGGTTTCGGCCGTGAGTAGGCACATGCTTAAACTTAAAAGAGGAGAAAAATGCAATCTGATCTGTAACATCTGGCAGCGTCCTTGCTGACCCGTTGAGCAGCGCGACGCCGGCACGAATCCCTCCCCTCGTTGTCATCATGTCACTTGTTTTCTCCGATCCGCTCATGGCGAGCCGCTCGGGTGTTTGCTCCATCATGCATTTGTTGTCCCTGGCCATGGCGCGGCCCCTTCAAGCAGACCGACGCCGTCCTCGGCCGGATCCAATCCAATACTCCTAGGTCGTTCTCGATGGCCATGGCGAGCCGTCGGCTGGCCTTTTGATCGGTCGCGTGTGGGGGCAATTGGCGGGCAGGGAGGCAGCACAACGAACAACGAACCAATTCATTGTTTCTTACGATGTACGCCAGTTATTATATTTGAGAACAAGCTCAATCGAGTTCACAGGGATACTCTGCCCCTACCTAGGAGAGTATGCTAGATCCGGTTACGTGCGGTTGGCTAGCTCTCTCCCGTTTTGATTCTTGTTGGGGTCTGCTTAGGGATGTGCTGACGTGGGCGATAAGGAATCACAAACGCGGTGCGGCGCTGGAAAACGCCTTTTCACGACGGACGAAGGCGGATTGTACTGACGATGACGAAAACCACCGCAACATAAATTATATACTCCCTCCGTCCAAGAATAGACGTCTTGGGTTTTTCAAATTTTGGATGAAACTATATACTAAACAATGTCTAGATTCATCAAAATTTTAACAAATGTGAGACATCTATTTTGGGACGGAGGGAGTAGTAGAGATGTGAATTGAACTGGTTAGCGAAGGAGAAATACAAGCGTGTATAGAGTTCTTGGACATGATTTTTTTAACTCTACATTGTATGGTGCTATAGGACACGGACGCACGACAATGCTATGGTGCTGCAGTCCACAGACGATGCCTCGCATGCGTGCAGAGAGGGAGCAATAGGGCACATGTGCACGCAAAGGGGAAGGAAGGCTGGTCGTGGCGCACGCCTAGCAAGAAGCTCGGTTGCTCTCAGAGGGCTGCATGTAACTTGGAGTTAGATGTGAATTGAACTGGTTAGCGAAGGAGAAATACACGCGTGTATAGAGTTCTTGGACATGTTTTTTTAACACTAAATTGTATGTGTGGAGTTATGAACTAATTTCAATTCAGATTGCTTCACTAAATTGAGTGTGCAATGCTATAATGTTTCCACAAACCTTAAAAGATACTCCCTCCGTCTCAAAATAGGTGTCGTAGGTTTGTCAAAATTTAAATGAATCTATATATTAAATTATGTCAAGATTCGTCTATATTTATCAAAATCCATGACATCTATTTTGAGACGGAGGGTGTACATGAATCACGAATTTTGATGTAAAATGTCCAACTAATAGTTTTAGCATTCATTGAATTTCATATTTTTAGTTCTTGATGTGATGATTGCAGATTTTGCATTATATGAATCATGAATTAAAACATTGAATTATCCATATATTTTTGTTTATATACTTCTATTGGTCACTTGTGGATTGTTGATTTAAGGATATACTTTTTTTACACCGAGGCAAGCCAAAAAAGTGGAAGAAGATATTGGGAATGCATTGGCAGCCAGAGTGAGGTACTTCGCTGTGACAGACCCAAGCGATCTAGCAAGCCCACCTAGCATGTCAAAAGGCAGTCCACTAACGCAGCTTCGTCCAGGTTCAGTGGCCCGCCCTAAATTCACCGGAGCCCGGAGGCCCTGCGCCCTGCCCTTGTCGCTCCCACAGCCCGGCGCCCTGTCCTCTTTCCTCTCTCCTGCCACAGCGCGTCGCCGCCTTTCTGCCCTCTCCCTCCCACTGTCCCACAGCACAGCGCTACCGCTGCCTCTTATCTCCCGCCGCCGCCGCCGCCGACGCCGCACCTGCCTCGCCGTTCCTTCCGCTCGGCCACAAACCCCAGCCCGTCACCGGTAGGTCCATCTTCCCCGTCGAACCTCGGTTCCACGGGAGGCGCTTCTGCCGTGGCTGCCTCTTAGCTTTGACGAATCGAGCTGCGATGCCCATGAACGAACGTGCTTGTTAACGGGTTCCGTTTGTCCTCTTGTCGCAGGGTCTTCTTCTCCGGCGGCTGCGCTCACAGCAACCAAGGCCCCGGAGACACCAGCGACCGTGGTGATGAGCATCGGAGGCGATGCCCACGGCGAAGGCTCCGACGGCGAGGAGGTCTTCATCGACGACGAGGACATCATCAACGAGATACCCCTGGACGAGGAAGGTCAGTACTACAAGTACCCTCGTCCTACACAGTGACGGCTAGCAGTCTCTCCTTAATTCTGCTTGCTCCGTGCTTACCCTTCTCCTTGCTTAGATCTCCCCGACCAAGACGATGATGACGAGCAGGAAGAAGACATGATGGGTATGTAGCTTTCTGTTACCAACTAGCTTGCCTGGTTATCTGCAGGGCATGCTTGCCCAGCTGATACTGTCAATTATGGAAAAATTACGCCGGTGCTGCATAACACAGGGATGCTAAATAGTTACATGCTACTTTTTGTCTAGAAGAATTGTGCACTGTACCACAGCTTGATTCGCCGTAGGAGGTTCTTCAGGATTCATCTGTTTTAGTGTAGTGGTACTGTTTACATGATCGGCATATTATGTTTGCATCTGTTCTTACTTTAGAGCGATGATGATCTTAACGGATTAAGATACTGTCTTGCAGTAGTGATGACTGAACATTGCCTTTCACAGCGAATCTTCTTGTAAATGGGCTCAGGCATTGTGCTAACTTTTTTATTTCATTTTTGATAGACCTTGCGACAAGGCTACCCATTTTTTGGTTGTTTAATGTATAATTTACATGCAGTACACTCTAGAAAATCTGAAGTTCTTTACCCCCTGATGTGCTAGTAATCAAGTTTCCTTTAATTTCTGTTGTTTCAGATGAAGTTGAGGATCATTCAATATATGCATTTCATGGTCATACAGGCAAGATCTCGTTGAACAAACTAATTTACAATGACTTGTGACTTACTCCCTCTGTCCCAAGGCTTAAGGCCTATATTTTTTTTGAAAAGTCAAGTTATGAAAAGTTTGACCAAACTTTTAGAAAAATCCATCAAGAACTATGATATTATATAGGTACCATGTTAATATATGTTTCATGATGTATCAAAAGATATGTATTTTATATTATAAATATTAATATATTTTTCTACAAACTTGGTTAAACTTTACATAGTTTGACTTTTCAAAAAAAAAAAAATAGGCCTTAAGCCTTGGGACGGAAGTAGTATGACTTATTGTTTTCACTAATAAGTTTGATATACCATGCATTTTGTTGTGCGTTATATCATGCAGTCCCAGAGTACATTTGTATTGAAAAACACTTATACTAATAGCTGATCTTGATATCTTGGGTACAGATGAAGTATTTGCTGCTGCGTGCAGTCCTGCAGACGCATCGCTTGTTGTTTCTGGAGGTAAAGATGACAGAGGGTTTCTTTGGAGGATTGGATCTGCAGAGGATGTTCAAGAGCTGCCTGGTATGGTTGTCTCATCATCTTCTCAGTCTAATTGGAATTCCTTAGTCGACTTTTGTTGTGCAAATGTTTCTCGGGACTTTCTCTATGCTTCTCATCTTTACAATATTACTTCTTAAATGTGTTATTTCTATTTCTTTTATCTATAACTCCAATCGTATTATTGATATATTGCAGCAAGTCTTTCTCATTGATTTTGTTGGGAAAATATTTATATTTATGTTCCTGTTGTATTGATTTATGTACCTTTATTTATTGATGCATCCCTAGAATTGTCTATGAAGCTTACATAATATCTGTTGCCAATAAAGGACAAAAAGATACTGTCTGCACTGTGGGTTTCAGTTCAGATGGGAAATTGGTGGCTTGTGGAAGTATGGATGGACAGATAAATGTATGGAATACAGCTACACGGACGCTTCAGGGAACCCTTGAGGGCTCTGAATCAGGCTTTGAGGTGGGATGCTGCTGGCCGCTTTCATCTGTTTAGCTGAACATATTCCGTAACCGTTTCCATTGCCAAATCCTTGTTTCCCGCTCTTAACTGTATATAGGTACTTGATGATTAATTATATGTCTTTGGTTTTGTAGTGGCTTAAATGGCATCCGCGAGGTCACTTGATAATTGCAGGATCAGAAGACTGTAGTATATGGATGTGGAATGCCGACCACAATGCCTTTCTGAATACATTTGCTGGCCACAGTAGCACAGTGACATGTGGTGACTTTACCCCTGATGGTACTGATCAATTTTCTCTAGTGTTATTTTATTTTTATGTATGTTAACTTGAATAAGCTGCCTCTTAATCTGGTATAAAATATATCACCCCACTCTGGACTTTAATTGAATCCTTTTTTCGGAACGCCTCGCATGGAATTTTTCGCCTGTATATGACAATCTGTTTTTAGTTATCAGCACAGAGCTTCTTCATATCTATTCAGATTTCAGAGAAACATATGCATCATTGTGTATTTAATATTTCTGCTACTAACTTTTGTTCTAAGTTGATTTCGGTGAAACTAGAAGTTGATAATAAATAATAAAGGCTGAATAACAGAATGATTGTATAATGCTTTGACATTTTAGATCCTTTTCACCTGCTTACTTTAGAAGTTTAGATCCCTAGTGTAGCATATCCATTCTTAGCTAATTCACATGTTTCCTTATGAAGGTAAGCTCATATGTAGTGGATCAGATGATGCAACATTGAGGATATGGGACCCGAAAAGTGCACAGTGCAGACATGTTGTTCGGGGTAATTTTTTGTTGATGCTGTAATTACCATATTTTCATATGGTTGTCTTTGTTCGTTCTGTGTCAACCCTGAACTTCAATATCTGATCCTTTTACCTCACCCTAGGCCACGGCTATCATACTGAAGGATTGACATGTTTAGCTGTTACTTGGGACTCCCAATCAATTGTTAGTGGCTCACAGGATAGTTCCGTGCACATCGTGAGCATAAACTCAGGCCAGGTGGGTCTGTGTCAGTATTTTGCACTACTTTTTTTTAACAAAAGGTTGATGAGTCACTCCCATCCATGCCGAATGAACTTTGAATCCTCGTCATCCAAGTTGGCTTACAATGAAAAGTATTTAATGCAGTTTGTGACCCTAACTATTCTTTGGATTGCAGATCATGTAAAAATAGTTTAATTATTGATCACCTTATTTTGCTTGTAGTGCTTTATGCAGAATTTTTTTTCCTAAGATACACTGCAGGATTTTGTTTTCTTAGGAAAGTCACATGTAGTCGTTGGTAGTTTTAGAACTTTTGGAAACATGTGCCATGACTTTGAAGCAAAGGTAATACCTGATTTGTGTGTAACAAGTCTTGTTGGCTGTTTCTGCAGGTTGTCGGTTCATTAGTTGGCCACACTAATTCCGTCGAGTGCATTGGCATCTCACCAAGGTACTTTTTCGTGATATGTTTGATCCTTGGTGTCTTTCTGTATGGTAACTATGTTGCACAACGCACATTGCATTCCAGCTGACACAGCTAGCTTCGCCCCTTTTCACTGCAGGTACAACTGGGTGGCCACAGGGAGCATTGATCAAACTCTAATTATCTGGGACCTCAGTCATCAAGCAATCCGATCCACTTGCGAGCATGATGTGGGTTCAGAAATCAGCCGATCTATTTGTTTCTCTTGAATTTTTTATGTTGCTGTGAACCCATTGTTATTGGTGTTTGATATGCAGGAGGGCGTGACGTGCCTGGCGTGGCTGGGTTCGTCGAAGTATGTAGCATCAGGATGCATCGACGGCACGGTGCGCATCTGGGACAGCCTCTCTGGGGACTTGGCTCGCACGTTCACTGGGCACAACGACGCCGTGCAGTCGCTGGCCGTCTCCGCTGACGGCAACTCCATCGTCTCGGTGTCCTCGGATAAGTCTGCCCGCGTCTTTGACATATCCATGTTCAAGTAAAAAACATACGCAGCGGCAAGTCAGGATTGGTTTCCTAACGGGGCTTGCATGGTTAGCTGAAGTACTTGTGGTCATCGTGGGGATATCTGAATTTCTCATTGGTCTTTGACATGTAGTCAGTGGTGCACAAGCTGCTCAAGGGCATCCCTCCTAAGTTAAGAGACTTTATATTGATATTTGTAATGGCTTGGTATTTGGCTGCATTCCATGTATCTCTGCTGTTGATGTACACTTTCTCTGATGGAAGCAACTTATGCTTACCACTGTTGAAATAGTCAGCGAGCTAGGTTGAAACTTTGTACTTTTATGTATTTAGTACATGTGAAATACATTTTCGGATGCTTACATGACTTCTGTAAAATCTAATTCACCGTTTTTCTTTTGGCTGAACCATGTACGTACTAGCTATTGTCTGGAAAATCAAGCTCAAGTTGCATTAGTGCTCTTGTTTATGTGTTAGGTAGTGGCTGTGTGATGTCGATGAGGATCGTATGATATTCAGGCTTAAGGTTATTCCTTCTTTTTTTGAGAAAATAAACACTTCAAAATTTGCCTTGATCATATGATCCGACAGATTGATTCCTTCTCCAGCCAGCATCTACCACACAGTACATTCCCTTAATCATGGACGTTCATCGATAGGTACTACGTTTGCACGTACCCGATTAATTTCGATAATACAATGGTGTACTGGGTTCAAAATTTCCCTGCATGTTACAATTTCAGAGGCAAAGCACAATACATATTTGCTCATATGATAGATCGAAGAAATGACATATGACAGAGGGAGGGAGATTCGAGGACAAATTAGTTGGATCTACCTAAGGCACATGATAATTCTCTAATTTCTAAGTATTTGCAACTAATCTAGCAAATTACTCTACAAATCTATCTTAAGAGATTTGTTATATCTTATCCTGGATGTTATATCTTACCCTGGAGGATATTCTAAAAAGATATTTAACAGTTTAAGTGAGCATCAACACAAATAAACACACATTGCAGCCAAACAAAATAAAATCGACTAAAAAAAGCCAAACTTTGTTTGACGCAGATATATCACGGTACAACAACATTTGTCACATTATATAGCAGTGGCAAAAATGTCTTTGTATGTCCACAATTAACACTGTTATGTCTCAAAATACACTAGAGTGTCATATAAGGCAAACAAAATTTATACTAGGTGTCAAATAGAGAAGCGAAAAATTTCTAGTGTCAAATAAGGAACCATATTGAAAAATAGTGTTAAATAAGGAATTCTCTCTTGTTCTTACCCTGCGGGCTGTGTAATCATGAATAGATCTGAAATTGTAACGATCTTAGCCACTGGCATCACACTCAGGAGGTTCAGATCATCAATTTAGATACAACTTGGATACAATCAGAAGAGAATTCAAGGGAGAAGAGCATAGGCGAGGGGAAAGTAGCAAACGCTATGGTTCAGTTCACCATCCATAACTCCTAACTCCTTCCTTGAATGCTGGACACACCCAGGTTTAGGCTGGGCTTGGTCGAGTGGGCTTTAGAGTTGACTATGTCCTCTTGGTCGACCTGGGCTGGGCCTAATAGGCCTGGTACAATATTTTTTCTTATCTTGCGGGGTGTATCCAAAATAGTCTAATGGTGACGTTTTAAAATGTATTAGTGGTGTTTTCGTGGCACGCCACCGGTATCATGTCACTGATAATGTGGCGTGTCACCCACAACCCACAAGCCATCAGTAGCACGGATATACTAGTGGCATTTCTAACCCGCTTGCCACAAATAACGTATATACCGGTGGCGTTTCAACCTCCATAAGCCACTACTAATAATTAAAAAAAAACATACTGGAGCTGGATCAGGCCACTGATTTGTGGTCTTCGATGAGAAAGTGCCGGAGGCACAACGGCAACGATGGTAAGCATGGTGATGCACATGGCTTGGTGGTCGAGCTGGGAAAGGCGGAGCAGCACCGGACGCAACACAACTATGTGAGGTGGTGGAGAGAAGGACCAAGACATCCGCGAGGTGGCTATCTCTTCTTGTTAGAATATTGTATGTATATGATTGTTACAGAGTTTATGATAGTTATGATCTCAGCTTAACTTAAAGATCAAGATGTTCCCCTGTACGTTTATATATACTCGCTCATAAGGCTCAATAATACATATCCAATATATTCCACAAATCCCTCTCTGTCATTCTATATGGTATCATCCTAAACTGATCCTAACCCTAGCCGCCGCCGACACGCTTCCGCTGCTCCGCCCCTGGGGAATCGATCTCCATGATCTCCGCTGGGGGACGCGCGATCCATAGCAGGGCTCGTTCGCCTGATCAGCAGCCCTGGTGAGTTTTTTTTTTCGTTCTCTAGATTAGTTATCCTCTTCTTCGGTCGTTCAATCGGTATTTTATTTTTTTATTTACCGATCATAGATCGGATTGAGTCACCCACCACCCTTGTCATTGCCGCGCCTCTACTCTGACCATCGGCATCGATGATCTACACCACGCCTGTGCGACTGCCTCCTCCGCTGTCACACACCTCGACCGGCTGCTACACGTTCCTCGGTAGGCTTCCGCGGTGATCCACTCAGGTCGTCTTCATCGTCATCGCCTGAGACTTAACATAAAATGCCGCCATTGACTCCTATCTACGCTTCATCCATGCCATGGCGCATACGGCCCACCGTCGGTCTGATCAATTGATCATGTGCCCGTCTACGCCAAGCACGTCCCCGAGCATGCGCCTACCACCGATTGAGCTATGTGCTACCGCTACATCGCTCCTTTGGGCCGCAGCGCCGCCGCCTTGGTCCTCGCCTAATGGCTGCCAACGCGCCTCACAAGCGTGTACATGCTGGTTTCCTCCAACCGCCGCATCGACTCGCGCCATGCAGCTATGCCACCACATCGGATCATAGTGTCGCTGCACGTAGTCTACATCGTCGTCCTCGCGCACCGACGCCCCAGGCTATCTCCGCGTCACCTCCCATGGTCTTCGTCACTTCAGATTCTTCTTCTCCTACATCGAGTACCCATTGCGCCTCTCTAGGTGTCTAGCATAACCACTCCAGGTCGTCGCTGGTTTCTCCGCCTTCTGCATCTTCGTCCACAACAACCTGTCACCATCTTCATCTCGTCCCCTATGACACTCGCGCACATGTTCATGATGGCCCATGCCCTCGCACGCCTGGTATTGGTAACATCAGTACGTGCCTTCGTCCCCAACGCGTTCCCGAGTCTGGCAAACTTGGATTGGTGCCTTATCTACATCGTCATCGACAATGTATTCTTCGGCATCGACCTCTACGACTGCCTCAACCGTGTCACCGACAAGTTCTTATTTGCGTCCTTGGTTCTAGCAAAACCAATGGACGCATTCGTTCCTGATGTGCGCCTAGTTCAGGAAAATCTATGGTCACACCTCTTCCTCGATGTCTCAGACTGCATCGACTCGGCGCCACCTTGACGACTATCTCGACGTGTCTCCGCCATCATCCTCGCACACTATGCACACACGGCTTCATGTGCAGCTACCTCGACACCAGCAACACCGACCACAACCTCGACCACGGCGATCCCTCACATGGCTACGTCAACCACAACATTGCCCCGCGCTCTCGGCTCCCTCGACATCATCACAAAGGGCTACCACCCCGCTTGAGCTTATCATCATCTTCCATTACATTCCAAGCTACCGTGCCGCGACACCGTCCACGACGTTCTCGCTCAGACTGCGAGGGGATGTCAGCTTAATGGATGCTACTTTGGTTTATCTCTAGTCTGATGATGTCTATGCACTTCTATTTTTGTAGACAGTTGTTGGGCCTCCAAGTGCAGAGGTTTGTAGAACAGCAGCAAGTTTCCCTTAAGTGGATTACCCAAGGTTTATCGAACTCGGGAAGGAAGTGGTCAAAGGTATTCCCTCTCAAGCAATCCTGCAATCAAGATACAAGAAGTCTCTTGTGTCCCCAACACACCAAATACACTTGTCATGTGTATAGGTGCACTAGTTCGGCGAAGAGATAGTGAAATTCAAGTGGTAACGGTGCCAGAAAAGATCTTGACGGTGAGGTAAAGACTAAAGCAAGCAAACATGCAACAGATCTAGATGCAAACAGTGTTTCAATGTTTAGAAACAAGGCCTAGGGATCATAATTTCACTAGTGAACACTCTCTCATATAAATATCCTCTCTTCATGATACTACTCTTAACTACTCTCCGATTTAACACTCTAATCATCGGTAGGGCTATAACAACACTCCTCAAAGTCCGTCTTCCCAATCTAGATAACCCCACACTGTCATCTTGAGCGCTAGATGGTTCCAACAAACACCACAATTTTATAGAGACATCCAACTCCAAATATAACTCATAAAAAATATTCAATCTAGCCAAAGTGCCACACACGGTATGCCTTGTCACTTTCACACACGTGGAAAAAAACATAGATCTATTAAAGCACAAAGAGTATTTATGTAGACTCAAACCTAAGTGCCACCATGGCGTGCACGCTGACACTTTCACACACATGGGGAGAGCAGAGATCTATTAAAGCACTTGAGTAGCAAGGTAGATCTACTTGATTACAAAGCTCATGATCACAATATGACCATGCATAGAGAGAAAGACGAACACATAGCTACCGGTAGAGCCCTTAGCCTTGAGGAAGAACTACTCCCTCCCCATCATGGGAATCAGCAACGGTGATGAAGATGGCGATGGAGATGGCTCCGGGGGCACTTCCCCGTCCCGGCAGGGTGCCGGAACAGAGACTTTCTGTCCCCCAAATCTCTCTTTCGGTGGCAGCGTCGCTACAGAGGTTTTTCTAAAAGTATGATGGATTCTTTCGGGTTTTCTCCCCGGGGGCTTCTTATAGGCGCAGGAGGCAAGTCTGGGAGGCGTCCGGAGGGCCCACACCCTACCCATGCGTGGGGTAGGGCCCACCCGCTCCTAGGGGGGTGTGGTGGCCCTGGTTCGCCTCTCCGCTTTCCCTCTAGACTTCGTGTCACCCACGGTAAAATATTGACTTTGGCTTTTGTCCCGTCCAATTCCGAGAATATTGATTTTCTGCCTTTCTGGAACAAAAAACAGAAAAAAACAAGCAACTGGCACTGTGGCAACTTGTTAATATGTTAGTTCCAGAAAAGATATAAAAATACCTCAAAGTGTAGTCAAAGCAAGGCAAAGTAGATACTAAACAAGCATGAAACATCAAAAATTATAGATACGTTTCCGACGTATCATCTGATCGTCCCCGATGTTCCAGTTGTTTACGACGCTACCTCTACGACTGCAGGGAATGTTATAGTATTATATGGATACGATTGTTATGGTAGTTTAGAATAGTTAGAATTCCATTCTAATTTGATTTATACTCCAAGATGATCCCATGTATGTCTATATATACTTGCCATGAGGCTTAATAATACATCCAACATGTTCCGCAAATCCCTCTCTATCGTTCTACACTTCTCTTCAGGGGAAGAGAGAGGAGGGAGAGAGAGAGGGAGATAAGATAGGGAGATGATAGGATAAGGGGAGAAGGGAGGATAGAGCGAGAAAATAGAGAGTGAGAGCTATTCGATATGTGAATTGAACGGACAGGATGCGCCACATCATCGATCTATGTGACTCCCTCTAGACCAATAAGAATGTCCCGCCCTATTAGTGGTGTGTCTCTGACCTAAATGCTGGTTGTGTTCTAGCTACAAGTGGCATGTCTTGAACACACCACACATAGCAGTTTTGGTAAAATTAATCTATTTTTTGTATACGAACTCCGATTAAGCTAAATTTTATATCAAAATGTATCTACACAGAAAAATAGAGAATATAGCATCAAGTGTCGCCAAGCATCGCAAATAGTCGCCTTGTCGTTACGTGTGGACCATTCTCTGGCCAAGTGTCATGGAGAATAATAATGGGAACAAGATGAGAGAGGCCCAAGACAAATTCAAAAGGAAATATCTTTAGAACCGTCTGTTCAAATTACAAAATGTTTTTACACTTGCGCTCTCCACGCCGAAATCTTCAAAACTACATCCCTTGTTATAAGTTTTGACGAACTATGGTTTTGTACTTCAAAATCTAGTGTAGTTGTACTTTGTAGGACTTCAGTTTTATTATATTTTGTACTTAATTTTTTTTAGTGTACTTTCTACTTTGTACTTCTGTTTCAGTAATACTTTGTACTTGCATTTTGTTTTTTTGTAGTGTAGTTCGTAGTGTACTTGTATTTTGTACTTCGGTTATACTTTAATACTTTGTTTTTTAGAATACGTGTACTTGGTATAACACTCTTCTTCTTGCATTTTACTTCATTTTGTTTGTACTTACGAGAGAAAGAAATCGTTGGCTTGCGCACAATATACGTAGACAAGTACACTCACTCTTAAAACTAGCCAGCGAGAACAAAGAGGAAATGGGTCACTCGTTTGATGCTTGCGGGACGCTGGCCTTTGCGGAGGTTTACCTTTTTCTAATCGTACCTATTTGTGGGTGTAATAGTGATTGACCAGGATTTATGTTGCATACTAGACCCGTCCATATCCACAAAAAATATTGAAATGTTCAATAATAAATGAAAATTGAAAATGAATTATAATGTGTTAATAAAGGTGGTGTGACATCTTTTGATCGCAGGCCTGGCTATGGGGGTCGCGACCCTGGCCGTTGCCAGGGGCCCATGGCCAGGGGGCCCAAAAAATAGGTACCTATTAACGTACTCACTCCGTTTTAAAATGTAAAATATTTTAGGTTTATGAAGAAAATATAGCTAGACTTGTTTTAGTGTCTAGATTCACTCCTAACCTTAGTGAACCTACATACTAAAAATGGTTTAGATACATTTGCTTCACAAATCTAAAACATCATCTTATATTTTAAAACGGAGGGAGTATATGTGTATAGAGCTATACTCCAGGCCGCATCTGACGGATGGCCTTTACCGAAATAAGAAGGCGGCTGACGAGACACACGAGAAAAGAAGGCAAGGCGACCGGCGACGAACGACGCACCACACACCAGAGGCCACGGCAGCAGGCACAAGTTACGAGGCTGCTCGCGAGTTGCGATCTGTCGATCTCCTCTTCCCCTCGAGGCCTCGACTGCTGGTCTCCTCGACTCCTGAGTCCAATCGTCATCGTCTCTCATCAATCATCATCGTCTCTCATCGATCGATCTCCCCCCGATCCCCTCTGCTCCTCTGGTAAATTTCAGCCTTATTTGCGTGCAACATGCGTATGTTTTGTCTTGTATGATACTATTTCTGTTTTTAATTTTTATATGATGTAGTCGATTCTTTCGTAATTTTAGGTGATACGGCGCCAAAACAGATGTCTGGTGCTGCGAAAAGGAATAAACGAAAATGGGAGACTGAACTTATTCAATCACAAAATGGTGCTTTAAAAAATATTTTTCGGCAACAAGTAGTGTTAATGTCAATAACGATAATTAAAGTCAAGAATCTGAACCCTGACAAGATGATGATCATAATTCAAATGCTGATGATCACATCAACGAACAGTCTTCGAATGTGGGTAAGTAACTAAATAATTTTGATTTATGTATAAGCAAAAGCAAGTAACTAACTAACTTTAGTTTTTTGAATTTACATGTAGATCTTGATGTTTCTAAGGACAATATGGAGAATGAAAATTTGCAGCCTTCACCTGATATTCAGAATGATGATGAACAAGATTATTCTCTTTTATCATTACATGATCCTAGAACATGGGATAATCTTAACAATAGCAAAAGAGATATTTTAATTGAAAAGGGGCCTGTGAGAGAATTGGGTCTAGAGTTCCTCACGGATTCTGCTGGTAGACATTTTTTATATTCTCACTACACCAGAAATTTAGCTAATCATGAGGTTACTAACATGAAGTGGTTGGTTTACTCTAAAGAGGTTGACAAGGTTTATTGATTTTGTTGCAAGTTATTCAAATCAACTCAAAACAGGTCATTGCTAGCATCTAATGGACTGAAGGACTGGAGGCGTATCAGTGTAAGACACTCAGAGAACATGAGAATAGTTTTGAGCACTTTACCAACATGAATACATGGAATGAACTACGGTTGATGTTAAGTATAAATCAAACAATTGATGATGAGATGCAGCAGAAGGTTGCAAAGGAAAAGGAGCATTGGAGACAGGTATTGCTAAGAATAGTTTATGAAGTTAAGTTTATTGCAAAACGTAATTTGGCCTTTCGAGGAACAAATGAGAAGTTGTATCAAGATAGCAATGGTAATTTTTTGGCACGGTTGAAATGATTGCTGAATTTGATCCTGTGATGCAAGAGCATATTAGGCGCATTCAAAATAATGAGATACATCATCATTATCTTAGCCACGGTATTCAGAATGAGTTGATCTCACTTCTTGGTAATGCAGTGAAAAAGGTTATCTTGAAAACCATCAAGGATTCTAAATATTCCTCTGTTATATTGGAATGTACCCCAGCTATAAGCCATGAAGAACAAATGACGGTAATTGTGCGTTGTGTCAATATATCAAGTAAGTGGAGGAGTTTTTTTAGAGTTCTTACAGGATGATGACACATCAGGATTGGGGCTTTTTAATGTGTTGATGGATACATTGGACTCCCTTGACTTGGACGTTGCTGATGTCAGAGGGCAAGGTTACGACAATGGTTCCAACATGAAGGGGAAAAATCAAGGTGTCCATAATTGTTTGCGTCTAGTTAACCCCAATGCATTATATATGCCATGTGCATGTCACAGTTTGAATCTCACTCTTTGTGATATGGCAAAATCTTGCGAACAAGCTATTTTATTCTTTGGTATTATACAACGTATATGTGTACTGTTTGCGCATTCTACTAAAAGGAGGAAGATTTTGCTTGATAATGTTCCAAATCTGACCCTCAAACCTTTGTCTGATACTCGTTGGGAGAGTCGAATAAAGAGTGTGCGGCCTACAAGGAACCAAACTTCCCAAGTAAGATCAGCTTTGAAGCAACTAGAGAAGGCTTCTAGTGATGATCCAGCTACAGTAAGTGATGCTCAATCTTTGTTCAAGGCACTTGGGAAATTTGAGACTTTAGTTGGTATGATTATTTGGCATGATGTGCTATTTTCTATAAATATGATGAGCAAAAATTTACAAGAAAAAATTATGTGCATTGATGCTACTCTCAAACACATTGAAGGGGTCATTTCATTTTTTCAGAAGTTTAGAGATGAAGGTTTCCATTCAAGTATTGAGAGTGCCAAAGCCATTGCATTGGATATGGACATAGAGCCAAAATTCCGTACAAAACATCAAAGTAAAAGGAAGAATCATTTTGATGAAATCAATGATGAAGAACTACAACTATCAGCTATTGAATCCTTCAGAGTTACATAATTTCTTGTCATTGTTGACACCGCAATTGCTTCATTATCTAGTCAATTTGAGCATCTAAATGAAGGGAATATGCCCGAGAGGCAATAATAAAGTGGTTATTATCGTATTGCTTGTTTATGATAAATGTTTATGCTACATGCTATAATTGTATTAATACGGAAACGTTAATACATGTGTGTTTAATAAACTAGCTCGTTATGCCTCTCTTATAAACTAGTTCGTTGATTAACAACATGATCATAGGTTTCCTGATCATGGACATTGGATGTTGTTAATAACGAGGTCACAACATTAGTGTAATGGTGTGATGAACATTCATCCGAAGTATAGCATTACGATCAAAGTCATTGAGTTTATATTGCTATACCAACTTACGAAGTGATCCTAATCCTTATACCATGAGATCATGTCAATCACTAACACCGGAAGAGTTTCTTGATAACATCAAACGACACACCGTAACAGGGTGATTATAAAGATGGGTTCAGAACTACTAAAGTGTTATGTTGAGGCCCATGGATCGAGAGTGGAATTTGTTCATCCCGATGATGGATAGATATGCTCTGGGCCCTCTCGGTGATATTACATTGATTAGCTTGCAAGCAAGTGATTTGATCACTAGAATGTTATATCACGGGAACGAGAAAAGTGTGCATGTCGATGCTTGAGATCAAACTAGGTATGGAGATACCGATGATCGAATCTCGGATATGTCATATATCGCGAAACAAAAGGATTAAGATACTAGCGTAAAAGGTTCCGACGATCACAAGAAAGTCATCGTTGAAAGTGTGGGAGTCAGTATGTGTCTCCAGATCCCGCTTCTGATTATTGATCCGAGAGGGGTCTCGATCATGTTCGCATTATTCACGAACCGTAGGGTGACACACTTAAGAGACACCGACATCCTTTTGGAGCAAAAGTTTCATGCCGAAAAGAATAACAAGAGCAGGAATTTATTTCACTAGATACCGAAACGGGTTTTCGGGTGAAATTGTAGAAAGTGTTTCTGCATGTGAAATGAAATACTAGCAAGGGGTTATATGTGAATGTTTGTCATTAAAGTAGTTGACAAAATTCTAAATAAATAAAAGGAGTTTTATTTAATGAGAGTTTGCATTAAATTTGGTCGAAATTTAATGGGAATTTGAGTGGGTTTTTGAGTGGAGGGAATTGAAAGACATTTGAGTGAGTGGAGTGTCCACCCACATGAATGTGGAAGAGGTGGGGGCAGCCCCATGGCTGGGCGCATGGCCCCTTGGGTGCCCCCCTCTCCCTATAAAAGGACCCCCCTCTCTCTCTCACTCACACCTCCTCGTAAAGGATCTCTCTCCCCCTCTAGAATTTATTCCCCATGGTCTCGGACTAGCGAGATACATGTTCCCGGTGGCTATTCGGCAAGAAAGAGTTGTGCTTTCGCTGCATCGCTGGAGCGAGGAGTCGGAGGTTGCTCGGTGCCTCGAACATGTGTGCGAGCATGGATGCGCTACTGTTTTGCGGCGCTAGGACTTCCTCTCGATCTTGAGATCGGCAAGAGATCGTCTACATCAACCACGAGTTTGGACTCGTTAAGCTTTGTCGGTCTTCAAGGGTCATTATTCACGGATATACATCCGCTTGTTGTTTGTATCTAGTAGATAGATCTTGGTACATAGTTGTTCCCATCGTAGGAAATTTTTTGTTTTCTATGCTGCGAACCCAACAGTGGTATCAGAGCCGGATCTATGCGTAGATACTTTGCACGGGTAGTACACATATGAGTATATGGGCGATGATGATCATTTTATTGCTTCTTAGTTGTACTTTGTATATTGGTGGCATAGTGGGATGAAGCGGCCCAGACAAACTTTACATGTCCTCGCACATGAGACCTGTTCCACGCTTGACATGCAACTAGTTTTGCATAAGTGGCTAGTGGGTGTCTGTCTCTCCTACTATAGTCAATATCTAATTTGCAACAAGTTGTCAACAATTTGGTTATCCTCGCTGTGGTTCATGTTCGTAGGTAAGAACGGTTCTATCTTCAAAAGCCCTAAGCCACGTAAAACTTGCAATGGATAAATTAGAGGCGTCTAGTTTAGATTGTTGCTGGGCTAGTGATATGATATGGTGATGTTGTAAGTAGAAGTATAAGATGATACTCTTACAACACACATAACGTGTAGGTTCCATAGACCTTGGCCTTACAGATAGAGGTATGATAGAGATCATACCACGATGCACATGATGGAGATCAAGTGCGGGAACCATATCATTTCACTTATAAACATGTGATATTTTGATTGCATCTTATATTGCTTGTTTGGAGTTTTATTAGCATAATAAGATGATCCCTCATTTTGATATCAAGATAAAAATGTGTTCTTCCTTAAGTATGCACAGACAATGTTTTGTCGCTTCAAGACATCACGTGATGATCGGGTGTACTTGAATCCACGAGCATATATCGGGTGTAAGATGTTACACCTTGAATACTAAGGTTCTTACTTGGCGAGCCTAGCATGTAGACATGGCCTCGAACACCTAAGAAAGGTTAAGCATGAGTCATATGTTTTTGATATGATGACCATATGGATGCTTTGAAGCTACAGACTCACGTGATGATCGGACTTGGTGTAGTGGATTTGGTTCATGTAATCACCAAAAAGACACGAGGGATGTCGTTTTTGAGTGGGAGTTCATTTCTAATTTGGATTAGTAGAACTCAATTTATCATAAATTAAATCAAAGTGAATTTGCATAATTTGTTGTAGTCATTGGCATTCGTTCACCACCTTATGCATAGTTGTAATTGAGATAATAGAACTATAGAATTCTGGATATATACTTTACGAACTGGTATCATATTGTGTTGAGTGTCAATCAAAGTTTAAAGTCCTATTGCAAACTTTCAACAAACTCTATTTACTCCGTGAAATTTAATAGTTGGTATTAAATCGAGAGTAACAATTCCAGTGTTAGTATCTTAAGTATCATGTTTGCCTCCATGATTCTTGATTGTTTTAATATCAAGTTTATCTAGGAGCTGAAAGAATTGTTTCAGAAACCATCATGTGTGGCAGATATAACGATATCTGAAACAATGTTTTGGTTGCAATATGATAGAGTATAATATATGTTCTCATATTGGATGAGAATTTAAGAAGGTTGGAGATGCTAGACATCCTAATCATCCAAAAGGGTTTTGGAAAGTAATGTTATACTCACGATTCGCCTTTATAAGCTACAGTAGCTTGATAATGAAAGTCGTCATGATAAGGATGAATAGAATATGTATGTAAAGTGTTTACTACACTAAAAGATTACTAAAGAATGGATTTTGAAAGAATACCGATCATTTTGATGATGGTGATCTACTTCAAATTGCAAGTCCAAAGGTATTATTATTTGAATATACACGCTTTGGACTATGTGTCATGTATATGGCGCCACTTTTGATGTTGATAGATTCTTTTAAAAAGGAAAAGGAAATGCTGAAAGAGAATCTATAAAATATATTTGGCAGAAAAGAAAAGATTGGAAATATCCAATTTTGGTATATGGATGATATACATGTTATGGTTGTATTCTTTGCTTGTTAAACAATGTGGTTCTTGGGTATTGGATACCGAATTGGTTGGTACGAAATTTCATACGGAACAACGCAATTCATGAACCACAATGGCCTATGTAACTAGCAAGAGAATATGTGATGATGTTCATAGAAAACAAAAAAACTGTTGTTTGTATTTCTCGTTGACATCAAAGCTTGACTTTAAGATTTGTTTTAATAATTGTTACTTGAATCAGGTATTATGAGAACAAAGGTTGTTCAAATAATTACCGTATTCCATATAAGATGGATGATTTACAAATCTAGTTGGAGAAATCACATCCATAAAACCTAATGCTAAAATGTCGCAAGACAAATGATTGAAAGATCACTTACGAAGTGACATCGCTGTTTAAATTATATTGGAAAGAAAACATGAAGAATCTCCATATTCATGGATTTTTGGAGTCTTTGATTTGATCAAGTGACGCTTGTGAGACTTTCCACGTGATAATTAAAACTTCGTTCAAAGGCCAAAGAAGAACGAACGACTAAAATATTGGAATTTATACATATCGATGTATGTATTGCATTATGTGTAGTCATAAGCGATGGATTTCAACTTTATATGCTTTCTCCGGAAATTTGAGTGAATATTCACTTAATGAGAAAGAAGTGTGAAATATTTGAAAACGTTCAAAGAATTTCAAGATGAAGTGAAAATCATTGTGACAAAAAATAAATGGTTTATGATTTTATCATAAGGGATTTATTTGAGTTACAAGTGTAACAAGAAAATAAATGAATTATAATTTTATCATAAAGGGATTTATTTGAGTTGCAAGTTTAGCAAAACTCCTAGATTTACATCTCCTGAAACACCATAGGAGTATGGAGTGTTTGAGATTTGTAATGAAACCTTGTGTGACATGGTTGGATCAAAGGTGTTATTTATAAAACTGCCATTATGTTTTAAAAGATTAAAAGCTTTAGAGACTACCGCTTTTACACTGAAAAGAGCTCCATCTTGATCCGTTGAAATGACACCATGGAAGTTATGGTTTGGGGTAAAACCCAAGTTGTCATTTCTTAAATTTTGGTATGCTAAACATAAGTAAGATTTTTACAACCGAAGTCGGATGAGCATGTCTTTGTAGGTTATTTTGAATAACAATTGGTCATTCCTCCATAACACCAAGGACAAAAGGGTTTGTCGCTTGAAATGTGAAGTTTCTTGAAGAAGAAATTTTTCATAAATGTTAAGTGGGAGGACAATAGAACTTTGATAAGGTTAACGAACCTTAGCTATATGTGCTGAGTGGCGCAGCACCGGAAAATGTTCCGGAGGCAGCCAGAATTCTCATGGCTCACGTGCCTCAAAGGTTGTGGTCATGAAGGTCTAAGTTCTTATTGAACCAATTCGGTCGGATAAACAATCAAATGATTGAGATTTGAGAGTAAATCATTATTGTTTGGCAATGATGAACTGACTACATGCAAAGAAGCGATGATGGGCCATGACTCCGTCAAATGGCTTGAAGCCATAAAATCCGTGATAGTTCCATACACGAGAAATCAAGTTTTGAACTTGGAAGACCCTCCGGAAAGGTGTAAAAGCCTATCGGTCGTATTTGGATCTATAAAGAAACAGCCATGGATGTTTCACATCTATGAAATAGTCGACATGTCATAAAGTATTTTATGACAATGTTCAAGGAGTTGACTATGACAAGATTTGATCTTTCATAGCGATATTTAGTCTGGACGGATTAAAGTAGCAACCACTACATATAATTTGGTATATGGTAGATGAATAAACAAAACAAAGTTATTCTAATAGAATGGTTACCTAGGACGTGTACATGACACGATCCAAAGGGTTTTGTTAATTCAAAGGATGCTAAAAAGGGCCTGCAAACTTCAATGGTTGAAGTAAGCATCGCGGAGTTAGAATCTTCACCGTGATGAAAAAGGAGTTTTCATCAGGAGACGATGAAGATGCTTGCATTTGCAAGAAATTAAGTGGGAGCGCTGAGACATATTTCTAATATATTATGTGGAGGACATCTTGTTGATTGGAAATGATGTATCTTTTATTGACAAAGGTTAAGAATTTCATTTCGATGAAAGACTTAGGCAAAACCCGAATATTTAGCATGAATGTCTATAGTGGATAGACTGTGACGCTAATATGGTTGTGCCAAACGTACATATATAAGATATTGAAGGAGTTCAATATAGAAATGACAAGAAACGTTTCTTGTCGCATGGAAAGGAATTGAATCAAAATTCAAGTGTATCGACACTTGATAAGTGAAACAAGATTCAAGTGCTTTGATACTTGATGAGTGAAATCATGAGAATGTTTTGATCAATCGTACCATGATATGTACACATCCAGATATGTCCTATGCTCTAAGTGTTATGAGCATATACCAGAATGAATCATAAAATGATCATTGGACGATAGTGAGAATATTCTTATGATCTTTTGGAAGAACTAAGAATATATTTGTGTAGAGGTGACAAACAATTACAATTAGTTCATTGTAAAGCGTTACATTGATACTAGTTTTTTCACAAGATACAAATTAAGTTTATCTCATTTAAACTATGGGTGGCACAATGCAATGGAAAGGAGATTCCATGATGGATTTGGATGAAATCCATAGTTAAGACATTGTGACGAATACTACAACAAAAATGCTAAGTATATGACTGCTATAGTAGCAGCAAAGGAGGGAATTTGTGTCAAGTAGTTTGTTATCAAACTAAGGTGTGGTTCGCAATGGGCTAACACTAAAGATATATTGTATGACAATAGTATCGACGTGTTTTAACCCCAAGGAACTAAAGGTCTCACCGAAAGACCAAATTTATACAATGCCATCTCATTGGAGAATGAGTGATGCGTGAAGACGCAAAGACATGCAAATACACACAGACCTGAAAGCGTCAGATTCGTAGATTATGTTAACCACTTGCAATCGCGTATATGGAACACCGGAAAGCCATAAGTGTTCAATACGCAAAGTTTTCAAACTAGATTATTGTCTCTAGTGCAAGTGGGAGACTGAAGGGAATATGCCCGAGAGGCAATAATAAAGTGGTTATTATCGTATTCCTTGATTATGGTAAATGTTTATTTTACATGCTATAATTTTATTAATACGGAAACGTTAATACATGTGTGTTTAATAAATTAGCTCGTTATGCCTCTCTTATAAACTAGCTCGTTGATTAACAACATGATTATAGGTTTCCTGATCATGGACATTGGATGTTGTTAATAACGAGGTCACAATATTAGTGTAATGGTGTGATGAACATTCATCCGAAGTATAGCATTACGATCAAAGTCATTGAGTTTATGTTGCTATAACAACTTACGAAGTGATCCTAATCCTTAGACCATGAGATCATGTCAATCACTAACACCGGAAGAGTTTCTTGATAACATCAAACGTCACCGTAATGTGGTGATTATAAAGATGGGTTCAGAACTACTAAAGTGTTATGTTGAGGCCCATGGATCGAGAGTGGAATTTGTTCATTCCGATGACGGATAGATATGCTCTGGGCCCTCTCGGTGATATCACATTGATTAGCTTGCAAGCAAGTGATTTGATCACTAGAATGTTATATAACGGGAACGAGAAAAAGAGTGCATGTCAGTAACGAGATCAAACTAGGTATGGAGATACCGATGATCGAATCTCGTACATGTAATATATCGCGAAACAAAAGGATTAAGATACTAGCGTAAAAGGTTCTGACGATCACAAGAAAGTCATCATTGAAAGTGTGGGAGTCAGTATGGGTATCTAGATCCCGCTTCTGATTATTGATCCGAGAGGGGTCTCGATCATGTCCGCATTATTCACGAACCGTAGGGTGACACACTTAAGATACATCGACATCCTTTTGGAGCAAAAGTTTCATGCCGAAAAGAATAACAAGCGCAGGAATTTATTTCACTAGATACCAAAACGGGTTTTCGGGTGAAATTGTAGAAAGTGTTTCTGCATGTGAAATGAAATACTAGCAAGGGGTTATATGTGAATTTTTGTCATTAAATTAATTGACAAAATTCTGAATAAATAAAAGGAGTTTTATTTAATGAGAGTTTGCATTAAATTTGGTGGAAATTTAATGGGAATTTGAGTGGGTTTTTGAGCGTTGGGAATTGAAAGGCATTTGAGTGAGTGGAGTGTCCACCCACATGAATGTGGAAGAGGTGGGGGCAGCCCCATGGCTGGGCGCATGGCCCCTTGGGTGCCCCCCTCTCCCTATAAAAGGAGCCCCTCCCTCTCTCTCACTCACACCTCCTCGTGAAGGATCTCTCTCCCTCTCTAGAATTTATCCCCCATGGTCTCGGACTAGCGAGATACATGTTCTCGGTGGCTATTCGGCAAGAAAGAATTGTGCTTCCGCTGCATCGTTGGAGCGAGGAGGCGGAGGTTGCTCGGTGCCTCGAACGTGTGTGCGAGCACGGATGCGCTGCTGTTTTGTGGCGCTAGGACTTCCTCTCGATCTTGAGATCGGCAAGAGATCGTCTACATCAACCACGAGTTTGGACTCTTTAAGCTTTGTCGGTCTTCAATGGTATGTTCTCTACGGATATACATCCGCCCGTTGTTTGTATCTAGTAGATAGATCTTGGTACATAGTTGTTCCCATCGTAGAATTTGTTTTGTTTTCTATGCTGCGAACCCAACACTAAAGGCATTTGGAAACTCAAATAATCTGATGTCTTTGGATGATAGTAAGCTACGCAAATATTGTACTATTTTTGTAGAAGCTTTTACTCATAAGGAGTCGCGTGATGTTGATCTTGATGATTTTTTTTCTGAGTTAAAAATGTTGCAATTAACCTTGCCAGATGCTTTGATGTCAGCGCCTGAGATTCTTCAGTTTGTTATCGCCGCAGATTGCTATCCAAATGTATCAGTTGCCTATCGGATTCTTTTGACTATACCTATGACTGTAGCCTCTGCTGAAAGAAGTTTCTCTAAACTGAAACTACTAAAGAATTGTTTGAGGTCAACTATTCTACAAGATAGGTTAAACGACTTGGCTACATGTTGTATTGAGAAGGATAACTTGGATAAAATTGATATTGAGATTGTACTCAATGATTTTGCATCTAGAAATGCCCAAAGAAGCTTTTTTGTGAGGCATTGAAGCAATATATATTGGAATTATTTCTTATTTGAGGTAATCAAACTAGCAACAAGTACTACTTATTATATTTTGAGACTAAAATGTATGGTTGGATGTTAACTTTTATTTTTAAAGTGATCGTAGATACATATATGATATTATTTTCTTGATATGTCTATATATATATATATATTAGTCTTGGGGCCCATGCCGTCGACTTTGCCTAGGGCCCTAGAAAACATAGAGTCGGCCCTGTTAGATCGCACAAGTACAAAACGCTTAGCAAATCATCAATCAACAAACCAGATGAAATGCCTCCGGGCAAGAAAAGGGAATTCCCTTTCTGCAAGATCACACATGAGTTCAATGGAAAAGGAATCAATGCAAGCTTTCAATAACTTACGCAAAGTAAAATCTAAATGAGCAATAAGGAATATAACTTCATCACCGGTAGAAGAATACCTATTATTCTTCGATATTTGCTGGACACCAAACATGGATTTTAAATGAGCAATGCCAATGGAATTGACTTTATAATTGGACATATCAGTGAAGGGAATATACCCTAGAGGCAAATAATAAAAGGTTTATTATTGTCATATCCCAGTAAGTCCATAATAGTTTCATATTGTGGTACAACTGTATCAAGAGGAAACATTGATACAAGTGTGATATGAAACATAAGTCCCTAGTAGTATCTATTCATACTAATTTGTTGGGCAGCGGGTGATCAAGGTTTCCTGATCATGGGTGATTGTACAGCTGACAATAAGGTCATATAATTGGTGAATGATATGATAGACATTACTCAAAGATTGTGACACGATCAAGTCACGAGGTTCATCGTTGCAATAGTCAGAAACATAGTCTCCTTCTCCTTAGACCGTGAGATCATATTAACCACTGTCTCCCGAGGCTTCTTTGACTGTATCAAACATCACTCGGTGATTATAAATATATATGTTCGGTATCTGGAGGAACATGTTGAGGCCTATGCATCAAGACCGGGATTTGTTCACCCAGTGACGTGATGGGTAAGATGCATTAGGACGACTTGGTGAAATTACATCCATAATGTTGCAACATGTGACTAGGTCACGGGATGTAATATCACGGGAAAAAGTGAAACAGTACTTGTCGGTAACGAGATTGAACATGATATGTGATACCAAACGATCAGATCTCGGACAAGTCGTATCAAAGAAACAAAGAGAATTGGACTCGAAGTTTATGGTTCAAACGACATCATCATCTTGGAATGTACAGGGATCATCATGGGCATCCCGGTCCCGCTGTTTATCATTGATGGAGATAATGTCTGTGCCATTCTCGAGCCGTGAGGGGATCCACTTAAGGGTACAATGGGCTGGAGATCATCCGTAAGTTGGAATCATAGTAGAGAAAGAGAAAGTCGGAATTGTTCTGCGGAGAGAGATCTGAAGTTGTTCAGAGAAAGAAAGGAAACCAGAAAAGTTTCGTGAGGGGATCGGAATTATTCCAAAAAGTTCTGAAGTTGTTTAGAGGATATCGAAGGGAAACCAAAAGGTGTTTCGGGTAAAATTGGATTTTGTAATATGTATTTACATATTAATTAATATAAATAATATTAAATATAATATTAAAATATAATTTGAAAGATTATTCCACTAATGAGCCAAACTTCCTAGGGAAAAAGGGCCCATGAGGGAAACCAAATGTGGGAGGGCCATGCGCCTAGGGCTGCCCCCTTCCTTGGTCGGTGGCTAGGTTTAGGGTTTGGGGATCCCTAGGGCATCCCCCTCCCTAGATGCCGCCCCTTTCCCCCTCTTGGCGCCCTAGGGTTGCCTTGGGGGGGGGGGGGGGGGGGGTAAGGGTTCCCCTTCCCCTATGTAAAGCCCCCTTGGAGGAGAAGAAGTACGCAACAGAATCCCATGAGTTGGGAGCTCTCCTCCTCCTCTATGCACCTCCTCTCTAATCTCTGTCTCTCTAGTTGTCTCCACGCGTTGGCACGGTCTAAGACTATTCGCGCAAGAAATAAGAACCTACAACACGCCCGTTCTTGCCCGGGATTCCAAGTCGAGATCTACTTCGCACTCCCGGGGATCGGAGACGGAGGTCTCGTCGTACACCGTATGTGTCTGAAGCCACGAGGTGCAACACTTGGTGCACTATGGATGTCATGAGTCGGATGATGCGGTGATGGAGTAAGGGTGACTGCATGAGGAGCTTCGCGACCTTGAGGTCGGCTATGAGAACGACTACATCAACCATGTTCCCCTCGAAACATTAACCGCTTTTGGACTATAAGGGTATGTATCCGAAACCTCTCGACCATTACTGCATTACTAATAGATAAATCTTAGGCACTAGGGCGATCCGTAGTAGGATTTTTTTGTTTTTCTGCACCAGAACCCCAACAATCGGAACCATGTATAAGATAAAAGAACGGTAATTAGCCTCGTCGAGAAAAAATGACACAATAATGTCGCATATACTTTCTGAGTGTTTAGTCTATAATGCTTTTGAATATAAGAAGTGCATGTACATGAGATCCCAATTTCTAATTGAATTATATATTATCCTTTCAGGCCTAGTGTTACTTAAACTACTAATGGTAGAATATCCAAATGTTAACATCACGAGAGGATGGTGACGAGGTTTAATCTCGTTAATGCCCATTGTTATGGACTTGGGTTTTGGAGAAGATGGGGATGCTGGAGATCGCGGAACGGTTAGCAAACAAGCAACCAGGGGACACGAGATTTACCCAGGTTCAGGCCCCCGGAGGGAAAACCCTACTCCTGCTTGTCTGCTCTTGATTACGGCAGAACCAAAAGTTACAGGGGTGCGCAGATGCAATCTGGCGTGGAGGTGTGTATGCGGTGGTGTGCGAGAGATTGTAAGAGATCCTCCTCGTCATGCCCTCCTGCCCTTTATATAGAGATAGGCAGGTCCCAGGCATAGACCGAGTCGGTTACAGGTTTTAGGGTTTACCCCTTTGAATTTTCTATCTACTCTAGTCTTGCTCTCCAAGGATCTGAAGGCGTCATGGGCCCTGGCCACCCGAAAGTCTTCATGGGCCGGCGTATATTTGTAGTGGGCCTTCCTTAGGCTGGACCAGGTATGCTAAGGTCGTGTACCCGTAGGGTATAACCATGTCAGTAGCCCCTGAGTGTTCAGTCGAATCGTAGATTCGGGTGAGGACTCTTCATTCCTTCGTGTGCAGCTATCTCTATTTTTCTAGAGAATGATTTGAGTGTGTAGGGATTGTTAATGCGTGTGCCTGACTCTCCCGACGGATCAGGGTCAGTTAACTGCCTTAGGACAAAACAACACGATCTTCTTCAGATTCGAGTCCCTTGACTCGAACTCGGAACATATGCTGGCGTAATTCGACTTAGGCATGGAGGACTTATGAGTGGAATTCGGTGAATTTAAATGATGTAGCGAACACGTCTGGGATTTTGCATCACGCTTTTGCACGGATTTTTACTAGCGAAGCGCGATGGGTAATGCGTTACTAGGCCATCATATGGTATCTGTAGGTCTTATCTTTGCGTCACAGGCGCAACATCCGAATGTTTATCACCGCGGAGGTGTTTCGGGTGGCCAAGGAGGATGCTACTCACTTAGCGTTAATTGGGGCAGAGTTGCCGAAAAGTTTTGCATGCTGATCCGAAGGATCGCACTCAAAGAATTCATAGGGTGCGCGACCAGCGCTCCCTATGGGAGTAGCCCCGGAGTGTCTGTTCGAGTCGTAGACTCGAGCATAGACTTTAATTCAGTCGTTGTTTGGCTTCAGGTCCGTAGGACACAAATTTTTTAGGATGCTTGAATCCATCCTCCCTAAGGGAGTAGCCCCCGAGTCCGTAGTGGAGTCGTAGACTCAACGTAGGACTCAAAGAATAGTTCAATGGTGTAGTGCTCTGTTCATTCTTCGGGTGCGCGACCAGCGCTCCTGATAGGAGTAGCCCCGAGTAGTTAGTCAAATCGTAGATTCGAGTGAGTACTCTTAGTTGTGTAGCCGAAGAATTGTAACCGTTGCTAGTATAGCTTTTGATGACGTCAGTGCTGACGATCGGTGACCTCAAGTGTCCGGCACGGAGATGACATATTTGGGCGAACATGGGTCCCATCTTCTGACCTTGAGTTGACCGGTCATGCGCGGCATGGAGATAATTACGGTGTCGCCTCGATTTCCGCGCGTAGTGGATGGCGTGTGAGCGACGGTTCGCTGCTGTACTGACACATGGACGGTCAGATCTTGATGTTGTCTCTAGGTCTTCCGGATGGACGGTCGTCGTGCATCGTCCTCGTCATTATAATCATTGGGGAAAAGTTAGTTTGTTTTCACCGCAGCCATTCTTGTTTCACTGCTCCCATCTTCTCTGAGCTTTCTCACTGCGTGCTGGAATTTCCCCGAGCTTTTCCTTCCTTGATTCTGCGTGCTCACCGCCGGCACCGCCGCACTGCGATGGGGAAGCCCAAGAAGTCCTCCACTGCAGTTGGTACCAGTGCTGCCACCGGTGGAAAGAAGGGTTCCGCCGCAACCCGCGTCACCGACGGTGGCTGGCGGTGATCGGAGACGCGTGAGGGTGACCTCCGCAAGCTCCGTGAGCGTGGCCTGATACCGCAGGATAGGGAGGCCGTCAAACTTCCTAGCAATGAGGTAATTCCCCGTCCTCCTGCTGGGTTTCGAGTTATGTTTGTCGCCTTTGTCCTTTGGGGTCTTTCCTTCCCAATCCATGATTTTCTCCATGGATTGCCTTTTCTCTATGGCATCCAGCTACATCATCTTTCGCCAAACTCTCTTCTTCATGTCGCCTGTTTCATCACATTCTGCGAGTGCTGTCTCGGTATCGAGCCGCACTTTGGCCTCTTCCGGAAACTCTATTCCGTGAAGAGGCAATCTGGTTCTGATGGTGTTTATCCCATTGGGGGTTGCATCATTTCCCTCAAATCCAATCTTCTTTTCTTCTCCTTCTCTATGTCCGAATCTGTCCAGTACTAGCGGAGGCGATGGTTTTACATCTACAACTCCACGGTGGCTGGACAGGAATTTGGTCTTGCTCTTTTTGACCCCTCCCATAAAATCGAGCCAAAGAGGTCCTGGAAGAACCAGATCTTGGATGGCGAGGTGGCGGAGATAGAGGCACTCTATCATCGAGTGGAGGATTTTCAGCTGATTCCGGATAAGGAGGTGAACGGTGTGGATATCATTCGTACCTTTCTCAAACGTCAGGTGTAGCCTCTCCAGGCTAGGGCGCACCCGATGTTCCTTTATTCTGGTCGCCGCGATCCAACTAGGGTTTCAGCTGAGGAATTCTCCAAGGGGGATCTTGACGGGATCCTTCGTTCGCTGCTGAAATACAAGGCTGGAGAGGATATCCCGGGGAAGTCGTTGACTTCTCCGTTCTCCGCTTCTCGTCCGGTTCCGCAGGTGTAGACCTGGGACATGCACATAGTGCTATTTTCGACTGTGTTTTCCTTGCATCTTTTTGTGCTGAATTTTTTTTTCCGTTTTGCGCAGGAATTCAAGGTGCTGGGCATGTCGCCTCCATTGCCCGAATTGTTCCCGGATGCACCGGACAATGAGGTAGTGGACTCCATGTCCGAACTTCCATCGGCATGATCGCCGGCCGAAGAGGCCATCGAGTCGAGCAAGGATCATACTCGCAAGCGGACACGGAGCTCCCGCGAATCGTCGGATGCTTCGACTCCGCCGACGCCTAGGAACCCGCTATGCCTTGAGCGTCACAGTGGGGGTCATGGGGGCTCTTCCTCTCCTATTCCGGCCGTGCCCGTGCGGGCTGTGGCACCGCACCTGCCGGCGAAGCGGAAGAAGGAAGAGAAGAAGGAAGAGAAGAAAGAGGAGAAGAAGGGCAGGAGAACCCCGCCTGTCTTCGTCTTGAGCGATCTCGACTCGTAAGTTTTATTCGGTTGCTTTTTGCTTTCTCTTGTCTGTTTGCTTTGTACATAGCTGACTTTTTCTTTTGTAGCCACTCCACCGACGGCTCCTTGAGCGATGGCGCTCGGGAGATGGTGGGGGAGTCGAAGGTTGTTCCTCCTCCTCCTTAGACGGTGGCCACCTCTGAGGGCGCTGCTCCGAACCCTTCTCCGCAGGAGGTTCTGGTGGTTGTCCCCCAGAAGACTTCGTCTGGACCTTCGGAGTCGCCGTCTGATCACGTAAGTTTCTTTGTTCTTGCCACGGGAGGAGCCCCTGGGCGTTTTTCGGGTGATCTGCTGATCACTTTTTGTTTTTTGCTTCTTGTCTCGGGGGGAGCCCCCGAGCATCTGTAGGATGATCAGCTGATCGTTTTTCTTTGAGTCTCGGGGGGATCCCTCGAGCGCTTTTCGTATTTGTTACTTGTTTTGCTCGTTCTTTGGGCGTAGCCCTCGAGCCTTTGTTTGACGGGTAGTATCTTTTGCAGCCTTTTGTGCACGGCGCCAACCAGTTGGTGCAGCAGCACCTGGCGTTGGAAGCCAACTTCAAACAGCTTCAAGGTGCGTACATGAGTTGATATTTTTGCTTCCTCTTATATTTCTTGTCTTGCGATCTGATAAGTGTTTTGCTGATTGCAGAGGACAACAATACCACCCTCCGTGAGCTTGATGCTCTCAAAAAGAGCCTTGGGCGAGCGGAGAAGAAGGCCGAGGACGTCGTTGCTGCGAAAGGGTGCCTCGAGCAGGAGCTAACCAACGCAGCTGCGGCGAAGGAGTGCCTGCAGCAGGAGGCGACGGACTGCGAGGAGAAACTCTCCACCGCCACGGCTTCGCGCGAGAAGGAGGTAGACGGCAAGCTGATGGCGGCTGCCAAGGCTATCTCAGGTGAGTTGCTTCGTCTTCCCTTTTTGGCTTCCTTGTCTTTCCTTGCTGTGCTTTTATTTATGTTGCTTCTCTTGTCTCTTTAGATGCCACGGGCATCGAGTTTGATTGTGGTGCTCTAGAGCATGGAAGTGCTCTGTATGATGCCGCTGCGGCGGTCGAAGACCGCTGCAGTACCGTGGTAAACTCGCTTGCCAAAGCTAAGGAGGTTCTCGGGTGTTTCTACAAGGAGCTCGTCCCCAAGGGGGTCTCCCTCGAGGATTTCGATGCCTTGGCGGATGCGCTATCAGCCGAAGCCCCTGCAGCATACAAGCACAAGCAGAAAGGCATTGGCGCGTCCGTCGGGCTAGCGATGGCCTTGGCGTCTGGAGCGGAGCTGGATCTTCATCAGGTCACCTCCCGGATGCCGACGACTGCTGACGGATCCGAGGTAGCCTTCGCCCTCTATGCTGCCCGCTATAAACGTTATGGTCCGAAGTTGATTGACTTGTTGGCTGAGTACGCGTTGAGGCAACAGGGAGAGGCCAAGGGGAGGCAGTCCGGCTCCGAGGCTACTCAGGATGCAGCTTCTTAGGCCTTGTAGTTGTAGGGTATCTTTTGTTTCCTTTGTTGTAATTATATCTATGAACAGTCCTTGTGCCACGCAGTGGCTTTTTGCTGCACATAATGAATTTCTGAGTTCTGTGTTCCTTCGTCCGCTTGTTCTTATCCTTGTCTTCTTTTACTCTAGGGGCCTTTGGGTGATGATCTCGGTTACACTTCGTCTGCACCACAGCTGCAGCCATCCCTGGATGGTGCGTCGTAGCTTGTGTTTCTTTGAGACCGCATCCATGGCCTTGAGAAAGAGTTGCTTGGGGTGCGTGGCCACGTCGATGTTTGGAAATCGAAGGCGGAGCAAGGCGCTGCCAGAGAGGAGTGTTTGATGGGGGAGTTGCATCGTTTGTCCGAACAACTTCAGTGTGAGTTTTTCGAGCTGCTGCTCATTGTTTCAGATGCGCCTGTTGGCCTTTCATCTTACTTTTTTGCGAGTATTGCAGGTGCTAACCTTGCTCCGAGGGAGGAAAAGGAGCGTGTTGCTGTTCGGATCAACTGCTTGACCCAGCAGGACATGGAGGCCAGCGGGTTCTTCTGGATGGACCGTGATCGTGCCATGGTCCTTGCGACGGTGCAGGATCGTGTCCACCAGGTATCGCGGGTGCTGCGTCAGGTGAAGTCTTTGTTGGCGTCGATTCTGCATGTGATGTTTCCGCTGGATGAGGCGCCGTCGACTCTCTCTGGCCTGCTGGCGAATTTTCGAAATGTGCATCGTGTCAGGGAACTGGTGCGACATCAGCTTGACACGGGGGTGAAGGCCGCGCTCTCCCTTGTGCGGTTACATCATCCTGATGTAGATCTGTCTGTTGTAGCGGCTGGGCGGCCTCTTCGGCCGGATGGTGGCGAGTGGGATATGCGTCCACATTATGCGGCTGTAAGGCAGTATGCCGAACAAATTGTAGATCTGTTTGAGCAGCGTGCGCAGGCTATTCTTCAGGATAGGTAGGACCTGTAAAAAAGATAGATGTAAAACTTGTATATGTTTTACTGGGCGTGTTGTGCCCTTTTATTGTAAAGGTTTTTGTGTTGTTTAGCACATAGTGCTTTGTTTGTATACGTGTCCTTTTCGTTAGCCTGACGCTGTCAGCTACTCAGGTGTACACGCGTTATCCTCAGTCGACGAAGTCGTGAGGTGGGGGGAGCCCCCGAGTGTGTTGTAACATGGAGTAAAATGCGGACAATAAACAAAATTTTGGGGCGAGGCACTTAGCTTTATACATATGGTAATGCAGGAGGTACATTGTTCGGCTGAGTAGCCTTGGCTGAATAGCCTTATTGAAAATAAAAGGAGGGGGGTTAGCTAGGGGTAGAAGCGTCGCAGTTGTGCGACGTTCCACGGGTTGGAGTATGCGACTCCAGACTCCACGTGCTTGAGGCGATAGGCGCCACCTGGGATGACTTCAGTGACGATGTAGGGTCCTTCCCATGGTGACTCGAATTACTTTAGTCGCTCTTGCTTGAGTCGCAAGACTAGGTCTCCTTCGACGAAGGACCTTGGGCGCAGCCGTCGGCTGTGGTAGTTGCGGAGGCTCTGTTGGTACACCGCCGATCGAGCTGCTTCTATATCATGCGCCTCATCGAGTGTGTCAACGACGTCTTAGAGTGCAGCCGTCGATTCGGCTTCGCTGTAAACGATGACCCGTGGGGCTTTGTGGCGTACCTCTGCTGGTAGCACAGCTTCGGCTCCGTGCACCATGAAGAAAGGCGTGTAGCCAGTTGAGCTGTTTGGCGTTGTGCATAGGCTCCACAGGACCGAGGGTAGCTCTTGTGTCCAGGCTCCTGTGATTCGCTCAAGTGGGCTCATTATGAGCTTCTTGATGCCGGTGCCGACGAGGCCGTTGGCCTTTTCGACCTGCCCGTTCGTTTGCGGGTGCGCCACAAAGGCGTATGTGATGTTGATTCCAAGGTCTTCGCAGAAGTCCTAGAATTCTTTGGAGATGAAGTTTGACCCATTGTCGGTGATGATGCTGTGCGGCACGCCAAAACGGTAGACAATTGATTCGAAGAACTTGACGGCCGTTTTGCCTTTTTGGTTAGTAACGGGCATAGACTCAATCCACTTGGTGAATTTGTCGACTGCGACCAGGAGATAGACGTGACCTCCTTTCGAGGACCTTGGCAGTTTGCCGATCATGTCGAGTCCCCATTGGGTGAAGGGCCAGGCCAGAGGTATGGGCCTGAGTTCTGTCCGAGTGCGTGCGGTTTGTTGGCGAACATTTGGCACCCGTTGCATCTTCGAACGATGTCCTTGGCGTCGTTCATGGTTGTTGGCTAGTAGAATCCAGCTCGTAGAGCTTTGGCGACGAGGGAACGGCTGCCCGCATGATGGCCGCAGATGCCCTCGTTGATGTCTTGGAGGATAGTTTTACCGTCACCGATGGTGACACACCTTTTCAGTACACCCGAAATGCTGCGCTTGTACAGCTCGCCGTTAATGATGGTGAAGGCCTTGGACCGGCGAGATATGCGCCGGGCATCTGTCGGGCTATCAGGCAATTCCCTGTCTATCAAGTACCTGAGGTATGGCCGCGTACAAATTTCTTCGACTGCCATGACCTGCATCAGGTTGACCATTGGCAATCTCTGTGTCGAGCTTTTCGGGTCCTTCCCGTCCTTCGGGTAGCACAGCCCCCGAGTGTTTTGTTTCTTCGGGTGATCCCTTGGGAAATTTCCTTTTGATGGACGGTACGCAGATCTGTTCGAGGAACACACCTGGTGGCACCCGTGCGCAGGTGGAGCTGATCTTGGCGAGTCTGTCGGCCTCCTTGTTGCTTTCTCTTCCAACGTGTCGAAGCTCGCAGCCATCAAAGTCTCCTTCGAGTGCGTTGTAGAGTGCGCGGTACGCAATCATGTTGGCGGCGTGCGCGTCGCACTCGTTCATCGTCTGCTGGACGACGAGGTTGGATTCACCGTAGATGACGAGGCGCGTTGCGCCGCAGATCTTGGCCATCCTCATGCTGTGGATGAGGGCCTCGTATTCGGCTTCGTTGTTGGAAGCTCGAAACTTCATTCAGAGGACATACTTCATCTTGTCGCCCCGCGGGGAGGTCAGTATGACCCCGGCTCCTACTCCGGCCTCGCGCTTGGAGCCGTCGAAGTGCATTGTCCATGATTGTGTCATGTTTGGGGTGTATGGCAGCTGCAGTTCCATCCAATGTACGAGGAAGTCCGGGAGGACCTGAGACTTGATCGTGTGTCGCTTCTCATAGACGATGTCTAGAGGTGACAGCTCGATGCCCCACAGGGCCACGCGTCCTGTGGCCTCTGGATTGTTCATGATGTTGTTCAGGGGTGCTTCGTTAACGACCATCACTTGGTGCTCCTAGAAGTAGTGGCTCAGCTATCGAGCCATCATGAACACGCCGTAGGCGAGTTTCTGGTAGTGAGGGTACCTCTGCTTTGTCGGCGTCAATACCTCGCTGAGGTAGTAGATTGGGCGTTGGACCCCATGGGTCTTGCCTTCTTCGGATCGCTCGACCACCAGTACGGTGCTTACCACCTGGTGTGTGGCTGCAATGTACATCAGTAAAGGCTCGCGCTCCTTTGGCGTGACCAGGACCGGTGAGGTAGAGAGCAGCCGCTTTAGATCTTAGAATGCGTCGTCCGCCTCAGGCGTCCACTCGAATTTTTCTGCTTTGCATAGAAGCAGGTAGAACGACAGAGCCTTTTCGCCCCTGCGGCTGATGAACCTGCTTAATGCCGCGATTCGCTTGACAAGCTGCTGGACGCCCTTGAGGTTCTTCGGTTTTTCCATGGCCATTATGGTCCGGATTTTCTTTGGGTTCGCCTCGATCCCTCGCTGGGAGATGAAGTAGCCGAGCAGCTGGCCAGATGGGACACCGAAGGCGCACTTTTCAGGGTTGAGCTTGATCTTGTAGCGGTCAAGATTATGAAATGTCTCGCGGAGATCTTCGATGAGCGTCTTCGCCTCCCTTGTTTTGATGACTATGTCGTCGACATAGACTTGAATATTGCGACCGATCTGGTCCTTCAGGCATGCCTGCATGCACCGCTGGTACGTAGCACCTGCGTTCTTCAGCCCAAAAGGCATTGTGTTGTAGCAGAAAACTCCGAACGGCGTAATGAACGCCGTTTTTTCTTGATCTTCGACCTTCAATCGAATCTGGTTGTAGCCTGAGTAGGCGTCGAGGAAGGAGAGATTTTCGCATCCTGCAGTTGAATCGATTATCTGATCGATCCGAGGGAGAGGGAAATGGTCCTTCGGGTAGTGCTTGTTCAGCTATGTGAAGTCTATGCGCATCCGCAGGATGTCCGTGTCCTTTTTGGGGACCATCACGGTGTTGGCGAGCCACTCACTCTCCTTGATCTCCCTGATGAAGTTTGCATCGAGTAGTCTGTTGACTTCGACTCCTATGGCTTCGGACCGAGGTTTGGACAATCGTCGGATGGACTGTTTGACGGGCTTGGCATCTAGAAAGACGTTGAGTGCGTGCTCGGCGAATTCCCTGGGAACTCCTGTCATGTCCGCAGGACACCAGGCGAAGATTTCCCAGCGCTCGCGGAGGAATTCGACGGACACGCTTTCCTATGCGGGGCTGAGATCATTGGCGATCAGCGCCGTCTTGGAGGCATCCGTCGGGTGGACTTGCACCTTCTTTGTGTTAACGACGGAGTCGAAGGACATGTCTGCGTTTGTCTTGCGATCGGGTGCCCGTTGTCCGTCACTTCGCGGAGCCTTACGAGCTCCTCCTGCATGCCGAATGGCTGGGAGATTCTGTTGAAATCCCCGTCGCAGTGGTCCGATCGGGTGAAACCCCCGTGGACCGTGATGACACCCCTGGGTCCTAGCATCTTGAGTAGCAGGTACGCATAGTGCGGTACTGCTAGAAATCATGTGAATGCCACGCGCCCGAGGATGGCATGGTATTGTGATGGCCAGTTCACCACTTCGAACTCGAGTCGCTCGCATTAGAAGTTATCCGGCTTGCCAAAGATGACGTCGAGCCATATCTTTCCCAGGGGGAATATGCCCTTTCCTGGGACGATGCCATGGAACGTTGTGTCGGACTGTTCCAGGCTGCACAGCGGGATCCGCATTGCTTCTAGGGTGCTAGCGAACATCAGGTTGATAACGTTGCCGCCGTCCATGAAGACGTGGCTCATGTCGAACCCTCCGATCTGCGCCTCAAGCACCAGGGCAGCATGGCCTGGGCGAGGGACTTGGCAGGGGTGATCTGAACGACTGAACGTGATGCAGGACTCCGATCCGCTGAGGTACTCAGGGATGGCGGGTGGGGCTGTCACAGCCAGATTGATCTGATGGGTGATTTTCTTCTGCACCCTGTTCGTTGGGCGCCCTTTTTGGATCATCAGTGATCCTTTCGATGCGGGGTACCCGTGCCCACCGTTATTCTGCGCAGGTGCGATTGGGTGGTTAGAAGGTCCCGTAGGTGGTGGTGGAGGAGCTCCATGTGCGATCTCTCCTGGTGCGGGTGCGTTCCCGTATCCAGGGTTCGGGGCTTGCCGCCTCATCTGGGTCATGCTCTCGCTGAGTTTCTGGAACTCGCGGCAGTCCTTGAGCATGTGACTTGCTTTCTTCTTACCATCCTGCTTGTCGATGTAGAAGTGGATGGTGCATGGGCCCGACAGTTTTCGTATGCTGAGGGTCCTTCGTCGCGGACGCGGCGCTGCCATGACTGCGTTGGGCGTCCTCCGTCGCGGAAGTTGCTTCCGCGATATCCGCCGATGTTGCGGTTGCCGTCGCTGCGGCGGTCGGCGTAGCCAGCCGCGACCATGTCGGGTCCATCGCGATCGTCGTAGACGCGTGATCTTCTCTTGCTACGGCATTCACGTCGCCGGCCGTAGTCATCTTCCTCCTCCGAGTGCGCTCGGTGGACGGAGTCCTCGCCATCGTCCCACCTGTTGGCGATGTCCATGAGGTGGTCAAGTGTCTTGGGCATGACACGCCCAAGTTCTTCCTTGAAGTCCTGGCGTTTGACGCCGTCTTTGAAGGCGTCGATAGCTCTCTCGTCGGAGATGTGCGCCGCGGAATTCTTGGTGTTGGACCAGCGTAGTATGTACGAGCGAATGGATTCGCCCGTTCGTTGGGTGCATGCCCGCAGCTCCTCGATCGAGGCTGGCCTCTTGCTGGTGCCCTTGAAGTTCCGGATGAAACTGTATGCCAGTTCCTCCCAACTTTGGATGGATCCCGACGATAGGCTGCTGAGCCAGATTCGGGTTGCGCCTGTCAGCTACAGCTGGAGGCATTGCAGGTCGGTGTCCTTGTTCCCGCCGTGTAGCTTGATGGACGAGAGGTGGTCGCTGAGCCACGCCTTGGGGTCCTGTGTGTCGTCGAACTTCGGAGTATCCGAAGGAAGTTTGAAATTCCGCAGCATCCGTGTCCGCCGAACAGATCTGCTAAAGCATCGGGCTTCGTAGAGTTCTCCATCATCTTTGTCCATCTCTGATTCAAACGAGCATGCGCGCTTGGCGTGCGCTTTGTCGATTTTGCGCTGGGTGAGCTCGCTTCGGGCGTCGTAATCGCGGCTGCGATGGCGCGAGCTCTTGTGCCTTCGAGGAAGGTCGTGCTCTTCATCTTCGGATGAAGGTGTGGGGCTACGGTTGAACTTGACCGTAGCCTTCTTCTTTGGCTCCGCATGAGCTTCTCCGTGGAGCACAACTCCAACGAGTCCGAGTCCGGTAAGTGCGGACTTGTGCATGGCCCTTTTCGGGTTCCCCTCCGGAGGTGGGTGGGACGCGAGGTACGCGGTGGCTGCCATGATCGCAGCTTGCGGCGTTTTCGAGATGACGTTTCCGTCGGCATCCATCTCCATGAAGGACGCGTTGAGGGCCCGGGTCACTTCGCGACGCTCTTTGGGGTCCATGTTCTCTGTCCGAGAATGGTGATTGTTGCCATGGTTGCCGTGCGAGCTGGAGCCAATTCCCATGGCGGAGAGCGCAGCTCGTTGCGCACTGGACTCTGAGGCTGCTTGCTTGTGTTTGTCAAGCACCTCCTGCATCTTGACTTGCTTCTTGTGCTCCTCAATTAGGAGCATGTGGTATGCCATCAGCAGGTCCCGTGAGGCACCCACGGGCAGGATCTTGTTGCCTGCCACGGCTTCACGTGCTTGAGCCCATCCCTCCTCGCTGAGGTGGATGACCCGATCGGTGTCGTCCCCGTTGGGTGGGGGGGGCTGGCTTCTTCTGTTTTCGCCGCTCCTACCCTGCAGGTTAGGTGGCAGATTGGGCATATGATGTTCCGCGTCGCTCTGTATGACTACGGCGCATTGGTAGCGCCAGATTGGATCGCTGCTACGCAGCTTCGGATCCGGAACCGTAGGTCCTTCCTCCGATGGTGGCTCACATATCTCGGAGTTGCATTGCCGCCATAGGACTCATGTGTCGATGGCGATGTGTGTGGAGCCGATGAAGGGGGCCTGATCGATGGCAGGGGCACCCGCTCTGGGAGGCGGAGGGTGCCGGTTTGCCCCACCTGGAGGCAGAAGCTCCCGAACAGGATCTCGAGTCCGTCGCCAACAGGCTCGAAGTCCTTCATGGTGGCCGGTGAGTGGGCGGTGAAGTCGAAGGCACCGAAGAGGAGATGACTCTCCGTCGCCGTGGAGTTGTAGATCGCTCGGGTTGGAACCGTCACGATCGCACAATCAGCGTCCCCAGTTCCCATAGACGGCGCCAATCGACGAGGTTTAATCTCGTCAATGCCCATTGTTATGGACTTGGGTTTTGGATAAGATGGGGATGCTGGAGATCGCGGAACGGTTAGCAAACAAGCTACCAGGGGACACGAGATTACCCAGGTTCAGGCCCCCGGAGGGAAAACCCTACTCCTGCTTGTCTGCTCTTGATTACGGCGGAACCGAAAGTTACAGGGGTACGCAGATGCAATCTGGCGTGGAGGTGTGTATGCAGTGGTGTGTGTAAGAGAGCCTCCTCGTCGTGCCCTCCTGCCGTTTATATAGAGATAGACAGGTCCCAGGCATAGACCGAGTCGGTTACAGGTTTTAGGGTTTACCCCTTTGAATTTTCTATCTACTCTACTCTTACTCTCCAAGGATCCGAAGGCGTCATGGGCCCTGGCCACCCGAAAGTCTTCATGGGCTGGCGTATATTTGTAGTGGGCCGTCCTTGGGCTGGACCAGGTATGCTAAGGTTGTGTACCCGCAGGGTATAACCATGTCAGATGGGAGATAAACATACACTTATCAGGTTTCTACCACATTTGGATCCATATTTTTTCTATGTTCAACAATAAGTTCGGAGTTTGGAGTCCTACAACTTGCAGAAGATAGGCTCAATGTTGCAAGGTCAGATGTTTGAATGCTCAAGACAAAAATCATGGTTCCAAGAAATTTCTCCTACATCTTGTTTGGAGATGTCATTAGTAAGGAGACACATACTGAAAAGCTTCACCATTATGCTCAAATTCATTACATAATTATTACATAAGTATCCATTTTATTTCCTGTAAAGGAAAAAACAACAACAAACTAAGATTTGTAATATGAGAAACCTTAGAGGTAGGTAAGGGATCAATTTGAAATGTATAAACAGAGATGTGTTGATATCAGTTTAAAACATATACTTTGTATTTTGTATCCAAAGAAAACCAAAACGGACTATTAAAAATATAGGGGAAACAGAAGCCGTTGCCATTGAAAAAGGAAAATAAGGGCATTGTACTTTTAGTCATGACAAGTTTTTCAACGCGTCTAAAGAAATTTTTATAAGGGAAATGTTAAGCCTGCTGGCTTCTACAGAAGTTACATGGACCATATACAAAAAACATTGTTAGTTCCGTACGTGCCATATAATCAGTTTGGAAGCTATAAGGGAATATTTGCAGTGCTCCACGATAACTCGTTGGTCTTAGTCCGTTGTAATCCTACTACCAACAGGATGAACCGCACATAGGCGCGAATTACGGAGATAGTTAGGACCAGAGATAAAGAAAAGCGAAAATACTAACGATATGCCTCGTCCTTCTTTTACACTAGCGAATTACGCACATAGGCAAATTACGGTCAGAGTTTACCTGACGATATGCCTCGTCCTCTTTTACACTAGCGAGAACCTACCGACCGTCCATGTCATCTTGTGCCAGCAAGCCGTAGCCGTCGCCTACTAGACCTCCTCAATCCTTATTATCGTCTGCCGTTGCTCTCCCGCATGTCATCGCCATCCCCGTAATCCCTGGGGAATCAAAAAAAGGGAGCAGCGATTAGCACCTGTACATACCACCATACCGGGGAAATAGGTGCAAGAGAAATCAAAAAAATTGCAAGGAAGGAACCTAGACGTCAAGCATGGCTGCGGCAAGGAACAAGAAGAAGAGGAGCGAATCCACTACAACCAGAAGGAAGAAAATACAAGGGCAGCGGCTGCATACCTTTTACACCATTAATTTAATTACACGAAGAAACCCCACGGTATCACTCCACATGTCATCATTTATTTATTTTTCTTTGTTGAATGCAGCTCCGCCTGTTGGCCTTCTATGCAAATCATAGTAGGAACAAAGGCCCAGCTAACAAGTATCGGCCCGGTTGATGAGAGGGGTTCTAACTCAATCCTGGGAGTAGCGGCCCGGAGATGTCGGGCAGGGCGTAACGTATGAGATGGTGAATAAAAACAACTTGGCACACACGCGGTGAGACAATAGAGTGATATAGTGCATTCATATTTTGATCTAACGATTGAGAGTGTCAAATCGCCGTGATAGATTCTAGATGGTTAAGTTTTACTGTTTCTTAAGATACATAAGTGCTAGCACTGAACATATAGACAATTGTCGTCACCACCTATTCAAAATTAATAGTAAAGACATCTGCATTGCTTTTTGGGACAGAAGACGTATATACTAGTATTTTAGTATAAACATTTTTTATTTACTAGCAAAATACGTGCGAGTTGCTGCGGAAAAAGTTAGTATTTGTTGTGTCGGTGGTGAGTTTTTTTAAATAAGTGGAACGTCGCAGCATAGACAGTTTTTTAAACTTGCTTGGTGATAATTAACCCAGTTTATTATCAGTGCGTTGCAGCGGGGAAAAAAATATTAAGGTCATGGAAGCCGACAAATTATATTGGCCCGTGCATTGCACTAAGGTAAAAAAAATTGATTAAAAAATATCAGCATGAACAAATATTGCCCCAAAGTTGGTCGGCTTGTAACTCTTGTCTCAGTTTGTCCTTCCGCCTTAATTTTTATTCATGTTTATATTTCATTGTTTTTTATTTAACCTACTATTTGGAGCAAGATGAAATATAGCAGAAAAAGGAGTAATCGTTTGTTTGTGCTAATCAGAACTTGAGCCTATTGTTGCTATCAACTATGTAGAAACTGTCTCTCTGCTCAAACCACCACCTTGAGGCATATATCCATTCCTTTCTCCAAAGTCTCTCTGCTCATACCACCACCTTGAGGCATATATCCATTCTTTTCTCCAAATCGTGGCATCAAACATCCCGGAGTCATCCTTTGCGGCATCATGTTTAATTAGTTCCAAGGGCAGCGCCCATCAGCGCATCATGTTTAATTAGTGCAAAGGGCAGCGCCCATCCGCCCAATTATATTCATTCCTTTCTTCAAATCGTGGCATCAACATCCTAGACTCATCCTTTCAATCCATATTCTCTTGTCTCGGGCAGCGCCCATCAGCCCAATGTAAGCTTATAATTTCCGATCGTTAGATTTCCAACCACGGTGGATCCTCTTGCTGATTACAGAGAAGTATATAAACTGATAGAATTTGATGCAAGAGAGCAAGGTGAGACTATTCAATACAAAATATCCATGTGTGTTGTTTCTTTTACTAATAAAACGAAAATCTCCCGTGACCTCCATGGACTAGCAAACCCAGACGACCGGACCAAGTTAATCCAACTTGGTACGCAGCCCCTCAGCCATCAAATTGACGACCAGGACGTTTAATTCGTTTCCGGCCAATTCCATCCTAGGCACTAGCCGCCTCGTGCATGAGCCGGTGTGTCCGACTACTATGTGTCACAATGGACTTTGGGACAGGACGGCGCAATCGGCAATAACATGTTTTTAACGAACCGTTTTTTAACCTACAGATGGCATTGCTGGTAATATAAGATATGGTGGAAGGGCAAATCTGTTCAGAAAAATGTTGGACCGAAAGAAACATTTCGTCCTTTATTATTATTAGGTATAGATATAGATGTATGGATATGTTACAAGTATTATTTGCAGCAATATAGTAATAATTTTTTTTTGAAAAGGGTATTCATATTGTAGTGCATTTAATGAATCAGATAATGGGAATATTTTTTGTAGATATACAAATTAAATTCTCAAGATCCTCCAAGAAATTAAATGCTCAAGGTTTCACACAATAAATTTGATATATTCTGTAAATATTGTATTTATACTACACCATTTATTTTGCGCACACAGATTTGGATGTTGTGTGCTAGGAGATTTTAAATGCTCCAGGTTTCACACAATAAATGTGAAATATTCTGTAGATATTGTATTTATACTACACTATTTATTTTGCGCACACAGATTTGGATGTTGTGTGCTAGGAGATTTTAAATGCTCCAGGTTTCACACAATAAATGTGAAATATTCTGTAGATATTGTATTTATACTACACTATTTATTCTGCGCACAGATTTTGATTGTGCTGGGGAGATTTTAAATGCTCAAGATTTCACAAAATAAAGCATTATTCAAATTCAATGCTATATATTCTCCTTAAGGAGTTGCCTTAGGCTCATTGCTCTCGGTGCCTCTCTCCTCTCAAGATGTTTCAGTTTTGTATTGGATTGCACATCTTGGTCCTAAGCATAACTTCTCTTGCTCATCAAACCTTAGGAGGTCCATTTCATCTAACCAACCAAGAGGTAAGTTGTGATAAGTTGTAAGTTTAGCTAGAGGAAAAAGTTGTCATAAGTTGTGAGTTTAGCTAGAAGAAAAGGTTCAGTGGGGACATCGGTGCAATGGATTACACGAAGGATCTCCAAAGTGCCTTTGTACCCTAATATTATAGAGTTAATTTTAAATCTATGCTCCTAGTTTTGTTCTACATTCCATGTTGTTTATACAGTGGTAAATGAGACACACAATTGTACCTTACGATATAAGTGCTAGAGATCAACCTTTATTTGTAATAATTGTGTTAGATGCAAATATAATGATCTGATGCTCTTTTAAAAGTTTTGGAATCCACAAATATATTCATGGTTGGGTACATGATTTCTATTTGCCTACTAGTAAATGAAATTCCTGGTTTAGTACATCACTTTTAAAAAATAATTTGGATAATGAATATGCTTATGCTTATCTGCTCCCATATGTCTTGAAGGAAAACCTCCGTGTTTCACGGGAGCTCATGAGCACAAATGTAAAAGCCTCATGTCCACAAGATAGTGATCTCAGGTGCAACTCATCACATCATTCCCCAGGCTCCATTCATATGTCGTATGGACATACTTTGCAATCAGAAAAAACTGGACTTCAAACATATGTGAGTTACCTTTTGCTTGCTACTCTTTACATAACAAAACTGCTTCAAACATATGTCGTATATTATTTTGATTACCAAACTACTTATCGACTAGTTCATTTCCAATTTGGTAACGTGCTAGTATTCATTGGTGCTGATATAGTGAGCTTCGATTCATTATTTATCTTACACTCCTTATCTTATCTATTTTTTTATTGACAAATCTCATATTAAGCTTCTTCTCATTTCACCAGTTTGCTGCACATAGAACGGCTGAAAACCATGGAATTGGATATTATGGTTTAGTTGCCACAATGGAGGTGTATGGGTATAATCTTAATGTTAACCAGTTGAGCGCAGGAGCAATTTGGATTCAGAACCTTGAGGGTGATTTCTATGAAAACCTCAACTCAATCGTTGTGGGATGGGTGGCAAGTTACCTTTCTCTAGTCTCCTCATAGTAATTATGAATTCTAATTATTATTTGTATTTAAAGACTCTAACGGTCTCAGTTAACTATGCAGGTTTGGCCAGCTCACTTTAATGACTCGCACACTCACCTTTTCACGGCTTGGACAGTATGTATATTTGTTTACTTTGACCAAGTTTTTAGATAACAATATGTGCTCTATCACGTTCCTATATTTATGGTGTTCTTGATCTTTAAAAAAGGTGCCATGTTAACAATGCCATCTTGGAAAGTTACTAAAGTAGACTTGTAGTTAAGATCTTGGAAAGATGAAAGAGATTGTTCATTTTATTACTCAAGAAGAAGAATAAAACGAATTTGGGAAAATAAACAAAGTGGGATGAAATAAATAGAAAGGAGTAGTAAAAAATTGTGAGGTTAAATCTGAATGACAATAATTAAACTGCAGAGAGACAGCGATCGAAGTACAGGATGCGTCAACTTGAATTGTCCAGGATTTCGGCTTGTGAGCGGGTCCCCTATATTTCCTGGTGATATCATTGAACCAGTGTCTGATGTTAATGGGGTACGGCAAAATCTTACTATTAAAATGTTCAAGGTATGTGTGCAACTCTCCCGGCTCTCATTCCTCGGTTAATTAAATCCCTCTAATAAGTAATCAAACGAATATATTAGTTACTATGTGGTCCAAAATGTGCTAGAGTGCTATGCATTTTGATACGTCTTTCGCTCATTTAGCATTGCGGGACTAGTCTAAGTTTGGTTCTAATTCTAATCATAGTTTTTCGGTTTTCTGCATGAATTTAAAACTACATGCAGGACAAATCAAGCGGGGACTGGTGGTTACATTGTGGCTTTAATAGCAACCCAGTCCCAGTGGGCTACTTTCCGGCATCACTATTTAGTAGCTTATCTACGAAAGCGAATGATATCTCGGTGGGTGGTCATGTTCTTAATTCCCGAAGAGTTTCATCACCTCCCATGGGAAGCGGAGCCTTTGCCTCAGATGCTGGCAAAGCTGCAGCAGTCCGTGACATTCAGCTCATCGACGAGGATGGCAAAAGCACCCTAGTAAGCAATGATTGGCCAATCGCCATGACGGACTACAGGCTCTACTCACTCACGTCGATTGCAGGAGGAAAATTCAACTATGGAGGGCCAGGGGGTCAGTCCGTATAAGGCAAAATTGATGATATATGTAATGTGATATATGAATAGAAGTTTGGTTACCATCACCAGATGTAAGCTCAAATTTAATTTAGGCAACATTTACAGTACCATTTATATACTACTCCTAAAAAGTGACTAGTATAATTCAATCCGACGGCTGACAGATATTTGGCCCAATAAGCCCACTTAGTAATTATTACGTGAAAAAAAGACATAGTAGAACCGATCAGAACGAGACACATGACTGATGAGAAAAAGCCAAGAAAACATGTTAAGTTTACTTTTCCAAATCAGCAAGCAAATCAATGAGGATCCAAAAACTATATTTTCCTGCTGGTGGCACCGAGCTTGTAATGAGAAGAGAACAAGTACCCACCAAAAATTGAGTACTACTAAGTATATGGAAATTTTCCTTTCTGCAGTCCACTGTATCATGGGAAGTCTACAAAAACTGCTTGTTAATGGTTAGCAACGGTTCACTGATTTGGTTAGCAAATGATACATGGTTGCACTGAATGTATCATTCTCTTTATTATGAAGTTGCACTGCATCCTGATTTGGTAACCAAATCAGTCTACAAAAAATTACTGAATGTATCATTCTCTTTATTATGAAGTTGCACTGCATCCTGATTTGGTTTTATTTGTTGTGGAAGCTAGGCATTTGAACATGGACTAGTGAAGTATTACAGTTCAGGTCGGGTGATCCAGTTTTCTGACAAAGGGTGCCGACTTGGAAGCAATGGTTAGCACTCATCTTAGCTCACACGTTGAGACACCTGTTTATACTAATAGATTTGAAGAACCTAAAACTTAAGCCATTGATCATTGCAGAAAGTGGATACCAGCTTTCTCAACTTTGCCATAGATGATCCAGCTAAAAATCCCCACATTGGTTCGATGGGTGTTTATGTTTTCAAAAGAGAAGTTCTTATGGACCTTCTAAAGTAAGAACCTAGTCTTGCGATGTGTCATTTCTCCTTGGGCTGTATATTCTAACGTTGGAGTTCTTAGGTCAAGATATACGGAAACTTTGGATCCGAAATCCTCCCGAGAGCTCTACATGGCTACAATTATATTTGCATAATGCGATGATGATGGGCGCGGACCCTGTATGAAAGCGAGGATGAGATCTCGAGGCTTCTGTCAGTGGGCAAGGTCCCCATCGGTGTCGGGAAGAACTTAAAGCTCAGGTGACCCTTCACAACCGTGACTGTAAACTGCAGAGCGGCTGAAGGCAGGCAAGCTGCAGCTAATTGTCTTGGACTCTTGGTCATCATGACTAATGGTGATGCACCTCCGAGCTGCACTCTAGCATTGGAAAATCAACATCACGAGTGACACGCAGGTCACTGAAAGGTGGTACTTTCTGCTTGATTCATCCATGTAACATTCACTCCTTTCGGTACTAATTGAATCAGAAAGCTATTCGCCTGGACCCTGAAACAGTTATGTATTGTTGTTTAGCACATGATCTGATCCATTTGTTGATGTGTTGTATATGTAGAAACTGCATCATCTATATGAAGGTGAGGGAAGATACTCCATCAGTCAGAGCTCAAAATCTTTTGAACCCAAAGTTCTTAAAAAGGAACACTCCTCTCTCTAGAACCATCTGATTACTCGTCCAGGAGGTGGACAGACCAGAGGAAGGGTACTACATCAAATCCAGGACCGTCGGGATACTGAAGAACGTGATGGTGAAAGACGGTACTGTTGTGTAGACTGCCACCTGCACCGCAGCCCAGAGTGACCTGGATTTCACTCGGACGAGAAAGAAGAGACGGCGCAGGAAGCAAGCATCGGTAGCAAAGCAAGTAGTAGTAGTCATTCTTCACCTGTAATAGTAAGATGCGTGCGTCCAGTGAAAGTGGCAGTAGACTCTTGCGGGATAAATCCTGTAAAATATATCTTGAAAATATGGGATTTTTCCGTTGCCTCCACCATCAAAGTTGCCTGACATCTACGGTTCCTGAATGACTGAATGGTCGGCTAGGTTACGTTTGGTCTCTTTTTAGAGAGTTTTTAGTTGCCCTCCATGAGTTGGAGGTTGGTCGATGTTATCAGAAAAACAAACTAGGGTAGACAAAGAGGCATCAACATGACTAAACATAATACCACAGTTTGGAGGCACAGGTATTCAAATTCAATAAAGTCAGAAGTTCAGAACAAGATAATCCAGGGCCGAAACAAGAACAATGAGTTCAGTTTATCACTGCCTGTGCAGCTTGTCCTGCTAGGCTGATTACCTCCCGTGAAACAAATAAAGAAAATGGCAACATGCTACCTGTCCTGAAACATAACTTGTTTTCAATAGCCGATCATAACAAAGTATTGAACTGCTTCGAGTCAACATAAGGAACTACTACTAATTAAGGAGCAACATGCACCGTTAACTTGGCATACTACATAATACCTAGAGCTGCATATTTACAACAATATTGAATGCAAGAACTAACAATATGGCTATGCAAATTGCTAATAAAATAATCTGGCTTCTTCGCTTCCAACCATTCATCCTAACGCTCCTCCGAGGTGAACTTGTTCCGATCATCCTGCAAGATTAGACCGAAAATTGTATGCTTTAGTTTTGATTTCCATACTATAGTCTGAATAAATTCTCATAGCTTCAGATCATTAGTGTAATACACAAATACAGAAGAGAAACACCATGCTTTAGTTTGATTTTCAACACATATTATTGTTCTTGTAGCACCTGAATTTGATCATGTAGAATCCTTGGAGTTAGTTCAAATCAACTGAAGATTTAGTGTCCCACTATGGAGTTAAACATATCTGGAAATTTATTGTGTTACACTCTGCTTGATCGATCTGAAGACGGACAACATACATCTCTTGGCACTCTAGTTGTAAATCATAATTAGATCAACACGCGCTACTCATTATCTACAAGCCTACAACCACAACACACTATCTCGCCTCCAATGATTGTTCAAGCTTGCTGAGCATAGCACACCATTCTGACTCTCCTACACTCCCCCAAGTTCTTGTTCTATATCTCTATTTCACATTGCAAAATTCCCATTTTACTAACTCTGTTTAAGATATGCACACATCAATGGGTGCATTTACAAAGCATCAGGTTTCTTACTTTCATTGGTACCTTTGTTTGGGAAAAAGCTTGATCTGCTTTAACATTTCTATCTATAATACCATGATATAGAAATGTTCTTCCATTTCAATTATGTAGTCCGCACTTGGTACAAATGTTTTTAGCTACTGATATTTTATTTTGGTTGCAGATTCATCCATTCACAGGTCAATTGGTTATCGTAAAATATAAGTGCGAGAAGTAGCGTTTAGGAAATGTTATCAGAAATCTACCAGAAACTAAGTGTAGAATTCCAGGTATTTATCATGTTGAAATGAACCACAAACTATGTTTAGACCTCAACTGAATAATCAGATATCTAAGAAATTAAGTTCAACTCGATGTTGCATGCATTGGAGAACATAGCAGAACTCACCACAATGGCCTTAGGGTGTCGCCGTAATGCTAGACACCCTCCCCGTCACCGTCAATTTCGCCCTCCATTCCCTGACTCCTATTCTCAACATCGACGTGCTGTTGACACAGTGCTATCCATAGATCGCACCCTCATGCATTCCCACCTCGCCTACTTTGATGCTGCCCTCCATTCCCCACCCTGCCGTCGTTGAACCCCTGCTCCTGGAACCGTGACGAACTCAACCGCCATGGAGATGGAGGAGGACGGTGTCGTGGGATCTGGGATCGGGGTGAGGCTAGGGGCTATTTTGGGGACGGCGGAGGGTGGTAGGTGGCATAGGAGTCGTATACCCGGCGAGAGGGGCCGAGGCGGCGGTGGCGCCGGAGCAGAGCATCGGGAATCGAAGGCGGCGGTCACGAGGAAGGCTGTGAAACCACGCACCAGAGGTTGGGACGAGGGTTACAATCGTTCACAGGAATACCACCATTCATGTGCGAGGCTCTATTGGGCTGGGCCCGTTTAGCCCTTTTTATTTTCTGGACACCACTAGTATAAATTGTACTCCCTTCGTCCCAAAATATATGTCTCAAATTTGTCAAAATTTAAATGAATCTAGATACTATTTAGTATATAGATTTATCCAAAATGTAAAAAAACTAAGACATCTATTCTTGGACTGAGGGAGTACTACTCATCTTTTTAGCACTAATATAAAACGATATAAGCCTTTAGATAGACGAAAATAAAGGGCTGTTATTCAATTGAGGGTACCATAAAACTCTTCCAAATTTAATATTTGAACCATCTTTCAAATTTACCGTCACCAGATGTAAGCTCAAATTTTATCTTTGAACCTTCTTTCAAATAGAAGTTGATACTAAATAATAAAGGGCAAATAACAGAATGATTGTATAATGCTTTGACATTTTAGATCATTTTCACCTACTTATTACTTTAGAAGGTATACTCTGGTCGTTCTAATCCGCATGTTTCCTTATGAAGGTAAGATCATATGTAGTGGATCATATGATGCAACACTGAGGATATGGGACCCGAAAAGTGCACAATGACTATGACTGTGAAAAATATTGACCCCTAAAACATTCTTGTATTGCAATAACCCTTGTGGGAATTTATATAAAGTTATATAGGGTAAGTGGAGACTTAAAGTACAAGATGTAGAGTCCTAGTCTATCTCTAGCCTATACACGTATACGTACTCTAACATCTTCCTCAGTCGGAGCGAGAGTGAAGCGGACGCTTGCGAATGGATTTGAACTCTTCCGTCGTCTTCACCTTCTTGTCATATCACCTACGTGGACATGATCATGGATGACACCTTGAGACGGTGACTGTGTCCCCTTCTAGTGCCTCTCTTCCCTCCCGCAGTCACAGCGGGAGTGGCATGGACGCAAGTGACGACACAGACACTGCTGACTGGAGTTCTTTAGTTGTTGTAGACGTTGTTTCTTGATGTTGATATAGAGGTAGCCGGTCATGATGTAGCCGTGTCGAGGTTGTCGTGGTCATTGTAGCCGCGCCAGAGACGCAAAAAATTGCACGGTTTGTGTCGTAGGGTTTTAGATTTTCTGTGCGGCGGCAAGGAATCTATGGCGGCGGCAGGTTTTTGGTTGTAGGTTTTGGAGGCGGCGGCCGGAGCACACGGCAAGCGGCGGCGGCAAGGTTTTTATAGCGGCGGCGGATCACACAGGATCGACAGCGGCCGCGGGTTTTTGACCAGGTGTGCGAGGCAATTGTGTAATCGTCCTAGCAGAGCGCCGGGCTATGGCGGCGGCGGGTTTTAGACCACGTGATGTAGACATTGGCGATGATTTTTGTTGGCGATGTAGAACTCAACGAAGATCTTGGTGTAGTCATACAGTTTGACGTAGATGTTTTGGTCGATGTAGTCTGGCTCAATGCAGTGTAGATCTTGATGTCGGTATAGTCACGTCTCGAAGTAGTGCAGATCTTGATGTCGGTGTAGTCACGTCTCAAAGCAGTACAGATCTTGATGTCGGTGTAGTGTAGATCGATACAACTCGATGTAGATGTCGTATTCCGAAGTCGATGAAGATCCACGGACCCTCCTGGTGTCCAGTGGTTCGAGCCGGACCGGTGAAGATCTAGACGGCGGCGAGTCTTGGTCGTCGTCATGTCCGTCACGGCGTAGTTGTCCGAGTCCAGGTACATGTATCCTTGCATCAGATTGTGGATAATTACCTTGATGTTGGGATTGCATGTGATGTGGGCATGACGGCAACGAAGAATTCTCTCCGCTGGCTGCCATGTGCGCGTGTGTAGCCGGGGCACAGTCCTTGCGTTGTGCGCCTATTTCCTTGAGCCGCCTTTGGCCGGTGACACAGGGCTGCACTGTTGCCCATGCATCTGCTGGTTGGAGTCGTGGAGACTCGTCGAGCACTTGGTGGCGTGTGCTGGTCCGGTGGCCACTCGTAGGTGCGTAGAGTGTCCGCCCTCGTGGTAGGCTGCGCGTGATGCGGTTTGAATCCTTGTCATCCAAGTTTGCTTACAATGAAAAGTTTAATGCAGTTTGTGACCCTGACTATTCTTTGGATTGTAGATAATGTAAAAGTAATTTAATTATTGATTACCTTATTTTGCTTGTAGTGATTTATGCAGAGTATCTTTCCTAAGATATACTGCAGGATTTTGTTTTCTTAGGAAAGTCACGTTGGTAGTTCGAAAACTTTTGGAGACATGTGCCATGACTTTGAAGCTAAGGTAAGATCTGATTTGTGTGTAACAAGTATTGTTGGTTGTTTCTGCATGTTGTCGGTTCATTAGTTGGCCACACTAATTCCGTCGAGTGCATTGGCATCTCACCGAGGTACGTTTTCGTGATATGTTATTTGGTCCTTGGTGTCTGTGTGGTAACTACGCTGCAAAATGCACATTGCATTCCAGCTGACCCAGGTAGCTTTGCCCCTGGAAGGTACAACTGGATGGCCACATTGAGCAGTGATCAAACTCTAATTATTTGGGACCTCACCCATCATGCAATCCGATCTACTTGCGAGCATGATTTACTTAGACTAGGTCGCATTCTCGCCTCCCTCGTGTCGCCTCCTCCTGGCAACTGAGGGGTCCTATCCCTTGCGCCGCCGCCACCTCCCCCTTCCTTGCCCCTCCCTCCTCATCGCCTCTGGAGGCCCGTCGTCCTAAGAGCGCGGCACCGGTGATGGGGGCGGCGGGGATCCGGCCTCCCGGCCCCAGCGTGGTGGGAGGGAGGATTCGGCGCTGGACAGGGGCCTGCGGAGCTGGTTCCGTACGCCTTGGCAGGTGGAGGCGGCGGTGTGGAGAGGCAATGCGGCGACATGCTCAGATCCGGTTGGCGGCGCAGTGGACTAGCGGACCATCTGATCCGATCTGGGACGGTGGGCTATGGGTCGGTGCTCGATCATCTAGTCTCCACCTGCGGTGTTGTCTCTTCGTCGAGCTAGCGGTCATGGCGGCCTGGGTCACCATGGATCTGATGTTCTATTCCGGTGGGTCTTGGTGACCGGTGAAGACCGGCGGTGTGGGGGCTTCCGGTCTGGCTTTGAATAAAGGGGGTTGGTCCTAGGATCCGTCTCGCTCTAGGACAAAGATCTACCCGCTTCATGACTTCATCGATCTGGTCGGAGTGTTGTGTTTCCGAAGATTCCGCTCGTGAACTCCAATGGACGACATGCGAGAGTTCGCCAGATTGGATGGATCTTGGTCACGCGCAACCATGTTTTATTTGACCGTTTGGTTTCATAGGGAGTGTTGTGAAGCTTTAGAGAATGTTGCCATCAAGGACATGGCATTAGTCCCATGGTGAAGTCAGTCGTGGAGAATGACATGAAAGCCAAGGTCTGAAGAATAGTAATGGTGGTGTGAATCCTGTTTGCGATGAGGTTTTGGCTTGGTGTTCTAGGTCTTGGAGCAGCGACATTGGAAAGTGGGGGCGACAGTACAGGAGATTTCCAGGGTTCAAGCTACAGGGTGAAAATCCAAGGTCTGGCCTTAATTGGTTGTGCCTGGCAATGACCTTGTTGAAGGCATTGTTTTGTCAATACGAACTTTCTCCAGGGTGAAAACATATGATCAATGATCAGGGCTATGACGGCGCTAGTGTACTATTCCCTTCTGGTGCTGCCTTGGTGGTGTTTGGTCGCTGTTGTAGGACATAGATCACTAAAGCGAGACTTTTTTCTTGTAGTTCTTTTTTATTTTTTGAATGTATGCATCCCTAATGCCATTAGGGCAATGCGCTGTTGCAGAAGTTGGGTGTAATTGGTATCTTGCAATATTAATATATGCTCCTTTCCAAAAAAAAATGATGTCATTCAGAAATCAGCTGATCTGTTTCTTTCTCTTGTATATTTTACGTTGCTATGAACTTACGTTGTTTGGTGTTTGACACGGCACTCATGCCAGGGAGACACATTTTAGAGGGGGTGCTGATTCTCCACGAAACGGTCCATGAAATTCACTAGAAGAAAATGGATGGAGTTCTACTGAAAATCAATTTTGAAAAGGCATATGACTTGGTAAAAAGGCCTTTCTTGCAGCAAGTAATTCGTACGAAAGGTTTTCATCCGAAATGGTGTCGTTGGATAGAAGATTTCGTTAGTCGTGGAAGTGTTGGAATTAAAGTCAATAAGGACATAGGTCATTATTTCAGAACTTTCAAAGGTCTAAGGCAAGGAGATCTGCTTTCTCCTATGCTTTTCAACTTAGCGACAGATATGTTAGCAATTTTGATTGCCAGAGCAAAAGAGGATGGACAGGTTGACGGTGTCATACCTCATTTAGTGGAGGGTGGGATATCGATCCTACAATACGCTAATGATACCATCATTTTTAGGGAACACAATTTTGAAAAAGCTCTAAACATGAAACTCATTCTTTGCATATTGGAGCAACTATCAGGACTAAAGATAAACTTTTATAAGAGTGAAGTATTTTGTTTTGGTAAAGCTAAAGATCACCAGGAAGATTATATTAATATCTTTGGTTGTGAGGCAGGATATTTCCCTTTAAGATATTCAGGAATCCCAATTCAGTTTCGCAAACTTAAAAATGGTGAATGAAAGCCGGTAGAAGACCGTTTTGAACGAAAGCTTGTAAGTTGGGTCGGCAAATGACTTTCATATGGGGATTAGTTAGTGCTAATTAATTCAGTATTAACAAGCTTACCGACTTTCATACTTGGCTAGGCGATACACCACTTTCTCATGAGTATCCATCTTTGTATAATATTGTGCAAAGGAAACAAGTCACTATAGCCCAGGTCCCGTCACAAACTCCGTTGAATATTGGTTTTGGAAAAGCTATTATGGGCAATAGAGGGGCAAGATGGTTTCATCATCTAGTGCGTTGTTTCATGGACATCAAATCTGACCCTTCAGCCAGATGTTTTTGTTTGAAAGTTAACTAAATCTGACTCTTACACGATAAAATCACTCTACCTGGACCACATGAATGGTCATACAAAATACTTGCGCAAATATATTTGGAAAATAAAAGTACCACTTAAAATCAGGATTTTTTTGTGGTTTCTTCAACATAAAGTACTTCTCACAAAATACAACTTGAGAAAAAGAAATTGGCAAGGTTGTAAAAATTGTTGTTTTTACTCTCAGAATGAATCAATACTACACTTGTTCATAACGTGTCCTCTTGAAAAATAAGTGTGGTGTATTGTGCATATGGCTTTCAATATTATCCCTCCTAAGAGTACTAACAATCTGTTTGGTAATTGTCTTATGGGGATACCGGAGAAAAAAGTGTATACATCGAACGGGTGCATATGCTTTACTTTGGGACATATGGAACTTACGAAATGATTATATATTTAACAGTACAAAAGCTACTTCTTTTATGCAGGTTATCTCATAAGCTACTCATTGAATCCGTATGTAATCCTTCATGCAATCTATGGAGAAGCGCGACGCTATGGATACTGGCTGTAGCGGGCTCGAGTAGGTAACCCGAGTCTTATACAGCCAATACAACTAGTGTTTTGATTTTAAAATAACATGTTGATGCAGAGCCACCACATGTTGTCTTTTTTATTTATATGGTTGATCCATGTTTTAGCTCTAAATGACCTATGATGTAATCTTGTGTAAACTTTCAACTCTAATAAGTTAATAAAAGGCCGAATTGATCTACCTATGCAGAGATCAAGGCTAAGTCTCTATTTTGAAAAAAAAAAATGGTTTTTGATAAGCAGGAGAGCGTGACATGCCTGGCGTGGCTGGGTTCGTCGAAGTATGGGTGCGCATCTGGAACAGCCTCTCTGGCGACTTGGCTCGCACGTTCAGCGGGCACAACGACGTCGTGCAGTCGCTGGCCGTCTCCGTCCATCGTCTCGGTGTCCTCAGATAAGTCTGCCAGTGTCTTTGACATATCCATGTTCAAGTAAAAACATGCGTAGAGGCAAGTCAGGATTGGTTTCCTCGGGGCTTGCATGGTTAGCAGAAGTACTTGTGGTCATCGTGGTGATTTTTGAACTTTGCATTGATCTTTCTTTGTCACGGCCTCTAGACTGATTGTACACTTGTTGATATGTTTTAATAAAGCAAGTGTTTACCCTGAAAAACAGAATTCATACAATGTCGTCGCTGGTCATGGAAGTCGTGACGCCACTGCTAAACGAGCAGGACGAGCGAGGTGGACTCTCTCTGTTCTTCTTCTTCGCCATCGAGGATGATCCTGCCACGGCCTCTGCAGAGGAGATGCTGCCCCAGTAGGGGGGGGGGGGGCATTGCCCTCCTATCACCCTATGGTCCCATGAAGTTCTGTCGCCGCCAGTAGGCCTTGCAATTCATTGCGTTGTCCGAACTAGAGAAAGTATGGGATCGTGGGGGACCTCTGAACTTCGCACTGGTCTTTGACATGTAGTCAGTGGTGCACAAGCTGCTCAAGGGCCTCCCTCCTAAGTTAAGATACCTGATATTGATGTTTGTAATGGCTTGGTATTTGGCTGTATTCCATGTATCCCTGCTGTACACCCTCTCCCTCTCCCTCTCCCTCTCTCTCTGTCTGATGGAAGCAATTATGCTTACAATCATTGTTGATGCTGCGTGGTGTTGAACACGGAACAGCTAATATCTATTTCTGGCTACTAGATATATCGAAGAAAAATTTAGCTACTAAAAGTTTCCGCATTCACAGACATGAGACTACAAATGTGTCTACTTGTTCCGCCGTGAAAGGGATGATTCCCAGTACATCAATATAAGTATGTGCATGTCCTCAATCTCCCTTCGTACTTTTTGCTGGCTTGATTATTACCACCATTATGGATCAATTCTAAATGATGTCATAAATGTAAATCCTTCGTAAAAATGTCAAGTTAACATGAATTCGAAAATTTCAGACTAGTTATGTAAAGGCATTTGGACATTGACTATCTGTCTTAAACCTTTGAGCAGGAGGACATGTTAACTCTGACAGGCCCAAGTCGAGAACTTTTCGTGGTATCTGACATTATGTTTTTCGAGATCAAGGGCGTGACGCGACCACCAGCAACCGAGATCTTAAAAAAGGTGTGATAAAATACTCGTGTGTCCCCCTTATCCTTTCCAAGCGACTGGTGAGCTAGCTGCTAACTAGTTGGCGGAGCACGATGGAACTGGTGTTAGCGACTGTTCCATATCCCATGGCAGCTAATACACTCGAAGTCAATTTTGGATGGGCCGTCTGACGTTCCTTTCAACAGCAAAGTTACCGCTTGGACTACTAGAAATGTCGACGATCACGTCGTTCTAAACGAATAAGATGGTAATAAATCTATGGAAAATCGGAAGTCAACTGAAGATGTTGGTGGCTCTGTTGCGTTAACTCGTAATCTTGTTGCTGTCCCTGTCCCCATTCCCCCGGCCGTTTGATGAGGATGAATTATTACCGGTGACGCCGAGGATGAGCGCACCCCGGTCACTGTACAATGCCCTCGGGAGGAAAAGGTTTGCAGCCACGGCCTGTATGAGCTTCAAGTGAAGGTTTAGTGGACAGCAATGGTAACAAGACCGATAGCAAGGGTATTCATAGAAGATGGTCTTCTGTGCCTAGGAAACCATTATCCTTCTCTGTGCCTCTGCGCTAGAAGCTGTGTTGAAGTTTGTGGAGATCAAAAGTTCAGCCGAAGATCCGGCTGTCCAAAATTGTGCACTGAAATAGTCAGCAAGCTAGGTTGAAAATTGGTACTTGTGTTTACATGCGAAATACATTTTGGGATGCTTATATGACTTCTGTAAAATCTAATTCGCTGTTTTTCTTTTGGCTGAACCATATACTATGTCACTGGAAAATCAAGTACATGTATTTCGCATGATACTATGTCACTGGAAAATCAAGGTCAAGTTTGCATTAGTACTCTTTGTTTATGTGTTAGGTAGCAGCTGTGCGATGTCTATGAGGATGCATGATATCATTTGCCTTGATCATATGCAACGCAGGCTTAAGGTTATTCCCTCTTTTTTCGAGAAAATAAACACTTCAAATTTTTCTTAATACATGATGATAGGAATTATAAATAGTATGTTTCTGGAACTGTTACCTGACGACTGTATGTCCAACATTCAGTTAAGTTTCGCTGGTCATGTTCTTCGGTATCCCTTCATCCATGATCATCCTCAGGAGAACTTACCGCTTAGCCCCAGAAGGTGATGACGACAGCCGCAGATCTTCGATCCGACAGTCACAAGTGTTCATTAACTTTGTACCTGCTCCCTCGCTTGTCGTGATTCGCCATGTATATATATTTTCCTCCTTTTGGGTTGAATAACTCATCTTGTAAGCTTTTAAACCCTAGCCAATCGGCCTTCTGAAAGTAGCTATTAATCGATGCCTCTGAATATTTCTGCACTTTATTTTCTCTGAAGCCTACGTATGTGTCCAGAAGTTTCCACCTACACAACGTCCCACGTACCTTGTAGCCAAAAAAAACTAAATTATTTAACCCCACCTCACCAAAACTAACTTATCCAATTTCCACTTGCCTATAGCAGACAATAAAAGTGCAACGTTGATACAGCATATGATGCTGATCAGGGTAGGGGAGGTATGGGAGTAATAGCTAGAGATACTACTGGAAAATTTGAGGCCGGCTTTATGCCTGCAGTAGACCCCTAAAAAAACTACTGGAAAATTTGAGGCCAGCTTTATGCCCGTAGAGACCCTAAAAAAAACTATTGGAAAATTTATCTTGTTACGGATGCTATGATGGAAGAGGCATACACCCTTAGGGAAAGTCTCAGTTTGGCACAACACCTGGGATGTAACAAATTTACCATCCAGTCAGATAATAGGCTGGTCACAGAGACGATGTTGGCTGGTGAGTTCTCGTTTCTGATTTTCGATGATTGCGGAATTCTATCATCATGTTTTGGGAAGATCACCTATGAACATTGTCATAGGGAAGACAATGTGGTACCTCATGAGCACAACATTGTGATATAACAGAAGCAATTATAATTACATAAATAAGGAAATAAACGACAAGTTTATTGAAACTCAAATTACCAGCACAACACTTTCAGTCGGCACAATTCTGTGCAAGGTACTAAACCTAAACACTTCCAGTGACATAGTATCATGCAAAGCAAGCTACCTGGGCACTCGTTATATGCAGTACCCATGCCATAAAAATTCACACCAGTAACCTTTGAACCAAAACACCAAGAGGTCGTTTGGCATTTAGGTATTCATTTCATTTAGTAGAAATGAAATGTATATATGAATTCATTTTATTTATATTATAATTCCAAAAATACCCACATGTTTGGCTACCACTGAAATTTGAAAATGATAGGTCTGAGATAGAAATCAGGTTTACACATGGGAATATTTCAATGGATTTGCCAAATAAAATGACAGCCCAATTCCGTGCCAACCAAACAGCTTAGAGATATAATTGCAAAATGAATTCCAGAATTCCAGGACCAAATGATGGATACCAAACGACCTCCAAGGAAATTTGGTTCTAATTTGGTTCAGAGGAGGTACTCCACTAGATCATCCACCGGCCAGCAATCACAAGGTTCTTTTGTAATACCAGCAGCAACCATCCCTTTTAAACCAAACTTCCTCAATACTTTCAGAATCTTATTACTTGGTAGGTAAGGAGTTTCTTCCATGTCACAGAAGTTCATGCCAACAATGTCCCCATTAAAATCAACAAGGAGCCCTCCAATCCCAGCCTTAGTAATTTTACAGTTGGAGACCTTAAGCTTTTTACGACCAAATCTGCTTTGTTTGCCGGTCACAACACCCCCTGTGGCCGTAAAGTTGCCCGATTCAAAGACACGACCTAGAGCTACTACTACCTCGTTTCGAGGCTCTAGAGAGAATTTTGCTGCACGGTTACCACCAGAGTCGATGATGCTGACAACAACAGCATTATATTTTAAACTACAATGTTGCATCATCCCAGCCTTATGTGCTCTATTTGGAAGGTACACTTCAATCCTCAAGTTCTTCTTAATCTTGTTTCCAATTCTAACCAAATCTGCTGAAGTTAGAACTCTTATGGAATGGTTACGGTTTATTAATACACCCGAGCAAGCGCAATATCTTCCCTTGTCGCTGAACGAGGCAAGTGCGATGACACTTTGACAGGTCTTCAAAGCAATTCTTTTTGTAGTTTTGTCCCTACAGATATCTACGCTAAATTCTTCTTCAAAGTCACGTTTGAAACGGATGCCTCCACCATACTTTGGCAAGGTATAACCATTAGACCTTAATGCCTTATTTATCTCACATGTGAAGTCATCAGATGGCCATGGACCTACAGTACGCCGACGCTTACGTTTATCGCCAGTGCACTCTGGTGCTTGTGGCTCATCAAGTTCCTTCACTTCATCACTCCCACTTGTAACTTGCTTCGCTGATGAGAAACCTAGTGGACGGCATGGCAGGCGTAGTTGTGGTACACATCCATCTTTGTATAACAAAACATACCTCAAATGTTCAAGCAACTGATCCGACGGTATATATAGGGTCATGTCGGTATCAAGGTACTCATTCATCCCAACGATATTCCCATCGGAATCAACGAGAGGGCCACCCACTCCCATCCATTGAGATTTTGTAGGTCGATAATGTCAACCCTTCATAGCCAACACCGTCTGGACGGTCGACGATCACCCCACTTGAGGCCCTCAATTTTCTCGAGTGGAAACAACGCCTTACGGCCTTGGCATGCGAATCAACCTGCGGCATGTTGTTGCTGATCAGACGCGCCGCGCGAAGATCAGGGAAGAATGTAGTAGTGGTAAACACCATATTGCATCTCAAATTCAAGGTCTTGAACCACCAGGGAATCACTTGGTTGTTTGGAAGGCGGATCTTTATCTTCGGAAGTGGACGGATCACCTTGCGGTTATCATCTTCTGTTGTAACCAGATTCAACAAAGTGAGGATAGTTCGACCATATGGCCGTTCTTCAATGACTATGCATGTGCATCTACGGTGACTCTTATCTCCATCATCGAATGAGGCGAGTGAGACTATGCTTGGGGGGGATTATAGCTCCCATGCGACGTCTTTACGTGGAATTAGAAGGAACACGACATCGTTGCAAAGAATAGCTCGCATGCGACGCTTCTGAAGCGGCAAATAGCTCCCGTGCGACACTTCCACTTAACCTCACGAGACCGTCAACGAATTCGAATCAGCTGAGCAGAGCAGGACCCACAACCTCTCCACGTCATGGCGAAACCCACCTGATGTCCACCTCATATCGTGGTACCCACGTTGTGGTAGAAGAGAGCCATTGGCCCGATCCGTCCCCGCACCCGAGCCCTCCCGCCACCGTTCCAGCATCTCATCCCCTTCCGTTTTCTTCTCTGGCGAGCAAGTGCGGCAACGCCGACGAGGGATGTCAAGCTTTGCTTCAGCCTCCCTCCGCTCATGGCCTCGGTATGGTGCGGTGCCGATGACGAGGTGCCCCGATTGCCACCGTACTGCGTCGCTGAAGAGGCTTGTCACATCCACCGATAAGAACGGCAACATTGGCCGGGAATTTGTGAAATGTGAGAGCAAGCCCGAGCCGGGGAAGGTGAGATCTGAGTGTTCCGAGCGCCAATTTCTCGCTTTTATTTTGAAATTTCATGCATTTCATCGAATTTGGGATTTAAGGTTCATCTCTGCGATTTCAGGAACTGCCAAAATGTGGAAATTTTTAGTGGCTTGATGAGTACATCGAGTGAATTGGGGTGGAGGTAGCATCCCGGGAGCTCGAAAACCCGTCCATGGTGGAGCAATTGGGATCTGGCAACCCCATTTCCGCTGGTACTACGGTGGATGTGGAAGTGAAGGACGAGCTAAAGAAGATGAACAAGCAGCTAAGGCAAATCATTGAATTGAATAAGCAGGACAATCTGATGGCCGGTTTTTTATTTTTGTGTAATTTCTCTCGGATTTGTTTATCTCCTGATCATTAGTAATTAGATAGCGCAATCAGTGTTCGAGTGATGCTTTGTTATCGTAGAACCTGCGGAGATAGATGTAATGGTGTATGTCTTTGGCTTGAATAAAATGCAACACAAATTCGGGAAAATTTTGAGCTGCCTGCTTTCAAAATCAGTGTTCCTTCGTCAATTCACAAGTGTTCCTTGATTTAAATGCAGTGTGGGAGGGGAGGGTTGAAAGTTAAAGAAAATTGACGAGGAGTGATTGAAAAAGGCCAGACCCAAATAGAACTTAGCCAGGCCAAAATGGTCGTATTGAGGCCCAATAGTAACTATTTGTAGATTGGGCAAAAAAATAGTACTCATGTTACAATCTAACTAGGGACGTGTGGATCTGCAGATACTCGTGCTCAGGTCGCAATCTTTTATTTTTTGCGAAAGTAAATATATAAATGAAAGCCAAGGGCATCCATTTAACTAACAAGCCGAGTAATTTAACTTGGGCGCCCCTTTAACTTATGTAAATATGTAAATGTGTTGTTTGAAAATGAACCATGTGTTGCATGAAAATAATCAACCATCATAACGTTAACTTATTCTTCCTTTTGAGCTTTTCTAATATCACTAATTTTATAAATATTGCATGAGTATTATATGAGAACTTTTTTGTGTGTCTTTTGTTTTATGCACTTGTTGTTTTGGGTGTTTTGACAAATGATAATACAATAAAACACAAGTCGATGACATAGATAATATATTAGATAATATAAGGGGTACAATATAGAGAGGGGCCCCACATTACATAGAGGGCCCCACATTACATAAACCCTAAGGGAAACTAATCCTAAGGGCACGGCACCTAAACCCTAACCCTAGCTACTACGTGGGTTTAGGGCTGCCGGCCAACCTCGCCGTCGGGAGGCTGCCCTACTCCATCAGCGGTGGGGGCGGTGTCGTCGCCCTCTCCCGTGTCTCCCGCCGTCTCTGCTCCTCCTTGAAGGCCCAGCGAGCTGCGTCCCGTCGGTCCTCCTCCTACCGTTGCCGCCTTTTCTTCCGAGCGCGCACGGCCTTCTTCTCCTCCCACTTCACGGCAGCAGCCAGCTCCTTCGCCTCCTCCTCCGTCGCCTTGAGGGCCTCGTCGGAAGGGGCCGGAGTCGGGAAGGTTGCCTCCGCGAATAGGGAGGGGGTTGTGGACGAAGTGGCCTTGGGCCCAAGTGTATGTCGGGGCTTTGCGTCGCCCCCCCTTGTTGCCACTCCTCGGGCGCGTGGGAGCCTCCTTCTCCCAGACCTGCCTGTGGTCCGGATGGTTGTCCTCGTCGCTGACCTCGGATTCTGAAGGCAAGCGGAGGGGGAGGTCGCCATGCTCGCCGGAGAGGTGTTTTTTGGGGCTGGGGGAGGCAAAGGAGGCAAAGGGACTCGAGGTTGAAGATAAGGAGGCAAAGGCGTTTTGCCACTATTTATTGAGGGCTCAGCGTGAAGGGCAGCGTGGGAATTCTGCGTTGCGCTGCCGCGTGCGCTGTGTTGCGTGTAGGAAGCGGGCGTAGCCGTGTGCGTGATCAATGCGGTCAGTGCAAAAAAATTGCTAGGATGTGATGTGACCCTGTCCTGCACCGTCGCCCCCGTGCATGCATGCATTAATGGGAATGAGAGAAAAAACGTTCAAGGTAGTTGTTCATTGGCGATGAAAAATAAAAGAGAAAATAGAATTTGGCCTTGATTTACTCGGTACTAAATGCAGGAATCTAGGACCAAGGTAGTTGTCACACGACACAGCAAACTCGTTCGTTTTTACACACCGCATGCAACAAACTCATACATGGAAACTCAACGGGTGTGAAGAAAAATCGGTGGGAGTAATCAGAGGGATGTCAATTGGAGCAATCAATACATATATAAGCCTAATTTTTTGGAATCTATAAAATCCGGTAATTTTCCCTATAATCCAGAATAGAGGGAGTATGAAACTAAGTTTAAAAATAAAATACTAGGAATAATAATATCAATTTTATATAATATAAAAGTATGTGTTATGGTGAATCTAATTATATTTATTACATATTTTAGATTTTGATATTTTTTTATATATACGTAGTCAAAGTTTATAAATATTAACTTTTACTAAACCCAAAATGCAGAGTAATTTTGGGACAGAAGGAGTAGAATGGAGGCAATTAATGCATAAATCAGGGAGTATTTTTTTTGGAATTGCATGTTTTTCTATGGCGCATGAACCGGAGGGGAGTAAGTTTGACTGAATAAAGTTATTAGACATACACTTATTTAATGTGACGGAGGGAGTAAATACGCTGTGCTGCGTGGGTTGGCTGCACGCAAAATAGCTAGACTGCGACGCGAGAGGCAGCTGCATGGCATGCATGCATGGTGCAGCTCGTCCCGTCCAGCGCACTCACATGCCAACCTCGGTCCAACGGTCAATGGAGTGTGTCACGCTGTACCTTATCTATTCATGGAAAAATGATGTTAGCCAATCAGATTCCAGAATCATCCATCCCACGGATCGGCAAGAGCTAGCCGCGAAATTCTTCTAAGAGACGCCAACCAATCAGGTTGCAGAACAAGCCCTTGCACGAATCTCCCACAGCCACCCGCAGAATCCTTCTAGAAGACGTGATCGGACAGCCATAGTGTCGTGCAAGGATTAGATCTATGTTCCTCATTCCGTCTTAGGGTTAGCTGGGTTTAGGATGCAGTCAACGGGGTTTTCACAAGTTTGACGAGACATTCAAATGTGCATAACTAATTCAAAAAAAATCAAAAAAAATACAAAACCTTCGCATGGTGTCATGTTATGTGACATAGTTGTGAGGAAAAATATCAAACTTGGTATATTGATCATATTTCAAAAAACCCTTCACAAAATGACCTATCTCCTCCGAGGTTTTCTGGCTTTCGGGTCAAATGACCAATGATATGGCTAAAATCAAGGCATAGTTTGTGATAATGTGTCCATATTGGGCTTGCATGTGTATAATGGGATTACTAACAATGTTGCAGTACAAAGTTTTCCTTTTTGATGCAGAGAAAATCCATTTTCTATTTTCTGGGTGCTGAAAGAGGGGGGGATTTGTGAAGCAACCACCAAATTGAAGTTTCAAAATGGTAACATCCTATTTTTCAAAAATACTAGACCACGTAGAATGTACAATGTCCCAACTTGAGTATTTCGAACCTTTTATTCCATCCCTGGTGAAAAAGACAAATCCTGTCGAATCGGTTGGAAGTGGGTAAGATATGAACTACAGGTACATGATTTCATCGATGATTTTTGTAAAATCATTTTTAGGTTCACAACATGTTATTTCATCAGAGATCCAATGCTAGTTTTGTGAGCCTCAGCCCCTAGGTAATAATATATATGAAAACCCTTCAAAAAGTTTGACCAGACATTCAAATGTGCATAACTAATTCAAAAAAATCAATAAATACAAAACATTCGCATGGTGTCATGTTATGTGACATAGTTGTGAGGAAAAATATCAAACTTGGTTTTAGAAATGGTAGAAAAAAACTTGCTTAGAAATGGGGTGGTTTACCTAACTTTGGAGCCCATTTCTACCTCATTTTGGATGAGGGTGAGTTGTACTTCACAAAAGGAATCAGGGTGAGGATGAGTTGTACTCTACATATGAGAAAAACGTTGGAAGGTCATACAAACATAGAAAATTACACATAGCTACATTGGTTGAAATTCAAATTTACCATCATATTTGAATTTTGGCCAAATTATCAACAACAAGTGCCAAATTATTACAATAATAATTTTTTACAACAATAAAAAGTGCCAAATTATTATAATAACAAATGTTTACAACAACAACAAGTGCCAAATTCAAAGTCTATTTCTTTTGGCTATTCTTACCCCTCTTTTTCTTCTCCTTCACAAGTTTCACACCACAGAACAGGTTTATGCTCTTCTTTTTCTTACCATAACCATCTGGCCTCCCTACATCACGTCCAAGAGTCTCCTACAACCTCCTCAACAACATAATCTGGCACCAGAGCCTCATCAACATGCTCACTTTGCACCAGAGCCTCATCAACATGGTCAGTTTTCACCACAGCCTCATCAACATGCTCATTTTGCACCAGAGCCTCAACAACATGCTCATTTTGCACTAGAGCCTCAACAACATGCTCATTTTGCCCCTCATTTTGCACCAGAGCTTTCAAATCAGAAACGGTGTGCTGTAAAGCCTCAACAGTTTGCACATCATCCTCCAAAACAAGTTCAGATTGCACCTCAGCAGCACCAAACATGATCTGGTTAGTTCTTTTCTTTCTTTGGTCATTGATTCTTGCCCTTTTCACTGGCCAGCATTTTTCAACAACAAGAGGTGGGCCTTTTTCTCCACGCTTCCTCCTGAAAACAAGCAAGTTAGCCGGGGGAGAAAAATCATCAACAAGAAATACATAGATTTTGGATGAACATACTTTGGATTTTCAGCAGTGTATCTGCACTTGGTAGAGACAGCTCGGTGTCCAAGTTCTTCACAGAGTTTGCATCTATTCTTGTTACCTTTTTGGGACCTTTTTGGCTTGGCATCTTTCTTTACATCTTTCTTTCTCTTCTTGCTACTCCCACCTTTCTCAAACCAAGCCTTGAATCTACTTTGCTTGGGCCAGCCAGCCTTTCTTTTCATCAAAGGAGGACACAAGGAGAACCGAATGTCCACTTCAGGCCACTGAGACTGATCTGTAAGTGCTGGAATTGGTGTTCCATATGCAGCCTTGAATTTTGCTATAGAATAATACTCATGCAAATATGGGTGCATATTTAGCTTGTGTTTGGAGGCCAAGAAAAGTATGGCATGCTCACAAGGCTTTCTAGTGTGTTGCCACTCAAGGCATGTGCATTCATGCAATTGAGTGTCAACCACATGCCTCCTGCTAGTCTTTGTATCTCTAACTTTAGCACCCCACAATGAGGATTTCTCAACACGCAAATGTGCAAGATTTCTGCTCCTGTTGACCACCTACTGCACAACATCAGGAAGCTTATCTCCTTGAAGAACATCACCAAGACTTCTTCTCAATTCCCACAACCTCATGATCATAATCCTGCTCTGGTCAACCATGTCATGGACAGGCAAGTCTTTTAACTCCTTCATTTTGTTGTTGAAACTTTCTGCCAAATTATTGTTGATATGATCACATTTGATGGCAGTGTTAAAACCTGACCTGTACCATAAAAGAGAATGGTAGGTTTCCAACCATGTACAAAACTTGACCCCATCCTCCTCAGAGCATGCCGCCTTAATCTTGTCAAGGTGATATGAATGTGTCTGTCTGGTGTAAGATCTTGCTGCTGGACACATGCGTCCAAAATCATCTCCTCTGAATTTTTTGATCAAATTCATCCATATATGGCCGAAGCACTCCCTCTGCTTAGCATGAGGGAAAACAATCTTCACTGCATTTTCTAAACCTTTACATGTATCTGTGTGCACTGCCTATGGAGATACTGGCCCTATGCATCTTTTCAACTGCCTCATGAACCATGTCCATGATGCCTCTGTCTCAGACTAAAACATGCCAATAGCTACAGGGAACATTCAATTGTGTCCATCTAAAGCATTGCATGCTGCTAGTTGACCATTCCACTTTCCAGTCAAGAAAGATGAGTCTATAATCAAATATGGACGGCACCCTGCTTTGAAGCCATCGATGTAAGGCTTTAAAGCCATGAATAATTTAGAGAAGAAGACTTTCCCATCAGCTGTTACCTCAGTATCTATCTCCACAACACTGCCAGGTGACCTCTTCTCTATTTCTGCTTTGAAGTTATAAAGCATTCGAAAGGTATTTGCCCAATCACCATATAGCTCTTTCATTGCCCTTTGCTTTGCCTTCCACACTATAGTATAATTCAGCTTAACGGTGTACTGCTTTTCCAAGTCTATTTTCAGTCTCTTTGCAGTGTTGTTTGGTGTTGTGGCTAAAATAGGCTTGATTTTTTCTGCAACCCATAATTGTGATGTCATCTTTGTAATTGTTTGAGAACTTGTAATGCAAGTATGAGGTTTTGGAATTTGATTCACTCTTATTATCCTTCCATCAGATTGGCGTCTAGCAGATATATACCACTTGCAAGGCCTGGCACCACCATCATAACCTATGCATTTTGCATAGAACTTCTTTTTATCAGTCCACATAGTCTTGGTAGCAAACTCATGTTTGATTGCATATGTCCTGAAACACATCCTGAATTCATCCATGCTTGGAAAAAATCTCCCAACTTCAATAACTGGGTCCTCTTTGTCATAAACTGTTACTATCTCATCATCATGTGCATCATCTACATGAACTGCAGCATTTTCCAACAACTCTAGATCTATATCTGCCTCTTCATCTCTTAAATGGTTGTCACCATCATTTGCAGCTTCATCCCTCTTCTTCTCCTTGTCTCTGTCATCTATAGGAATGCCAAAAAGCTTTGCCATTTCAATGTCATCTATTGGTGCAATGACCAAATCAGTCCGGTCATGTATCTCAACTGAATTCCAATCAACAGTTACAATCCTTTGTGCATTAGCATTTGCAGCCTCCCCTTGTGCATTAGCATCATCCTCTACTGTTAACACTTCCAACTCAGTAAGTATAGGCATTACTTGCCTTTGTGCAGCCCAATCATCCTCGACCATCTGAGCAGCCAGCTTCGAGGCCACATATCCAACCCTCGAATCAGGTTCTAGATCAATGATATCTGCTAAAAATAGAATAGTTTTGCTTGTCCAACCATTTTGATCATCGATTTCATCAACTATATGTTCCCCTATCTCAACCCTAACATAGTCACATTTGCAATCATCAAATCGTAACAAAGAAACTTCTTGCTCTGGCCCCCAAACCACACTATCCCCAATTTTTTCCACCATTTTCCTCACCGCCTCCTCTCCCATGTTTATTAGCTCTTGGGGATCAACATGTTCTAATTCCACCTCCCATTTAACAACCGTGTCTCTCTCAATGATCCGCGTGCTGCCATCAACTAAAACAACCCTAGAGGGAAAGAAATTGATGCGAAATTCAAAGGTTTGGCGCGCATCATCGTCTCCCCTATTTTTGGCGGGCACTGTGAGCTAGCGGAAGCGAACAAAGAGCTCAACCCTAGAGAAATTAAGTACAGAGATGCGGGATATACCGATTAGAAGTCCCCTCTCCATGCTCCATCTTGTTCCTCCTCGCCCCGTTCAGCACACCCCGGCCTCCACAATCTAGCATCAATGGGCACGCTCAGATCTCGAATTGAGAAGAATGGGAGAGGAATTAGGTTTCAAATGACACTCACCACCTTCGCCGTCGAATGAGAGCGCTGCCGCCTAAAATAATTTCCCTGCCGCCGGCGCCGAGAACGATGGATGAGGTCCGTCGCCGCCGTCAGGGAAGCTACGGTCAGTGTGACGCGCGCTCTCGGTCGGAAGCGGTTGGTTTGACTGGCTTGACTAGCTGTCCCAACCGACCGGTTTGGCTTAACCCTAATCTTGTAACAAAGTTAAATGTGTCCTTAACGACAGTTTTATGGCCCGTGTTGCCCTGGGCTATTAGCTGCCTCACAAACGTCGCATGCGAGCTATTCTTTTCAATAATGTCGTGTTCCTTTCAATTCCATGTAAAGACGTCGCATGGAAGCTATAAGACCATGCTTGGGGATAAGTTTTCTGCCAGTACTTGACTGAGAGTCTCGGTCATCATGCCTTCGCCCAAATCGCTCCGGATTCTAGATACTCGTCGTTTTTACGAATTTTATGACTTTCGTCTGAGCCTCTTGCTCTTAGCTTTGCCTTCAGCATCCTTCCTTTTGCAGACGGTGGTGGAGGTCAGAAGGAGGCGTGTTTATGGACGGACGGCAGAGCTGAGGCAGGGACAGAGGAGATGGTGCAGATCATCCGTATGAGGTGTGTCCGTCTGGCTCGTGGAGCTCCCGGTCGGCAAGCTCGAGGGGAGGGCTCGAGCGCTACCACGCCGCCATGAATGGTTCTTAGAGGGCGTGGGGAGGCGCTCAGCGGCGAGGGGCGGCGGTGGTCCCTGGGAACCCTAGCACGCAACAGAGAAACGAGAGATGCTCTATTTGCTTTGTGGAGATGAAACTTCGGTGTGATGTACTGCAAATTCAAGAACTCGGGTCGGACCGTGAAAGTGCATTTCAACGGTATTGTCCCATCCGGAACGGTATGCGCAGTCAGGAGGGCGGACCGCGCGTGCACTAGATTTCCGCGCGACGAGCGAGTCCTCCGCAAGTCCTTTCCAGCTTGATCTAGCTGGCTAGGTTTTTTTTTAGACAATCCAGCTGGCTAGATAGATAGCTAGCTAGGGCCACCAGGCCCACTATTTGGTGATCATAGTGGTAGTATCATATGATACTAAGCGTATGATACTATCTTCCTAAAGCATATAATCATCTAGTGTATTATTGTTGATTTATATTTAATTATTATAGAATTTTAATGCAAACTAGTGTACAAGATCTATTTGTCATTAAATATTTTAGTTTTACTTGTTATGATATTGTATCATGCTAGGAGCAAGTATAATAGGTTCTATTCAGCTGGATACAAGCAAATCTACGTCAGCAAAATCGTAGTTGGATGTGAGAGAAAGCAAAAGAGAGAGTGAGGCGGGCGCTTCAGCTGTCGCCGACGGCAGCACACAAAACAACGAAGTATAGCTCGCATACAGCCAACCATCAACGCTTGGACAAGCTGCATGCATTTAATACTAGTACTAATATGCCGAGTCTCTTGAAGGGCACCACAAAAATCCAAAGAATCAAATATTTAATTATTCTATATAATCATCCTAATAGCCAGCCTATTGTTAGTAGTACTTATTTGTGGTGACTCTAGCTGACATAGCATAAGTATACAGCCGACACCTAACTATACTATTGTTCTTGCTCTAGTATGATACTACAACCACTTCTCTCTTTATTAATTAAGGTGTCACGACAGCTTTTGCCAACTTAGCATGCATGATACTTCTTATGATACTACCATTATGAGCAACCTGCAAAACCAGTTTTTGCTGCTTATTCCTATAGGGGTACTCAATCACCTGACATAAAAGCTGACACCTCGGGATCTCTGTATTCTTCCTCCTCACGCCATGGACCAAGAGGGGACCCAAAATAACACGTCGACACCATGGCCCGAGATCTTCCATCAAAAAAGTCAACTACAAGTACTGGAAAACATCTCCCAAATCTCACACTACTAACCTACTTCACCAGGTTCTGTTTTCCAAACAAAATCACTATCTAGAGGCCTAAATAATTTCTCCTTCCCCGTGATGCTTCTCCCTAGGGATAGCACCCGCATGCTATGGGTACGGGTGGAGCCATCCCATATCCGTACTCGTCCCCTCCGACCTCACCCGTCATCTATAGTTATACCCGCCAACGGTTACAATTTTTTCATACCAATCATATGGAAGGGTAAATGGGTACCCACACGTAAAAAATATATGTGTGTTTATAAAAAATAAATCTACTAAAAATATATGTCAACACATCAAGTCAATAATTGGAATATGATCGCGTATTATGGAATACGAAAGTCACGAAACAGGAGTTGAAGCGAACCTAAGTTACCTGCCGGCAATTATGGAACTAGGAAGAGAAGCTCCAATTATGAAAGTTTGGATGGGTACATGGGTACACGGGTTTGGGTTCTATGACCCCTTATCCATACCCACTTTACTCGGTGGGTTTGATATTTTTTCATTTACATACTCATGGATATTTTTCTATCTCATACCCATAGTCCTATTGGGTTTTTATCTGCCGGGTACATGGATAATGGTACACATTTCCATACCACTTCCCTAACCTAAAATAGATAAAAAGTTAGACAAAAAAAAAACTATCACAGGTAGCAACTGCCACCTCCACATGTTCTCCCTGATTATCCCCCCCCCCCACCGCCACCACCCATTTTTTTCAGTGGGATCTGAGTAACCTAACTGCAACATCATTCATGAAAGCATCTAGTAAGATGCATTTGGAAATAGGATCTGGGTAGCCTAGACACATGAATTAGGTAAAAAATAAGCATGAAAAGGAAAGTAGAACCTTGAAAACTTAAAGAGTTCAGGAATCAGAACCTGGGAACCTAAGAAACTGTCAACTAAATCTTTTTGCTGTTCACAACATCCTTCATCCATACAATACACGTAAATTTCTGTGCTCTTTCCTTTATAACCCTACCACATGATCTGAAAAAACACTGATTTAGATACATCCTTTAATGAAATAACAACTTTTTCTGTTTTCTACCTCAAAAAAAAAAAACTTTGTCTGTTTTGTGCAAATTGGAGATAAGATGGTTGTCCATATGCAAAAAGATGATAACAATGGAGGGATGCTGAAGCAAGCCATCGAGAATTACAGTTCATGGTAGCAAGGTAGCTAAAAAAATTATCACGGTCGGGGCTCCTCTTGGGCATGCGCCTTTTTAGTTTCGGCTTGGGGTCTTAGACATTGCAATTCTAAAACTCTGTTGTCACTCGGTATAGCATGTATACCCGTGAGCAGTCATCGGACATAACCCCAAAACCATCCACACGACGAGGCTCCTTGAATGCATGACAGTGCCATGCCTTGATGGAGAACGCCAGCGAATCCAACACCTCCATCGATGGATCCACAGTGGGAGCGGAGGAAGGAAGCGCGCGCCTTCACCGGGTAGCAAGAATACCGGGACCGCATTGGCCCGTACTCTGCCAGGCGGTGCTGCGGACGATGGATCCCTTAGCTCCATCTCCATCCGTGTATGTGTGCGGAAGTGCTTCTTGAGCCCTATCATCTCTGTGGCGGTGTGTCTGTGTGCGAAAGTGCTTCTTGAGCCATATCATCTTTGGAGAGGTGAGACATCGTTCTTGGAGTTTTTTTTCAATCTTTCTTTGTAGGTATAAGCTATAGGTAGCACTCACTTAATTTATAGACGAGAATGGGCGGTGGAAAGACGGCTAAACAACAGGAAAAGAAATGGAAAGACATCACACACGTGTTGGACGAAATAAATTGTCTAGAAAGAACTAGGAATGCACAGGAGAAATTTATCAGTAATTGTTTGCGTTGAGAAAAAACAATTACATTTTTCGGGAATGTGTGCGATAAAGGACAACTTCACTAATGTTTTCTTAAATGTTGACCATGTGCTATGTATTTGTTACGTTCATAAAAAAACATTTTATGTGCGATGTCGCCGCGATAAAGCCTACAATCGAAATTTTGCATCGTCGACAATCTTCCACACCACACATGAAAAGAGCCTTCCCTGTACGACGGAGGCCTTAAGATGCATGATTTGTACTAGTGTAGTCATGGATAAAGTTGAGTATTACATATGTATAAATATCGATAGTACCTCTTTTATTTCCTCCGCCACCAGCAAGGCAAAATAGGTCCAGTGTCCCAAAGTTCCATTCATTCAGACAATCGGATTGGAACAAGTGCAATGCAACGCTACTGACCCAACAGAGTTGAAACAATGTCGTCGCCGGTCGTGGAAGTCGTGACACCTCCATTGAACGAGCAGGAAGACGTAGACTCTTCTTCTTCTTCTTCTTCTTCTTCTTCTTCTTCTTCTTCTTCTTCTTCTTCTCAACGGATGATCTTGCGATGACCGCTGCAGACAAGATGTTGATCCCACATGTGTCGTTGATGGATGATCCTGGCATGTATTATGGTTCTCGTGCCGCCGGTAAGAAACGACTCCGAGTCATCCTCCATAGCTTCCTCTCAAGTGTGTGCGTTGCCACCGTCGCCACCTATGTCCCGACCATGATTCCTACCACCGCAACAATGCCCACCCTAAACCCTATATATACATAGCAAGTTATAATATCTCAATTCTAAACCTAATAATGAGGGTATATTTTAGGATAACTCTAAATGGGGGTTGGGGGGGCATTGCCCCCCTATCACTCTGCGGTCCCAGGAAGCTGTCGCCGCTAGCAGGCCTTGCATTGAATAGCGTTGGCCGAATTAGAGAAAGGGAAGAACATCGTAAACCCTAGTCTGATATTTATTAGGCTGGAGGAGGGAGATGGAGAAGGTTGCTGGGTTGATGCAAAACTTGAGGCTATCGGATGAGTTACAGGGAGTTAAGATCACTTGGTCAGGGGAGACAGGGGGTGAGAGTACCAAACCGTAGGCCATGCATGGGTAAAATGTTGTCGGAGAAGCCGGCTCACCCGGACGCAATATGCTTGGCCAAATCTGGTGCCCACTCCGTGGGATCGACTGCAGGGACATGGGTGATAATATTTTCTTGATCACTTTCATGCATCTTGGTCCTTGGATGTTTGAAAAGGATCTTATCATCATGGAGGATTTTGTACCAACCAAGAAGATACATGAATATGAATTTAAAGAGTAAATTTCAGTTTTTACGCTCTAGTTTGACATTTTTGACGCTAATTACCCAGTTTAGCAAGTTTTCATCCTAATTACCCCATTTAGCAATAGTTTTGACAATCTTTACCCCTTCTAAATTTTTTATCCGATGATTGCAAAGAGCTTCTGCTGCTATATACTACCAACAGAATGCACGCGGTGAACTTGGCTGGCCATGCTTCACGCGACGACGACGATGCTAGCCTTGTCGGCCAAGATGTTACCGTGCATGGTACAATCGTTTGAACCGTCGCACATAAATCTACTATGGTGTTTAAGCAACTCTGCCTGTGGGTTTGCTTGTTGTGGTTTGAATAAGAAATGAGCTATCGGCTTTTGCTTAACAGATCAACTGATCAGAACTTGCGTTTAGTTAGACATAACATAGGGTTTGGTTGGTTTAAGCAAGACACCATTTGTTCTTATTTTAAGGGAAGACACAATCTGTCCTTCATGTCAGAATTAGAATAAATGAGAGAGAACATTCCTAACGCATCGTGTTCATGGGGGCGGTACTACTAGACTCAAAGGAAGAGCAGTTTATTGTGGTAAATTATCTTTAAGCACTTGAACATGGTACACTAGTGTGGTTAATTGCTTGATTTTCTTTTTTTTAATAATTGCATAATTAAAAAATTTGTCATGTCACATGTACCTAACACCCGGGACTCAGCAATCAAAATGCCACAAAATTTTAGAAGGGGTAAAGATTGACACAAATTTTGCTAAATGGGGTAATTAGGATAAAAACTTTATAAATGGGGTAATTAGCATAAAAATGTCAAACTTGGTGGTAAATTTTGGAATTTACTCGAATTTAAAACAATTCCAATATGGATTCGAGTCTTTAGAATGCCTCTTGGTATGATGGACCGCCCCGATGGTATGCTGTTAGGGAAGAAGCTTGGTGTGTTTGATGATGGGGATACGCCACCGGGTATGCTCGGACGCTTCCGATCGCCCAAGGGTCATGAGTGGGCCCGCAGAATCGAGTGGATCAAAGCCCAAAGAAGGTATTAGCGATCGAAGTGAAGGCCCAAAGCAGCAGATAGGCCCGGTCGGTCTAGGTTAAACGACATCAAGTCAAACCAAATCGGTTGAGATATGTAAACCCTAGGAGGTGAGCCTATATAAACCTTCCCTACGGGGTGAGTAGAGACACGCCTCATACACCCAAGCAACTCGCCGCCTAGTCGCCGAAGTTCGCCCATTGTAAACACCTCCATAATACAATCTAGCAGAGTAGGTCTTTATCTCGGGGCCAACCTGGGTAAAACCTCGTGTCTTTGCCTCATCTCGCACCGCATGGCTGCCGCCTTGCCCTCGTTTCTACTACTCCGCCGATTGCAGCATCCGCCGTGGTCATTCCCACGCTGGCGCCCACCGTGGGGCCTGGCCGCCGGCCGGTGTTCTGCGGCGAGATCCAATCTGCCAATCAACGAGACGGTCGCCACCGGCCGTATGATAGCGATCGGCGAGATGCTCCAGATCTTGCCAAACAGCTACGTCCCGGCGGCGCGACCCGTCACGCACAGCGTGATCTTGCCGATCGGCACGATCAGTCTCTTCGCCGGCCTCACCGACGCCATCACCGGAGGACTCGGCTCGCATCCGCGAAGTCGCCACCACGCGATCGGCTCCGAGAGCCAGGTTCGCACGATCCACCGCCTCCGAGTACAACTCGCCCACAAAGAACGTGGTCGGAACTCGCCGCGCAGAAGATGCGGCTCACCGACGACGCCGACTCGGCGACTTCGCCACACGCCGATCCATCACCGCCTCGTCGCGGGCTCCATCGCCTGTGTCTCCAACGGAGATTTCGAGGACCCTCCATCCTGGATCTTCGAGTTCGACTGGTCGAAAACTCACCGACTTCCACGACGGAACCGTCGCCATGCCGCGACCTACATGGCCACCGCGCCGATCCGCCGGAGGATCCTTTCTCCACCCTAATCCTCCTAACGCCACGGCAACGGAGGTCGAGGAACTCCGCGAAATTGGCGGAGGCAAGACGAAAGAGCATGCCGAGCGCGAAATTTCGCCGAGCAAGTGACAGCAGAACTGTCACGCTACCACCAGCAGCGGATCGTCACACTGAACCCCACCGCTCAGGGCGCGCTGAACTTCGACGACGAAAACGACCCGCTCAAGATAGCCGAGCGCGATCTGCGAGAACGCCACCAGGAAGCCGCCCCCGCCAGATCAACGGCGATGGGTGCCCCACCACCACCCAACCGCACCTCCCAGAGACCAGCATGATAGTCGCTCTCACGGGAGCGACGCGAACGGCCTCCCACGCTTCTCCACCTCGATGGACAACCTCGTGGCAGCGAAAGAGCAGCGACCGATCGCGGCCACGCGACGGCGCCTTTACAGATCCAAAGACGTCAAGGCCCTGCCGAAAAGCCGTGGAGCAAAGAAGCGGGCGCCGACCGCAAGGGCGAGTATACTCGCCTCGAAGCAGGCGGCCTCAGCGGCCGCCCAAGCGTAAACACCCTCAATTGCCCGCCACCGAGCCACGCAGCTAACGCCGACCCGCAACGCTGCACTTCCACCAACGATCCTGTGTCGGCGACCAACTTCGCCGCCGCTAACGGAGAACCCATCGACGCCCGCACTCATATCATCAACAACCAAAATCGCACGACGACGGCCGACGACTTGCGGCACACCCTAACTACTCGCCGATGGCGAGCCTATGGGGTCGCCAATCGACTAGGGCCTAAGTGCTGGACCAATGATCCGAGGCGAAAAGTACCCGCCAAACTTCAAGGCGCCAAAGGAGATAGAAAATATGACTGCACGACCCGCATGCGGCTTGACACATACCTCATGGCAATGGGGATCGCGGTCACTGATCTACTACCGCCTGTTACTCCCAATCGATGATGGAGGGACGCAGGCAATGGATCAACACGCCCCCGTGATGATCGACTCCTGGGAGGAAATGCGAGACGCCATCGTGCACTTCGAGTGCTCCTACACTCGCGCCACCACCATCGAGGACTCGAACGGCGCGCCCAGGGACCCGCGAGTCGACCCGCAATCGGGTCCAACGGTGGCAAGAGCTGCATAACGCGTCGGCATCCACCCGACACCGCGATCCATTGCTTCAAGACCTCGTGCCGCTACGAGCCTCTAGTCGCCAAGCTCAAGCGACACGCCCGCACACTCGACAACATCCCCGACCTCCTCGAGATCGCCAAACGGTACACCGAGGAGGATCCCAACCAAGACGTCGACGACGAGTCCAGAGGGCAACGCCAAGACGGCGGCAACGACGGCGACGCCGAACCGACGACGCTTAGCGGCACCGCCACGCAAGCGCCAGAACGACGGGCGAAGTCGATTGCCGCTAACGCCGGGCACGCATAACGCGAGCCCAAGAGCTACCGCTGACGGAGGGCAACGACGCGATGGCGGAACTACAAGAACAAGCCAAGGTTCGATCCCGCCCTCCTTAACCAACCATGTGCGTTTCACGGCAGGAAGGAAAACCCACGCACACCACCGCCGACCGCCACACCCTCGTGGAAATCGAGAAGGCACGAACGCGCTGGAAGACACCGACAACGACCCGCCAAGTGGCGGAAAATTCGCAAAGTAGCCGCTCGCCCACACCTTCACAGGCTTCAACAAGCGCGAGAAGAAGGTCATCGCCGCGCTGCCGCCGCCAACGCTGTGGCCCAAACAGACGCCCCCGGTTCCTCAACTGGTCGGAACAGCCCATCACCGAGCCGCAAGACCACTCGCCACGCATCGAGTACCTGTGACGAGTCGCCTTGGTGGTCAAGCCCAAGGTTGGCGACCATCGCTCCCAAGACACTAATGGACGGCGGCTCCATCAACATCCTCTACCTCGACACCTTCAGCGGTTGCGGCTCCCGCAATCGATGATCGAGACAACCCACACCACGCTCCACGGCATCGCCCCGGTCGGAAGGCGACCCGATCGGCAAAGTCACGCTACCCGTCACCTTCGTACTCCGGCAAACTTCCGCACCGAGCGGATCGCCTTCGAGCTGGTGCCCTTCGACAGCTTACCATCGCTGGGCGCCAGCGCTCGCCAAATTCATGGCAGCGCACTACGCTGCATAACGCGATGAAGCTCCCCGGCCGGGGTCATCACCATCAACGGCGACCGACATGGCCGCCGAACGCGAGGCCAAAGGGGAACCGCCGACGCCGTCATCGCGGCAAGCTAATCACGCCGACGAGCTCAAATACGCGAGCGGGTCAACAACGACGACCCCACAATACTCAAGAAGCCCAACTCAGAGGGCACAAGCACCTCAACCTTTGAGGCCACGACGACACTGCGAGCTGGTCCCAGCGACCCACCAGACGGTGACGATCGGGACAGGCATGAGCCCAAAGATAGGAAGGCGCGCCATCGAAGTTCCTTCGTGAGAATAGGGACATCTTCGCATGGAAACCCTCCGACATGCCCGGTGTACCTAGGAGCTCACGAGCACAAACTAAACGCCGACCCCAAAGTGCGACGTCAAGCCGCCACGGCCCTTCAATGAAGAGCGCCGAGCAATCGCCGAGGAAGTGCTACCGCCGCTGCCGCTTCATCCGCCAATCAAATACTCCAAGTGGTGGCAAAACCAGTCCTGGTCGAGAATTAAACGGACCGAGAATGTGTATCGACTACATAAACTCGAACAGCGCCTTGCCCAAAGGAGCAGTTCGTCTCCCGCGGATCGATCGATAATCGATTCAACCGCTGGGCTCGAGTCGCTGTTTCCTCGACGCCTACTCCGGTACAACCAGATCAAAATGGCTGTCGAGGATGAGGAGAAGACGGCGTTCATCACGCCATTCGGAGCATTCGCTACACCGCCATGACCTTCGCCTCAAGAACGCCGGGCGACCTACCGGTGCATGCAAGAATGCCTCGCGAGCCAAATTGGCCGCAACATCCACGTCTACATCGACGACGTGGTCGTGAAATCCGCCGCCAAGGAGACCTATCACCGACCTAGCGGAGACCTTCGCCAACCTACGGAGGTACAAGATAAAGCTCAACCCAGCAAGTGCACCTTCGTGTACCCGCCGGCAATTACTAGGGTACGCCGCTCCAAACGAGGGATCGAGGCAAACCCAACGAAGATCGACACGATCGCCTTACCGCAAACCCGAGTGCTCGCGCGATGTCCGCTGGTCGGGCGTAGCGGCTCGCCGCTTCATCCTCCCGCTGGTAAAAGGCGATGCCCTATACCGCCGATGCGAAGAATCCCACCTTCCATGGGACAAGGAGGCGGACGACGCGCCCGCGACCTCAAAAAGGTGCTACTCGCCGCCACCGTCGACAAAAGAGCCCATGCTGGTTTACGCCGCGGCGTCCGAGCGCCGTCGCTGTAATGGTTGTCGAACGACCGAGGAAGGAAAGGAGCGCCAGTCCAGCCGGTGTACTACATCAGCGAGGTCCTCACCGAGTCGCGCCAATGATACCCACAATACCGTAAGCTGGTATACGCGGTCAGGGCTCAGCGCGCCGCCAGACTACTTTCGTGAGCACCCGATCACGGTCGCCTCCTCAAAGACCACTACAAGACATCATCCGCAATCGCGAGGCGACCGGGCGGGTCGCCAAGTGGGCCGTCGAGATCGGCGTCCACAACATTAAATACGAGCCACGAAGGGCGATTAAGTCCCAGGCACTGGCCGACTTCATCGCCGACTGGGAGGAGGCCCAGCAGCCAGAGAAGCCGCCGTACCTCCATTACTGGAACCTGCACTTCGACGGGTCCAAGAACGCGGACGGTGCAGGCGCGGGGATAGTGCTGACTTCACCAAAGGGCGACAAGCTCCGCTACATCCTCCGCCTCGAATTCACGCCCTGCACCAATAACATGGCTGAATACGAGGCCCTACTCCACGGCATGCGAGCCGCAAAGGAGATGAGCGTCAATCGCCTTCGATGCTACGGAGACTCCGACCAAGCGGGACAAGTCGCCGCACCGCGACGCCATCTCCCTACCATGGCGGCATCGCCAAGAGGTGGACAAGTTGGGCGGCCACTTCACTGCTACTCGCCGAGTGGATCGACGCGGAAAACGAAGAGGCCGACGCCTCTCGCATCGGGTCGGCTCGACTCGCACCACCCGCCGCGTGTTCCTCGACACAATCTCCAAACCATCGCCTCTCCCGAGGGAGATCGACATCGAGTCCCTCTCAGCCGAGGCAGCCTTGGTCGCACTTCATCACCGAGCGACGATCGACCAAGCCCTATATCGCCTACCGAGACCGCACCCTGCCGCAGACGCAGACAAGCGCCGAATGATCGTCGCCGATGTAAGTCCTACACCATCATCGACGGCGAGCTACACAAGCCAGCGTCACCGAGTGTTCCAACGCGTCCAACCGTCAAGGACGCAAAATCCTACACGACATCCACTCAGCGATCGCGCCACCACGCCGCCGCTTCCTGGTCGCCAAGGCTATGCGACACGGCTTCATCGCCCACCGCGACACGCCGACGCTGTCGATATCGCCCAGCTGGCGCCGGGTGCCGAAGTACGCCAACCAGACGACGCTCCAAGTTCGGCGCCAAAACAATCCCCATCACCGCCATTCGCCGTGTGGGGCATGGACATGGTAGGCCCTTCAAGAAGGCCCCTCCGCTACACCCACTTGCTAGTCGCCACGACAAATTCACAAAGTGGGTGGAGGCCAAGCCAGTCCGGAAATGCGACGGAAGACCGCCACTAAGTTCCTACGCGAGCTCATATACCGCCACGGGTTCCCAACAAGATCATCACGGACAACGGCACAAACTTCGCCAAGGGAGCAATGGCCGAATTTTGCGAAGAGCACCACATCCGCTCGACCTCGCGTGACACCCGAATCCAATGGCCAGCGGAACGAGCCAACCAAAGCATCCTCCACGGCCGGCCGACCCAAGTACCACTGAGCGCACCGCTGGATGCTGGGTCAAGAGCTCCTCCGTCATCCGGGGAATCCGCACCGTCAACAGGTCGACGTGATTCACCCTTCTTCATGGTCTACGGCCACCGGGCCATGCCCACCGACCTCGAACACGACTCGCCGCTGGTCGCCCACTATACGGAGGCAAAACGAGCTGGCCCGCCAAGATGGGCTCGACCAACTCGACGAAGCAAGCGACCTCGCCGATCGCTGCACCGCCATTTATCGCAAGGCTCCGCCTACCACAGCCGACGGGTGAAAACCCGCACCTTCCGTGAAGGCGACCGGTGTTACGCCTCATCCAGACAAGAAGGGCATGCACAAGCTCTCCCTCCGTGGGAAGGCCGTTCGCCATCGGGCGCAGACCGCAACGACGCCTACTACCTCATCGACGTCAAGGACGGCGAACTCGACGTCAGCGGCCATGGAATGTAAATCTCCTCCGGAAGTTCTATTCCTAGAACCCCACATATGTACTCCAACGCTATGAATAAAAGAAACGGTCGCAAAATTGCCTACTCTCCATGCCTTGTGCCATTCGTGACTGTAATAAACAACGCCATGCTACAATACAGAAATCAACCTTTGGTACAGCGACCGCACGGCTAAGTAGTGCGATGTAAGAGCACCGAGTCATTTGTGTCTTGCATCGCCCACGAAAACGCCAATCCGAGCCCCATTGAGTCGCTTAGCTCGACCGGTTTTACGAACCAAGACAACTGCCCTCGCTTCCCAGCGACCTTGGTCCTCCGCATCCTCGGTAGCGACTGAACGGCTAAGTACCACGCCGGGGACTGAATACCAGTCGTCGCGATCGGTCGGAAAATGCCAAGTAAGAAAGCATGCCCAGACTCGCCACGCGATCGACCCACCGGCCAGCAGGAGTGACGGCCACACCAACGCTGGTCCTCAACCACCCTCGAGTCGCGCTTGAACTACCAGTACCACGCCGGGGACTCCACCCGGCCCCGCTCAGACGGAAAACGGTAAAGTACAGCACTCAAGGAGTCGCTTTGCGACTCCTCCGAGCTCAAGTAGTCGACTAAACTAACAACACACATGATAACAACAAAACATCATATATGAGGTGACCCCCACAAAAGGGCTGACGCGCTCGGGGACTCACCCAAAATCAATCCAAAACACACAAACAAATAGCAAAATGAACACAACGTTCCATTCAATCGCATATTGCATTGTCTTACATTACAAAATATGCCCGCTATGTAATCCGCTAACACATCTAGGCAAACTACCCTATTCTGCAGCTGACGACGACGCGCCAAAGATCCGCGCCACGGATGAACGCGGTGTACGGGTTTGACGGATACGCCGTCGGCGCATTCGCCATCGCCGAAGGAAAGGTTGCTCAACCTGAAGTCACGGCGCGGCTCGGGTCGCTGGCGACGACCGCTTCTGGTAGGGAAGGAGGTCGCCCATCGCCCACGCACGCCCGAGTACGCGCGGCACGCTCTCGCAGCTTGAGAACCTGACAGATCCACCGCGGCCTCGACGAAGGATACCCACTCGCCACATCGCCGAGGTCAAGTCCTCGGGAAGTGGGCAGTCCAAGGCTCAGAGCTGCCGACGCCCGCTGAAACGCCGACCGCTGGCCATGAACTCTACGCATCATGGGCACCTTCTCCAAGTACTCCCACACCTCAACGAGGTCACCGGTAATAACCTCCGTGGGACATCTCTTGAAGGTAGGCGCGGATGCACGCCGATGCAGTGTCGCCGAAGTCGACAAGCATGCTTACGCACTCTTGCGCCAAGAGAGCTCGCTTCTTCTTGGCTACCAATAACATGACCTGCGAAGGAGACAATTATGAGTACCATGGAAACCACAAACAATACAACCGAAGATGTGAAAGACGACTCACCAAGCAACGGGCGGGCGAAGTCCCGTGATGAAACTCGAAGCGATGTATGATCGCCCGAAGCCCAACAATGAGGGCTTCCGACGCTTCGGTCTTCCTCCGCGCCGCAATGGCTTCGCCGCCCGTCCGCCGAGCTTGCTTCTTCTTTGCCTCCGCAGTCAAGGCCGAGGTCGGCGATCCTCTGCTTCAAAGTGCCTAACGCAGACCGACCGCCACCAGCTCACCAGCAGGACAAGCTCTGGCGAGCCACCTCCGCTACAACAGCCAAAAGCTCCTTGTTTGCTTCTTGGATAGCGGCCAGCTTTCAAGACGCCGCCGCAGCCAATCGCTCTGCCGACTCGGGCAGACCAGACATCTTCAAAGTCGCACATGAAATTACTCAGTGCCCACCCGCTAAAATTTAGCGGTGCGCACTGGGACCGACGATCACGAATTTTCGGTGCCCACCCGCTAAAATTTAGCGGTGCGCACTGGGACCGCGACCACGAATTTCTCGGTGCCCACCCGCTAAAATTTAGCGGTGCGCACTCGGGACCGGGCGACCACGAAAATTCCTCGGTGCATACCGCCAAAATTTAGCGCACGCACTCGGGACCGGATTCAAAGTACAAAACAAGTAATTATAAGAATCAAGCCGCTAAGCACCGACCGATCCTCGGGACCGGAGGTACCGGATGGCCGCAAGCATGCCGTGAAGTTGTACCGCCACACGACGAGCAGCGCCGGCAGCGCGACGCTGGTCGATTTCAGCGCAGGTCTCGAGCGGGCGGTCGCAGCCGTCGCCGCCTTGGTCATGAAACGGGGAAGGTAGCAATCGAGGCGCCCAAAGGAAGTCGCCTCCGTCAGGCAAGGAAACGCCTTCAGAGACGCGGTTGCTTCCATCGCTGGTCCAGCGCGCTGTCGTCAGAGACGACGATGTCGCCGCCTTGGCCTTCTTGCTGCCTTCCGCCGAGGCGGCGACCTCGCCACTTTTCCTCTTGCGGAAGGGTCTTCCTCGCCAGCGAGGATACCTTGGCCACGGTCGGGTGACCCATCTTTTCACTCCGGTCCCACATCGAATCAAATCAATAAAAGACAATCAAAGTACTAAAGGAAAGTAGAGAAGGCGAATCACTTGGCGATCGGAATGAAACGCAGCCTTTAAGGCCGGCCGGTTTTTCCAGCCAGGCCTAATCGGCGACTAAGCCCCAGCCAGGACGCCAGGCGCCTGTGATACGGACGGCTTCTTTGACGTTGAGGTAGCGGTTGGCGCCTCCGGGGCGCCTTCGGCGGAGGCCTCCTCGCGAATTGGGGCTACCGCGGCCGGAACCTCCTTGCGGGGCGAGGCCACCACGCTCGGGACCTCCTTGCGAGGCGAAGTCGCCACAACCGGAGCCTTCCCTAGCCCAGAAAACGGCGCGAATGGCGGAGGCATTGAGGCCAGCGGTGCTTCTGTAGATGGCGCATCTAGCGCGGTTGTCGCCGGGACTGCGCCGTCACCGGCCGAGCTATGAGCATCAGAGCTGCTCGTTGAGTGCGGCGGTGAGGCCGCCTTCGGCGGCTTCGTCTTCCTTCTCAGGGGGGCCCTCGCCTCCTTCTCCTTCTTCTTCTTCTTCGCGGGAGTGTCCTGACGGCGCGAGGTGGTCTCTGGGAGTTCGTCATCGCCATGACGCCGAGGCTCTCGCTTGCTTCGATCTCTACCGACGCGTTGCGCGGGTCTTTCGGACTGGGGCAATCTCTTCGGACTCGCCCTCATCGCCCTCGTTATCCTTGGCGGTGGCGATTCGCTTGTATCCCGGGCGGATGGCGGGGCTCGTCGTCGGCGGGTGGTAACCACCCTTCCACCACTTGGAACAGCGTTAAACACGAAAGAAGTTAGAGTTACCGCGATCGCACACGCGCGATCGCGAACAAGATAAAAGGATTACCGTCGGAGCCGACGCTGCGGTGTAGGGAGGGACCAGCCCGCGCATCCGCTATGTCGCTTGGGTGATCTTCTTCAACTGAGAGGTAGTCCTCCGCTTCCACTTCGCCGAGGCAGCGTCGAGTCTCCCGCCCGTAATCGGGTACATGTAATGAGTCGCGTTAGCGGAACGAGCCGCCGCCCAAGCCAACAATTGTACAAGTTTACCGTCTGAGCCCTTCTTCTTCAGACCACGGATGGTCCGGAGCATCTCGTCGACGACCATCCGGTCGTCGGAAGCTTGCCGACCGAGATGGCGTGGCTCGAACGATTGGCCGAGTACCGCGGGATCGCCGCCGCCCCTCCGGAGTCGACTCGGTCACGTAGAACCACGACTTTTTCCGCCACCGCTTTGGCCGGCAGATCGTCAAGAAGGAAGCTTTGGATTTGAGTTGGAAGGTTAAGCCGCCGCGACTAGCATTGGGCCGCCTCGCTCGCCGATCCGTCCGGAATGATCTTGCCACAAGGGAAAGTAGGGCCGGCAGCAAGTAGCACTCGCAGAACGCCACGAAGATGGCGAGCTGCTCGATGCTATGGGGACCCAGATCCGAGGCTGGATCCGAGTAGGCAGTAAACGCCGGAAGAACAAAGATGGGAAACCCTAACCCCGCCGAGGTGATCGTGAAGCATAAACTCACTCTCGGGTTTGGGGTCGTTTCCGGCCGCGGGATACGCCAGCCGGCCCAGGATTCCGCCTCCTCGAAGGAGGCCACGCTACCGGTGCACTTGGATCTACCCCAAGGTTCGGTGGAGAGGGCCATGGCTGAGGATTTGTTTGGAGGTCGGAGGATTGCGGGTCGATCGGATCGCGGAATCAAAGGAAGGAAGATGTGTGTACTCGGAAGAGATGGAGGGCGGTTGGCTTTGCAATAGCCTACCATTCTTCTTATATAGCGGAGTTGCCCGCCAAATCGGGGCCGTTACTGCGATGATTACGCCGTGGTTACCGTTGAGTTACCTTAACGGCTAGTTTGACCACGCCAGACGGTCCAACTCCAGCACTCGGCTCGTTAAGTCACTCGCCGAGACCGCTCGTTCGCTGGCTCGATTCGCCCAAGACGCCACTCGGTTCACCGGATTTTTTCCTTTATAGAGCCCGCCGACGATTCGATCGATGCCAACTTGAAGTCAGATACTCGACCGCCGCAGCCCACTCATGCCTAATCAACGACGGCCTCGGGACTCGATGGGGATACGCCATCGGGTATGCTTTCGGACGCTTCCGACCGCCCAAGGGCTGGCGAGTGGGCTGCGCAGAACGAGTGGATCAAAGCCCAGAAGGTATCAGCGATCGAAGTTGAAGGCCCAAAGCGAGCAGATAGGCCCACCGGTCTAGGTTAAACGATTACAAAGTCGTAACCAAATCGGTTGAGATATGTAAACCCTAGGAGGTGAGCCTATATAAACCTCCTACGGGTGAGTAGAGACACGTTCCCTCATACACCCAAGCAACTGCCGCCTAGTCGCCGAGTTCGCCCATTGTAAACACCTCCATAATACAATCTAGCAGTGAGTAGGTCTTTTCTCCGGGGGGCCGAACCTGGGTAAAACCCTGTGTCTTTGCCCTCATCTCGCACCGCAGATGGCTGGCCGCCCTTGCCCCTCGTTCTACTACTCGCTGCCGATTGCAGCATCTGCCGTGGTCATTCCCACGACATTTGAGGAGATGGAGACTGGGGTTGATGATATAAGGCTGTTTGGAAAATATTTGAGAGTGAAGGTTCAGATCCAAGTTCCTAAGCCATTGTTCCATGGTGTAATGGATGAACATGGTAAAACATTGTGGTGCCCCATAGAATACGAATTTTTACATGACTTTTGCTTTATTTTCGGAATCTTGGGTCATAGTATGAGAGGTTGCTCAATCAAGCTGCGTGAAGGGGAGAAACCACAGTATGGAAATTGGCTGAAGGGACATGGGGAAGAGGATAATAGGGGAGGGGGATAGTGGGAGAAGATATGACGGTCATGGGGGCAGTGGCAGCCATGGTTCTGGAGGTAGTTGGTGGAGTGGAAAGTCAAGAAGTGACAGTGTTTCATGGCGCAAACCGCAAAGAAAACTTTAGATCGGTAGGAGGCAAAGGTGGTAGTCATCGGGAGAAGAGTGAGAAGGTTAATAGTCAACCAGGAGATAGGCTTGCCATCAGAGCCACATGGGAACCCGAAGAATCTATTTGGAGGGGAAAACATTGTGCACAAGGATGTCGAGAAAAACAAAGGTGCGGTGGTGGTGTTTGTGGAACCAAATTTAAATAGGAGGGGGCATGATATGGAGGTAGATGTGGATGCAAATTCGGGAAAGGGAGGGGAGATGAAGAGTAATGTTGGAAATGCCACACAAACTGACAATCGTGGAGGGGATCCTAAGCAAGAATGGAAATAAAAATAAGGACGAGAAGAAATTCAAGAAGGTCAATGGTGAGAGGGTACAGAATGTTAGTATATACAGGTACGTATATTAGGTGTATGTAATTACCTTTTTACCCTTTGTAACCCTAACCCTAATTGGCCTTGAGCCCATTATGTAAACACTGGAACCCCACGTATTATGTGAGGCTTTCCCCAAACATCTCTCTCCCGCCCTACATGGTATCAGACTAGATCCTAAACCTAGCCGCCGCCCCCATCGCACCCCGCGCCCTCGCCGCCCCTTCTTCCGCTGCCACGATGTCAGGTCCCGCCGCCTCCCTCGATGGCATGTCCGGGGAGATTGTCCCGGCCGCTCCCACCATTCCCGCTGGCGGCGACCCCGTCAAAAAAAGTATCATGACTAGTTCCTGGTACTCTTCTATGGATTCTATATAAAATGGATTCACCTCAGAATCCAACATTTTAACAGTCTAGATGGATTATGAATAAATATTCTTTTCTTGTGGTTTTGTGTGCTGGTTCAGCAGGAATCAGGATAATAATTTGGATTGAAGTGGTGATGAGAAGATTTTAGAGATAAGGAGATGAAAATATGAAGGTTTAGATAGGTTTATTTCTAGGCATTTTCAATTTTTAGCTTTTACTTAGTTCATTTTGTAACTTCTCTATTTTGTAAATATTAAAATCTTTTATCCATTGCAATATGAATAAAGTTGTCTTTGAATATTACCTATGCCAACTTTTATTTATGCAACATTCTTATAGTTTTTGTACTTGATCCCATGTTTGACTAATTCAAACTTCCATTTTGAAATCATTGGTTTGAATTTGGGCTACCGTGACGAACATGTTTCAGTAATCAGTATTGGTCGAACCTGGTCAGTCCACTGTGACGAACATGTTGGGACAGATGGATTTGATAGCTGCCAATTGAATTTTGTTAAGTATATCAAAATTCCGGCTGTCTGGCATCAAGGACTGAAACTTTCAAGTTTCTTGTTCCCACGTAGAATCATTCTCCGTCATTATAATTTATGCTCTCGAGCACTACTATTATTGGTCGAAAGACTTGTTTTGCCTTAGCATTGAAACTGTAATTAAAAAATCAAAGTTATAACTAAGTTACTTGTATCTACACACTAAAATGCATCTAGTTATAGTATATAAATCTAGATAAATATGTCACTTTCAGGACAAGGGGTATTATAGTACTACTGCAATAGTCGTTGCTTTGTTTGGATCACCATGTCTAAACTGCAATTGGGATCTGTTCTTTGACGAAATCAGGATCAGAATTTTCTTTTACATTACAGGCCTGCAGCGATGGATTGTTCTAGAGTCTAGACTAGTACTAGTAGTATAATACGCAGCGAACGCGATAATAGCAAGAAAGCATTTTGTAATCGCTGTCAAACCCCCGCCTCTCTCTCTCCAGCCCACGGTCAGCGCCAAGCCAAGGACGGCAATGGAGAGCAACATCAGCACCTGCGCCATCTGCAATGGCGACATGCGCCGTGGCGTCGGCGGCAGCGGCAGCGGCGGGGCCAGCGGCTTCACGGCCGACTGCTCCCACCAATTTCACTTCCGCTGCGTCCTTGCGAGCAGCAGCAGCAAAGCCTGCCCGCTCTGCAGCGCGCGATGCCGCGATGTGCCGTCCTTCCGCTCCTCCAAGAGCACGCGCGACGCGGGGTGCCGTGAGCTGCCGTCCTTCGGCTCCTCCAACAACAGGCCGCCGCCGCCCGCGTCGCGCCAGCCAGCGCAGCCATTCTTCCGGCCCATGGAGCCACGCGTATTCGACGACGACGACCCGGTCGTCCGGGCGCCTCGGCCTCTCGGCGACCGACACCATGGCGCGGGCTCAAGGTCCAGCGGATCAATAGCGGTGGAGCTCAACACGCACTGCGAGTACTCGTCTCTCCCGCAGGACGCCACCCACGAAAACTTTGCCGTGCTAGTGCACGCGAGAGCTCCGGGAAGCGGCGGCGCAGCCATCGCCGACGCGCCACCGCGCGCTCGGGCGCCGCTCGACCTTCTGACCGTGCTCGACGTGAGCGGCAGCATGGTGGGGAGCAAGCTGGTGCTGCTGAAGCAGGCTATGAACTTCGTCGTCGACAGCCTCAGCCCCGCCGACCGCCTCTGCGTCGTCTCCTTCTCGTCTGGTGCCAACCGCCTCATGCGGCTCGCACGCATGTCGGAGTCGGACGACGGGAAGGCCCTGGCGAAGCGCGCCGTGGAGTCCCTCGCTGCCGGCGGCGGCAATATCGGCGCCGCGCTCCGAAAGGCCGCCAAGGTGCTCGATGACCGCCTCCACAGAAACGCCGTCGCGAGCGTGATACTACTCTCGGACGGGCAGGACACATACACCGTGCCCAGACGCGGCCGCGACGCTGACTACGACGCGCTCGTGCCGCCTTCGTTCGCTTACACAGGCGGCGGCGACGACCGGTCCGCGCCTGTCCACACCTTTGGTTTCGGTACCGACCACGACGCGGCGGCGATGCACACCATCGCCGAGGCCACTGGCGGCACCTTCTCCTTCATCGAGAACGAGGCGGACATCCAGGACGCGTTCGCGCAGTGCATCGGTGGCCTTCTCTCGGTCGCCGTGCAGGAATTGCGCGTTGACGTCGCGTGCGCAAACACGGGCGTGCGCGTACGGTCGGTCAGCTCCGGCTGCTACAGGAGCCGCATCGACGTGGACGGACGCTCCGCCTCCATCGACGTCGGCGACCTGTACGCGGACGAGGAAAGGCGCTTCTTGCTGCTCATGGATGTGCCCAAAGCGCGCGTCACCTCAGACGTCACCCACCTGATGCAAGTCAGCTGCGCTTATCGGGACATGGCTACTGGACTGGCAACGAACGTGGACGGAGAAGACGCAGTGGTGCTGAGGCCGTCGCGGGCGGCGAGCCTGGATCGCTCCGCGGAGGTCGAGCGGGAGCGCGTCCGGTTGGAGGCGACGAACTGCATCGCCGCGGCTCGGGCGGCGGCGGAGCGGGGCGCGCATGATGAAGCGGTAGAGATACTCCGGAAGGGGCAGCGAGCCGTGGTGCGCTCGGCGGCGGCCCGAGCGGGGGACTCCATGTGCGTGGAGCTTTCGCGAGACCTTCAGGAGATGCGTGCGCGCGTGGTGGACCAGCGGCGGTACGAGCTGTCCGGGCGCGCGTACGTGCTCGCAGGGTTGAGCTCGCACGCGCAGCAGCGCGCGACATCTCGGCAGATGTCTTGCGACGGCGAGACGGCGCGGCGCAGAGCAGAGGCTGGCGGCGGCACGACGCTGATATCTACGGCGTCGTTCTCGTACGTGACGCCGGCGATGATGGACATGCTGGACCGATCGCGGAGATCACGACAGCTGAGGAGTGAGGAGCGGCGGAGGAGCGGAAACTAGTGAACCCACCGAGGTTGATGATTAGATTGAAAATATAGTAGATCTGACTTTTCAAAAGTTGAATAAAAATAATTTAAAACTGCCAAATGATGAGTGAAATACATCCACGGTCCTCGAATTTATCGGCCATGTTAAACGGTCCCTGAAACCAGAAAATGCATCATTATAGTTCTCAAACTCGCTATGTATGTTCCCGTGCAACTCATCTTTTCTCCGTCTCTATTGAGTTCCCGCGCGGGCACTAGAAGTGGACATCGTCCATCGCGACGACGATGTTGTCGTCGTTCTTGAGACAGACATAGTGTAAAATCACATCCGACTCGTCGCGCCGCTCCTCCCTTAATCAGAATCGAGACGGGACACACGGGATCGATATTGCCGTAATTATTCTAAAAAAATCGATGTTTCCTCAACGATGTTGCTCGGGAGAGAGCGACGGCCGCGAGAGCTTGAGCAGGGGAGGCGATGCTCTGCCGCGATCAGGGGGCCTAAGCTCGACCACATGCAGGGGCAGCGATGCTCGAGGCATCCTGGGCGGTGCGGCACCTGTGGCTTGCTGATGGTGCTATCTGCTTCGTTACGATTGTGATTTCTTGTGTTGGATAACTCATACTGGTGAACACATGTAGGACACCGGCCGTCTAGCTTGAGTGCATGAGGGTTGGAAGATGATGTTTTCCCGATTGAGGTCGAGGAAGCACAAAGTCCGTCAGAGGTAACCGGCAGTTCGTGATGCGGGAGCACGATGGTCGTGGGGGAACACTGATTTAGGGATTTGTAACGGTGGGAAACAATGACATGGGCCCTATCCGATGATACGTCATCGAAATACGGTAATGAATGGTACTTCCTCCATTTTAAAATATAACATGTTTTAGGTTTGTGAAAAAAAAATCTAGACTTATGTGTTGGTCGCATCCCAGGATACGAATACAGTCTTAACCGTCTCTCGCACGTTTCAGTCTTACACGCGTTCACGAAAGCATTCTATCATCAGCATGTGGCGCAGACAACGAACATAATGTTCATGGCTGCTCTGTTATCCGCTCAAACCCGACCACAACTCCGTTTAAAGATCTCATCTTAGCATTCTGCCACTAGCATGTGGCGCAGACAACGAACATAACGTTTATGGATGCTCTTATCGGTCCGAGTCTGACCACGACTCCGTTTAAAGATCTTGTATTATCCCTTAAAGATCGAGCACGACTTCGTTTAAAGATACCGTCTTATCAGTTCAGTCCCGACCATGGGTCACATCTAGGTGACATACACGTCAAAAAAAATTGTAAATATCATACACATTAAAAAGATAAAGATCGCAAGAAATATAACCATACTAATATGAGGAAAAGATAAAGGTCAAGGAGGAAAGCGTTTGAATATTTGAAAGATAAAATTTTCGCTCGGATATAAGGTTGGTTGGAGAGACTACCGTCAAAGGCGGGTAAAGAATGCTTATTAAAGCTGTTGCTCAGGCTATCTCGACATATGCTAGCTATGTCATGCTTTTATTTGACCCGGGGTTTCTATGATGAGTTAAGCAGCATGATCGGAAGGTTTTGGTGGATCTAGCAGGAAAAAAACAAACAAGATCCATTGGATTGGATGGCAAACTTTAACCAAACCGACATATCAGTGGCATTTTGACTCCAAAGGATTGTTTTCAGTAAAATAATCTTGCAAACTCAAGGTTCAGCTCGGTAAGATAGAATGGAGTGGCGGACAGGCGAGAAGCACTGATGTTATTGGCAATTTAGATGGAGGAGGTTCATATCAGTGGCATCGTGTATGGAAGATACCTTGTCCTCCGAAGATCAAGATGTTCATGTGGAGGATGTCACATAATTCCCTTGCTCTTAGGCCGAACCTGGTGAAGCGTGGAGTCAAGTTGGATAACGTCAAATGTCTGTTTTGCAACAGCGATGTGGAAGAAGGAGCACATCTGTTCATAAAGTGCAGATACATAAATGAATTATGGCATAACCTTGGCATGGACAATATACGGCGGGAATTGGCCAAACCGTACTCGATTGAAAATGCTCTGGATATTATATGGAGAGGGCCGGTGGAAATGCGAGTACAAATTTTCACCTTTTGAATATATATGGAGTACAAAGTGAAGGCGAGGAGACAATGGATGTTGCTGCTATTGCTCATCAGACTAGGTGTTCTACTCTTGAATATATGGAGTTTTAGGAAGAAACAGAGAGACAAATCCCAGGAAACGGTTAAGTGGATACCACCTGATCGAGACGTCCTCAAGTTCAACACGGATGGGGCTTAAACCCCTGGTAATAACCATGCAGGTTGGGGTTATATTGCCCGCAATCATCAAGGAGAGGTTGTGGCAGCAATGGCTGGAAAAAGTGAATTTATATCTGATGCGTGTCATGTAGAGTTAACGTAGTAGTTCAGGATGTGAACCTGGCCGAGCAGCTAGGAGCGATTCATGTCGTCATCAAGAATGATGCACAACTCCTGATGATGGCACTGAATAACCATAATGCTGACGCTTCTCCACTGAGTGGGATCATCGATGATTTGAAGTTCCAAATTAGAACAAGATTTTCCTCTTGTGATATTCTATCCTGTAGGTGTCCTGGTTCGAGCGGGCACAGGCCCGGAGGCATGCATCCCGGTTGGTAAGGGGCATCGTCGGCGTGGTACGCGACCTTTAGTCGGTTTGTGTTATAAACGACGTATGCTCGCCCTCTATAAATGCTGACCTTCCTGCCTCTGTTTTTTCTTGGTGGAAGGTGTGAGGGGTGTGCTAGTTTTTTTTCCCTATGCATGCACTCAAGGTTCTTTGATGAAATGTTTGAGTGAATGATCCCGTTCAATTTCTCATAAAACAAAAATATAGAAGGTGTCCGAGACGCACTTGAGCTTTCTCCTCTTTATTTTCCTCGATCGAGGTTAGCAATCTTATCTTTTCTCTGTCATTGATATAATGCATGTGTCGATGTGAATTGGTCATTTCACTATTTATGATGTCCTTTTTTTGATAAACTTACTTATATGATGCAGATGAACGGTCGGGAATGGATGTACGGTGACCGGCGCGTAGCCGGGTATATGAAAGGCGTGGATAAATTTATCTATGTGGCTACGGCAAACAAAGAGAATGGTTTTATACGTTGTCCATGTGTTCAATGTCGGAACAACAATGAGTACTCTTCCTCGAAAATCATTCGCGGCTACCTGATTATGAAAGGTTTCATGCCCAACTATAATTGCTGGACCAAGCACGGGGAAAGATGGGTTATGATGGAAGATGGTGAAGAAGAAGATGATGATAACAACTATCATCATATGTTTCATGAATACTGATGATCGCAATGGAAGACAATGGAGAGGAAGGAGGTGAAGAACGGGCATCGGATGAGCCGGTGATGAACTTGGTAGGGTCATTTCGATGCAAAGCGAGGCGTGAACAGAAAATGAGAAGTTGAAGTTAGAGGGCATGTTAGAAGATCACAAGAAATTGTTGTACCCAAATTGTGAAGATGGCAGCACAAAGCTCGGTACCACCGGAATTGTTGCGATGGAAGGCAGTGTGGTCTAATGACTCCTCATTTGAAAAGATGCTGAAAATAATGAAGCGAAGTTTCCAAAACATAACGAACTTCCCGAGAGTACCTCTGAAGCAAAGAAGACTCTCTGTCCTCTAGGATTAGATGTGCAAAAGATACATGCATGCATTAATGATGCATCCTCTACATGATAAGGAGTATGAGAATTTAGATAAATGCCGGTATGCAATGCGTTGCGGTATAAGATCGACGATATGACCCTGGTGATGTTGAGGAGAGCCCTCGGAAGAGGGTTCCTGCTAAGGTTATGTGGTATGCTCCTATAATATCAAGGTTGAAACGCATGTTCAGAAACAAAGAGCATGCCAGGTTGTTGCGATGGCACAAAGAAGACCGTAAGAAAGACGGGAAGTTGAGACACCCTGCTGATGGGTCACAGTGGAGAAAAATCGAGAGAGACTTCCCAGACTTTGCAGGTGACGCAAGGAACTTATGGTTTGGTCTAAGTACGGATGGCATGAATCCTTTTGGGAAGCAGAGCTGCAGTCACAGCACCTGGCCGTGACTCTATGTATCTACAACCTGCCTCCTTGGTTGTGCATGAAGCGTAAGTTCATTATGATGCCAGGGCTCATCCAAGGCCCGAAGCAACTGGGCAACGACATTGATGTGTACCTTAGGCCATTAGTTGAAGAACTCTTACAGTTGTGGGGCAAACCAGGTGTACGTGCGTGGGATGAGAACAAACAGGAGCCATTTGATCTACGAGGGTTGTTATTCGTAACCATCAATGATTGACCTGCTCTTAGTAACCTTTCAGGACAGACAAACAAGGGATATAAGACATGCACACACTATTTAGATAAGAATGAAGGTACATATTTGCATAAATGCAAGAAGTTGTGTACCTGGCGAATCGACGATTTCTTCCGACCAATCATCTCGTAAGAAAGAAAGACAAGCATTTCAAAGGTGAGGCAGATCACCGGAAGAAGCTTCGAACTCCCTCTTTGGTGATGATGTATTTGGTATGGTCAAGGACATAGAAGTAATCTTTGGAAAGGGTCCCGGCGGTCAATCAGTTCCGAACGACGTCGCTACAGGACACGCACCCATGTGGAAGAAGAAGTCTATATTTTGGGAGATGCCATATTGGAAAGTTCTGCGTGTCCGCTCTTCAATCGACGTGATGCACGTGACGAAGAATCTTTGCGTGAACCTGCTAGGATTCCTAGGCGTGTATGGGAAGACAAAAGATACACGAAGCACGGAGGACCAACAAATTATGAAAGACCCAAAGAACATGCATACGAACAAAGGCGGATAAAGGCGTCACTTAAGTCGTGCCAGCTATGCTCTTACCAAAGCGAGAGAAGGAAATCTTTTTAAAGTCCTTTACGGTATCAAGGTGCGTCAGGCTTCTCATCTAATATAAAGGGATAATAAATATGTCGAGAAAAATTTCCAAAACCTGAAGTCTCATAGTATCACGTGATTATGACGCAGTTGCTTCCGATTGCATTGAGGGGGCTTCTACCGGAAAATGTTCGAGTACCCATTGTGAAGCTGTGTGCATTCCTCAATGCAATATCTCAGAAGGTAATCAATCCAGATATTCTGCCAAGGTTACAGAAGGATGTGGTACAATGTCTTGTTAGTTTTGAATTGGTGTTCCCACCATCCTTCTTCAATATTATGACGCATCTCCTGGTTCACCTATTGGAAGAGATTGCCATTCTCGGTCCGGTATTTCTGCACAATATGTTCCCCTTTGAGAGGTTCATGGGAGTCTTAAAGAAATATGTTCATAACCGTGCTAGACTAGAAGGAAGCATCTCCAAGGATATGGAACAGAGGAGGTCATTGAGTTTTGTGTTGACTTTATTCCTGACCTTAATCCGATTGGTGTTTCTGACTCGCGGCATGAGGGAAGACTAAGTGGAAAAGGCACGCTGGGAAAGAAAGCAATGATATGTAGGGACGGGGATTCTTTCACTAAAGCACACTACACAGTTCTACATAATTCCACCTTGGCAGCTCCGTATATCGAGGAACACAAGAATATTGCGCTCAAAAACCGGGAAGCTGAATCATGGATTCTGAGATGAACACATGAAGTCTTTCGGTGGTTGGATGCGGACACATCTGTTGTAGATCAGCTATACTTGTTGGCGCGTCACCATCTTCTTGTATTGAATTTCCAAAGTGCGAAATAAATGGGAATACATTCTACGATCGCCCAAGATAAAAGAGCACCAACCAAAATAGTGGTGTCCGCTTTGATGCAATAGGCGAGAATGGACAAAAGGACACATATTATGGTTACATAGAGGAGATATGGGAACTAGACTATGGAGTCTCTTTTAAGGTCCCTTTGTTTATTTGCAAATGGGTCAACCTGAATGGGGAAGGGGTAAAGATAGACCAGTTGTACGGAATGACAACAGTGGATCTCAACAATCTTGGTTATAGATATGAACCATTCGTCCTAGCCAATGATGTGTCTCAGGTTTTCTATGTGAAGGACATGTCCTCCAGACCGAAAAAAAGAAAAATATGCAAATGAATACATCATATGATGAGCCAAAGCGTCACATAGTTCTTTCAGGGAAAAGAAACATCGTGGGAATCGAGGACAAGACAGACATGTCAGAAGATTATAATAAGTTTGATGAAATTCCGCCCTTCACAGTGAAAACTGACCCAAGAATTCCGTTAAGTAAAGAAGATGCTCCATGGTTACGTCTGAAGCGATCATAAGGAAGGACATATGCCAAGAAGTTAATGCTCATATTATGTAACTCTAGTTCATGTCTTTCGCGGTTTGTGGCTTCACCGAAGGATATCTTTCGCGGTTTGTGGCTTCACCGAAGGATATCTTTCGCGGTTTGTGGCTTGACCAGTATATATAATGGGGCCTTTGGTCCCGGTTTTGTAGTCTCAGTTTTTAATATTAATAAATGTCTTGAGTGTTAGTCCTGTTTTGTGGCTGGACCGGGACTATGAAGAAGTTTTCCCGATCCGTACTTACCATTAAGATCTGATCTCCAAACGCGCGCGGTCACATATTAGGGAGTGCCTCTATGACCAGTTTCTTGGATATGTCGGAGGACTGGGATCCGGCGGCATCTCCCTGAAACTGGTCGTAGTGGTGTCTCTGCTCTTGAAAACCATCTTGCAGCTTGTAACTTCTCTAACTAGATCAATACACCTAGGAGCTAACTAATTTCACATATTAGGGAGTGCCTCTATGACCAGTTTCTCGGAGATGGGAGGCTGGGATCGTGCATCTCCCCAAACTGGCCCGTAGTGGTGTCCCTGCTCTCGAAAACCATTTTGCAGCTTGTAACTTCTCTAACTAGATCAATACGCCAGGAGCTAACTAATTTCACATATTAGAGTGCCTCTATGACCGATTTCTCGGAGATGCCCGGACGATGGGCTCGTCGGCATCTCCCCAAGCCATAGTGGTGTCTCTCCTCTCGAAAACCATCTTGGAGATGCCTCAAACTGGCTGGAGGACTGGACTCACAAGGATGCCTATTTATAGTACAAGCAGCTCGGCATAGTGTCGACACTTACGAAATAATGTCGACACTCACCCCTATTATTAGTGTTGACTCGTGTTTTGTCCCGTTTGGTGTCTCCAAGGGACTAAAGATTCATCTTTAGTCTCGGTTGGTGACACCATCCGGGACAAGGTACACGCCGCACGACATAATGTCGACACTCACCCCTATCATTAGTGCTGCCTGGCCCAGCCTGCCGAAATCCCTCCAACCGGGACTAAAGATGAACCTTTAGTATATTGAAAATCCGAACAATGAAAATCCTTCGCGTGGTGTCATATTATGTGACATAGTTGAAAGGAAAAATACCAGACTTGGTATATTGATCATGTCTCGAAAAAACCTTCACAAAATGACCTATCATGTTCGAGGATTCATGGCTTTCGGTCCAAATGACCGATGTTATGTGCTGAATCACGACATAGTTTATGATGTTCTGCCCATATTATGCATGCTTGTGGACATTGGTATGGAGAACAATGTTGCAGGAGGAAGTTTTCCTTTTTGTCGCACGGAAAAGCCCTTTTCCATTTTCCGAGCGCAAAAAACGGGTCGTTTTGTGAAGTAACCACCAAAATGCCGTTCCAGAATGCTACTGTCCCATTTTTCTAAAATACTAGACCACCTTACATGGACTATCTCCCAACCGGGACATATCAAACCTTTTCATCCATCTCGGGTAAAAAGGACAAATGTCTGCCGAATCGGCACGAAGTGGGTCCGGTTTGTACTACAGGTATATGATCTATCGCCCGTGATTTTTTGAAAAAATCATTTTTAGACTCGTAATATGTGGTTTCTTCAGAGATCCAATGCAAGTTCTAACGATGCTCGTCCCCTATCTTCATGCACGCCGGTTCGACCATAGTTAGAAATTCAGATAATTCAAAACGGGCATAATAAATTCAAAAAAAATCCGAACAATAAAAATCCTTCGCGTGGTGTCATATTATGTGACATAGTTGAAAGGAAAAATACCAGACTTGGTATATTGATCATGAATCGAAAAAACCTTCACAAAATGACCTATCATGTTCGAGGTTTCATGGCTTTCGGTCCAAATGACCAATGTTATGTGCTGAATCACGGCATAGTTTGTGATGTTGTGCCTATATTATGCATGCGTGTGGACATTGGTATGGAGAACAATGTTACAGGAGGAAGTTTTCCTTTTTGTCGCACGTAAAAGCCCTTTTCCATTTTCCGAGCGCACAAAACGGGTCGTTTTGTGAAGTAACCACGAAAATGCCATTTCAGAATGCTACCGTCCCATTTTTCTAAAATACTAGACCACCTTACATGGACTATATCCCAAACGGGACATCTCAAACCTTTTCGTCCATCCTGGGTAAAAAGGACAAATGTCTGCCGAATTGGTAGGAAGTGGGTCCGGTTTGTACTACAGGTACATGATCTATCGCCCGGGATTTTTTGAAAAATCATTTTTTAGACTCGAAATATGTGGTTTCTTCAGAGATCCAATGCAAGTTCTAACAATGCTCGTCCCCTATCTTCATGCACGTCGGTTCGACCATAGTTAGAAATTTAGATAATTCAAAACGGGCATAATAAATTCAAAAAAATCTGAACAATGAAAATCCTTCGCGTGGTGTCATATTATGTGACATAGTTGAAAGGAAAAATTCTAGACTTGGTATATTGATCATGTCTCGAAAAAACCTTCACAAAATGACCTATCATGCTCGAGGTTTCATGGCTTTCGGTCCAAATGACCGATGTTATGTGCTGAATCACGACATAGTTTGTGATGTTGTGCTCATATTATGCATGCGTGTGGACATTGGTATGGAGAACAGTGTTGCAGGAGGAAGTTTTCCTTTTTGTCGTACGGAAAAGCCCTTTTCCATTTTCCGAGCGAAAAAAGGGTCGTTTTGTGAAGTAACCACCAAAATGCCGTTTCAGAATGCTACCGTCCCATTTTCCTAAAATACTAGACTACCTTACATGGACTATGTCCCATCCGGGACATCTCAAAACCTTTTCATCCATCCCAGGTAAAAAGGACAAATGTCTGCCAAATTGGTAGGAAGTGGGTCCGGTTGGTACTACAGGTACATGATCTATCGCCCGTGATTTTTTGAAAAAATCATTTTTAGACTCGCAATATGTGGTTTCTTCAGAGATCCAATGCAAGTTCTAATGACGCTCGTCCCCTATCTTCATGCACGCCGGTTCGACCATAGTTAGAAATTCAGATAATTCAAAACGGGCATAATAAATTTAAAAAAATCCGAACAATGAAAATCCTTCGCATGGTGTCATATTATGTGACATAGTTGAAAGGAAAAATCCCAGACTTGGTATATTGATCATGTCTCGAAAAAACCTTCATAAAATGACCTATCATGTTCGAGGTTTCATGGCTTTCTGTCCAAATGACCGATGTTATATGCTGAATCACGGCATAGTTTGTGATGTTCTGCCCATATTATGCATGCGTGTGGACATTGGTATGGAGAACAATGTTGCAGGAGGAAGTCTTCCTTTTATTACGGAAAAGCGCTTTTCCATTTTCTCGAGCGCAAAAGCGGTCGCTTTTGTGAAATAACCACCAAAATGCCGTTTCGAATTCTAGTCCCATTTTCCTAAAATACTAGACCACCTTACATGGACTATCTCCCCAGGGACATCTCAAACCATTTCGTCCATCCCGGGTAAAAGTACAAATGTTTCTTAGAATCTATAGGAAGTGGGTCCGGTTTGTACTACAGTACATGATCTATCGTCCGTGATTTTTTAAAAAATCATTTTAGACTCGCAATATGTGGTTTCTTGGAGATCCAATGCAAGTTCTAACGATGCTCGTCCCTATCTTCATGAGCCTTTGTTCGACCATAGTTAGAAATTCAGATAATTCAAAACGGGCATAATAAATTCAAAAAAATCCAAACAATGAAAATCCTTCGCGTGGTGTCATATTATGTGACATAGTTGAAAGGAAAAATACCAGACTTGGTATATTGATCATGTCTCAAAAAAACCTTCACAAAATGACCTATCATGTTCGAGGTTTCATGGCTTTCGATCCAAATGACAGATGCTATGTGCTGAATCACCGCATAGTTTGTGATGTTGTGCCCATATTATGCATGCGTGTGGACATTGGTATGGAGAACAATGTTGCAGGAGGAAGTTTTCCTTTTTGTCGCACGGAAAAGCCCTTTTCCATTTTCCGAGCGCAAAAAGGGTCGTTTTGTGAAGTAACCACCAAAATGCCGTTTCAGAATGCTACCGTCCCATTTTTCTAAAATACTAGACCACCTTACATGGACTATCTCCCAACCGGGACATCTCAAACCTTTTCGTCCATCCCGGGTAAAAAGGACAAATGTCTGCCGAATCTGTAGGAAGTGGGTCCGGTTTGTACTACAGGTACATGATCTATCGCCTATGATTTTTTGAAAAAATCATTTTTAGACTCGCAAGATATGGTTTCTTCAAAGATCCAATGCAAGTTCTAAATGAGCCATTTTTCTTCCCGCTATTTCTTCCCGCCATTTTTCTTCCCGCCATTTTTTCCCGGCATTTCTCCTTGATTTTCCGCCATTCTTCCTCATTATCTTCCCGCCATTTCTCACTATATATATGTAGTTGGCCTCCATTATCATTGCACATCTCTAGACTCATATCGCAACCTCATCACTCTTTCCCATGACTTCCACCGTAGCACTAACTCCCAGGAGGCGGAGGCGCTTTGCCTCGAACTACCCCTCGCCTGAGACTCTTGTGTCCCCGTCGGCTGGATGCTGAGAACCGGAGGCGTGCCGGTTCCTCCTGTCCCTCTAGGTGTGGAGCATCGGATGGCCATCACGAACCACTACTACTTCGATCAAACGCCGGAGCAGCGGAGGAATCCTAGATGGCATCCCGACTATTTCCCGACTTGGGAAGCCTTTTTCCTGGATTGGTGTAACATCCCAAAAATACTAAGCTTGGATCATCAAACTCTAATCATCAAACTTAGGGTTAACAAAAACTTTTCTAAATAAATTTATGAATGCATGCATATGTGTAGGCATTGATTTTGAATTCTTTTAAAACCACCTTGTGTGTTTGTTTCATTGCTTGTAAAATGTTTCTTAGGTGAAATAAACATCATATAAAACATTTCCCACACTTTTCCTAAAGACAAGTAAATCAAAACACATATATTAAATGAATGGTCATTTTGACCAATTTAACTCCCATGCCTTCTTTGGCTGTCTCAAACTTTCAGAACCTAACAGAAACTTTTCTGGATCTTTGCAACCCTTGAATGTACTCATAACAAAGTATCAAGGCCCACTTTGCGATCATCCAGAAACTTTCAAATGCATAGTTTAAATGACAATTCAAAATTGAATCTTTATCATATGGGAAGATCCCACTTTTTCAAAAACCACTCAAACAAGCTCAACTTTCAAAACCCAAGCATCTGCAGACTCACCAGAACCAATCTAGCATACCCACCAAAAATCTTTTCAAAATTCAAAACTTGATTTCATGCGGCCATTTCATCAAACAGGTTGCAGACACAAATCAAACAAACATCAAACACTATTATGAGCAGTGATTTTTGCCTAACTTGTTCCCTAGTTAGGTCACAACCAGCTCAGTAGATCATCTAGGAAGATTAGCCAAGCACTAGCACCACTGTGAGATTGCCATTGCCATCAATGGTGAATAGTCGAACACACCCTTGCCACCCCATAGTCGACAGCAAGCTAGGAGCAGCAGCAAGCCTAGCCAGCATGTCTGGGAGGCAACCGATCGCCACACACCTTTGTCCCAGCCGCGAGCGTTGCCAAGCCCTGGACCACGCGCAAGAACCGCGCCAAGACCGCCAGAGACCATGCCGAGCGTGCGCCAGAGCACCACCCTCGACCAGCGCCCACAGACCGCGTGTCGCCCTCACTGCATGCACACACGATCACCACCGAACCAGGAGACCGCCAGACATCCCGTTTGCATACATGCGCCAGCCACCACCCGCCGTCGAAGACGCCGCCTCTGCCGCGCAGAGCATCGCCCGTTCCAGACCAAGCCGCACCTCCCCACGCCTCGAAACCATGTCGTTGAGCATCGCCAGGAGACACAGCACCGTCCCCTACCCTTTCCCATGCCATTAGCCGCCTGTAACACCGCCCCCGACGAGCTCACCGTGCGCCCCAACGGTCCCCTCGCTCGACTATAAATAGAGGCCACCCCCGCTCAATTTCTTCACACCATCTCACTCCCCTCTCCTCACTGATCGTACCACACCGTTCTCAGAGCAAGGTGAGCACCACCCCGCCGGAATTTCACCGGAGCCCACCGCCTCTGGAGAAGAAGGGAGCCATCAATTTTGTCCACCCCAGGAGCTGCCGCGACCAACCCTAAGTTCGCCGTCGTCGACTTCGTCGTTCGCCCGCCTCGCCGACCCTCACCCGTACCCCAGTAAGACCCCAACACCCCTCACTGGTCGCGCTAGGTTTCGTTCTCGCCTGCATTGTCTCGCGTCGACAATGACTCCCAGCCGTTGGATTAGAACTAGATCGAACGATCCATGTTGCCCATACCGCTTCGCCCAGCCCCGTATCACTGACGAGTGGGGACACCCACTTAAGCAGCCCGCGGGAGCACTGCGCTTACCAGGCCGGCCCGTTAACTTTTCCCGCACAGCCCAGTTATTCAAATTAAACTTTTTCCATTTCAATTCAAACACACTTCTGTACCCAACTTCAAAAATCAACCCATATCGATTCAGTACACCAAATTGAATGAAACCAATTTTGTTGGAAAGGCCTGTGAATGTTGAATCCAATCCCGTTGGATTCAATTCATTTGGATCTATAGATCACCCATGGTAAAAATAACAAGGAAGACGCTTTTCTGCATTCAAACATTTTTCAAATTGAAACCATAATAGATTTTGAGTTGATTCCAACTCTCAAAAATCACATTTAACCATACCTTTCAGAATATATAAAAATATATAGGTTTACTTGCAGAAATAATATTCAAGTAATAAAAGAATGCCCCATAGGCATTACTAGCCACTTGAATTAATTAAAATAAAAGGGTAAAACCTTATTAAATTGTGACACCACTTTAAATCACATTCCCATGGACTACAATATGTGGTGATGACATGTGTCAACATGACCCCATGTTTGGTTCGGAGAATATTAAATCTTAAGTAATTTTTCAATGAGTAGAAATTACTTTTCTAAAAATAAAAGGAATTAAATCAAGCCTTAACCTTGTAATGTTAGATATGATGCTAGATCATCTATAGGACCCTTGTGTGTGATGATTGCAAGTAGTTAAGTATTGTTTGGTGATTGTGTACCTTGTATTTATTCATAGACGCTAGTACCTACCAAGGATACGAGGAGGAAGGAGGATACTACGAAGAAGAAGCCGAGGAGAACTTCAACCACTGCTCTGCACAAGGCAAGCCTAATACTACTAGTGAATGTGCAAGCTAACACTTGCAAGATACTTTACCTATGCAATCTGATGCTATACCTATGCAAGCTTATATTGACATTTATGCAAGCTAACACTTGCCCGATACCCTACTGGTGCAACAAACCCCTATTTGTTACTATGCCTACTATATGCCTTAAGCATATGTGATCACACCCACTTGATAAACCAATCCTAGTTTTATTTGCAAGCTTCTTACTTTATTTCTTATCAAAGCTTATTTAGAGTTTACTTAAGTGACTTACCGATACTAGAAAGATATTTGAAGGTTGCATAAAGAGCATAAAATTTGTCCTAAGTTAGAAACCTTGATATCAGCCTAAGATATAAGGTTGTACTTAGTTGAAACCCCACTAGTTGACCATCCCTCATTATTGCTTACCCCCACTTGTAGATGCTAGTGCTAAGCATAAAACTTGATCAACTTTAGATGGGAATACTTGGTGGAAAAATGGTTATGAAAACCTTGGAATGATGGATCATTCTATTGAAATGTTTTGGACATGTGTTTCCGAACACCTGATGATTTTGGTGATGAAAATGTTGAGGCATGAGCCTTAGCCCTTTATAAAACTGATGGTTGTCTGGATGCGATACCATTCTAATTTTGTCGTACAACCACAATACCCGAATATTGGGTAGGGCTTGACTGGAAACTTATATACCTTAGTATTAGTTCCCTCATGGCCAAGGTCTGAGCTGAGGCTACCTTGTGAAGATTGTCCACCTATGCAGTACCCAAGATGACAGTTGGTCATGGTTGGGAGGCCAAACTCACAGGAGAGGTGCTTATACTAGGGCGTAATTGAAAGGTTAGGATTGATTATCCGCATCTTGAGTATGGTGAATTCAGGATTTGTTCTGACGGATGTATCGAATGTTGTGGTGAAAGTGTACAATCTCTGCAGTGTTAAACTATTCGAATAGCAGCGTCATGATTCGACAGTTGAGTGGCCATACTATTCCCCGTCGGACTTTTCAAAATGACCGATGTGAATTGAGACTTTGACTTGACCACAACAGAGTTGTGATATGGAATACAAGTTCCCACCTAGGAGTTATAAAATTGTGACTAGCCTTGGAACCTCGTGAGATAAATCGGCTTTGCAAAAAAACCTAGAGCCTAGTGTCCTATTATCCAAAACCCTTTACCGTTAGTATTAGTTTGCGAGTACTTAAAGAGTACTCATGGCTTTGTCCCCGCTATTCCCATGGCGAATATGAAGGAGTACTTGGAAGATTGACCCCGGAAGGTTCGACAACTAGGATCATCTCCCATCGTCGCATTGCATGACCCCGAAGATGGAGCTTCGCCTATGCTACCGTTATTATTACGTATTCCGCTGCTTGATGTTGTATTAAGAACTGGATCATGAGATCCCTATTTGTGTAAGAACTTATGTATCGTTGTAATGGATGATGTACTATGGTATCCAATTCTGTTATGTCTCGCAAAAATGGTAATCCTGGGATTGCGATTTATGGCATAACATGCATCTAGGATTGAAAAATCCGGGTGTTGACAAGTTGGTATCAGAGCCATCCTGACCATAGGAGGCCCTAGTTAGACTGGACGTTTGAACCAAAAACTTAGTTTCAAAACCAAAGAAAATAAATATTTACAAAAACTTATTCTCATTCTTATCTCTTTAATTCTTTCCTAAAAATTCATGTTCCTCAAAAACTCTTGCAAAATACATAAAATTTTGACACACTTGATCACCCTGCTAATCTACTCATCCTATATTTTTATAGATGGACGTGAAGTACAACAAGTTTTACCAACTTGGGAATGGAGGAGACCTTATCTTTGAGAGGGATCTGGATCAGATTTCAGAACTTCTGGAGCGTCCGCACCCCGAGTTCTTTGGAGCTCAGCTCAATGATCAAGGAGGAGAAGACCTGCAGTAGCTAATTGTTGCAAGTCTCTGAGGAAAGATTGAACCTCCCACTGCGGAGGGAATTCAGTTTACCTTGAGGGAAAACAACTGGCTCGATGGACTTGCCAGAGCAATGCAGGAAGCTCTTTCCCGTCTGTGTGGGCAGAGCATCAATCAGATCAAGGGTACTCGCTTTGAGTTTTGCCCAAGGCGTGATGCAAATGGACAACCACTGGAAGCCCCACACCACCCCAAGCTGAAGACTCAATTGGACCACCTTAGCATCATGATGTATGATCGTCAGCAGGAGTTGGACAACTGTCGTGACTACTGCATCCACAAGTCCGCCATCATCAACAGAAAGGACCAGACCATCGCCATGCTAGCAAGGGATCGCAAGTCTCGCCGCCGTCAGCTCGACAAGAAGGAGCGCATTATTGCCCGTCTTCGTCACCGCATCTCATATTTGGAGGAGACCATCCACGAGAGAGACATGCAGTTAGAAGAAAGGGAGAATGCCGGAGAGGATCTTCGAGGAGACCCTTACTCCTATCTCAGCGATGACGATGATTTTATGGAGTATCAGGCCATGGACTTCTTCACCGATGAGGATGATTTCGCCTTCATCGATGATGATGAAGATGATGAAGCCACAGACTCCAAGGAGTAGTAGCACTTGATCACTAGCGTAGTGAGTAGTATTCGGTCCCACTGTACCGTAGTTTCCATAATGGTTCTTAAAACCATCTGTTTTTCTTTGTTGTGGTGTGTGTTGTACTGTGTGCTATGAATGAATGAATGAAAAAGCAAGTTTCTAGAAAAATCTGAGTCAAACTTTAAAAACTTTCCAAAGTCCCCGAAACCTTAGAAATTTCCCTCTTTTCTCATGATCTATCTAAATCTTCAGATGCCACGTGGAGGAAGTGGTTCAGCCCCGGACCCGATGTTGCAGATCCTGCAACTATTGACTTCTGACCGCGAAGCTGAAAGAGCGGAACGTCAAGCCAACCTAGCCACTCTGCAACAGATAGCCCAGCTAGCCCACAACAACCAAGGCCACGGAAATCAGGACCACCATGGATCTAAGCTCAAGAATTTCCTGAACACCAACCCACCTGTTTTCACTAAGTCAGAAGAGCCCCTAGACGCTGATGATTGGCTGCAAACCATGGAAAATAACTTAGAAGTAGCCGGAGTAGAAGCAAACGAGAAAGTCCTGTTCGCCATCCACTATCTAGCCGGAGATGCCAGAGCATGGTGGAACAGTGTTCGCGCAATGACCGGAGGCCAGATAATGACCTGGGAGGAATGCAAGGTCAAGTTCAGCAGAACCCATGTGCCACCGGGTTTGATCAAGAGAATGAGAGACGATTTTAGAGAGCTAAAGCAAGGAAGGATGCCTGTAGTGGAATACCGTGACAAATTTTTGTCATTAGCTAGGTATGCCCCGGATGAGATAGACACCGAAGCCAAGAAGAAAGAAATATTCCTGAATGGTCTGCATGACGAGATGCAGACGGTGTTAGTCAATATCCCCTTTGCAGATATTGAAGCCCTTGTCTACTCTGCTATCCAGATGGAAGGAAAGATCAACCAAGCCAATGAGAATCGCAAGCATCGTATGATGCATCAGCCAGGAACCCATCAGACCCCAAAGTACCGCCCCAACCCATCTCCAGGATTTGCCCCAAGAACCAATAGACCCCCGATGAACCGTCCGACCTATCCCAACCGTGGAAACCCTAGACCCGGAGGAAATCACAACAAACCCGACAACCCTAGCAATTTCACCCGTGCCCCACCCAAGTTCAACACCAACAATGCTACCGCCAACGCCAACACTGCCCCGAGGACTGGAAGCAATGCTGTGCCTGTAGCAGCCAAGGACAAGTCAGAAGTAACTTGTTATGACTGTGGAAATAAAGGCCACTATTCCATTGAGTGCCCCAACAAGAAGAATGCTACAACCCCCAATGCCAATGCCCCATTTCGGCAGTCGTGTTCGACCAGGAGAAGATTTGCCCAGTGGAATTCACTCAACCGCAATGGCCGTCTTTTTCATGCATCTTGAAGAAGCTCGAGAAGCGCCGTTGTCTTGGGTATGTTTCATAATTCAGTACTTGCAAGGGTGTTGTTTGATTCTGGTGCATCGCATTCATTTGTCACCGAAGAATTTTCATGCACTAGTAAAATTCAACCAACCAAATTGAAGCATGTGATGATTGTGCAAATTCCCGGATCAACCACCAAGGCTAGGCAAATTTGCAAAGCCGTCCCTATCCGAATCCATGGCATAGATTTTTATGCTAATCTGATAGTACTCGGAACTAAAGGTTTGGAAGTAGTACTAGGAATGGATTGGATGTCCAAACATAAAGGATTGATTAACTGTGCCAAGAAAGCCATCACCATGACCAGTACAGCCGGAATATCAGTCGAGCATATATCTGAAAACTTACCTCGTCAATTTAAATGCAACAAGAGTATATCCCAACCTACCATTGACCAAGTCCGGATAGTCTGTGAATACCCCGATGTATTTCCAGATGTTTTGCCCGGTATGCCCCCAGATAGGGATATCGAGTTTATCATTGAACTAATCCCCGGAACTGGACCCATAGCCCAGAGACCCTATAGTATGAACCCGTCAGAGCTAGAAGAATCAAGAAGCAACTGGATTCCATGTTGGAAGTCGATTGATTCAACCAAGTGCGTCCCCATGGAGATCACTGTCTTATTTGTGGACAAGAAGGATGGAGGTAACCGTTTGTACGGATTATCGGAAGTTGAATGACGTCACCATCAAGAACAAGTACCCCTTGCCTAAGATAGAAGATTTGTTTGATCAGTTGACCGGTGCCAAAGTGTTTTCTAAGATTGATCTTAGAACTGGCTATCATCAACTCAAAATTCATGCAGAGGATATTCCAAAGGCCTTTACCACGGATATGGATTATGCAGTATACAGTCATGTCTTTTGGATTAACCAATGCCCTCGCTTATTTCATGAACCTCATGAATAAGATTTTTATGGACTTCCTGGATAAGTTTGTCGTTGTTTTCATCGATGACATTCTGATTTATTCCAAATCAGAAGAAGAACATGAGATACACTTAAGGACCATTCTTGGAACCCTTAGAGAGCATAAGTTGTATGCCAAGTTTAGCAAATGTGAATTCTGGTTACAGGAGGTAGGATTCCTCGGTCACATTGTATCCGCCGGAGGAATTGCCGTTGACCCTGCCAAGGTGAAAGATGTAGAAGATTGGCAAGCCCCAGCCACTCAAACCCAAGTTCGTGCTTTTCTCGGATTGGCGGGATATTACCGCAAAGTCGTAGAAGGATTCTCGAGTATCGCCAGACCCATGACCCAATTGCTGAAGAAGGACAAGAAGTTTGAATGGACCGACAAGTGTGTAACACCCTCAGAATCGGACCTATGCAAGTTTTAGCGAAACCCGCCAAACCCGCATAGAAACGATTCAAAGGTGCCCATCAGGCACTTTCGTGCGGGTGGAAAACGAAGTAATAACATTACACAACAGTCCTCGATGGGACCCACAGAACAGATGTATATAACAGCGACTCCATGAGTCAAGAATACAGATATAATATACAAAGATCCAAATCACCTTGAAAATGATACAGCGTCCGGCTACGGACAAGATGCAAATGGGGCTAAGAGCCCTGAAGAATAACCAATGGCGTCCATAACCCTGCCCAGGCCAAGCCGGAAGGGTAACCCTGCTAACGACGTCGATCTCAAAACCTGCTTAAACAAAAGGGGTGCCGGCAAAGGCAAAGGAAAAAGAGGAGCGTCAGTATTGAGGCCAGTACACGGCGAGGCTAGAATTCGGCGGTCCTCGCCTACATAGGTATGGTGGACTGAAGCGGCAGCGGCAGCATGCACTAAACAACCTATAGAGACTCGATACAACTGGCGACTATCAGAGAGGGGGGAGAAAGACCTATTCGGAACCGACATGATACTACCATCAAACAAACCCATCCTAGTGTTTCCCCCTCGAAACCAAACGAGGAAGTCAACCGAGGAACTCACTCCGTTGGCAGTTTTATTTATTCAGTTATCGTTGCAGCAATTACTAGTCAGGTAAAGATAGTCGTCCTGATAAAATAAGCAGTGGGGTCTTTTAGTTAATCATTCCGTTATAGTTGTGACACTTACTAGTCAAATACATTTAGCATGAGATAACCCAAAACCCAGCAGTTGTTGGTACTTTTATTTAGCCATTCCGTTGTAGTTGCAATACTTACTAGTCAGGTACAATGGTATGGCGACACCCAAACAAGCAATTGTTGGTAGTTTTATTTAGCCATTCCATTAGAGTGAAGCTGATTACTAGTCATTATAAAGTCAAATTTATAGCACTACTTTAGTTATGCTTGTCTATGATCGAGATACTGTGCTCCAAGTCGTCCATATATCCGGACACGGCTTTGAAAGTTTTACCCGGCCGGGGTGCACCAATAGCAACACACGCTCGATCAACCTCGGAAAAACCAAATCAAAACCCAACGAGGCTTTCACGACAAAGCAATCACAGGATTCAGAAATATTTTAGGGGGCCACCCCATTAAGCTACCATAGCGAAGTTAGTGACTCAAACGGACTCAAGGTTTGGGTAGACGGTTGTGAGATCGGGAACCCAAAACTGGGCTTGTCGACACCATGAATCGTGTCCCGATCCTAAGCAGACAGTGCTATCATGCACAATTTAATTAAAGCAGTAAGCATGGCATAAGTACAGGATAGTAAATAAAACCTCAAACTAGTTTGTGGCCCCATGAAATAAGAATGAATCAAGCTCTGGCTCAGGGGGGTCCCATATACCTCCCGGATGTGGATAGCGCGATAAATCAAGGAACAGGTATCAAGTACTCGGGGTCCTACGGGACACAAGTGGGCGTTCGGAAACCAAATATTTTCTATCACCCACCAATGCCTCTGCTTACTTCAATTTTAGTTGTTAAACATGAATTAAAGTGAACGATAAGTAAAGCCATGATCATCTCCAACATCAACATGCGGCAATACACCAACAACTGTGGCACTTGACGACACGCAACAGCACTTGAGCCAGCGACTACGACACGCAAGTCCAACTATCTACCAAACAACAGGTAATAGGAGGTGTCCAAGGCAATATACGACTGCAAAGGCTATCACGGGTACGAAAACTAGAGCAACGCAACACAGATAGCAATAGATCAACAGGAGGGAATAAATGCTATAAAAGTAAGATAGGTAGAAAGGGGGAGATGCTCGCCTGAAAACATTGTCGAAGGTTCAACCGAAGATCGGGGCGAAGCTCACATCAACTCAACGCCCTTATCCGCGAAGAAGCAAAACACTAGAAGAAACACCGGATGCAATATTTAATACTACGGCAAAAGATCGGGCATGATGCATGTATGATGCGTGACATGGCAGAGGTGCAATGCAATTAGGTCATATTAAGCGGAACCGGGGTCCCGACAATTAATTAGGTGGTTCATGTTATTTATCTACCCCGCAATTAATCGTTGTATTAACATGGCAGGATATGGTACCGGTTCGCTACACCAATTTAAATGAGGCCAATATAAGGCTAGATTTGCCCGCATATGGGCCCCATATTTAATTATGAGGTGAATCGGCATAAGGCCCCCAAACCACACAATATGCATGCGAGTATGACAATTCAATATGCAACAAGTTGTTATTATATATTATAAAATAGGGTTCTCGGATAAGAGGTCACACATTGGGGGCTCGACGATCTTGGGGTTCCGGGGTTCGGGGTCCGGGGTCGGTCTCGGGGTTTTCAGGGTTCGACGGAAGCGGTCTCGGCAGGAACGTTCTCGGATAACGGGGGTAGGTCTTGGCGTTCGGTGAAGGAGGACTTGGTTCGGCGTCGGGGGTGCATCGGATTCACCCTGGTCGGTGTCGATCTTGTCGTCGCGAAGTCCTTGTCGGGTCCGCGCCATCAAGTCGGTCTTGGCATTCGGGGTGAAGAACTCGGCGCGCGACGTCGTCGGCATCGGTGCGGGAAGGAGGTCTTATCGTTCCGGGTTGGTGATCTTGGCGTCCGGGACGGCGACCTTGGCGTCCGGGAAGGAGTACTTGTCGCACCGGGGTCTCGGTGTCCTCGGACCCGATTGAAGAGCTTGGGGGTTCACCGAGGATTCGGGCATTGGATTCCGTGAAGGAGAACTTGGTGTTCCGAGGTATTGACGTCCATGGAGATGATCTTGTCATCCGTGATGAAGAACTTGTGGCTTTGGCAAAGGTTGTTGAGGGCGCACTTGGGTCATCCTTAGGGCCAAAGTAGCCACTGCAATCGACGGTGCGCATTACTTATCTTCACACGGTCTTGGTATATGCAACACCACACTCCTACATCGGTCACCACATTGAGTTGAAGAACGGGTGTCATCACACAACCAGTCCATCTGTTAACATGGGGACACACCGAGCAGATTCCAAGTAGCACAACGTGCTAGAGGCGGTGCTTGAGCCCAGGGCTGACGCAGAGGAGACGGAGTGAGGGTGACGGCGGCAGAGAGCGGAAGGCGTGGCACGGCGGTGCTACGCCTGAGGCAGCGAGGTGGAGAGCCGAGGAGGCTGGGCGGCACGCAAACCTGATGACATGAGCGGCTCAGTGGGGCGAGCCAGGGGTGGTTGCGTGGAGTCCTTGGCGAGCTCGGCCAGGAGCGATGTCACGGGAGGAGGCGGCCTTCAGGGTTGGCCGCGGAGCTGCGGTGGTCGCAGCACGGGACGCTGGCCAGACGAGGTCGAGCCAGCGCAGGCTCAGCGGGGAGGCAGCGAGGAGGCAGCGAGCCGGAGGTAGGCTCGCCGAGAGAGGCGGGCGGCGGAGGTAGGGAGGAAGATGGCCGGAGGTGGGCAGTGGTGGCAGGCAGTGGTGGCGGCGGGGCTCGGGAGCGACGGAGGAGGAGGCAGCGCGGCCGGGCGAGGCGCAGCGGGCAGGCTCGCCAGAGGCGTGGGCAGAGGCGGCGAGTGAGAGGGCGGCCAGGCCGGAGGAGGAGGCCAGCGGGGCAGTGTGAACGAGGGAGGAGGGGCTCGGGGTGCTCATGGTGGGAGGACGAGAGAGGAGGGAGGCCGGGACGGGGGGGTGGGGCCAGGTGGCAGGGGTGGGGTGGTGGTTTGACCGGGAGGTGGTTGGTGGGGAAGGTGGACGCTTGAGGTGAGGAGAGTGGGGCCGGGTGGGGCTGGTGTGGGTCAGGAGAGAGAGAGAGGGAAAAGGAGAGGGGTGTTTGCGGGGTGAGTTGGCAGCATATGAGTGGTGGAGGGAGGGAGAGAGGTGAGGTGGCGTTCAGGGATTGGGTGGGGGTTGAGGAGAGATGAGGTGTCACGAGGGGAGTGGTCGGGGTGAGGTGGCCAGAGGGGTGGGTAGACTAGGTTGGGTAAGAAAAGATTTAGGGGGACTGGGTAGATATTTATCTGGGGAAGTAGGCTGCTTGGTCCGCACGTTCGGCTGGCAGTGGCGGCCTCCAATATAAAATATTTTATTATCTATTATTTTTATTTCTCTTAAAACAAAACATTTGCAAAAAGGTTTGGGACATATAAAAGACCCGAACGGACCTAGGTTTTCGATTTGAATAAAGAGAAGGATAATTTTGGAAAACAACGACAGGCGTTTAGAAAATAGTTTTAGACGAACAATGCATGATGATGACAATGCAATGCACAAAAACAACGCGATTTTCTAGTAGTGGTTTTGCGGGATGCCACAAAGTGTGAAGCGAGTTTTCAAGAACTCAAAAGGAGATTGATTTCAGCCCCAATCTTGATCATGCCGGATATCACGAAGCCCTTCGATGTGTATTGTGACGCATCCAAGATTGGTCTCGGATGTGTGTTAATGCAAGAAGGCAAAGTTATATCTTATCTATCTCGACAATTGAAGCAACATGAGCAAAACTATCCAACCCATGACCTTGAACTCGCAGCCGTAGTTCTAGCCCTGAAGACATGGAGACATTACCTGATGGGAAATCGTTGTGAGATTTATTCGGATCACAAGAGCCTAAAGTATATATTCACTCAGAAGGAGCTGAATATGAGGAGAGAAGATGGATTGAGATAATCAAGGATTATGACCTGGACATTCACTATCACCCTGGTAAAGCCAACGTAGTAGCCAATGCCCTTAGCAGATTGCCGTGCCGCTTGAACTCCATGATTTTGAAGGAGCAACCAAGTTTGCACAAGGAGATGGAAGATTTTCGAATGGAATTAGTAAGTGAAGGATTTTTGGCTAGCATAGAACTCCAGCCCACTTTGATCAGTCAGATTAAGGAGGCGCAAAAGGAAAATGCTAGTATCGACGGAATCAAGCGTCGTATCGATACAGGCAGAGTACCTGGATTCACCGAGGACGAAGAAGGAGTGTTGTGGTACAAAGGACGCCTTTGTGTACCAGCAGATTCTGAGTTGAAAGAAGTTATTTTGAAGGAGGATCATGATACTCTTTATTCTATCCATCCCGTAGGAACTAAGATGTATCAAGATTTGAAAGAGCAATTTTGGTGGCATAAGATGAAGAGAGAAATAGGAAGCTATATCACCAAGTGTGATATATGTCAACGGGTCAAGGCAGGACATCAAAGACCTGCTGGATTGTTGCAACCGTTGCAGATTCCGGAATGGAAATGGGATTCTGTAGGAATGGACTTTATCACTGGACTACCTACTTCTAGTAGGGGAAATGACTCTATCTGGGTCAAAGTGGACAGATTGTCCAAAGTCGCCCATTTCTTGCCCATCAAAACCACATATCAGAGTTCGAAACTAGCGGAGTTATACATCGCTAGAATCGTCGGTTGCACTGAGTCCCCAAAAACATAGTATCGGATCGAGGAACCCGGTTTACCTCGAGATTACGGAAGAAAGTTCAAGAAGGTTTAGGAACCGCCTAGATTTCAGATCTGCGTATCACCCCTGACCGATGGACAAATGGGCGAGTAAATCAAATACTCGAAGATATCTTTGAGCATGTGTTAGAATATGGATACAAGTGGGAAGACCGCATGCTCTTCGCAGAATTTTCTTACAACAATAGTTATCAAGCCGGGTTTGCAAATGGCCCCCTTTGAATTCATGTACGGAAGAAAGTGTCGCACTCCTTTGAACTGGTCGGAAGTAGGAGAGAGTCAGATTTTTGGACCCGACATCCTACGAGAAGCAGAAGAGAAGGTTCACAAGATTCGCGAGCACCTCAAGACCGCCCAATCCCGACAGAAGAGTTACGCCGATAAGAGACGTAGAGACCTCGCCTTCAATATTGGAGATTTTGTTTATCTGAAAGTGTCGCCATTGAAGGGAATGCAGCGTTTCCAACTCAAAGGAAAGTTAGCCCCCAGATATATCGGACCTTTCAAGATCCTGAACCATCGAGGAGAAGTATCGTATCAATTAGAGCTACTCGAAGAGATGTCGGCAGTACACAATGTGTTCCATATCTCGTTACTTCGCAAGTGTCTCGAAGTCCCCGAAAAGACCGAAGTGTTCAAGAATATCGACCATCGGACCATAGAGATAAACGATGACCTGACCTATCCCGAAGTACCCATCCGCATTTTGGAAGAAGATTTTCGAACTACCCGAACCCGAAGCATCAAGTTTCTCAAGATTCAGTGGAGCAACCACACAGAAGAGGAAGCTACTTGGGAGCGTGAAGAACACATCAGGACGGAGTTTCCCGATCTCTTCAAATCCTAGGTAATCTTTTCGTCCTTTTTCAAATCTCGGGACGAGATTTTGTTTAAGGGGGGAAGGTTTGTAACATCCCAAAAATACTAAGCTTGGATCATCAAACTCTAATCATCAAACTTAGGGTTAACAAAAACTTTTCTAAATAAATTTATGAATGCATGCATATGTGTAGGCATTGATTTTGAATTCTTTTAAAACCACCTTGTTTGTTTGTTTCTTGTAAAATGTTTCTTAGGTGAAATAAACATCATCTAAAACATTTCCCACACTTTTCCTAAAGACAAGTAAATCAAAACACATATATTAAATGAATGGTCATTTTGACCAATTTAACTTCCATGCCTACTTTGGATGTCTCAAACTTTCAGAACCTAACAGAAACTTTTCTGGATCTTTGCACCCCTTGAATGTACTCATAACAAAGTATCAATGCCCACTTTGTGATCATCCAGAAACTTTCAAATGCATAGTTTAAATGACAATTCAAAATTGAATATTTATCATATGGAAAGATCCCACTTTTTCAAAAACCACTCAAACAAGCTCAACTTTCAAAACCCAAGCATCTGCAGACTCACCAGAACCAATCTAGAAAATCCACCAAAAATCTTTTCAAAATTCAAAACTTGATTTCATGCGGCCATTTCATCAAACAGGTTGCAGACACAAATCAAACAAACATCAAACACTATTGTGAGCAGTGATTCTTGACTAACTTGTTCCCTAGTTAGCTCACAACCAGCTCAGTAGATCATCTAGGAAGATTAGCCAAGCACTAGCACCACTGTGAGCTTTCCATTGCCATCAATGGTGAACAGCCGAGCATACCCTTGCCACCCCATAGTCGACAGCAAGCTAGGAGCAGCAGCAAGCCTAGCCAGCATGTCTGGGAGGCAACCCGTCCACCGCCACTCAACACCGGCCAGCGTACCAAGCCCTGGACCACGCGCAAGAACCGCGCCCAGACCGCCAAAGACCATGCCGAGCGTGCGCCAGAGCACCACCCTCGACCAGCGCCCACAGACCGCGCGCCGCCCTCACCGCGTGCACACACGATCACCATCGACCGAGACCCAGACATCCCGTTTGCCGCCCGTCAAGCCGCCACCACCCGCCGTCGAAGACGCCGCCTCTGCCAGCAGCATCGCCGTTCAGACCAAGCGCCGCACGCCTCGAAACCATGTCGTTGAGCATCGCCAGGAGACACAACACCGTCCCCTACCCTTGCCCATGCCATTAGCCGCCTGTAACACCGCCCCCGATGAGCTCACCGTGCGCCCCAACGGTCCCCTCGCTCGACTATAAATAGAGGCCACCCCCGCTCGATTTCTTCACACCATCTCACTCCCCTCTCCTCACTGATCGTACCACACCGTTCTCAGAGCAAGGCGAGCACCACCCCGCCGGAATTTCAGCGGAGCCTGCCGCCTCTAGAGAAGAAGGGATCCATCAATTTCGTCCACCCCAGGAGCTACCGCGACCATCCCTGAGTTCGCCGTCGTCGACTTCGTCGCCTCATGACCCTCGTACCCAGGTGAGCCCCGGCACCCCTCCTTTGGTCGCGCTAGGTTTTGTTCTCGCCTGCGTTGTCTCGCGTCGACGATGACTCCCAGCCGTTGGATTAGAACTAGATCGAACAATCCATGTTGCCCCATACCGCTTGCCCAGCCCGTGTCCTTGGCAGTGGGGACACCCACTTAAGCAGCCAGGAGCATCTGCGCTTAGCAGCCCGTTAACTTTTCCCACAGCCAGTTATTCAAATTAAACTTTTTCCATTTCAATTCAAACACACTTCTGTACCCAACTTCAAAAATCAACCCAGATCGATTCAGTACACCAAATTGAATGAAACCAATTTTGTTGGAAAGGTCTATGAATGCTGAATCCAAGCCCGTTGGATTCAATTCATTTGGATCTATAGATCACCCATGGTAAAAATAACAAGGCAGAAGCTTTGCATTCAAACATTTTTCAAATTTAAACCATAATAGATTTTGAGTTGATTCCAACTCTCAAAAATCACATTTAACCATACCTTTCAGAATATATAAAAATATAGGTTTACTTGCAGAAATAATATTCAAGTAATAAAAGAATGCCCCATAGGCATTACTAGCCACTTGAATTAATTAAAATAAAAGGGTAAAACCTTATTAAATTGTGACACCACTTTAAATCACATTCCCATGGACTACAATATATGGTGATGACATGTGTCAACATGATCCCATGTTTGGTTTGGAGAATATTAAATCTTAAGTAATTTTTCAATGAGTAGAAATTACTTTTCTAAAAATAAAAGGAATCAAATCAAGCCTAAACCTTGTAATGTTAGAGATGGTGCTAGATCATCTATAGGACCCTTGTGTGTGATGATTGCAAGTAGTTAAGTATTGTTTGGTGATTGTGTACCTCGTATTTATTCATAGATGCTAGTACCGACCAAGGATACGAGGAGGAAGGAGGATACTACGAAGAAGAAGCCTAGGAGAACTTCAACCACTGCTCTACACAAGACAGGCCTAATACTACTAGTGAATGTGCAAGCTAACACTTGCAAGATACTTTACCTATGCAAGCTGATGCTATACCTATGCAAGCTTATATTGACATTTATGCAAGCTAACACTTGCCCGATACCCTACTGGTGCAACAAACCCCTACTTGTTACTATGCCTACTATATGCCTTAAGCATATGTGATCACACCCACTTGATAAACCAATCCTAGTTTTATTCGCAAGCTTCTTACTTTATTTCTTATCAAAGCTTATTTATAGTTTACTTAAGTGACTTACCGATACTAGAAAGATATTTGAAGGTTGCATAAAGAGCATAAAATTTGTCCTAAGTTAGAAACCTTGATATAAGCCTAAGATATAAGGTTGTACTTAGTTGAAACCCCACTAGTTGACCATCCCTCATTATTGCTTACCCCCACCTGTAGATGCTAGTGCTAAGCATAAAACTTGATCAACTTTAGATGGGAATACTTGGTGGAAAAAATGGTTATGAAAACCTTGGAATGATGGATCATTCTATTGAAATGTTTTGGACATGTGTTTAGAACACACGATGATTTTGGTGATGAAAATGTTGAGGCATGAGCCTTAGCCCTTTATAAAACTGATGGTTATGCGGATGCGATACCATTCTAATTTTGTCGTACAACCACAATACCCGAATATTGGGTAGGGCTTATTGGAAACTTATATACCTTAGTATTAGTTCCCTCATGGCCAAGGTCTGAATTTGAGGCTACCTTGTGAAGATTGTCCACCTGCGGTACCCAAAGATGACAGTTGGTCATGGTTGGGAGGCCAAACTCACAGGAGAGGTGCTTATACTCGGGAGTGTAATTGAAAGGTTAGGATTGATTATCCGCATACTGAGTATGGTGAATTCAGGATTTGTTCCTGACGGATGTATCGAATGTTGTGGTGAAAGTGTACAATCTCTGCAGTGTCAAACTATTGAATAAGCGTCATGATTCTGGACAGTTGGAGTGGCCATACTATTCCCCCGTCAGACTTTTCAAAATGACCAGTGAACTGAATTGAGACTTTGACTTGACCACAACAGAGTTGTGATATGGAATACAAGTTCCCACCTAGGAGTTATAAAATTGTGACTAGCCTTGGAACCTCGTAGAGATAAATCTGGCTTTTGCAAAAAAAACCTAGAGCCTAGTGTCCTATTATCCAAAAACCCCTTTACCTGTTAGTATTAGTTTGCGAGTACTTAAAGAGTACTCATGGCTTTGTCCCTGGCTATTCCCATGGCCAGAATATGAAGAGGAGTACTTGGAAGATGGACCCCAGGAAGGTTACGACAACTAGGATCATCTCCCATCGTCAGCATTGCCTGTGACCCCGAAGATGGAGCTTCGCCTATGCTACCGTTATTATTACGTATTCCGCTTCTTGATGTTGTATTAAGAACTGGATCATGAGATCCCTATTTGTGTAAGAACTTATGTATCGTTGTAATGGATGATGTACTATGGTATCCAATTATGTTATGTCTCGCAAAAATGGTAATCCTGGGATTGCGATGTATGGCATAACATGCATCTAGGATTGAAAAATCCGGGTGTTGACAATCGGCGTGAGAGGGCGCTTGCCAGGCACGAGGAGGATGGCCCACCTCCTCCGAATTTCAACGAGGCCGGCCGTCGGTTGTGGTGGCGCGGTCGGACTCTCCAGAGCGTCATGGACTACGACACGGCCGCCAACTCTAGCCCCCGCCCGCGCTACCCTCAAGTCCATCTCACTCGTACTCAGCCTTCAAGGTTCAACTACGGCGACCCCGACGACGACAGCGACGACGGCCGCGGTGAGTACGACGACTACAGTGGCGAGTATTACAGGTGTAGGAAGGAGCATGACTGAATCACTCCAACATTGCAAAACAAGTTCGGCCGATTGTGGCTTAATCTGGCCATGTATCTTAATTTTCAGTTCTTCTATGTAACTTTGTGCTAGTTGTGTTATGTACTTTAATTCCAGTTCTATCCTAGTCGCGTTATGTCCTTTTTTTCCCGCCCATTAATATATAAAAATATAAGTTAATTCAAATCCAAATTAAAACACAGAAAATGGTTTTGAATTATTTAAAAATAGAAAATGGTTTTGAATTATTTATTCAAATCGAGACACTTTTTATGTTTAAAGTTTTTCTAAATTCCAAATTAATATTCAAAAAATATAAGTTAATTCATTTTTAATTTTAAATGGTTCATAGTTTAAATGGTTACATTAATTATTTTTTAAAAATAGAAAATGGTTTTGAATTATTTATTCAAATCCACACACTTTTTATGTTTAAAGTTTTTCTAAATTCCAAATTAATATTCAAAAAATATAAGTTAATTCATTATTAATTTTAAATGGTTACATTAATTATTGTTTAAAACAGAAAATGGTTTTGAATTAGTTATTCAAATCCAGACACTTTTTATGTTTAAAGTTTTTCTAAATTCCAAATTAATATTCAAAAAATAAAAGTTAATTCATTATTAATTTTAAATGGTTCATAGTTTAAATGGTTACATTAATTATTTTTTAAAAATATAAAATGTTTTTGAATTAGTTATTCAAATTCAAACACTTTTTATGTTTAAAGTTTTTCTAAATTCCAAATTAATATTCAAAAATTATAAGTTAATTCATTTTTAATTTTAAATGGTTACATTAATTATTTTTAAAAACAGAAAATGGTTTTGAATTAGTTATTCAAATTCAAACACTTTTTATGTCTAAAGTTTTTCTAAATTCCAAAGTAATTATCATTTAAAAAATTACAAATTTAAACCCCAAAATAAAAAATAAGGCGGGAACAGAGAGAAAATTGCTGAAAGTTTTTGAAAACAGGGTCATATGTCCCTGTTGGAGCCATCAACCGGGACTAAAGACCCCTACGCGCGCCAACCCTTGGTCTGCTGAAAATAGTGGAGTATACGTCCCGGTTGGTGGTTCCAACCGGGACGTATGACCCTTTAGTCCCGGTTGGAGCCACCAACCGGGACAAAAGGTCCTTTGGTTATAACTGACGCGTCTCCTCTTCTTCTTCCCCATCTCACTTCTCTGCTTCTCACTGAAGCGCACACAGGAACATCCCCCGACGTCGGCAGGCTGTCCGAAGCCACCACTGCTGCGTTAGTCCACCACGCTTTGCCTCCGTCTGCGCGTCCGGCTACTTTTCCTCCTCGCGTGACCTCAATCGCTGGATTGGAAGCTCGTCCCCGTCTGTCTCCGTGCGTCTCGAGCTCGCCGCCTCGCCACCCTCTGCCGTGTTCTGGTGAGCCGATCCTCACGTTGCTCTTCTTCTCTCCTCTCCTCCTGACTATTCTCCCGTGTGCCCGCCGTCCGCTTGAGCTCGACGGAGGCGACGCTCCGGTGACCAAGAAGGAGCGGCGCCACCACTCTCTTCCTCCATGCATCGCCCTCTCTCTGAAGCACCCATCCGTGCATCCAGGTGTGCCCGCTATCGCCGTCGCTGCCTGGGATCTCACCGCCAACGTGATGTCGTGCTGACGTCACTCGTGCGTCACCTTGCTCGTGTGGCAACTGATGTGGCCTAGGGCCCATCAGTCAGCCTCAGTGGGTAGGCTCCGCTGTGGTATAAAAAGTATCTGATGCGTGTGTTGACATCAGCATGCGTGGAGGCTGAGTTAGCACTGGGGACCTTCTATCGGTGTCACTGACTAGGGGTCGCCCCGGTGTAAAAACTATTTGCCTTTTTGTTTTTAATTCCAGAAAATGATTTAATATTGTAAAATCAATAACTTATTTTTTATAAGTCAGAAAAATACAAATAATATATGAAATTGTTCAGAAAAATGAAACCTATCTATTTAACCTATAATCATGCATTTTTCAACAACTTACATTACAAGTATAATTAGAAGAACAAATGCACCCCTCTTATATGTTTCGGAGTTTCCCCGAGTTAGGGTTTTCACCCCTCGGAACCCAGATTAAATCGTGGAGCATGTCTTAGGGTTACATTCCAATGCAAATTAACTTGTCATATCATCATACTTGCTTGAGAATTGCATCGATGCCATGTGTTGAACAAGCTATGCATTCGGTTCTTCGCGGTAGAATACGAGATTGAGATCAAAGACCGAGGTCAACACCATCGAAGATCGAAGATTTCTTGATAGCCATCGCATTGTAGATGCTTAGCCATGATATTAGTTGTCATAGACCCTAGTTGAATCGATGTTGCACCTAGGGTTAGCCGGTGTGTCCTCGCCAGGGCATCCCGAACCTGAGGGTTGATTGATTGCCGCCTTTCTTTTCGGTATTGGTTCTTCGTGATAGGATCCGAGCCCGATGGTTTCTCCGAATTAGGGTTTCTGATATTGTAAATTCATTTTTATTATTGTGTATGTATATATTAGGGTTTCTCCGAATTAGGGTTTATATCTCTCAACACCGTACCTAATATTCTCCCTTAGCTGCTTTGACTTATCCATTTTTTCACCTATGCAGAAAATATGGACCCACACGATAGAGACGAAGAAAAGGAAGAGTTGATCCAAGGTGTGATCCGCGGGGAAGAAAATTTTGATGTATCGATGTTTCTGAACAACTCTGGTGAGGGTGATCCTCTTTTTGCCGGAAGAGACGACTTGTTTGAGGTTGAAGGTGATGCCTTCCGCGAGGGAGAAGGCGATGCCTTGGGTGATCGAGAATCGACGCTCGGCCAGTGCATGTAATATAATTAATTCATTAATTAATAATCTGCTATCTATATAGAAATAGTGACGATCTTTCTTCTTTTAGCCCTCGGATCGAAGAAATCTCTGAAAAGAGCGAGGCCCAACCAAAAAGTTGGAAGACCATGAGAGGTTCAGGATCGAAGATGGCCGAAGATGGCAAACCGACGGCTCGAAGTTGTCGCAAACAAATTTGTGGCACAATGCGAGTAATCGTTAGGGACTTAATCCGATCACCATTGAAATTGGAATAGGCTCTTGATGCGGAAGAAGAGGGAACATGTTTATTTGTCCCTAACCACGCCAAAGATTTACTGTGGAAGAGGCTAATGGTTAATTTCAAACTACCGAAGATAGAGCTAGATCCAAATGCGGAGGATCCAGTTGAGGACGTCTTAGAACATGGGAGAGCCATGGAGGCTAAGGTCAGGGAGTGTGCTTTGAAGAAGATGGCCCAGTGTTTCACCAACTGGAAGAAAAGATTGCACCTTGACTATGTCGTAAAAGAGAAGACTCCCGATTTCAAGAATATTCAGTTTTAGAAGATAAAACCATTCTGGGCTGAGTTTGTGAAATACAAGAAATCAGAAAAAGCTAAGAAAATGTCTGCAACGAATAAGCTGAATGCTGCTAACAAGAAGTATCACCATACTATGGGGCAAGGTGGCTACAGGGCTGGCATTCCTAAGTGGGAGAAACTTGAGAATGAACTGCGTGCTAAAATGATCACCCCAGAGACAGATGATTGGGTAGAACGTGCAAGGAATTGGTTTTACGGGCATGGGGGCACGTTGGACTCGGAAGAGAAGTGTATATATAACATACGACATAAAGAAGACCCCTTGCCAATCGAGAAGATGAGAAAAGCAGTAAAGGCTGTTAAAGATGGGGACTTCATTCCCGATAGAGAGAATGATGAGCTCACACTCGCCCTTGGAAATAAGGAACATGATGGACGAACACGAGGCACAAGCGGCTCCAAACCATGGAGGACTGGGTTTCCCGAAGAGAGGAAGAAATATCCTGATAGAAGTCGTCAGAGGAGAAAGTACAGGGCGGAAGTTGAAGCAAATATTCAGAAAGAGCGAATGCGTATAATTGAAGAACGAACAAAGAAACAACAAGATGAAATTAACGCACTTAAAGAGCAAAGTACTACCGGCCCATCTCAGCAGCACACTGCATTCGATGCTACCGGCCTATCGAATAATCAAAAAAGCAGTGTGGCTTCCACCGAGGTCCCGGATGATGACAATGGCGATGACGATGGTGCACCGAAGATGGCTCCTGTTGGCTACCCATTGGATGATAACACATAGATGACACACTGCGAGCTACATGTCAAAGTTGTGAACATATCAATGGAGGTGGTGGTCGGCTATGCCTTACCAATTGGACCCACACCAACTTACCACTATCGTCCGGTTCCAGAGGGCTACGCTGTTGTCGGGGTGGATGAAATCATGCCCACCTTTGAAGTTTTGGATCTTCACTACCCTGCAGGTGAAGGGGATGAGACTGTACTGGGGGACGCAACAAACGTCACCATTCTATGGCCAAAGGAATGTATCGTGCTTCGAAATCACACGCCAAGGCCATCTTCGCCGCCGCCTCACCCGTCTCCAGCGAGGTCGTCGCCGCCACGGCAGCTGTCTTCGTCCCCTCACCAATCTCCAGCGCAGCCATCGCCGCGGGAGCCAACGCCGGCGCCTCGGGATAAAAAGCGTAAGCGTACCGCTACTCTGGGTCTTGGTAAGCGATCGCCGAAACGTAAACAAGAGCCTCTTCCAAAAGTACCAAAGGTTCCTCCCAAGAGAGCTTATGAATGTACTGAAGAGGAGACTGCGGCGATCGTTGATGCGGAAACGACAGCGTTTTTCGATAAGATGAGGCGTACGAAAGAGCTAGAGTTCCCCAGCATCAAAGAAGAAAAAGCCAGAGTGTTGAAAATGCTAATGACTCTTCATCAACCCGAGCCAAAGCTGTCATCAGACTATGAGCGTTCTATTCTCAAGTCACATGCGGCACAACAAGCCTCGAAGAGCGATCGATGCAAGCGAAATCTGTTGCCCATCTGGAGAACAAGCAAAAGCAGTCTTGCGCCCCTCTCAAGGTGATTTCCCAAACCAATGTGGGGTCGAGCAAATATGGGGCGAAGCGGTATGATCCAGAGGTAGTTGCACACGGAGAAGTGCATTGCTCAAGGTATGAGTATTGCCCAAGACTTATCCCGCTTAGAGTACTTCCCGTGAGTGAAGTAGCATACAAATACTAGTACGACAAACCTCTCGTCAAACCTGAGGAGGTAAATAATCTTCCAACAAAAATGCGAAGATTGCATAACCGGTACATGCATGCCACAAAGGCCGGGGCTAACTGGATAGTGCTGAGGGTTACAAAAAAGCATCATGGGAAAGAAAAGGATAAAATGATATCCATTGAATTTGATGAACTATTTCAATTATTCAATCAAGACGCCTTGGAAAAATCGATCATCAGTGCCTATTGTCTGTAAGTACTAATTCTGTAATTAATTTAGTCTCCAGCTATCTCACCTTGTTTATTGCATGTATATAATCATACTGTAATATGCAGAATGAAGATTCTCGAATGCAGTAGAGGACAAATCTATGACATTGGCTTCATTGACCCATATTGGGTTCATGAAGCTAATCTCAAAACAAGCCCCCAAGATACGAAGGATAATATAGTACACGCGTTAAGGTTTCAAGAAACCAGAAGGGAAATACTTTTTCCTTACAACTTCGAGTGAGTGTTATTGTCTTCTATACACTTTCTATTTCGCTTACTCGATGTTAAGTATATAATTGATTAGTTATGCATTCGCAGCTTCCACTATATTCTATTAATGATTCAACTTGACAAAGGGCGTGTACTAGTCATGGACTTGAAACATAAACCTCTTGAGCAGTGAAAGGACATGCATATGCTTCTCCAGTGGTAATTCTAATCATTACGATACTATATCGGCAACGTTCATGAATTTTATGATATCAAGTAAATAATAACTTATTTTATTTGTTTTCTTCGCCGGGCAGCGCTTGGAAACGGTTCACCAACAAGGCTAGGGGTGTTTGGAAAGCGGAGCTTACATTTCAAGCACTAGATGTAAGCACCACTATCTATATCCGCGCATCTTTTTGATTCTAGTTTTGATACAGTTATTATCATGCTTGATTATTATTTTGATTGAACTATGTTCTCGTAAAGTGTCTGACACAGGGACCAGGTAACAATCTATGTGGATACTATGTTTGCGAGTTCATCCGGCAAACGTGCGATGAGAAGAGCAGAAATTTAGAGCAACTCCACGTACGTAAACAATTTCTATAGTTTTTAATTACAATCAAATTGTGTTTAGTTTTATAAATATAGGCTAACTCCTTTTTTAAATCAGATCGAACGTCTACGGGATGGTCTTCTGCCAAAGGATCGCGTGTGAGCAATTCAGGAGGAATTGGCGGGATTCTTGGATGCAGAAGTCCTAAACCCAAAAGGGGAATACTATTCGGCTGTGTATAGACAATAGGGATTGTAAAAAGAGCAACTTTTGTATGTAGTGCATGAACTCGATCCGTGTATCGAATGTAATATTGTCATGATGATCTTGTGTAATATAATGGTTCCTTCATTGATGAGTGCAAAACACTAAATAAACAATAAAACAACCTAAATGAATTCTCTGTGCGGCACAAAAATGGGCGAAAATGCTGCCACGACAACAAAAGTTGCCAAAATGAATTCTCGCATGGCAGAAATATATAAATCTACGCCATGGCGAAGGTTATTTGTCCCAGGCTGTATTACGAACCGGGACGGTTGCTCCACCCCCCCTCGCCCTCTGCCGCCGCCATGTGTACCCCCTTTAGTCCCGGTTGGTGGGGCAACCGGGACTAAAGGTTGGGGCTTTAGTCCTGATTGCCCTGTCCCGGTTGGGTAACCGGGACTAATGCCCCTTACCAACCGGGACCAATGGGGCATTTTATACTAGTGGTGGAATCAACCAGCACATGAACTAGCCAAGATTGGGTTGCCTTGTGATGTAAACAGAGTGTTGCTCTAGCAGTATGATGTACCAGCAGCTATAGCTGGTCTTGTGTCGGGTGATATGCCCTAATAAAGCTTAGGCTTTCTCCCTAAAAAACAAACAAGGAAGATGTCAGAATGAAGCACATGAAAGCACTCTGAGATCACCAACGACTCTAAAAGAAACTGATCATATCTAAACCGTCCACGCTTCAAGAAACGAAAACGACAAATTGGTAACAATTTTAAATACTATAAGCCGACTATCACAAATGCCATCATGACTTTGATAACTTCGTGCGCGGATTTATGCTCCGTGTGGATCTCTCCTTTTTATTTACTAGATTTAGTAGTGCGCCTTGGCGCAAGATCCCGTTGGTTTAGAGGCATTTTGCAACTATAATTAGCATAAGTATTTCTGAAATTGTGAATGTCTATATTCAGTAGCTCAATTAAGCATGATCTGACAGAAAGAAAGAGTAGTAGCAAAATCAAAAGGCGGCAGGGTACTTAGAAATAGAAACATACATGGAATGTAAAAAAGAGGAGCATAGTTGTTTTCGAGACAGTAGTAGATCCAGCTATACAATCTAACAACAGAAAGGGAGGTAGAAACGTCAGAAGGGGGCAGCATACTTGGTTCGGAGAGACCAACATATCTACCTATACAAACTAAAGCCTTAGTCTAGCAACAGATTTGTTCAGCATACACCTGCTTAGGATGACAACATAAACGTTCAAGAAACAATAGCTAAACCCGGATACCATGAACGTCGAAAGCTATCTTGCGGCAGGCAATGGTCTTAATTAGTGCCATACTTCATGTTGTCAGTGCTATGGATAGCACTTCCGCTGTTAGTGTTCTGGAATTGTATAAAACAGTCCATTTAGTTTGTGGCAACACATTTTCTATGCTAACATGACATTAGTTATCATGTAAGGAACACATACCGGGGCTTACAATCACCTTTGAAAGTGTTTTAGAAATAATCCTCTTGACATTGGTGTCATAGGAGTTCAATCGCTTCTTGTGCTGCAAAAGTCTATTAAATGTTAAATCAGGACAACATGTTTTTTAATGTTTATATATAGTCAACTGCAAGCAAGATCTGATGCAAGTTCCAATCAAGTACATAATTCTATAATTGATTTGCAACTCTATAGCATTTATTTTATGAACTATATCTATGTTTTCAATTACCATGATTGTAATATCTACTGAGCACTTGACTGATGTTAGTGAGTAGCAATGGACTTACCTACGATTAGTGTGGTGATTGATTGATGGTGGAGTGGATACTTCCTTCGTAGTGTCAAATGTTTTTGAAGTGGACACTTCCTTCCTAACATCATCTGCATGTGGATCAACACTTCCTTTTTAACGCTGAATGCATGTTAGTAAAAACAAACGAGTAAGAAAGTATTTAGCAAAGACAATTGCAAGGATATTTTTTCATGTAAGGTATTAGGAAAAGATACTACCTTCGTCGTATCAGCATGTTTTTCATTTTACTGGTAGGCACTGCCTAGCTTAGCTTTAAGAGACTCTATTTCCTTGATGCATCCGGTAGCTTCCGCTGGCACTCTGCAAGTTTGGTTTCATATTTTGTAATCTCACTCAGATTGATGTCATCTAAAAAGATAATACCTATCTTCTGTAGATAGAGGAGAGTGGCAAGTATTGCAGACACGAGAGCATATTCTCATTAATTTATAATCACCAAAGATCTTACGGTATAGCATAGAATACTGACCACACCGCAGGTCAGTGACACACACGAAGGCAATCATCTGATTATTACCAACATCAAAAGATTTGGATTCTTGTATCTCCAGAGCTAGCTTCTCAAGGCCTACAAAAGAACATTTTCTCTGAGGAGATACACACGCATTTTTCTCCGGCCTAAAAAAGAGGATTAGTATAAAAAAATAAGTGACACACCATGAATTTACAGTGCTTATAAAAGAAACACTCCCTCACTCTCAAAATAGATGTTGAAGGTTTTTTAAAATTTAGATGAATCTATATACCAAATAGTTCCTAGATTCATCCAAAATTTAACAAATCTGCGACATCTATTTTGAGACGGAGGGAGTATATATTGTCTTAGTGTTGGGTATAAAAAAGTAAACAAAGACGATTACTTTACAATACGATAGACCAAAAGAGAACGACATGTGAATAAGCTACTTGACATAGCAAAACCAGGTTGCCTACACCTAGCAGAGGACGGACTACACGTAGCGAGCGACATATTCATTTATTGGAAATGAGAACCCAATTTGCAAATGTATAATAAATTGAGAAACATAAAAGGGAAGGCCTAAATAAATCTATAAGCACGTTGAGACGTCTAGTCAGAGTTGTTACTAAGCATCTCCTTTTCTGGCAAACACAATCAATATGCAGATCGACGGTAAAAATAAAATGAGCGATGCAATGTAAACAGAAAAATGAAGAAACCATATGGAGGAACAAGAAGAACCAGGTCATACCATGCATATAAAGCTAAATTGACCGTGAAGGCATCTTTTGTTCGTCATCAACCACCAATATTCACTAGTGGAAACGCGGGCTTTTGTTGATCCCGAAAATGGGCTTTAACACCGGTTCTTCTACGAACCGGTGTTAAAGGCATCAGCGTGGCCTCTCATGCATTAAGGAGTTCCCTTTAACACCGGTTCGCCACGAACCGTGTTAAAGGTCCTCCACCCTGGTTACAGACTCTCTTTAACACCGGTTCGTGGCACGAACGGTGTTAAAGGGTGGGGCTATATAAGACACCCCAGCCCACACTCTTCCATTTTTTCACATTTTGGAGCCTAGCAAGAGGGTGTGAAGAGTGCTAGTTTGTGTTTTTTCATATGCACTAGAGGTGTTGGTGAAATGCCCGAGAGCTCAAAATAAGCTTTCTTGTTGCTCTTCCGTCTCTACGAGGTCGGCAACTATAGTTTCATGTGTCATTGATGTACTATATATATAAATGGTCATCTCCCTATTATTTTTGATATATACTACATATTAATGCAGATGAATCGGCAATGGATGTACGGTGACCGCCAGACTTCCGAGTACATTACGGGCCTCCAAAATTTCATCGTTGGCTAATGCAAACCGTGGTCACAATGGTTTTATGTGTTGTCCGTGTTCACCGTCGTAACAAGAAAGACTACTCAAATACCAGAACCATTCACGCCCACCGCCGATCCGGTTTCATGCCCACTATAATTGTTGGACCAAGCACGGAGAAAAGGGGTTGTGATGGAAGACAACGAAGAAGAAGAGGATGATGAAAACTATCATAATATGTATCCGAATATGATGATATCGCAACGGGGTAGATAATGAAGATCAAGAGGGAGGATGGGCCCGCTGATGACGATCTTGGTCGGGCCATTATCGATGCAAAGGAAGAATGTGAAACTGAACAGGAGAAGGAGAAGTCGGAGCAGATGTTAAAGGATCACAAAACATTGTTGTATCCAACTTGAAGATGGCCACAAAAGCTAGGTGCCACTGGATTTGCTGCAATGGAAGGCGAGAATGGTGTGACCGACAAGATTTTCAAAGTTGTTGGTAAAATGAAGAATCTTCTTCCAAGAAATAATGAGTTGCTGACAAGACATACCAAGCAAAGAAGGTTGTACGCCCTCTAGGATTAGACGCGTAAGATACATGCCTTAATGATCGTGCATCCTCTACCGGTGAGAAGTACGAGAATTTGGATGCATGCCCGTATGCAATCGCATCACAGTATAAGATCGACGAGACGATCTGGCGATGTTGAGGGCGAGGCCCCTAGGAAGAAGGTTCCGCCAAGGTTATGTGGTATGCTCCTATAATACCACGGTTAAAACGTCTCTTCGAAATAAAGAGCATGCCAAGTTGTTGCGATGGCACATGGAAGACCGAAGAAAGACGCGATGTTGAGACACCTCACGATGGGTCACAAGGAGAAAAGTCGGCGAGAGTACCCGGACTTTGCACGTGACGCAAGGAACTTAAGGTTTGGTCTAAGTGCACGGCATGAATCCTTTTGGTGAGCAGAGCTGGCCACAAAGACCGGCCTGTGACCCTATGTATCTATAACCTTCCTCCTTGGTTGTGTATGAAGAGGAAGTTCATTATGATGCCAGCTCATCCAAGGCCCGAGGCAACGCAACGACATTGATGTGTACCTAAGGCCATTAGTTGAAGAACTTTACAGCTGTGGGCCAAACCAGGTGTACGTATGTGGGATGAGCACAAAGGGGAGCCATTTGACCCACGAGCATTGCTTTTCAGAACCATCAATGATTGGCTGCTCTTAGTAACATTTCAGGCATAAACAAGGGATACAATGCATGCACACTGCTTAGATGATACTGAAAGTGTATATTTGGATAAATGTAAGAAGGTTGTGTACCTAGGGTATCGCCGATTTCTTAGAACTCGCATCCAAGAAGAAAGAAAGGCAAGCATTTCAAACGTCTGGCGTAACCCCGGAGGAAGCCCGTCCTCCGACCGTGAGGAGGTATTTGGTATGGTCAAGGACCTAGAAGTAATCTTTGGAAAAGGTCCCGCACTATCTCGTTCGAATGACGATGCGGACACGCCCATGTGGAAGAAGCAATCTATATTTTGGGACCTACCCTATTGGAAAGTCTTAGAGGTCCGCTTCAATCGACGTGATGCACGTGATTTAAGAATGGTTGCGTGAACCTGCTAGGCTTTCTAGGAGTGTATGGGAAGACAAAAGATACACCGAAGCACGGACCAGCAACGTCAAGGCCCTCAAGAGCCTATGCATCCCGAGAACGAGAAGGGTAAACGATGCCACTTAACTCCTGCCAGCTACGCCTTACCAAAGGAGAAGGAAATCTTTTTGAATGTCCGAGCGTTATCAAGGTCCCGTCTGCTTCTCGTCGAATATAAAGGAATAATAAATATGGCGAGAAAAATTCCAAAACCTGAAGTCTCATGACCGCCACGTGATTATGACACAATTGCTTCCGATTGCATTGAGGGGCTTCTACGAAAATGTTCGAGTACCCATTGTGAAGCTATGTGCATTCCTCAATGCAATATCTCGGAAGGTAATCGATCCAAAGCCTACCGTGGTTACAAGCAGATGTGGCCCAATGTCTTGTCGCCTTTGAGTTGGTGTTCCCACCATCCTTCTTCAATATTATGACGCATCTCTGGTTCACCTAGTAGAAGAGATTGCCATTCTCGGTCCTGTATTTCTACACAATATGTTCCCTTTGAGAGGTACATGGAGTCTTAAAGAAATATGTTCATAACCGCTAGGCCGAAGGAAGCATCTCCAAGGGCTATGTAATGAGGAGGTCATTGAGTTCGTGTTGATTTTATTCCTGACCTTAAGGCGATTGGTGTTCCGTAATCACGACATGAGGGGAGACGTGGAAAAGGCACCCTAGGATGTAAAGCAATGATATGTAGGGACGGGCATTCTCTCGATCAAGCACACTACACGGTTTTACAAAGATCTATCTTGGTTGCCCCGTATATCAATGAACACAAGAATTTAATACGCCTCAAACACCCGGGGCAGTCTGATGAATAGATTATAAGTGAACACATGGCGAGTTTTGGCGGCTGGCTGCAAAGACTTCTCACGAATAACACCACTGGGGATCACAGTACTTGTTGGCTGTGACACCGCCTTCGATCGTATGTACTTTCCAAGGGTACGAGATAAATGGGAATACATTTTACACGATAGGCCAAGATAAAAGAGCACCAACCAAAACAGTGGTGTCCGCCGATGCAAGCAGAAGACAATGGGCAAAAGACCACGTATTATGGGTTCATAGAGGAGATATGGAACTTGACTATGGACCTAATTTTAAGGTCCCTTGTTTCGATGCAAATGGGTCAAGCTAACAGGAGGAGGGGTTGAGGTAGACAAGATACGGAATGACAACGGTGGATCTCAACAATCTTATGAAGAACTTAGACGAACCATTCCCTAGCCAATGATGTGGCTCAGTTTTCTATGTGAAGGACATGTCCTCCGGACCAAAAAAAAAAAAAATATGCAAACGAATACATCATATGATGAGCCAAAGCCACATAGTTCTTTCGGAAAAGAAACATCGTGGGAATCGAGGACAAGATGACATGTCAAGATTATAATAAGTTTGATGAAATTCCGCCTTCACAAAGGAAAACTGACCCAAGCATTCCGTTAAGTAAAGAAGATGCTCCATGGTTACGACTGAAGCGATCATAAGGAAGGGCATATGCCAAGAAGTTCATGCTCATATTATGTAACTCTAGTTCATGTTTTTAATACATGTCTTGAGTGTTAGTCATGTTTTGTGGATGGACCGGGAGTATGAGAAGAAGTTGTCCCAATCGTATTTACCATTAAGATCTCGATCTCCAAACGCTGGTCACATATTAGGAGTGCCTCTATGACCAGTTTCTGGAGATGCCGAGGACCTGGCCGGCATCTCCCCGAAACGCCGTAGTGGTGTCCTCGCTCGAAACCATCTTGCAGCTTTGTAACTTGTCTAACTAGATCAATACACCGTGGAGCTAACTAATTTCACATATTAGGAGTGCCTCTATGACCGATTTCGGAGATGCGGAGGATCGGGCTCGGCATCTCCTCAAATGGCCATAGTGGTGTCCCTGCCTCAAACTGGCTGGAGGACTGGACTCACAAGGATGCCTATTTATAGTACAAGCAGCTCGACATAGTGTTGACACTTACAAAATAATGTCGACACTCAGTCCCGGTTGGTGTCTCCAACCGGGACTAAAGGTTCATCTTTAGTCCCGGTTGGTGACACCATCCGGGACAAGGTACACGCCGCACGACATAATGTCGACATGCACTCACCTCTATTATTAGTGCTGACTCGTGTTTTGTCCCGGTTGGTGTCTCCAACCGGGACTAAAGGTTCATCCCGCCATTTTTTCCCGCCATTTTTCTTCCCGCCATTTTTCTTCCCGCCATTTTTCTTCCCGCCAGTTCTTCCCGCCATTTTTCTTCCCGCCATTTTTCTTCCCGCCAGTTCTTCCCTCCAGTTCTTCCCGCTAGTTCACTATATATATATGTAGGGGGTTGGCCTCCATTGTCATTGCACATCTCTAGACTCATATCTGCAACCTCATCACTCTTTCCCATGGCTTCCACCGTAGCACTAACCCCTAGGGAGGCGGAGGCGCTGGCGCCTCGAATCACCCGCGCCGGGCCATCGTGTCCCCGCCGGATGCCGAAGGCCGGAGGTGTGCGGTTCCTCCTGTCCTCTAGGTGTGGCGCGCCGGATGGCCATCACGAACCACTACTACTTCGAGCTCACGCCGAGCAGCGGAGGAATCCAGATGGCATCCCGACTATTTCTCTACTTGGGAAGCCTTCGTGGATCGGCATGAGAGGCGCCGCCAGCACGAGGAGGACGGCCCACCTCCTAACTTCAACGAGGCCGCCGTCGGCTATGGTGGCACGGTCGACTCTCAGGCGTCATGGCCTGACACGCCACGACTCTAACCCTCGCTCTGCTACCCTCAAGTCCAACCCACGCGCTACCCTCAAGTCCAGCCCACGCTGCATTTCCAGAGGTTCAATTACGGTGACCCCGACGACGGCGATGACGGCGGCAAGTACGACGACTACAAAGGGCGAGTATTACAGGTGTAGGGGAGCATGACTAAATCACTCCAACATTCCGAAACAAGTTCGCCGATTATTACTTAATCGCCATGTATCTTGATTTTCAGTTCTTTTATGTATCTTAATTTTCAGTTCCAGCCGATTGTTACTTAATCTGCCATGTATCTTAATTTTAGTTCTTTTATATATCTTAAAAAGCACCTTTAATGCATGAAATAAGTGTTTATTTATTTTAGAAAATTTCATGTAAAGTAAATATAAAAATCATTTACATGAATGGATAGATATTATTTTTATGAAAATTATGATATATTATTCATATTTTTCTGAGTTGAATGAAAAAGATATGAATTTTCTAAATTCATATCATATTTTTTGAATTAAAAAGCCCTTTAATGCATGAAATAAGTGTTTATTTATTTTAAAAATTTCATGTAAAGTAAATATAAAATCATTTACATGAATGGATAGATATTATTTTTCTGAAAATTATGATATATTATTCATATTTTTCGAGTTGAAATGAAAAGATATGAATTTTCTAAATTCATATCATATTTTTGAATTAAAAAGCCCCTTTAATGCATGAAATAAGTGTTTATTTATTTTAAAAATTTCATGTAAAGTAAATATAAAATTATTTACATGAATGGATAGATATTATTTTTCTGAAAATTATGATATATTATTCATATTTTGAATTAAAAAGCCTCAATTAAAAGCCCTCAATTAAAAGCCTCGAATTAAAAAGCCTCGAATTAAAAAGCCCTGAAATAAATGCTGGAAACACCCTTTAACACGGTTAGGAAACCGGTGTTAAAGGGGCGCTTTCCCTGCCGCATTTATTACCCCCCTTTAACACCGGGTTCGTGGCTGATATTTATTTCACCTCCTCCCTTATTCCTCCCACGCACGCCAGACGATCGAAATGACTTCGACGCTATTCACTTCGACGTCTGCCAACACCACTTCACCTGGGCTGGATTGCCGACACCCGAGGTTCTGGACGCTGCCACACCAAGCCCGCTGGGCTTCTCCCTGGGCCAGGCAGTGGAAGATCTAAGATTCAATCGATGCATGGCGGTATTGGGGTTCACAAGACCATCACAGACTACACAAGACCACGGCAGCAGTAAAAGAAAGACCATCACAAGACCATCACAAGACCACCGCTGCACCATCGCGCACTGCAGTAGGCAGGTCTTGCTGAAGGCTGCACGACCGCGATTTACATGGAGGCGCGTGGTAGCCCGCATTGCGGCGGTACCGGGAGCTACCGCTCGCTATCGCACGCAGGGCTGGTCAACTCGCCCACGCTGCAGTTGCCGCTCGCACTGGGCCGGCTGGCCATCGGGCGAGGCGGGAACGACCGTACGCGGCAGAGAGGCAGGGCTGACGGTGTAGAAGGTGCATCGCCGTGAGCGCGAGGGCCGCAGAGGGCCGTGGAACGCGACCGCGCTCGCGGCGGGGCGCTGAGAGGCCCGCCGCCGGCAACGGTGGCAATACGGGAGATGACGATCCGACGCGTAGGCGGCTGCCGGGAGGCCCGACGCTGCCGGAGCGGTATGGAGACGCCGCTGCCGTGAGATTCGCCGGAGGGCGAGCCGCGCCGGCAGAAGCGCCCTGTGGAGGTGGGTCAGGAGGGCGTGATGGCCTGCGCAGCGGCCGTAAGAGGATCCTGGATGCAGGACGGGCGAGCGACGCGA